>CM022948.1:66574308-67184422 GCA_012931725.1 Litsea cubeba
CACCTACTTGTATGATCAATCTTAGCTCTTACACTCATTGTTCTATGGTGAATTGAAGTTTATCTAAATTCTAAACTTATCCGGTTTATCTTCCCCCCACCCCGTTAGGATTTTGATAACTTTGAAGCTCTCAAAATAGCAGCTCATTTTATTGGATAATTTCCATTTTTTGCACTAAAGTAAATAATGAGGATACCTTTTAAACACTACACACCTACCCCACCCTCTCTCTTTTCTTTTTTCTTATAATTATTATACTTTCAGGTGGGCTCCAAAGTTTGTTCTTGAGAATTCTCTACAGATTATGCTCTAACTAGCTAATTCGGTAATCATCTTAACATCCTTTCCGGCCCTAATATAAAAGTGACAACTGAATATGGGGCACCCTATCTTGGCTCCAGAAAGACATATGACACAATTGTTGTGTGAGAAACAAAACTTTGAGTTCCTTGTGGGACCCTTTTGGATGTACCCAATCATAAGGATAGTGTGATGAAATGTCTAATTGTAGATATGATTTTCGACGAAGATTATTTTGATTAATTTTATCGCAACAATTGATTTAAGGCCTTAAGCTTAAAGGATTGATAAGCTATACACTTTTTGTGAAATTCAATTCAATGATACATATAACATAACTCAGATTAATTTAAATTAGAGTGCATGCTAATCATGGGGGAGGGTGGACTCATGCAAGTGGTGAGAGGCATCTCTGAGGAGAGGATTTCCCATCAGAAATAATAGCACTGGGAGGAAGTAAACTTCTTAAAGCCATTGCGCTTTTGTTTTTTTTTGTTTTTCTCACCTGCAAACATCTGTGCATGCTTCCTCACCTGCAGACATCTACAGAGGCTTCTTGCACAAAAATCGTTCCTAGCCTTTAATGCAGGGGAGCCCGCTCTGCATTGAAGGCTAGAATTGATTTTTTCATGGGATGGCCTTGGCAAACGTCTGAGAGAAAAACTTCACCTAATGTCAATACTTAATTAAATACCTATGAGCATTGTTAATTAATAGATATGTGAGAAACCATTTATTAAACATAAAGAAGGTTAATACTTAAATTTTAATTACAATTAGAGTTGTTAAGAGCATTTTTCATTATCAAATCATTTTAATACTAACATGAGAGCACTAGATAGTACTCTTTAGTACTTCTATAAAGAAACTTGTCCCTAGCATTTATAAGGTAGGGCGTCCTTTTTTTTTTTTTTTTGCTATCGATGTGTTTCCAACCATTTGGGTTGGACTAATCCCTAATGGCCCAGAGGGAAGTCGGGTAAACTCCTCTGTAGCTCAGTGTGGTGGTGCAGTTTCGAATCTACAACCTTCGGATGCAAACCATGGTAATAAACCAACTGAGCTACCTTGAGATTTCAAGGTAGGGCGCCCTGGCCCCTTATATTGATTGAGACCTTATTATAGAATCTCTAGTTTGTTTTTTGGGCCATGCATCCTTCTCCCATTTGCAGTAAGTAGTCATGGTTTCTTTTTTTTGGGCAAAGCTAATATAGTCATAGCATTCAGCTGAAGGTGCTCATATTTCAAACTTATGTGCAATTAGAAAACTGCAATCACTCAATTAAATGAGATTCTTTAGTTGGATGGTTGGTATGTGTCCTTTTTTTATCAATTTAACTGCTATTTCTCAAGGTAACTAAACTATCTCATCCTCCAATGGGAGAGAGTTAGGACTTGGGATACTCACTTCCTTACATCACCAATCCATGTTGGACCCCACCAGATGAACAATTCCAATCATGGTTTAGTTCTTTGACAAAATCACCTTTTTATGAAACTTAATTTCTTCGGTGACTTAAGTTATAATCTAATAAACACTAATGGATCACTGGTGGGGCATCTAGCTTTTCATAGGGATCGATTCCCAGTTGTTCTTTTTTCAAAATAGCTTCAAGATCTACAGATTTTGATTTTCAAGGGATCAAAGTATTATGGGGTTTAGTTCAGCGATGTAGGTTTCTATAATCCATACCCATCAATACTTTTTTGATTGAAATTTGCTTTTGCTTGGATAACTCAAGCCCTGAAAATTAAAGTAATTGTTAAAGGCACTTTATCTGTTTTTTAAGCCAAGAGTAGTTCAGATGTGAAGTTTAGAATGGACACCTTTTAATCAAGATGGATGGTTCAGATCAACGGAGGATGAATAGTTCCTTTGATTTCCAACCCTAATTCCTTTCTTTCTTCTCTCTAACCAGTAAAGTCAGTGGATTCTAGGCCTTGATCGGAGACTTATTCCCTAATCAACTGAGAGATAAAATCAATTATTCAGGAAACTACCTGCAGAGATACAAGGATCTAAACTCCAGATATGGATTATTAGTAGGCATTCTGTTATTTGGGGCCAGCCAGGTGTGATCTGATGTGGGCCCCATGTTACATGATGCTAACAATATCCTCCCATGACATGCCCTGCCTCTAAATGTGAATCTTACTGGTGGTTGTAATGGATATATAGGATATCCGACACCAAAAAAACCACATATTAGTTTGGGTCAGACTAATAAAATTAATTTATGTATAACCTATTTTACCTTTAAAAAAAAAAACTATTTTATCAATAATAACCAATAGATAAGAATAGGGCAGAGAAATTTAGGTTAGGGTTGCCAAAACTCAAACTCACCTTGAATATAGCTTATAGGGAAAAATCTGTAAATTCACACTACCCATTTCCATACCTAGGTCTAACTCTAACCCAAATGCATATCATGGGTCAGCTCGGCCTAGGTCCAACCCAATCCTAGTATGTAAATTGAGTACACTTGATTCTTCTTATGCATGAAAAATTTAGCTACCCAACAGATGAATTTCCAAATGGGCTGGGATGGACCTAACAGGATCCCACGCCTGCACTGGAGTGGGCATCAATAAGCTTTGGACTGCATAGACCCAGCCCATAAAAACCCGAACCCAACCAGATGGCCCGATCTAGAACTGATTGCTGGCAAAATACTTCTTCCTCTCTCTAGGTTCTAAATTTAAACCTCTCCAGTGCGTCATCTGCACACTTATTCAGCAGAAAAAAAACAAAACTCAAACTCACACTGCACACCTCACACATAAACATGACACCTATGACACCTACTAGAGCAAGCATCTGTAATGCAAAAGTGGCAGTACTTCATTCCTCTTCTCTACAGTCAATGCCAGCTTCCTTCCATACAGAGCAAGTCACAGTCCCTTTGGGGTTTCTCCTTCTTCCCTCTCTCAAAAAACAAACTCTTTCAGATCAAAGATCAAAGATTAAAACCAACTGTTCAGAGGCAAGAAGCCCGTCGCCGGAAGACTAATCCCCCAAAGCAACGGATCAGGTCAAAAGATCAGTAGTGGGGTACACCCAAACTCTATATTTCATTTTCCTCTTCTCCATTCATGCAATCCTTTAGATTATACAGGTAAAGAAGAAGTAAAAAAGGTTCCTTTTCTCTTCTTCCCTACATAATCAACGGTCAAGATCCAAGATCAGGAGTGGAAGTGTATACGATTCATCTGCTTTCATCAAACTGCATCTCATCAAAAACCCATTTCCGTACTGAAAGGTGACGCAAATCCAACGGTTCGGATCGACGATCGGAGATGGGATGCGCCCAGTCGAGGATCGAGAACGAGGAGGCCGTGAGCCGCTGCAAGGACCGGAAGCAGTACCTGAGGGACGCCGTCGCCGCCCGGAGCCTCCTCGCCGCCTCCCACTCCGCCCACGCGGTGGCACTAAAGAACGCCGGCGCCGCTCTCGGCGACTATGCCCAGGGTGAGGCGGAGGACAACCGGTCTCCGCCGCTCTCCGCCCATGAGCCCCACATTGACCCCCCTCCCCCCTCCGCCGCCCTCTGCCGACGAGCCCCACATTGACTCCGTTCCCCTTCCGCCGCCTCCCCTGCCGGACTTCTCCCCTTCCCCCCTCGCCCGCTCCTTCTCCATGCCCGACCTCCCCCCGCCCCGCCCCACACCCAACCTGACACCGGCTGCCACAATCCAGGAAGACGACGGCGGCGATGACGTCCACCGCAATGGTGAAGATGCAGTCGAGCCTGAGCCTACGACCCCGGCGACCCCATTACCCCCTCCGCCTCCCCCATCGCCTCCAGCCAAGAATCGGGTCGTTCCGCCGCCTGAGCCCAGGGGCGTTGACGCCTGGGACTTCTTCTTCCCGGGGATTCCAGAAGAATTTCAGGGAGACACATTGCCCCAGATAGAAGAATTGGAGACCCATGTCGAGGAAGAGAGCAAAGAAGTTGATAGAGAAGGGGAATTCAAGAGTAGAGAGCATGAGCATGTTGATGGGAGTAGGGATAGGAGTGAAGAAAATGTGGAGAAGACGCCCGAGAAGGTTGTTGTGGAGCCTCCAGCCAAGGCGGCGAAGAAGAAACATAGGAGTGGTGGCAGCATTAGTGAGGTTATTGGTTCAGAGGGCTCTGGGAAGGGTAAGACGGCAGCTACAGCGAAGAAGAGCCTTTTGCAGATCTTGATTGAGCTGGATGATCATTTCCTCAAGGCGTCTGAGAGCACCCATGAAGTGTCAAGGATGCTGGAGGCGAATCGGCTACATTATCACTCAAATTTTGTTGAAAATCAAGGTATCCAATTGTGTTTTTTTAGTCTCCTTTGTTGTGTAACATGGGCTATTTGTAATGCTTGAAGTGGATCTGTTGCACATCTTTTTACTCTTGTATATTTGTGTTTGGTATAACTAAATGTTGGTGGGTACTTTCGCAATCTTTTGGGAAATAGTCTTGGGTAGTTCTGTTGCTGCTTATGCATTTCATATGGTGGTGACTTTCTTGTGATCTTCCTAATTTACTGTTTATACTTTATCTCTGTGGTTGGCAGTTGAGAAGGAATGTTCCTTTTCTGGCTGTGGTTTAAAAGGAAAAAACAGTGACCTTTTCAACATGTGGTCAAATGAATTTATAGTCTGTTTGGGTGTATGATTTTGGGAGCATCACTTAGTTACATAATGTGATATATTGTCATATATGGGAGCCACTATAGAATGAAAATAGAGGGATTAAGGATTAATGTGATCTATGGGAGCCACTATTGAATAAAAACAGAGGGATAAAGGAGAAGCCACAAACTAGAGTGATCTAGCGAAGGCAACGTGAAGACAAGCTAGTAAGAGTGTTTCGCAGATGCTGAGTGCAGTTCTTTAACAGGCTGTTCGACTGGAACTAGGAGCTGAATCTTAAGTGATTGGAAAATGGCAAGACAAAATACAGGTGGCCAAGGGTGTATTCTAAGATGGATGTGTGTTAAGTAACAAGAAAGGATGATTCAGGAATTAGCAGATAATTGGAAATCTATAGGCTACTCAAATAGAAGATACAATCAAGGCATGTCATTTGAGATGGTTTGTGGATATATAAAGAAAACTGGCACGGCCCCTGTAAAAAGAAATTGTAGTGTTACATGAAGAGCTAGGAGAAGGTTGAGATCAATGTAGATTTGGAATAAATACCATTCAAAAAAGAAGAAGAAAGATTTGGAATAATTAATTGATGACATTAGTCATGAGTAGATAAGTAAAACTCACATTGACAATAATAGGAAGATGGGGTGGAGCTTTGGTGATGAAACATTTTTTCGTTTCTTGAGATGGAATTGGATGCTCTTGCCATTCTGATGTTATTGTATAGCCCCTCAATGTCAAATCTCTTTTCAACTACTAAGATTCCAAGCATCTTTCTATGCTATAGCAATTTGAAAGTCATGTTGTTTGAATTTGTCGCAGTTCCTTGATAACCATGTTTAGGATACCATTTCATTATGTGGTTTAATGGTATTGCAACACGTTATACCATACTGCCTTTTTTTTTTCTTTTAGATAAAGGTGTGGCATCATTAGCTTCATGTATAATTGTTACCTGTCCATGTGATGGATAGTGGTAAATAGGGTAATACCACAAGATATGTTATTTACCCAGCGTTATCGGGTTGGGCAAGATGCGGTTGCTGATACAGTGGTCCACTTGCAACCATCTGTTCTGTTACATCTGTGTGTCTTCTGATCCAAGGTTCTAATCCTAATGTTATTGGGTTGGCCAAGATTGGGGTTGCTGATAGCCTGGGACAGTGGTCACTTGCGACAATCTGTTCTATTGCATCTGTGTATCTTCTGATCCTAGTTATTTTATCTTGAAGTGTAGCTCTTTTTCTTTCTTCTTTTAAGAATATGTTTTATATTATTTTTGTATGTAATGGAAATTTTATTAAAAGATATAAAATGAGTGTACCAGAGAGTGAGAAGCAAAATAACAGATAGAAAAAAAGAAAATTACGAGGGCGGTCCAGAACAAAAGGACAAGGACTCCGGACTTGGCCAAAGAATTGGTCACCCCATAAGCCTCTCTCAGTGCATGGGAAAAGGATACACACAAGGAATCACAAAAGAACTGGATCTCTCCAAAAATGAAATGCATCCTTAATGGAATTGGAAGGGTGTGATAGATGAGAGATTGCATTGAACGAATCACTCTCCACAATGAGACAACCAAAGAATTGTGTGCGGTTGATTTTCATATTGATGTGGAGTTGGATTTGTTTTGTTTTTTTTCAGGGTACATTGATCATTCTGCAAGAGTCATGCGCGTTATCACATGGAGTAAGCCATCTAAGAACGCACCCAATGCTGATGGGATAAATGACATCGATAAAGATGAATGGGAAACTCATGCTACTGTGTTGGATAAGTTGCTAGCCTGGGAGAAGAAGCTTTATGATGAAGTAAAGGTGTGTCTGACTTTTCATGTGATGCCCATTCATTTGTGGTTCTTGTTGCTGTTTTTTATTTTTATTTTTTAAATATTGTTAGACATTTTTTGTCTATATCTGTAATATTCCATGTTATTAATCATATGTTAGCAAATGAATGTTAGTAGTGATGGTGGTAGTAGCGCAAGCAGTATACTTATTCATTTCTATTCAGTTATTTAGTAGACATTTCATTTCTAGTTCAGTGGTGTTCCATGTGATTCACAGTAGGTAAGCGGATAATGTTAACCAATCAAGATATAATGTTATTCCTTCCTTTTTGAGGAGCAGCAGGATGAAGGGTAGCGCTGATCCATAAAAGTTGCTCAATGTTCATAATTCAGTTGAGATTCAAATAACCAGTAGGTCTAGTGTTGAAACCCTTTTGATCTGGAGTCCTTTTTATGAGGGGGACCCCAAATCCTTATTCCAGTACCCAACCAGGATACTGTAGCTTTTGGTAGAATCATAGGCTCACACTCACAGTAATAAACACACTACTAGCACAAAAGGGAGGGGGGTCTCCTCAGTAGGAAAAGAAACCACCTGAGAACATGAGCAGTGGCCTTTGCAAAATGGCTCCTTAATCATGAGTCAAAACTTATGATTTATACGAACGGTAGCACTGGTGATGCAGCAGCAATACCATATCAATGCAACAATGCACGTGGGCCACATGTGGGACCCATGAAATTCTGATTTTTAAATTATTATTAGCTTTAATTTTAGCAAAGATTGTAATTAGGATTAGATTTATATTTTGGGTGGGATTCTTATTTGGTTTCCTAGTTGAATAGGATTTGTTTCTTAGCCCTTAAGTTTCTTTTATTATAAAATATGGCATTGCTGAGATCCTTGATCTCAGATTGAAGTTAATAGAATTTTCCCTTTTGTGGGTTTATCATTGAAGAGTGTTCTTCTACGTGTGATTGTTCACGAGGGAACCCTAATTGTGCTCCGGCACTTGCGATCCTAACCCTAGGATTGCGTCACCTGGCAGTAGTGTCTTTAATAAATGATAACCATGGTAAGCAATCCAAAAATCATGGTACATAACCTAAAATTCATGATGCACAACATGCCTTGCTAAATGGATTCTTTGATATGAGTAGCACATTGCTTGTTGACATGTATGGGTATGGGTATTGTGTTGGATTCTTTACAATGCAACTTGATTCTTTTACTACTAGCATAACTTAGTTGTCAGAATCTTGTTACAGGTTTCTTTTAAATTTAAATTAGATATTGCAGTGTGTATTGCTTAATTGTTGTAAATTATTTTTTAATGTAATTTTTCATGCCATCATTTAGCTAAATCCACCGATCCTCAAAAATCCTATTTTTCAAGATTTTCCAAATTGAACCTATACTTGGGTAACTTGGATAACCATTCTCAATATCCATCTGTCTGTGTAAATGGGTAATGTAGGCAATCTTAAAAAAAAATAAAAGGCAATGTAGGCTTATGGAGTGTAGACTGCAAACCAAGGGCTTGGTTTATAGGCAGTTGTTATTCATTTTTAGATATTGATTTTCTTGCATAGCATTTATTTCTAAATGTTCAAATAAAAAGAAAGACAGTTTTCTCAGAGTCGATGCAGCCGTATTCAGACAATTTGGCGAGTTCTTGATAATTTTGGCTGTTTGATTTCCATAGGAAGGCTATGTGATATGTTCCATGGATCTTTTTGTTAAGTTACTATTGGATTTTGAGCTACATCAGATGTATAGCATGTATTTTCAGCAGTAGCTATTATTGTTCTTTTTCATAACGGAGAAACTATATTTCCTTTTTTCCCTATAATTTAGAGCACTAACCATATTTCTATAAGAAAGCTTTGTGGAATTGATCTATTATGACATCATGTTGGCCAGGCAAGTGAGATTATGAAACTCGAGTATCAGAGAAAAGTTGCGTTGTTGAAGAAGCAGAAGAAACGTGGCTCCCATCCTGAGGCATTAGAAAAAACTAAAGCAGCCGTATGTCATTTGCATACAAGATACGTGGTAGACATGCAATCCTTGGATTCAACCGTCTCAGAAATACACCGGCTGCGTGATCATCTGCTGTACCCAAAGCTTGTTGACCTTGTTAAAGGGTAAGTCTTAGTACAGAAATGTAATATGGCGACATTTTCTATTATTATGTAGGGCTGTAAATGAGCTGAGTCTTCACTTTGATAAAGATTGGGTTACACTAAAAAAGAAAAGGTCAAGCTTGGGTCGTGCTTTACAATTTGAGCTCAAGCTTGGTTCAAAAGTATTTAAAATTTAAATGAGCTTTAGCTCAAATAAAATATGAGCAGAGCATAAGTTAGCTCAAGCTTGTCCCATTTTGAGAATTAGATGCTTTGTTGGAACTTGTATCAAGCTCAACTTGAGCATGAGCTTGAGAATTAAAGCTCAACTTAGTTTCATCTGATGTGTTGTGATATAAATTAGTCGACAAGGAATAAGACACTCAAATCCTTACTAATAAGCCCTGACATCAAGCTCCAACAATTTTAGTTCAAATACAAATCTATGGACTCAAAATAAATATTCAGCCTCCAATTCAACAACTAGATTTCATCAACATATAAATCCTAACTTATTATAAAGAAAAGACTCAATGGAAAAAAGACTATGCTGACATTAGTGTGTAAACCAACTCTGAAATCTCAACACCTGTAATATTAAGGGGTTTGGAAGATTTGGCGGGGCTGATTTTTTTCCTGAACCTAGATCATAACTAGATCTTTCCATCACACGTACTCATCATGGTAGTCATGCATCCAGCAGGGCCTTACAATTAGGTTCACACACCTCACAGTTGATCACTACTCTTTCTATATGTGTATGTGTGTGTCTACTACGAGATGAGCTAGAGGTCAAGCTGAGCTGTGAAGCTCATGAGCAGATCTCTAGACGAGGCAGTTTGGGCTGTGCTTTGCTCAAGGCCAGCTCATTTTTCAAATGAGCTTGTAAAATAGGCATGGCTCAAGAGCCTAACTAAATGAGCTCAAACTCAAGCCAATCAATCCAAGCCAAGCTGAGTCAGGAAAAGCTCACAAGCTTGTTTGACTCAGTGACAACCCTAATATTGTACAGTTTGAGGCATTGTAATTAAACTCTTGACATAGATTTTTAATCACCTTTTAATAAACTTCTTATTCAGATCTATGTTGCACAGTCTGCTTTGTAAAATTCAATGCTTTGTGTTGCCCTTTTGCATGGCATTGCTCTTAATCCCTTGTCCTGACATTTTTTGCTTCCCATTTCTACAATAATAGAGAAGCTTACTCAAGTCATATATTTGGCACTGGTCTATATATATAATGTTTTTCTTTCAATTTCTTTGATTTTTTCAATGCAAAATTTAATGCTTGAGTTTTTATGTGGGCCTTTTTCTTATTTGTTCCGAAGTATATTAGTTTTATTATAATTTGTACACTTGTTTAGTTTTAGATTTTGCTTAATACACGAGAAACTTGACTTAGGTTCATTGCTTTGGTGCAATGGTGAAAAGTCTCAAGTGCCATGAGCGATAACGCAGTTTTGAGACCTGCGAGAGCAGTCACTTCGTGCAAAATTTCCACAGGTTAGGTCTGTCTCCAGTCTAAACCGTCCCGGGACCTGCTTTGGTGGGACCCACACTGGGTAATGACCTTTAGATGAGAAACTTGCCTTGCATTCTTCTTTTGACTAGTAAGAAACTTGCCTTGCATTCTTCTTTTGACTAGTAAGAAACAATTGAGGGTTTAACTTTCACACAAATCGCTGAAGTAGAAAGAATACGAGATGGCTTAGTTGAACTGGGTGTTCCCTCATTGTGGGAGACGTATCCCTTATTTATTTCTTCCAACACAATTATTGCCTCTAATTTAGGGCTTGATTAAAATCTCTTGGGTCACATTAGGTTTAATTACAATCATATATAATAGCTAATCTCATATGGTATCTACCTAATATAACTAATTTGCAATGAATGTGTATCATGCACACGTAAAACTGTCCTATATCAATGGCATGGTGCCGTAGAGGACTACTTTCAAAGATGGTGGAGTAACTCTATCTGTTTGTTCGTAGATAGTCTACCACTGTATCACTTTTGCTTTGTGCTTGCTTCTCTGTTCTCTCATAGTGGAGTGTCATTTGGTTGCTTCATTCTTTAGGGGGAGGCATAGAGAGTATGGTTTGTGAACTTTGAAGGGGATAAGGGAAACATCTAGAATGAGCCATTTCTTGGATATGCATGCGAATAGATGGATCGTGTGACAATGAGCGATTTGAGTTAATCAAATCACTCAAGAAGGGTGGAGAAGTGGATAAAGACTACAAGGAGGGCCATCAAGTTTGGCAAAAGGGGCTTGGCAAGGGCCATTAGTGAAGAGAGAAAAATCCAAAGGAGATGATTGCAAGTAAGAAAGTTGTTATGGTGGCCCAAGGTTTCATTATCCATTTATCGAGTCAGTTTTTGTTTGTAGTTTCTTGTGTATGGCTTTGTGAGAAATAGGAACGCAAGAGGTGTAGGGGAAACAACAGTGAAGGCAATGATGGAGATGGAGAAGGTAGAAGATCCACAAAATCCATACAGAAAGAAAAAAAAAAAAGAAGATGCTATGAACGTGTGAAGGCGAAAGACCATTCAAGGGGAAAAAATAAGAAAAGGAACTGCTAAGAAATGAAGGAAAAAAAAAGGGAAAATGGATCCTGAGGTTTCTTTTTTTTTTTTTTTAATTTCTGAAGCTTTGTGGTCACAGGGGTGGAACCAGGATCCAGGCTATTTGGGGGGGCGCATTGTGAAAAAAAAATTCTTGGGGTGGGGGGCATGTGTAAAAACCACTTAAATTTTTTTACAAACTGAAGGGCCTTATTGTAATTTAGGGGGGGCCAAGGCCCCTGCCAGCCCCCCTAGTTCCGCCCGTTTGTGGATATAGAACACTTGCCTCTCAGTTGATCGTATCATTGACCCTTTTACAACGGAGGCACACATAAAGAAAGAGATGGCTCAAATGACGCTTGTGGCTGTGCTCATTATTGTCAGCTGTCACTAACTCGTGAATACGAGGTGGGCCCTTCAAAGAACTTAGGGTGTTCAAAGGGAAGAAACAACAGACATTTGAGCATTCAAGAGCTCAAAGCTGAAGATGACAACTCCAAAAATGGAAGGATGATTGGAGAGGAGGATGCTTTTCAATGCATCGCCCATCTATTTATAGCAAAAGAACATTCTGGATGATCCCCGGACGCCGCATTGCGGATTGGAACTGCTCCAATAAGTATAGGGCATTGCTCCCTTCAAGGGGAGCCAAGGTGGTCAGGGTACCCCTCCCTGTAAAGGAAGAAACATGCCCCCTGCACAGGAGTTAGTACTTGCTAGATAATTAGCAGTTGTATACATTAATAAATGTGGAACTATACTTTGGCATTGTTGGCAGCTGTTTGTTGGTCTATTTGGCTAGAGAAGAACAACCATGCATTCAATGTAAAGTCTGATACAATAAATGGAGTGTTTAAGAAGGCTAGAACAAAAGCAATATCTTGGTTGAAAGTTCGAGAGAAACTTTCAGCATTTCTGCATTGAATCTTCAGAGATGTTAGAGGAAAAGCTCTGGTTATTAGTCATGTAGTGATTTTGGTCTTTTAGCCTTGTTGGGCTGATCCTTTTTGTATATTATTCTCTTTATTTTATTTGATCAGTTACATTTCCGAAAGAACCTTAAAACAACTTTCATACAGCACATTAACGAGAACATCATCATGCAAAGATGCTTGGTGGAGGAGAGGGGTGATACATGATTTAAGTAGAGATTGTGGGAGAACTTCAAGGCGATGGTCAAATGCCTGAACTTCCTTCAAATATGGCCGGTTTCATAATCTAAAAAGAAGGGGCAGAACCTTGCGAATGTGGGTCAACGTTCTCTTTAAGTGCTTTCTAGGATCATAGCATGCTGGATGGAAGCTCTCAGTACTATCTTTAAAGCTTTTATTGTTGTGCCTAGTGGGTATTTCCTGGCGTATGTGGTCTATAATTACCATTCAAACCTTGGGAAAATTCATGGGGTCACTGCTTGAAATTGATGCCCAAACCCTGAACAAGGAGGTAGTTGAATACTCTAAACCACAAGTCCTAACTGTTTTTCTATAGAATATACTGTATTCTCTCTCTCTCTCTCTCTATATATATATATATATATATGGGAGATGCTCCTGTGAGAGCATCTCTCACCTTATTATGAAAGATAAGGTGAGGACCCTCACGTTTAAGTTGTTGGCATTGGATATGGATGTGAGGGCCCCCACCTTATCTCTCATAGTAAGGTGAGAGCATCTCTCATAGGAGCATCTCCCTATATATATATATACACGTATACATATATATAGAGAGGGGGGGCATTTGTGCGCAGAGAGGTGGGCATCAAGATAGGAGAGATGAGGCGACTGATGGTCAGGCAAGCATTGACAAAGTGGTGGAATTTGATTTGCATAATTGGGGGACCATGGGACTTAACATCAAGGGACACTTGCATTCTATGATAGCTGAAGGCTGTCTTCTTGTGATATGGGTGCGTTCCCAAGCTCAAGGAGTTGCTTGTGATTTATGATGAACTAATCTTTCATTGAAAATGCATTTAATTCCCTTGCTTTATTGGCAAAAGATTAATTTTGCATGTCTATGAGATAGGTACGTGCAATTTAATGTTTTTTTTTTTGGTGAAGAATTTAAGAACAATGTTAATCCAATGCTAATACCCATGTGAATGAGTGATTTGTGATATCTTCAGGGGAAAAAAAGGAGCATTGTTCTGAAAATCAAAATCGAATCGCAATTTGTTCAGGGGGATTAATGAAATTTTATCATGAATCGTATTGCAAATCATAGGATATTTTATTTTTCAAATAAAAATGAAAAACATAATTAATTTTTGAAAAATAAAAATAGTTATTCATGATCCATCCATAGCAACATAATTAAAATGACAAATAAGATTTTGATACAATCATGAACATCTTTGTCATATTAATATACCATAAATGATGTGTAAATAGTTAAATATGTTTAAGATGTCAATGTTAATAGGAAAAATAAATAAGTTGCTATAGTTCCTTTTCATTCTCTTTAGAGTTTAGGTCAAAAATAAAAATGAAATCCAAATCATCAAATCTTACATTTTAGTATGCCTCCTGAAGTTAAATAAAAAGAAAAAGAAAAAAAAAAGAAACAATTAGGGCTTGTTTGTTTGCGCTTATTTTCATATGTAAATGATTCACATGCATAATGACTATGCATGTTTCACGTTTGTTTGTAACAATTCATGCATGTAGTGCATAAATCAGGTGTGAAAATGACCATTACACGTGTCACGTTTGTTTTTAGCAATTTCTACATGTGTTGTGTAAATCAGGTGTGAAAGTCCTTTTTCACACCTTCATTTTCTTAGCCCTACAGGTGTGAAACCATTTCCCAGCCCCAATTTAAAAGGCGCTTGTACAGTGCAAGTTAGAGTGATTTTTTCTATCGTGAGGCCTGTAAAAATTCTTTATTTTTTTATTCTTGTGGGCCCCTAATTTACGATCTGAACTATTCATCTTCTTTACATGGCTAAAAGCGGCTAAGATGTCAGATTTCTTATCTTGATTTTTCATGGATTTTGAGAAATTTGTGGGAGTCCAAATCTTTAGCTCTAATTTCAAGACTTTTGAGGACTGCCTGTTCGTGATCCAGACTGTTTATCTTCTTTTGTATGGCTGAAAATGGCCAAGAGTTAAAATTTCTTATCTTAATTATTCATAGATTTTGAGAAATTTTTGAAAAACACCCAAAAAATCCAAATACATCTTGAACAATTGGATGTACTCATTTACTGATGCAAAAATGGTGATTTTGACAAATATTGGAATGTGATTCATCTGTGTCATTTGCAGATGTAACAGATTCCCATGTCATTTACTCATTTAAAAAAACCAACGACTAGGAGTTGCGTGTGATTTATTGTGAACTCATCTTTCATCTCAATTCCCCTGCTTTATAGTTTATTAACTTGGGCAAAAAATTAATTTTGGATGTCTATAAAGGTACGTGCAATTTAAGAAGGAGCATTGTTCTGATAATTGAAATCATATTTCAAATTATTCCGGGGTTGAATCGAATCGTATCGTGAATCGTATTGAGAATAGTCGGATATTTATTTTTCTTAAAAAATAATTAATTTTTAGAGAAAAATAAAAAAGTAGTTATTCATAATCCATCCATTTTCCATCTGTTGCAGCATAATAAAATGAAAAACAAGATTATGGCACAAGAATGAACATCTTTCATATATATATTAATATATTATAAATGATATGTAAATAGTTAAATATATTTAAGATGTCAATGGTAATAGGAAAAATAAAAAAGTTGCAATAGTTCTTTTTTGTTCTCTTTAAATAAAAAATAAAAAATTTAAATAATCAAATCTTACACGTTAGGATGTCTCCTGCGGTTAAAAAAAATGTATTAAAGAAGAAAAAAGCCAAAAACAATTTATGGAGTTTCTTGTGATTTATAGCGAACTCATCTTTCATCCAAAATGCAATTAATTCCCTTACTTTAGAGACTAAGATGTATTAAACTTGGGCAAAAAAATAATTTTTCATGGTTATGAGATAATTTAAGAATGATTTTAATCTAATACTAATCTTAGGTACCCATATGAAGGAGTGAATTGTGATATCTTTAGACAAAAGAAGCAAGGAGCATTGTTCTGAAAATTGAAACCATATTGCAAATCATTCAAAGGGGTGAATCAAATCATACCTTGAACTGTATTGCAAAGCGTAGGATATTTTATTTTTCTAATAAAAATGAAAAAAAAATTAAATTTTTTAAAACATTGAAAATGTAGTTATTCATAATCCATCCATTTTTCATCCATAGCAAACCAAACCAAACCAAACCAAGCCTTTTCCCACTAGGTGGGGTCGGCTATATGGATTTGACGACGCCAATCAAATCTGTTTAGGGCCATGTCCTCCGTTAGATCCATGTAGGCAAGATCATGTTTAATAGTTTCTTTCCAACTTCTCTTGGGTCTCCCTCTCCCTCTCCTACTCTTGGCAAACTCCATGCTTTCACACCTTTTAACAGGTGCCTCTGTTGGACGCCTTCTAACATGGCCGAACCATCTCAGTCGATTTTCTCTCATTTTATCTCCAATCGGTGCTATTCCTACTATGCCCCTAATTTCCTCATTCCTAATCCTATCTCTCCTTGTGATCCCGCACATCCATCTTAGCATTCTCATCTCCGCAACTTCCATCTTCTTGACATGATTATGCTTTACTGCCCAACACTCTGATCCATATAACAACGCTGGCCGTACCGCCACCTTATAATACTTTCCTTTAACCTTGAGGGGGACTTTCCGATCACACAAGACCCCCGAAGCACTCCTCCATTTGGTCCACCCGGCTTGAATCCTGTGACTTACATCAGTATCAATCCCTCCATCCTGTTGCACCATAGATCCAAGGTACCTAAAGTTTTCTTTTTCTACTATCTTTTGTGTGCCCAAACTTACTTCTATGTTACCAGGTGTCCTACTTTGACTAAACTTGCATTCCATATATTCCGTTTTGCATCGACTTAGCCTAAACCCTTTTGTCTCTAATGTTTTCCGCCACAATTCAAGTTTAGCATTCACTCCTTCTCTCGTCTCATCCACTAAAACAATGTCATCTGCAAATAACATACACCACGGCACCTCATCCTGGATATGTCTTGTAATCTCATCCATAACTAGGGCAAACAAGTACGGGCTTAACGCTGAGCCTTGGTGTAGACCAATCGTGATAGGAAACTCCTTAGTTTCGCCGCCAGTCGTCCTTATAGATGTCACGACTCTATCATACATATCCTTTATCGCCTCAATATAAGCGACACAAACTCTTTTCTTTTCCAAAACTTTCCAAAGAATCTCCCTAGGAACCCGGTCATAAGCCTTCTCCAAGTCAATGAACACCATATGTAAATCTCTCTTACCTTCTCTATACTGTTCCATTAACCTCCTCAGGAGAAAGATAGCCTCCATGGTTGATCTCCCAGGCATGAAACCAAATTGATTCTCTGAAATATTTGTTGTTCTTCTTAGTCTTCTCTCAATAACTCTCTCCCATAATTTCATCGTATGGCTCATCAATTTAATCCCGCGGTAGTTCGCACAGTTCTGAATATCTCCTTTGTTCTTGTATATGGGTATAAGAATACTTTTCCTCCATGCATTAGGCATCTTCTTGCTCTTTAGCACTACATTAAAAAGCTTTGTCAACCAACTAATACCATCCTCCCCCAAGCACCTCCATACCTCAATAGGGATACCATCTGGCCCAACCGCTTTCCCATTCTTCATTCTTTTCAATACTTCTTTAACTTCTTCCCTACTGATTCTCCTATAGAACATATGATTCGCTTCTTCTCTAGAAATGGTAAGCTGCCCCAATTGTATGTCACTACTACTGCTTTCGTTAAATAACTTGTAGAAGTAGCTCTTCCAACGCTCCTTTATCTCCTCCTCCTTTACTAATACCTTTTCATCCTCATCCTTAATGCATTTAACTTGGTTTAAGTCCTTGGTCCGCCGATCTCTAGTTTTAGCAAGCTTGAATATCTCTCTTTCGCCTTCCTTAGTGTCAAGTCGCCTATATAGCTCCTCAAATGCCTTTGCCTTGGCCTCACTAACTGCCTTTTTGGTTTCTCTTTTTGCTTCTTTATACCTCTCCAAGTTCGCTTCAATTCGATCCTTTTGCCACGTTTTAAAGCACTCTCTTTTAAACTCTTATCTTGTCTTGGACGGCTTCGCTCCACCACCATGCCTCTTTCTGTACCGGAGCACCCCCTTTAGATTCTCCTAAGACTTCTTCCCTACCCTCCGAATACACTCTGCTACCTTATCCCACATATTATTTGCACTCTCATCTGTCGCCCAAACGTCTTCCTCTAGTACTCTTTCCCTTAAAGCTAGTTGCTTATCACCTTTCAGGTTCCACCATTTAGTCCTTGAGCATCTATACAACTTCTTTTTTCTAGTCCACCTTTGTAACTGCACATCTATGATCAACAACCTATGTTGGGAAGTCAAGCTCTCCCCCGGTATAACCTTACAATCTTTACAAGCTAAACGGTCTCTTTTCCTAGTTAAGAAGAAGTCAATTTGTGTCCTCGATGAGCCACTCTTATAAGTCACCAAATGCTCCTCTCTCTTTCTAAAAAATGTGTTAGTTACCATGAGATCATAAGCCACTGAAAACTCCAAGATATCCTTCCCTTCTTCATTTCTATTACCGTACCCATGTCCCCCGTGTACTCCTATGTATCCATCTACGTCACGTCCTACATGACCATTCAAATCACCTCCTATGAAGACCATCTCTCCTTGGGGTATCTCTAGTAGCACTCCTTCCAAGTCTTCCCAAAACTTCTCCTTATGTCCATCTCCTAAGCCCACCTGGGGGGCATAAGCACTAATTACGTTCACTATCTCTTCTCCTAATACTAACTTAATTGCAATAATCCTATCTCCATAGCGCTTTACATTCACTACATCTTCCTTTAAGTCCTTATTTACCACTATGCCGACCCCATTTCTCGATCTATTAAGTCCCGTATACCATAACTTATACCCGGTCCTCTCAATCTCTTTTGCTTTGTGTCCCACCCATCTTGTCTCTTGCAAGCAAGCAATTGCGATTCGTCTCCTTTCCATTGTATCCACCACTTCCATAAGTTTCCCAGTTAGGCTCCCAATGTTCCAAGTGCCCAATCTCAGCCTTCTATTTTGGACTAGCTTCCTTACCCCCCACACTCGTCCAATAAAGTGTGAGGACCCTTGCCTATTTAGCACTGCACCCGGGCGCCGATGCAGCGGTCCTTGCTCATTTATCACTGTACCCGGACCATACAGCGCGTCGCTAAGTAGGGGACGCCCCAACGAAATTTCATTAGGTATCAAATCCATAAAAAAATCCGACTGAGTATTGTGCTGGCTGTCGGCTACCTAACGCACAACCCTCCTCCTTTGTCCGGGCTTGGGACCGGCTATGTCAAGGATACCCCAACATAGGCGGAGTTATTTTTCATCCATACCAGCATAAATAAAATGATAAATAACAGTACGATGCAATCATGAACATCTTTGACATATATTAATATGGAAAAACATAGAGTGAGCACTGGTGCTCACAATAAGGTGAGCACCACATGCCTAGTGGGGCTCACCTAGTGATCCATCTAAGTGGACCATAAAACAAGGACCCCCCTTGATAGTCACTGATTTCGGGTTTGGCACTGATCCGAATGGACTAGACCGTTGGATTGACTGTGTACTCGTTTTGGATGGTGAAAGATTGTTGGCCATTTATCAAGTGGTTGGGATGATGATTCGAGCCTTCATCACCACACATTGTTAGGTGGGGGTGCCAATCCCATCCTTAGGTGGGCTCCACAAGATACAATGCTCAGCTTATCACGGGCACTGATGCTTAGGTGAGGGGGCCTTATTAATATATCATAACTGATGTTTAAATATCATTTATATGAAATTTGTTTCATTTAGGAGGAATTTCCAACTTATTTCGGTTCATCCATTAAAATGAACCGAATACTCCCCCACGCCCCCACCCCCTCCAAAAAAAAAAAAAAGAAAGAGCCCAAAAATTTGTTCCAGTTCAGACAAAATTTTTTAAGTTTTTCAAATTTTGAATAATTTTCCTAATTTCTTGAATTTGTTACACTTTGAACTCTATGGTTGCAACTTGTGACTATTGACTTTTGAGGGATGTATCTAAATTATTAACTCTGTGGTTGTGATGAATATTTGAAACTTTAAACTTTATGGTTTAATTTTATCATTATGGCCCATTAGGATGACATTAATTGTTATGTTGACAACATTATTTTCTGTTTAATTGTTTAGATCATAGATGTCATATTATGAATTGATTTAGCAGAATAATTAAATGTATCAAATCATATTTTTTAATTTTAGTAGTGGTCTTAAGATTTTTCTATATATATTTTTGAAAATTTAACATTTTCTTGAAAGTAACAAAAAAACATATTGCTAAATTCTATATCAGCCGAAACATTTCTGTTTGGGGGCCAAACCGAAATGGGGTCTGAAACGAATTTCACAACTACGGTAAATAGTTAAATATGTTTATGATGTCAATTATAATAGGAAAAATAAACAAGTTGCAATAGTTCTTTTTAAATAAAAAAATAAAACTAAAATCCAAATAATCATATGTTGCATTTTATCTCTCTGAAGTTACAAAAAAAAAAGTGTTCCTGAAGAAAAAAAACTAAAAAACAATTAAAAAAAGAAAAGAAAATACAGGACAACACCCCATTGTCTAGTGGAGCGCTTTAATAGAATGCTTGTTCATTGGGCTTTCCCAAAACCGCAAATTTTTTAAGAGGTTTCTTAACCAGAAAATAACCTTTTTAAAAATAGAAATGCTCAAAGAAAAAAGAAAGAAAATGGTAGGTCTTCTTAACACAATAACATTTTTCTTACTAACTTCTTTGCTGTAGCTCTTCTTAATCATTACATTTGTTCGCTGTAGCTCTTCTTGATCATTACATTTGTTTGCTGTAGCTCTTCTCGATCATTACATTTGTTGAAACTTGTATCGAATCATAAGATTTGCACATGAATCATATTCACTTGTAAATGGTATTTGATGCATAGATATAAATTGTTTTCTGTAGGATTCGATATGAATCGTAAGATTCGAGATACGTATCTTAGGATTCTGACAAACAATAGAGAGGAGGTTCTCATGAACTATTGTCTTTTCTTATTGTTACCTACATTTGCCATTTTATTTTTCTTTTCTTAGAGCTTGCTCTGTCTATGTGTATTGCTATTATTGCTTCACAGGTTGAGACTTGAGGAGGTATGTGTGGAGGCTTGATGATTAATTAATCAAGATTGCCTCAACTTAACCTTTTTGTAACTAATAACAACTCCAACTTCTCTACTTCATTTCTAATGTTATTGTGTCATCTGTGGTTTTTGTTTAAAGATCTGATTGTATGAAGAGAATCTTGGGTTTTTCCTCCTTGCAATTGAGCATGGGTATGACATATGGCTATTATACTTGCTTATGGAATATGTGATTATGCTTTGATAGGTATTTATTTCAGTCTAATCCCTTGGATGTAAATGAAGTTTTAAAAAATAGTTTGTTCACACTACACTACTCCATCCCCTAGTCCTCTATGAGGTCATGGGTGTTTACAACGAAACTTCGTTTATTCTCTAATCGACAACACATCATTATACTCCAAAGGATGCTACAAACACCCCACTTAGGGTGATTTTGTTGTTGATTGACTATCATCAGTAAAATCTGACCAAGACGTCCACTATCAATTCACTTGCATATCCAAACCAATCCATGCACTTGGAAGCCTTCTAATGGTATCATATGAGAACTTTCCCAACATTTGGAATTTTGAACTGGCTAAGATGGACAATTGAATGCTTAGTATGGTCTATTCACCGAATATCCTTATTAGTCCATTAACTCTGCCCATTTTTGTGACATTTGTGAAGTGCTCAAAAGTTAATTTTCAAAAGGACAAGGTTGTGCAACGATGATCTCATTTTGTGCTCCATGAAAAGAAACCCCGAGTTATTTCTTGTGAGTCATTTCTACTCTTTTATTCTTCCAAAACATTTTCCGTATCTTCTGTAGTTTTACCCATTACAAAATCCCCATAGAAGCTTTCTCCAATGGTACCAGCTTTCCACTGTTTTAAGCAAGTATGCCCATGTTTTCACCCTTTTATAGCATGGTGCTTGGGCTAAATTTCCACATTAGTCCATGAAGAAGTTGGTCAATATTTTATGACATTTGTGAAGTCCTCAAAGTTAACTTTCCAAGGGACAAAGCTTTGCGGCAATGATCTGATTTTGGATTGTTGTACACTTGGCACTGTAAAGAAACAATTGGGTTTATTTGTAATTCTGGGTTATTGGGTTTGTATTCATTTTAGGAGTAGGTTTCCTACATTAGGATTGTTTAAGTTTGTGTTATTTTGAGCAAGTGATGCTAAGATGCCCATATACGGATATGGATATGGACATTGATTCGGGGATCGAGGGTACGACTCCTCACTTTTGAAAATTTAGGACATGGATATAGATACAGATACGGGTGTCTTAATTTTTTTTTTCTTTAGATCACTTTTGAATTAATGAAATTATCATTATTTTCGTCCCTTTCTAGCATTTTTTTATGGTGAGAAGTAAAATTTTTAAAAGAACTATGTGAAATCAAGGACTTTATAAGTATAGCATATTTTAAATTTGTTTCCTAGAAGTATCAGTAATATATCATGTACCAATACAAGTGTCGTATCGGTGCAGATACATTGGGCTTGTACAAGTATCCGGCTATCATAGAAGAGGTGATGTTATTAGAGTTTCCCTATGTTGATCATCATATTTTCTTGCAGGATGGACAAAATGTGGGAGACCATGCACATGAATCATGACAGACAGCTGATGATTGTTGTAGATCTCAGAGTCCTCGACGTTTCAAATGTCCCGATGGAGACAAGCAACCAACACCACAATAGGACCCGCCAACTGTGCCGAATTCTTGGTGAATGGCACTCACAGTTCGAAAAGCATATGACCCACCAGAAAGAGTACATCCAGGCCCTCAATAGTTGGCTGAAGCTGGCCCTCATCCCGATCGAGACCAGCTTGAAAGAGAAGGCGGCATCACCACCGTCGGTCCAACATCCTCCCATCCTATTCCTTCTCTCCGCTCCTGGCACGAGCAGTTCGAGAAGCTGCCAGTTGAGCTTGCAAAGGGTGCGATATCCAGCTTTCAGCTTGTCATGGATGCCATATTGGTGCATCAAGAGGAGGAACTGAAGCAGAAGGATAAATATGAGGAAATAAAGAAGGAGTACAACACGTAAGCATCGAGCTTTTGATGAGTGGTACCAGAAATATATGCAGCGTAAATTGCACGGTTCCTCATTGGATGTGGCTGATCCAGATAGGCCAGAAACTGGGACAAACACAAATGATCCTGTTGCTGAGAAGCAGTTTGCTGTCGATACTCTGAAGAAGAGGCTGGATGATGAGATGGAGGTCTATCACAAGCAATGCAAGCATGTGAGGGAGAAATCGCTTGGTAGCCTCAAGACACATTTGCCTGAGCTCTTCCGGGCCATGTCTGATTTCTCTCTTGCGTGTACAGAGATGTACAAGAAGCTGCAGGGCATATCAGAGCCTCATGCAAACGGGAGCCCAAATTGAGAGATGGATGGAGAATTTTCTTTCCTATTTAAATTGTTCTAGCAAGAGACCTCTAACCTGTTTGTTTATTCTTGCAGTGTTTGGAAGTGATGTTGGTGGTGTTTCAATGTGAGATGACTTGTACAGCCATTTTGGCATGTGCTTTTTTGGATGGAATGTTTGTTGAGAAATGATCGAGTCCAATTGTTTGAACTACAATAGTGGCCTGCTGCAGTGGATGATGTCGAACCCTTCATGGCCTTAAATTTGAATCTGATTTGTTGATCATGGCCATTGACTCAATTGTGTGCGAAATGAATGGTTAAAAAATAGCATTTTTATTTTGAAGACTCTTCATGAGTTGGTTATGATCATCATCAAATGAAGACAAAGTTTAGCCATTTACAATCTATACAAGGGCCTTATCATCCAACAAGTCAAAGTGGGTCCTACGACTGCAGCCGATTGGACTTTGATCATATCTATATTTACTTCTCTTTTCTCCTCGAAATTTCTATAGTTACCACTGTGACCGGCTGACTGGTCTAAATTTTTACCTTGGTGCTGAGTTCTTGACTTTTTCATGCAGCCATGCATGCTACGCTCATCCAAGATGTCTTGTCACCTGGACATCCAAACTAGTAATCATCCTGAGAAGCTTCCCATTCATGGTGGCAACCGGTCGTGTGTAGGTAACATGTATAGGCACGATCTATACCTGATCTATTTAGTAATTGGCAGAAAATGCGAACTAGATGCCAACCCAAAAAGTTAAGAATTTGGCTTAGGTTGTGGTCATAGTGTTTAGACGGGGAGGTTGAGTTGGGTCTGATATCAGGTTGGTTAATCCAACAGAAAGAATGGACTCAACCCGAATCCAACCCACTTACTGAAAAGGTCAGATGTGAATTATTGCACCCAACCTAGCAAAAGGGTCAACTGATCCACGAATTACCATGTCGAGTTAGGGTTGGGTTTCTAGAGATATCAATGGATCTTTGATTACCCGATTACCCAAATAATCAGATCCAAAAAATTCAAGTGCCTATTAGTTGGACCTGATCGGTGATTGGTTCTGAGTCCAGGTCCAGTTGGGTCCACACCTGAATGTCTGATTATCCAAGTTTTAACTCTTATATCCAGAATTCACCTATTTGGACAACAACCCACCAATGGCTTCCAATGACCAGGTTACCGAGGACCCAACCCAGAGGGGGAAAAACCCAAGTTTGGACAGTTCTTCAAGGCCCAATTTATAAAATTGGTCCGGATCACAGCTCAGGCCCAATTAATAATGTGCATAATATCATCTTATGTAATCCTTTATCTACAATTTTTCTAATAACACATTAATTTAACATTTATCACATATAGCATAATTTGATATAATGATATATTCCAGGGTTTCAGTTTGGCTTGAAGTTGGGTAGCAGTTCAGTAAGGTCCATCAAACTCTAATCAAGTCCTCTGCACAAATGGTTGTGATCGAATCTGAACCCGACCCATTTGTTAAAAAAAAAAGGTTTTTACACAAAGGCTCCCTAGATTTTCCTATAATATAGAAAAAGCCCTCTATTTTGTGTTTTTAGTAAAAATAACTCTTGACTAAAAGTCAAAACTAAAAAAAAAAGAGAGAATTTTACCAAATAATCATAAAGAAACCTACTAATTAGCAATTAGAGACAAGGACTTGAAATTTTACTAAATAATGATTATCGAACATTAGAAAAGAAATTTTCACAAAATTGGCCATAGGTCACAGGAACCCTCCATTTCCGTTTCTCAGATTCAAAATGACAAAAAGGTCAAACTCCATTTGGGGTGGCACACAGTAGTTCTGCGGCAGCGGCACAGGCCGCAGCAAGGTTAAAAATCTTTCACTTCACTGTGGGGCTCCCACTTAATGCAATTCTCTCTCCTCTCTCTAATGCAGGGCATGTGGATGACATGTGGGTGAGAAAATTATTTCGCCTTTGGGCTGGTCCTCTTTGATGAATAATGATGATCATATCGCCTTTGGGCTGCTCCTCTTTGATGGATAATGATGATCATATCAAATTTAAGGTGATGACTAGTGAGTTAATGTGGGGTGTTGGTATCTTGATAAAATTAACTGGCCAGATTGTGGCATTCATTGGGATCTATTTTCCGACCACACATGATAATATGGGACTATCATGGGATATGGCATAAAAAAGTTAAAAAAAAAAGAAGTTCAATAGAGTCAAGTGACTCTCATGACATTATCTGGGCCATGAACTGGAAAAAAAAGTTTAAGAATGACTAATATGTCAAAGCCCCACATCGCAGTGCTATTTTTGTGCCTTTTGTGTAAATCAGTTATGTACTATTTCTTTGCTGCTGTTTGTTTGTTCCCATCTGTATCGTCTCCTCTATAATTGAGATATTTCTTTATTAAAAGAAATATTTCTCTTTAGGGGTCGTTTGTCTACACCCATTTACATATGTAAATGGTGAATATGCGTAACATTTACGTATCAGTCATATTTGCGTGCAATTATTTACATATAACCAAACCAAACCAAACCAAACCAAGCCTTTTCCCACTAGGTGGGGTCGGCTATATGGATTTGACGACGCCAATCAAATCTGTTTAGGGCCATGTCCTCCGTTAGATCCATGTAGGCAAGATCATGTTTAATAGTTTCTTTCCAACTTCTCTTGGGTCTCCCTCTCCCTCTCCTACTCTTGGCAAACTCCATGCTTTCACACCTTTTAACAGGTGCCTCTGTTGGACGCCTTCTAACATGGCCGAACCATCTCAGTCGATTTTCTCTCATTTTATCTCCAATCGGTGCTATTCCTACTATGCCCCTAATTTCCTCATTCCTAATCCTATCTCTCCTTGTGATCCCGCACATCCATCTTAGCATTCTCATCTCCGCAACTTCCATCTTCTTGACATGATTATGCTTTACTGCCCAACACTCTGATCCATATAACAACGCTGGCCGTACCGCCACCTTATAATACTTTCCTTTAACCTTGAGGGGGACTTTCCGATCACACAAGACCCCCGAAGCACTCCTCCATTTGGTCCACCCGGCTTGAATCCTGTGACTTACATCAGTATCAATCCCTCCATCCTGTTGCACCATAGATCCAAGGTACCTAAAGTTTTCTTTTTCTACTATCTTTTGTGTGCCCAAACTTACTTCTATGTTACCAGGTGTCCTACTTTGACTAAACTTGCATTCCATATATTCCGTTTTGCATCGACTTAGCCTAAACCCTTTTGTCTCTAATGTTTTCCGCCACAATTCAAGTTTAGCATTCACTCCTTCTCTCGTCTCATCCACTAAAACAATGTCATCTGCAAATAACATACACCACGGCACCTCATCCTGGATATGTCTTGTAATCTCATCCATAACTAGGGCAAACAAGTACGGGCTTAACGCTGAGCCTTGGTGTAGACCAATCGTGATAGGAAACTCCTTAGTTTCGCCGCCAGTCGTCCTTATAGATGTCACGACTCTATCATACATATCCTTTATCGCCTCAATATAAGCGACACAAACTCTTTTCTTTTCCAAAACTTTCCAAAGAATCTCCCTAGGAACCCGGTCATAAGCCTTCTCCAAGTCAATGAACACCATATGTAAATCTCTCTTACCTTCTCTATACTGTTCCATTAACCTCCTCAGGAGAAAGATAGCCTCCATGGTTGATCTCCCAGGCATGAAACCAAATTGATTCTCTGAAATATTTGTTGTTCTTCTTAGTCTTCTCTCAATAACTCTCTCCCATAATTTCATCGTATGGCTCATCAATTTAATCCCGCGGTAGTTCGCACAGTTCTGAATATCTCCTTTGTTCTTGTATATGGGTATAAGAATACTTTTCCTCCATGCATTAGGCATCTTCTTGCTCTTTAGCACTACATTAAAAAGCTTTGTCAACCAACTAATACCATCCTCCCCCAAGCACCTCCAGACCTCAATAGGGATACCATCTGGCCCAACCGCTTTCCCATTCTTCATTCTTTTCAATACTTCTTTAACTTCTTCCCTACTGATTCTCCTATAGAACATATGATTCGCTTCTTCTCTAGAAATGGTAAGCTGCCCCAATTGTATGTCACTACTACTGCTTTCGTTAAATAACTTGTAGAAGTAGCTCTTCCAACGCTCCTTTATCTCCTCTTCCTTTACTAATACATTTTCATCCTCATCCTTAATGCATTTAACTTGGTTTAAGTCCTTGGTCCGCCGATCTCTAGTTTTAGCAAGCTTGAATATCTCTCTTTCGCCTTCCTTAGTGTCAAGTCGCCTATATAGCTCCTCAAATGCCTTTGCCTTGGCCTCACTAACTGCCTTTTTGGTTTCTCTTTTTGCTTCTTTATACTTCTCCAAGTTCGCTTCAATTCGATCCTTTTGCCAAGTTTTAAAGCACTCTCTTTTAACTCTTATCTTGTCTTGGACGGCTTCGCTCCACCACCATGCCTCTTTCTGTACCGGAGCACCCCCTTTAGATTCTCCTAAGACTTCTTTCCTTACCCTCCTAATACACTCTGCTTCCTTATCCCACATATTATTTGCACTCTCTTCTGTCGCCCAAACGTCTTCCTCTAGTACTCTTTCCCTTAAAGCTAGTTGCTTATCACCTTTCAGGTTCCACCATTTAGTCCATGAGCATCTATACAACTTCTTTTTTCTAGTCCACCTTTGTAACTGCACATCTATGATCAACAACCTATGTTGGGAAGTCAAGCTCTCCCCCGGTATAACCTTACAATCTTTACAAGCTAAACGGTCTCTTTTCCTAGTTAAGAAGAAGTCAATTTGTGTCCTCGATGAGCCACTCTTATAAGTCACCAAATGCTCATCTCTTTCTAAAAAATGTGTTAGTTACCATGAGATCATAAGCCACTGAAAACTCCAAGATATCCTTCCCTTCTTCATTTCTATTACCGTACCCATGTCCCCCGTGTACTCCTATGTATCCATCTACGTCACGTCCTACATGACCGTTCAAATCGCCTCCTATGAAGACCATCTCTCCTTGGGGTATCTCTAGTAGCACTCCTTCCAAGTCTTCCCAAAACTTCTCCTTATGTCCATCTCCTAAGCCCACCTGGGGGGCATAAGCACTAATTACGTTCACTATCTCTTCTCCTAACACTAACTTAATTACAATAATCCTATCTCCATAGCGCTTTACATTCACTACATCTTCCTTTAAGTCCTTGTTTACCACTATGCCGACCCCATTCTCGATCTATTAAGTCCCGTATACCATAACTTATACCCGGTCCTCTCAATCTCTTTAGCTTTGTGTCCCACCCATCTTGTCTCTTGCAAGCAAGCAATTGCGATTCGTCTCCTTTCCATTGTATCCACCACTTCCATAAGTTTCCCAGTTAGGCTCCCAATGTTCCAAGTGCCCAATCTCAGCCTTCTATTTTGGACTAGCTTCCTTACCCCCCACACTCGCCCAATAAAGTGTGAGGACCCTTGCCTATTTAGCACTGCACCCGGGCGCCGATGCAGCGGTCCTTGCTCACTTATCACTGTACCCGGACCATACAGCGCGTCGCTAAGTAGGGGACGCCCCAACGAAATTATTTACATATATTGCTTGTAAATCAGATGTGTAAATGGTGTGAAAATGAACCCATTTTCACACCAAAATTTGAACACATGGGCTTTCCAAAGAATATCAGTTGGATGCGGATGGTTTGGTGTTGGGCATTTCCGTAAAAGAGGTTCTAAGTTCGAAACCCCCCTCCAACGCATTACAAAAAAAAATAATAAAAGAGGTATCAAAACGGATGATTTTAAGGGACAAAATCTGTAAGACAAAAAAACATATTAGAAATGAATGTGGCTCAAATGATTTTAAGGGACAAAATCTGTAAGACAAAAACATATTAGAAAATGGAAGTGGCTCCAATGATTTTAAGAGATAAAATCTGTAAGACAAAAAACATATTAAAAGTAAGAATCTTAAGGGATAATCTATAAGATAAATATCTCAATGATTTTTCTATATAAACTTTTAACTAGTTAATTACCTTATTATTTCAGTTTTCTTCCAATATCTCAATGATTTCTCTAAAGTTATTTATTACTTTAAAAATCTTTAAACATGTATATATGAATGTAAGAGAGAAGGAAGAATGTATTTTATATAGCATTATGGGATCATTCAAAAATCATGTATAAATGCAATTTCACCTAACCATAACAAATTTGTGACACTTTTAATATGATTGAACTTAGCCACAAAATAATAATTTTAAGAACTTTCTATAATTGATTAATATTAGCATAAAGCCTATGAGATGCATGGGTTAAGTTTTATGCAAATTGAATAATGAATTAAGACCAATGTTGAATTAAATATTAATTAATAAAAATATTAATAATAATGCTATTTGCTTAACCATCAGAATATAAATTCATATTTGCTTAACCAAATATGTTGGAATGCATTTTTGTGAAGGTGATCATTGATAGAAATGTATATTTTTTAAAAGTGTATTTCATGTTGAAAGACATGTTCATTTTAAAGGATCTAAAATACAAATGAAAGCTTTGATATAAAATGAACATTTTTGTCTCTTTTTCAAATCATTATAGTAGAATTTAATTTAATGAATAATAAGTACCATTTACAAAATCATCTAATATATTTACACATATAATTGAAACAAACATGTTAAAATGAATCATATATGTAAATGATGCGAAAATGGTGTTAGTAGACAAACGTTGTAAAAAAAATGCATGTGTAAACGTTACGTACTTAAAATTTAAATATTTATCATTTACATATGTAAATTGTATTTACATATCTCATGCGTAAAAGACAAACGACGCTAAAGTTGTGAAAATGTTGGAAAGAAAAGAGATAAAATATCTCTTCGTTGGATCCACGTCATCACATGGGACCCGCCCTCCTTACTCTACAGAATCCGGATCCCCTGTTTGGACCAATCAGGGGGTGCCACATGGGGAGAGGATGTCAAATCAGATGACATCCCATCTCCTTAGAATTTTTTTTTTCTTCTCCCCCACGTGGCACCCCCTGATTTTCCAGTTTGGACCAAATAGGGATCTGTTTCCCTAGTCTACATCGTTTCATCTAAAGCACATAATGATGTATATGAGTTCCAAACCCCCCCCCCCCCCCCCCCCCCCCCCCAACCACTATGACTCTTTTTTAGTGAAACTATTCATTGGTGGAACTCTCTTCCCCTCTAAGTATCTCATTTTCCTCCAGCTCTTTCTATCTCCCTGATTCTCACAAAGTTGCCGCCCCTATTCCCGATCTGTTTGATAATATGTCTCTCTATTTCTCTCACATATGCTCCGGATTACAATCTTTTTTTATCTCAGTTCCTACTAAAGTAATATAATTAATAGAATGTGTGTCGGTAACTTTTTTTTTTCAGGGAATAAGATAACAATAAAAATGTGTGTTTGTAACTGGATTTTTCTTCTAAGCCATAATTGGTGAAACATCTCATCCCCTCAAAGTTCCATTGGAATAATAATCAACTCTCTCCTTCTTCCACGCCTTTTTTCTTTTTCTGTCTCCTTAACTTTGATCACAATTTTTTTTATCCCACCACATACTAAATATAATTTTTGATTGTTGATTGATTTTTAATAAACTAATTATTATTATTTTTTGATATACTATTACTCTAATTTTAAATTGAATGCGTATTTTTTTTTTGAGGATTTGATAGTGGGGCTTTTTTCTTAAAATGTGAATAGAAATGTGTGTTTGGAATTGGATATTTTTTCTAAGCAGGGTGAAACCTCTCATCTCCTTAAATCCATTGGAATAACTCATCTCCTTAAATCCATTGGAATAATCATTAACTCTCTTTCTCCCTCTCAACGTGTTTCTATCTTTAACATGGGGTTGTCAAGCATTTTATTGGTTGTAACCCCGAGGGGTAGCTCAGTTGGCCTAGGACTGCGGTTTGCACCCAGAGGTTGTGGGTTCAAAACTGCACTACCACACTGAGGCTACAGGGGAATTTTATCCAGCTTTCTCTCTTGAGCCCGTAGGAATTATACTGGCCCAAAGGGTTGGGAACTTGCGTTATAAAAATAAAGCATTTATGGCTGTTAATAAATTAATTATAATTGTTATTGTAGATATAAACTCTGTACATTTATTTTAATTTTAAATTGAATACATATTAAAGAGTTTAAATGATTAAACCAATCTTACATATAAAATTGAATTCATTAAGTGAAACCGTGGATCCCACGGGCCCTTACCCACATTATATATTATATATATTAAAGTAAAGGGGGAGGTGGGGTGTGAGGGGTGCCACCTCAGCAACCCAATCATTCTCCTTTCAAATAAATATGGAGTAAAATCATAGAGTTCTTTAAGGTGGCATGTCATCACATGCCACAATTTTTTATCAGAAAAATCTCTTTATCCATATCCTCTAGCTCATAAAGTCTCACAATCAATATCTCCTAAAATCTCTCTATTTTGCTACAGTTATTCTCTCTCTCAACACCATCTATCTTCCATCCTCTCAAGATTGTCATCTTTTTATTTTAATATTTGGGGCTACCTTTCTACAATTCATACTGATAATTTTTTCATTAAAAATATCATTTTCTTTTAGTTTTCAAATACAGCTCTACTCTATTCAAAGATCGTCACATGTGAACGAAAATCAGACCCGACCTTCTGGTAGACCACCTCATGGATAGGCTTGTGATAAAAATATTTTGAGGTTGGAGTTTTTTGGTTGAATCTTATAGGCATCCTTTTCTGATCTGATTATATAGACATATGACTCTAGGTTTGGCCCACCATAAATGACACTTTCGTGGGCCCACATGAACTCATAATTAAGAGATATATACATTGATCCAAGATGGGCCAATTATTACTGGGATCAAATAACACTAACCTGTGGTTTTAAAGTCTCATAATTTATGGCTTTTAAAGTTAATATGTTTATACATTTTTTTTTTCTAAATCTAGAGCTAAAAAATGGTTTGATCAGTTCTAAAATGGTATTGGTGCTACTTTAAAGGGGTAGAGAAGAAATTTGTACGGAGGGATTGAAATGACTATTGGCCTATGTGAAAATAAAAAAAATGGTGCATTTGTGCAACGAGAGGATTGCATATTTTTATGATTTTCTTTGTTAACAATATTATGTTGTTTGTTGTGATGTATTTTCCTTGCATAGAAGAAAAATGCATCATTTTTCTTTAATAGAGAGGACTTTGATTTTCTACGAAAATACAAAATTCCATTCTCATGAGGAAATAAAAATATGCATAAACTAAAATCCTCTTGTTATACAAACAAGTCCAAATGAGGTGATTTTGTTTTATTGGGCTTTGAAATTATCAATGGGTAACAAAAACTTGAATGCATTTCTTATTACTAATATTATATATATTAATAAAATTCGCTTTTCTATGTCTTCTTTAGTAATTATTGTTGTTATTATTATTTTTATGTTGTTGTTGAATGGATTTTTTTTAGCTTTATCTTTGTAATAGTTTATTGTTGATGTTGACCACTTGTATTTGTGATTGAAGATGTGTTGACCGTTTTTATATAAATATGTATGAATATATGCTTATATGTTTATAATTAATTTTGATATCTCATAAATTCAAAATATAATATCTTACTTTTTGCCCCGGGCTAAATACGGAGCGTTGTTGCTAGTATGATTATAAAACATTCGAAGTCCTTCTCCTCGTGCAAGATGAAAAGTTGAAATTGTGTGACTTACACCCCTCTTCCTTTCGATTGACCCGTTGGAAAAGTGGCCAAAACTAAACCACATTCTCTCTCCCAACCAGCTATGTAGATTGTAAATCACCATCTACTTTCTCTTACTGTTGTGAAATGAATCCATGATGGAGATTGGGTCAGGGGAGTGAAATATTAGATATCCTCTTCTGATAATTTTATAAAAAGCAAACAAATTGGAAGAAACTCAAATGTAGAAAAATAAAATAGTATTTTTTTCTCTTATTCTCTCTTCCCTTCACTTTCTTTATTAGTGAAACTTCATACCATGTTCTTTAGATGTACCCAACATCCACCAATCCAAATAAAAAATAATTGCAATCAATCCACACCTTCTAATTATGGGCCACACCATGGATGAGTAGCTACTCCTCATTCACTGGTATTTTGATTTTTACTAATCAGGTTTGATCCCCAACTACATTGATTTTTGTTATTTACAAAAGTGCTAGATATTTATTGTAAATATAATAAAATACTATAAATTTTATAATGTATTCTAGATTTTAATTTAACTTTTAAATATAGGTTATATATAGTGTTTTAGAAAAAATGAAGTATTCTAAATAAATCTTATTTGGGATCCCGGCTTAGCACGGGCGTTTGTTGATAGTATGATTAATTATAAAACATTCAAAGGTCCTTCTCCCCGTGCAAGATGGAAAGTTGCGTGACTTACGCCCCTCTTCCTCTCAATTGACCCGTTGGAAAAGTTGTCAAAACTAAACCACATTCTCTCTCCCAACCAGCTAGGTAGATTGTAAATCACCATCTACTTTCTCTTACTTTTGTGAAATGAATCCATGATGGAGATTGGGTCAGGAGAGTGAAATATTAGATATCCTATGATAGTCCCATTTTATCATGTGTGGTCCGAAAATAGATCCTAATGAATGCCACAATCTAGCCCAGTTAATTGTATCAAGATTATAACCAACACCCCACAACTCACTAGTCATCACTCATCACCATAAATTTGATATGATCATTATTCATCAAAGAGGAGCAGCCCAAAGGCGAAATAATTTTCTCACCCACATCCACATGCCCTGCATTAGAGAGATGAGAGAGAATTGCACAACAGCAATCAAAACCATCTGTATATGTCATTTAGGTTGAATTTATATTCTTCTTCTCTCAGCACCATCTTCTATGGTATCATCTTGCTAAATCTTTAGTACTCAAAACAAATTGTTATAGTTGGGAAAGCTTCAGTCCTAATTCTATCTAGTACATTATCAAATGGGTATTTCTGAAGTCTCCATTCCTTTATTGGGTCTTCTCTATCTTCTCTAGCTCAGTGCTCATTACCACTTTTATAGGCTAGGTTCAGGGGCAAATAAGTCTTTTTGGGCGAGTAATTTGCCGCCAGTATACATCAGACACCATTTATACGACCTACGCTGTTAATACTAACAGAATCCGTGAGTTTTGCATGTTAATTAGAACTGTAGGTAGGTTTAGTACAAAATACCAAAGTAGAGGGGTACTCTACAAAATAACCAAAGTCCGGGTATGTATAGTGCTTTTTTCTTAATGGTTCCGGTTCCGGGCCCGGTTCTAACTCGGAACCTATTTTGTTGGTTTTAGACCCAGTTCTAATAATAAAACTTGGGTTCGGTTTTGGAATCGGGTCTGCTTAGAGGACTAGAATTTAGTTCCAAAATCAGTTCTGATTTATTTTTATATTTTTAATTTTTCTTAAAATAAGCGTATCATTCAACTTATAACAGTACATCAAGTCTACTACTTCCAGATATTATACATAAAAATGTTAAAAAAAAAGTTGATTTTGAACTATGGTTTACAATATTAAAGACTCATATGCCAGGTCTCGTGTCAATGAGTTGGGACCTATATGGACCGAGAGCTGGACCCATTTATCAATAAGAAACTAAATTGGCTTCCAGACCTAAATTCGTTTATGTATTAATAGGAACCTAAATTGACTTCGAGACCTAAATTCGTTTATCAATAGGAACCTAAATTGGCTTCCGGTGATTCCACAACCTCTTTTAACTCCTTGAGGTTTTTGCTAGGAACTATTAGTGAAAGAACTTTAATACCAATGAGCAATCAGTTGAGTCGAGTATGGGAATGGCCACGTGTAAGTTGGGCTATGTTCAGTAGCTATACAAATCCTAACGTTGTCATCCCTACGCCTTTTTTTTTTACATGGAATATATATAGAAATTCATGGCCAAATAGGAGGTAAAGAGTGAAGGGTGAAGGGTGAAGGATTATAAGATAGTGAGGTAGATGGAATCTTGGCGTTTCTAGATTTTGAATTACTAGGTGATGGCTGGATATTCATTCATTTATATTGTTCGTTGATCCAATTTCCGTTAAAGGGGAGGATGTTTGATGGTCATTTTTGGATTCACCTTTCATTCTTCACTTTTAACTATCCATATATTTGTGGTAATTAAAAAAAAAAAGAGAACTAGCCATAGATTTACAATGTCTTAGAATTCCTAAGAATTTAATTACATAAAACAAAACAGGCCCTAAATCTGATTTATATCTCTTCTCCCTCTATTACATTCATTTCCTTGAATATGACACTCTTTCTTTTAGGTCTTATATTAGGTGATCCACACAAATGACACAAAATAATATCTAGCAATTCATATTCTCAAATTTAGCATTTTTAAGGATATTATAAAAAAATAGAAATGACCATTAAAATCTCAAATTAAATTTGTTAGTCTGTGACTAACATTTCTTTCACAGAATCTACATAAACTTATGACTGATTTGAATAAAACCAAATAAAATGCGCACCTAGCTCCATCGCATTCACAAGATTTGAATGGCCGCTTTTGATTGGGGACTTACTACACTCTTCCACTACGGCCTTTCTGCGTGATCTCGATAAGGTTTTAGTGCAGAGGGGAGCAGTAAGATTTTCCTAGACATCTCCCTTGGCATAAGTCCTAATTTAATTAGGACTTGGATTCTTCTTAGCATAGGAAGATTTGGATTCCTCTTTGCTAGGGGGTGTTCATGGATCAGGCTAGCCCAAGGTCGGCCCGGGCCTAGCCCAAAGGTTTTCGTACTCTGGCCGGGCTCGGATGTCTTGTTTAGGACTGTTTACTAGATGAGTTGGGCCTGGGTCCATTGGTAGAGAGCCCAAGGCCGACCCGAGCTGAATATAAAAAATATTCGGGCCACTACCACTTGGAATCATATTAAAAGCCAATATTTTATTTTTATAAAGTAAACTTGGGCTGGGCTAGGGCTTACTCATTTTCAGACTGGCCGGGCTTGGGCCAGCCATCAAAGCCCGATTCAGGCTTGGACATATATTTTAGAAGTCGGGCTAGGCTTGGATAGACCTTAGCCTGGCCTATCCTGACCCGTGAACACCCCTACCCTTAGCATAGGAAACTCTATTAGGTTAGCAATTTAATTTCCCTAAACACCAAAGATATCTCCATAAGGAGACTTACCAATATAGAAGTCTTTAAGTGAGTTGGTTATCTGAAGTGGAGGACCCACATGGGCATGTGGTCATTGGGCCACACTTAAGCCCAATAGTTCTAACAAAATTGAGTTAAGCTCGATGAGAGAGCGATCAAGTTTTGAGCATCCTTTCTTTTCACCTTTTTAATTAATTAATTATTTTTCTAGTTTTCGTTTCCATTCTAATCATTGCATTAATTATGTGTTTTACAATGATTTATCTAACAATTGGTGCAACTCTAATTCAATGATACTAGCTAGGTGACTTTGAATTTCTTAAGTAGGCTCACCATGTTGGATGCTTAGCTTAATGTACCTGGCCATAGGAAAGTGTACTCTGAAGCCATCCCGCATACCGGAATGGCAATGGGTGACGGCGGAAATTCTCCGAGTCCTACAATATAAATTCATTTATGAGGCTCGTGTTATCATGCGGGCCTGTGGCCCACACTTGATAGCCACAAAAGAAAATCTTTTTTTACTCCCGGGGCCGGATGGGCACCCCCCTCGGCAGCCTCGCGTCTCCTTCTTTGCTTGGAGGCTGCTGCATGGCAAGACTCCTACCCAAGCTTGGGCTCAAACTGCTGGTCTCAGCCTTGCCTCCAGGTGTTGTTTGTGCAATGCTGACCTAGAATCAACTCTCCATCTTTTCTTCCTATGCTCCTTTGCTTCCGCCATGTGGAGCTAGGTCCTCAACTCCGCAAGTTTTGTTGTGGCAGGTCCTCTATCCCCCTCTAAGATCTGGCACGCCCTCTCTCTTAACAGTGACAAGCTGGCTTACAAGGGAGGTGCCTCTATCTTTTTCACCACTACCTTTGCCATTTGAAAATGTAGAAACGATGTTATTTCTTACAATTCCAGAGACTTCCAGACGAAGGTCAAATTATACCTGATTGAGCTTCTTTCTGCATCTCTCAGCCATATAGCCACTACAAGGAGATGCACTTTCTGTGACGAAAATTTTCGTCGCCAAAAGTTAACATTTCGTCGGTAAAAGTCTTTACCGACGAAATTTTTTTCGTCGCCTAGAAGTCGGTAAAACTCCGTCAGCAAAACATTTTATCGACGAAACTATTTTTTGTTGGCAAAAATTAAATTTTTACCGACGATTATCTTAATTTTACCGACGTTTTTTTTCGTTGGCAAAATAATTTAAATTTTTTTATTTTTAATTTTTACTTTTGCCGACGTTTTTATTTCGTCGGCCAAAATAATTTCAATTTTTTTATTTTTTATTTTTTATATTGCCGACGTTTATATTTCGTCGGCCAAAATAATTTCATTTTTTTTAAATTTTTATTTTTTATATTGCCGACGTTTTTATTTCGTCGGCAAAAATAATTTCATTTTTTTTTAATTTTTATTTTTCTTTTGCCGACGTTTTTTTTTTCCGTCGCCAAAATATTTTAATTTTTTTTTCTTTTTAATTTTGCCGACGTTCTCATTTCGTCACCAAAAGTATGTATAAATTGTTTTTTATTTTTTGCCGACGTTTTAATTTCGTCGTCAAATATTTTTTTCATTTTTTTAAGATTTATTTTTAATTATTCCCGACGTTTTTTTTCGTCGCAAAAAGTAGCCTAATTTTTTCTTTTTACTTTTTGCCGACGTTTTTCTTTCGTCGCAAAAAATCATTTTATTTTTTTAAATTTTTCTTTTTTATTTTTCCCGACGTTCTTATTTCATCGGCAAAATCATTTTAAAATTATTTAATTTTAAATATTACTTTTGCCGACGTTTTAAAAACGTCGGCAAAGGTCCTTTTTTTTTTTTAATAATATATTTATTTTTACATTAATATTTTCCAGTAAAACCTGTTTATACACCTGTATAAAAAAATAAACCTATTCATACACCTATATTCAACATAATAAAATACAATGAAACAAAAGTTACTAAATAAACAAACAACCATCTCCATTTTTCACTAAATCATTCGTCTCATTAAAGAAATATTACAATCATTAATGATACAGTCTAATATAAAAGTCCAATATACAAATAAACCGAAAAAAAGTCCAACACCCCCAGAAGTCTGCAACCGACCCCAAAGCGTCCATCAATCTGCAATGACAGAAACAACATTAAACTCTTTGCAATGAATTAAGCTATAAATGAAACATAAACATGTATATATATAAATTCAAGGATGTGTCATGGAAAATCATCTTTATTGGATGTCGTAAACATCCACATCCAGCCATCCATTAAATGAATGCAAACCATCCATTGAATGAACGCTAAGATGCCAATGGATAGTCATGTCTAGTATTGCCTGATGCAGATAAGTTTTTATAAATGAATCATCCACAATCTCACCATTCAGTTTTCTAGAGCTACTAGGCTTCACTAAAATGCCCAGTGTACTACAGGTCTCATCTAGATCTTGTATGGAACACTGAGGGCCCCACCCAAGATTTAGGCATGTAGACCATTTTAAGGGCAGAGTAAATAATAAAGTGCTAGTCTGATGGACATGAATTTCCAAGAATACTCAAGGAGAGAGAACAGCCAGGCCATAGGCTAGTTTCATAACATATCGAACTATCATCACTGAGATAAAAACATCATTCTTGCAATATTTTTAAAAATGTCATATATAGTGAGAATATGAATAACAGAAATTACCTAAAAAACACTTACAGTCATGTTTTAAGCGCTTTTTATTTGTATTTCAATTTTATGATTTCATTTCAGTGACATTTTCGCAAGAATATCCAAAGCAGTACCTGAAAATCTCTGATATTACCTCAACATGGCAAATTGCCGGGTCCCGTCGGGCCGTTTTCGAGCCTAAGTGTTGGAAATTAGCGTGTTTCGGTCGTAATTCTCTAACCGGGAGCTCTATTTGAGAACCGTCGGCTCCTACAAGTCACTCTACCCTCGAGCGAAGCGCTCGTGCCGGTTTCGGAATTTTCCCGTGGCCGTCTCCCGTTCCGGACCCACGGCGGGCCGTTTTCGAGCCTAAGTGTTGGAAATTAGCGTGTTTCGGTCGTAATTCTCTAACCGGGAGCCCTATTTGAGAACCGTCAGTTCCTACAGGTCTGTCTACCCTCGAGCGAAGTGCTCGTGCCGGTTTCGGAATTTTCCCACGGCCGTTTCCCGTTCCGGACCCCCGGCGGGCCGTTTTCGAGCCTAAGCGTTGGAAATTAGCGTGTTTCGGACGTAATTCTCTAACCGGGAGCCCTATTTGAGAACCGTCAGTTCCTACAAGTTACTCTACCCTCGAGCGAAGTGCTCGTGCCGGTTTCGGAATTTTCCCGCGCCCGTTTCCCGTTCCGGACCCCCGGCGGGCCGTTTTCGAGCCTAAGTGTTGGAAATTAGCGTGTTTCGGTCGTAATTCTCTAACCGAGAGCTCTATTTGAGAACCGTCAGTTCCTACAGGTCTGTCTACCCTCGAGCGAAGTGCTCGTGCCGGTTTCGGAATTTTCCCGCGGCCGTTTCCCGTTTCGGACCCCCGGCGGGCCGTTTTCGAGCCTAAGTGTTGGAAATTAGCGTGTTTCGGTCGTAATTCTCTAACCGGGAGCCCTATTTGAGAACCGTCAGTTCCTACAGGTCTGTCTACCCTCGAGCGAAGTGCCCGTGCCGGTTTCGGAATTTTCCCGCTCCCGTTTCCCGTTCCGGACCCCCGGCGGGCCGTTTTCGAGCCTAAGTGTTGGAAATTAGCGTGTTTCGGTCGTAATTCTCTAACCGGGAGCCCTATTTGAGAACCGTCGGCTCCTAGAGGTCACTCTGCCCTTGAACGAAGTGCTCGTGCTGGTTTCGGAATTTTCCCGCGGCCGTTTCCCGTTCCGGACCCCCGGCGGGCCGTTTTCGAGCCTAAGTGTTGGAAATTAGCGTGTTTCGGTCGTAATTCTCTAACCGGGAGCCCTATTTGAGAACCGTCGGCTCCTACAAGTCACTCTGCCCTCGAGCGAAGTGCTCGTGCCGGTTTCGGAATTTTCCCGCGGCCGTTTCTCGTTCCGGACCCCCGGCGGGCCGTTTTCGAGCCTAAGTGTTGGAAATTAACGTGTTTCGGTCGTAATTCTCTAACCGGAAGCCCTATTTGCGAACCGTCAGTCCCAACAAGTTACTCTACCCTCGAGCGAAGTGCCGTGCTAGTTTCGGAATTTTCCCGCGGCCGTTTCCCGTTCCGGACCCCCGGCGGGCCGTTTTCGAGCCTAGGTGTTGGAAATTAGCGTGTTTCGGTCGTAATTCTCTAACCGGGAGCCCTATTTGAGAACCGTCGGCTCCTACAAGTCACTCTGCCCTCGAGCGAAGTGCTCGTGCCGGTTTCGGAATTTTCCCGCGGCCGTTTCCCGTTCCGGACCCCCGGCGGGCCGTTTTCGAGCCTAAGCGTTGGAAATTAGCGTGTTTCGGTCGTAATTCTCTAACCGGGAGCCCTATTTGAGAACCGTCAGTTCCTACAGGTCTGTCTACCCTTGACCGAAGTGCCCGTGCCGGTTTCGGAATTTTCCCGCGGCCGTTTCCCGTTCCGGACCCCCGGCGGGCCGTTTTCGAGCCTAAGTGTTGGAAATTAGCGTGTTTCGGTCGTAATTCTCTAACCGGGAGCCCTATTTGAGAACCGTCGGCTCCTACAAGTCACTCTGCCCTCGAGCGAAGTGCTCGTGCCGGTTTCGGAATTTTCCCACGGCCGTTTCCCGTTCCGGACCCCCGGCGGGCCGTTTTCGAGCCTAAGTGTTGGAAATTAGCGTGTTTCGGTCGTAATTCTCTAACCGGGAGCCCTATTTGAGAACCGTCAGTTCCTACAGGTCTGTCTACCCTCGAGCGAAGTGCCCGTGCCGGTTTCGGAATTTTCCCGCGGCCGTTTCCCGTTCCGGACCCCCGGCGGGCCGTTTTCGAGCCTAAGTGTTGGAAATTAGCGTGTTTCGGTCGTAATTCTCTAACCGGGAGCCCTATTTGAGAACCGTCGGCTCCTACAAGTTACTCTGCCCTCGAGCGAAGTGCTCGTGCCGGTTTCGGAATTTTCCCGCGGCCGTTTCTCGTTCCGGACCCCCGGCGGGCAGTTTTCGAGCCTAAGTGTTGGAAATTAGCGTGTTTCGGTCGTAATTCTCTAACCGGGAGCCCTATTTGAGAACCGTTAGTTCCTACAGGTCTGTCTACCCTCGAGCGAAGTGCCCGTGCCGGTTTCGGAATTTCCCCGTGCCCGTTTCCCGTTCCGGACCCCCGGCGGGCAGTTTTCGAGCCTAAGCGTTGGAAATTAGCGTGTTTCGGTCGTAATTCTCTAACCGGGAGCCCTATTTGAGAACCGTCAGTTCCTACAAGTTACTCTACCCTCGAGCGAAGTGCCCGTGCCGGTTTCGGAATTTTCCCGTGCCCGTTTCCCGTTCCGGACCCCCGGCGGGCCGTTTTCGAGCCTAAGTGTTGGAAATTAGCGTGTTTCGGTCGTAATTCTCTAACCGGGAGCCCTATTTGAGAACCGTCAGTTCCTACAGGTCTGTCTACCCTCGAGCGAAGTGCTCGTGCCGGTTTCGGAATTTTCCCGCGGCCGTTTCCCGTTTCGGACCCCCGGCGGGCCGTTTTCGAGCCTAAGTGTTGGAAATTAGCGTGTTTCGGTCGTAATTCTCTAACCGGGAGCCCTATTTGAGAACCGTCAGTTCCTACAGGTCTGTCTACCCTCGAGCGAAGTGCCCGTGCCGGTTTCGGAATTTTCCCGCGCCCGTTTCCCGTTCCGGACCCCCGGCGGGCCGTTTCGAGCCTAAGTGTTGGAAATTAGCGTGTTTCGGTCGTAATTCTCTAACCGGGAGCCCTATTTGAGAACCGTCGGCTCCTACAAGTCATCTGCCCTCGAGCGAAGTGCTCGTGCCGGTTTTCGGAATTTTCCCGCGGCCGTTTCCCATTTCGGACCCCCGGCGGGCCGTTTTCGAGCCTAAGTGTTGGAAATTAGCGTGTTTCGATCGTAATTCTCTAACCGGGAGCCCTATTTGAGAACCGTCAGTTCCTACAAGTCTGTCTACCCTCGAGCGAAGTGCCCGTGCCGGTTCGGAATTTTCCCGCGCCGTTTCCCGTCCGGACCCCCGGCGGGCCGTTTTCGAGCCTAAGTGTTGGAAATTAGCGTGGTTTCGGTCGTAATTCTCTAACCAGGAGCCCTATTTGAGAACCGTCAGTTCCTACAGGTCTGTCTACCCTCGAGCGAAGTGCTCGTGCCGGGTTTCGGAATTTTCCCGCGGGCCGTTTCCTTCGTTTCGGACCCCCGGCGGGCCGTTTTCGAGCCTAAGTGTTGGAAATTAGCGTGTTTTCGGTCGTAATTCTCTAACCGGGAGCCCTATTTGAGAACCGTCAGTTCCTACAGGTCTGTCTACCCTCGAGCGAAGTGCCCGTGCCGGTTTTCGAAATTATCCTGCGGCCGTTTCCCGTTCCGGACCCCCGCGGGCCGTTTTCGAGCCTAAGCGTTGGAAATTAGCGTGTTTCGGTCGTAATTCTCTAACCGGGAGCCCTATTTGAGAACCGTCAGTTCCTACAAGTTACTCTACCCTCGAGCGAAGTGCTTGTACCGGTTTCGGAATTTTCCCGTGCCCGTTTCCCGTTCCGGACCCCGGCGGGCCGTTTTCCGAGCCTAAGGTGTTGGAAATTAGCGTGTTTCGGTCGTAATTCTCTAACCGGGAGCCCTATTTGAGAACCGTCGGCTCCTACAAGTCACTCTGCCCTCGAGCGAAGTGCTCGTGCCGGTTTCGGAATTTTCCCGCGGCCGTTTCCCGTTCCGGACCCCCGGCGGGCCGTTTTCGAGCCTAAGTGTTGGAAATTAGCGTGTTTCGGTCATAATTCTCTAACCGGGAGCCCTATTTGAGAACCGTTAGTTCCTACAGGTCTGTCTACCCTCGAGCGAAGTGCTCGTGCCGGTTTTCGGAATTTTCCCGCGGCCGTTCCCGTTCCGGACCCCCGGCGGGCCGTTTTCGAGCCTAAGTGTTGGAAATTAGCGTGTTTCGGTCGTATTCTCTAACCGGGAGCCCTATTTGAGAACCGTCAGTTCCTACAGGTCTGTCTACCCTCGCCCGTTGTGCCCGAGGTATCTTTTTAAAACCCAAATGATGCATATCCAAGCCCCCTATTCTTACATTTTTTGGAGTTCACAAGTGCTCTCAAAACAGATATACATAAACCCCAAAAGAATTCATGTACTTTATGAATTTTTAACAAAAAGAATATAGTGAAAAAAACAATAAAAAATAGCCCCTTATTAGTGGCTTTAATTCACCCATAGCAGCTTCTTTGAATCCATTTAGAATAAGTTTCACATAGCATTTGACGTAAATCAGCTGATGCGCTTTTTGAAGGTAACAGATACACCCAACATAGCATTTTGGGCGCTGCCAATGACTGAAATCTGTCGGCCAACAAGACATGATGAATGAAACAGGTCTGGATGGGGAAATGGTTGCTCAATGAAACAGGTCTGTCAGCTAATAGGCCATGATACTCCTTCAAGTTTCAACCTTTTATTTTATACCAAAAAAGTTTCAATCTTTTCTGAAAAAACTGACATTGGCTAATGAACAAAAAGCAAACCTGAAATGGGTGAGCTGGTAGTTGCCATCCATGACTTCTCACCATTTCTGCAGTTGAGCACAATACAAAATTGTAAGACATCATGCATGAGAGTATATGATATGGGATTTGGTGTATGGAATTGAAGGGTCGCAGTACATGAATTTGAGAACAGCCCATATGATATATGGCATATGGCTAGTTGGATTTTAAAGCACATCTATTCATGATCACACCTAAATTTGAAACAGAGATGACAAGCACGTTGTCAATATAGGTTGTAGGTACAGGAATCAAAAGAGTATGTATTCAAATACTAAAAACTATTACAAAAATTCTCAAACCAGGTACATTAGAACAGAGGAACGTAAGCTACTAATTCGCACAATGATTTCAGATGTCATGAAATATCTAGTTCTTTTAAAACCATTTTTACACTTCACACAGAGAACCCAATAGCCATTGTTATGACAAGCTATTCCTATCTTTCAAAGAAACAGGTTCCTGATATGGTACAAACCACATTTCCATCGAAACAGAAATGAGCCCCAGTTGACGCATCTTGCCAACAGAAACTTTTTCAGATTCCATGCTAGTTTCCACTAATCATCTAAACATGAAAGCATTCAATCCAGCTCTGAGCTACGTGCTGTAACATTATTGCAACACCCTTCCTTTCAACCAATCATAGCACAAACCCAATACAGAAAAACCAAGACAAATGGAGAAAACCCAATGAAAGGAACAACAAATCTTAAAACAAAACAAGAAAAATAGAAGACAGAGAACAAATATCCAGAGAGTACTACAAAACTTTCCAACTTTAATAGCCAGGGTGTCAGAAGAGAGGCCTCCTGGCTCGTGTCCTGGTGCGCACTACTCTTGCAAGATGTACAGTCTGACACCCTGCTTAAGAGCCTTGCTACTTGATTTTACTCCACAATTTATGCTGCAATTCTTATGATTAATAGATTTACACAAAAGAAATGGATATTTGTCATATCCCATTACTTACAGAGGAATAATACACTGAACCATCAGATGTATGCAGTATCCTTTCCCTTTGAATTTGTGGCACATGGTTCAATGATCTGGAAACATTGATCTTATTGGAATCACTATGATGGATCATCAACAAAGCCTTATCCCAACATCGATCATATCCAAACTTATCACTATGGAAGAAGAAAACCCTAACCTTTCATTCTATGGCCTTAAAAAGCAAAACATGAGAATGTAAGGCTCATCTAACCTGCTTTATCTTTTTGGCATGGACTATCCACTACTGTGGGGTTTTATATCAAAGGTCTTCGTCTCTTACCCATGGCCCTATAATATATACATACTCAAGGCCTGAACATAATGGTGCATAACCATTGGTTAAGATTAAAAACAACTCCCTTTGTCATAAAGTATATACAATGTGTTAATTCTGATAATGTGGATAATATATTGCAGCCTGCAGATAAATAAACAGCAGAATATAACATGGTACTGAATTTTAAATTCAGTAAGAAAGTTATTGTTTTGATTTCTGACAGCTAATTCCATATCGTAGTTCAGATACAAACAGTCAAGTAAGCCCGAGTACATTTAACTTCAGGAAGAATCTCTTTGGGAAGCCAGAGGTAGTGTATGCTCACCATAATGCATGTTAGGTGGTCAACTTGCCTGTTATCTTCATCATAGTTTTATGTAGTAAAAAGTGCTCATATAGAGACAGGTGAGAAAAGTCTCATTTTGGAGCAGCCTTCTTATTAAGGTAGATTGTTTGATCAAATCTACACCCCTGAATTGCAGCTGGCCTGAATATGGATATCACTCAGCTAAAGAGTGATGTTCTCTGTTGCATGTACCCTTCTTCCTCACGTTGTGATCCCAAAATTTATCTTGCTCAAAGATCACTTCATTCTAGCATCATGACTCTCCTGAGCCATATTCAGGCTAGTCGTAATTCATTGGTTGTTTTAGTTAGAACATAGAAGAATGCCCCCAAAGTGCAAACTTTGCTCACATGACATGTATCAAAGCTTATGGATTTCTCTATTCTATATTATTGTGTGTTATTTTTTTTTCTTTTTGCATGTTTGCCACAGTTTTTATATAGTTCTACTATTTGTACTTGTATTGGACCTAGTCAAGGGCATGATGCCAATGTGATGATTATTCAGTGGGACCCACCAAGTAGACTCCCTGACCCAAAACTCTTGTATGCCCACTTATCAGGTGGGCCTCACAGGTACTTCAATTGTGGGATTGCCCTTCTTAGTTCTTTCTTTAACTCTCCATTTTTTCTTCTTGCCTTTTGATCCACGTGATTCTGGGCCCCACCTGATCAGTTAATTTTCTAATTTTTGGGCCAGATAATGTATCCCTTTGACGGTCTGTTTGCATCCTGTACAACATGCCAATGTGCTGCCGTCATTGTCATCGCTGCTTTCATTGTATCGGAGGAACGGGCCACATAAGGAAATGACATTAATAAAGGAATCACAAATACAGTCAGGAGGATTTGTTTTACCTATGGGCGTAGATGAGCACCCCCAACACCCAGCGTCGCATCATGATCTCCAATAGCTGTGCTATCACCAGCCGAAGATGTCCCTCTCGTGATATCCAATAAGCCGGTCGGATCCATCCCTGCTGCAGATGCCAACCGTTGAACGAGGGCCTCAAGTGCTCCATACCTCTTGTCCTGCTCAGCCTGCCTCCTAGCATTCTCAGCCTGCATCTCAGCATGCATCCTAGCCTGCTCAGCCTGCAACCTAGCCTGCTCAGCTACTTGCTCCCGCAATGTGATCAGCTCAGACTGTGATGCCCGAGACTGTGTGGAGGATGGAGAGGATCCCGTAAATATGCCATATCCTTTTAAGTATCCAGACCTCTTCCCAAGCACATCAACAGCAATCTCCTCCTCACTCATTGGAGTTGTGACAGAGGGCTGCGACTGCTCCTCAATCCTCTGCACCAAGGCATCCTGCCATTTAAATCAATAAGGGATTTAGAATGCTTATATGGCATTATTTGTCGATTATTATTTTATTTGTTAGCCAACGTACATGTCTTTGCTGAGCCACCTCGTTTACCCACTCTTTGCTCTTTTCTCTGTAGTGGGTGTCGCGGAAGAACTGAGTAATTGGCGGCGCTTGACCGGCATTCTTCGCCATCTGTTATTTGAAACAGCTTTGTATAAGATATTAATCTAGATATTTATTGATAAATTAATAAAGTCATTGCAGTTTCGTCATATGAATATAATTAGTACCACCATAGACATCCTAGATGCAAATGACCTCGAGCCACTAGTATGATTATATGGCAACTTGGCTCGACTCTCTTTAGCCTTTGCAGACTTTGCCTACAAAGAAAAAAATAATACAATAGCAATCGTTTATAAAAACATTACTAATAGAATTACGATGGAATATAGTAAATTGAGTGTAGATAACATGCAATGGTACCTTCCAAGCTGGTGATTCCCAGCATTGTGAGATCATAACTCGCCAATCATTTGCATCACAACCTGGTGCAGGGTGGTCCTGGGGTTGTGGAACCCCCTGCTCCAACAATCCGAGGTAGTGACTATGCAGCTCATATTTCCAACTTTTATACAAAGTACCACATTGGCGGTCAATGTCCGCCTTGATCTGCATGTCACCCTCGTAGTCCCCGATGTCAAAATATTGCTGCATTAGGGGAGAGCCATATAAAGATTAGTAATAACAAATAATAATCAGATATTGTAATGAGGATCACAACTAGCATAATTTGGATAGATATTTCTTGTTTCAGTTTACCTTAACTGCAGCAATAACACCAAGCTTGATCCCACTATCAAGCTTCTTCCAGCCATGGGACTTTACTGGGGCAACAGCTCTAATGGCTAACCCAAGATGGTTAACCAGTAAAGGGGCATGTTCCCCCTCTGGCCTATGGCTGGATGTCGGGATCTGAACTGGGATGCTATGACCCAGTGCTCTTCTAAGCCTCGATGCATTCTTCCCCCGCGTCACACCCCTTACGCGGGTCGGTTGCAAAGAGGGTGGGCCTGATGCTGTTAAGATGACAACGGCAAATGAGTTAGTGAACACAAATCATTAAATTGAAGTGAATCATTAAAGGGTCATAATATTCTCACCTACGCTGCTACCAGCTGTCTGAGGACTCAGCGGCAGCTGGGACGGCTGAGGAGGGGTCGGTAAGGGATGTGTGATACGAGGCTGAGTCGGTAAGGGCGGTATGGTCAACGGCTGGGTCTGTAAGGATCCTGTGGTCGGTATGGCCCCATGTGTGCTGTCTGCACCAGCTGAACTGAGCGTAGCTGCAACAGTCCGAGCACGTTTGACCCTGCTTTCCCGAGGCATTACTGCAACCTGGATTAAAGCAAAGTGACAAGGAACATAAATAATTAATAGCAAAGATCAATATTATTAGTAAAGTGAATGCAACTGACTTTAAATGTAAAAATAAATCATTCTAGCATGAGTGTCAACATCAAAAATAATAATTTTAAAATACATGTCATGACGTTCACATAAAGATTACCTCTTCCAATTGAGAAGAAGATGCATCATCTTCTACATCATCATCTGCCGTGGGAATATAGTCCTCATCCTTATCATTGTCAATGACATTCCTTTTTCCCTTCTCGTTTGTCCCATTATTAGTCGAACCAAATATAGCACATGCGGTTCGCTGGATACCTAGAGATGCAAGTTTTTCTGCATTCTGCTTAATTGTTTTTGTTCTCTTTGATAAATAATTGGAAGCTTGCAATTGACGGGACAAGTCTCCTGGTTTGACCCATTTTTTCCTTTTGTTTGGCATCTTTTGCAACTATAAATTATATAAACAGGATTAAAATGTGAAATGTAAAAAAGAAATTATCAATATTTGAACATATCACAAGAGAAAATGAAATTGAATACAATGTCATTATATAAGAGAAGATCTTTATTAATTTACTTAATAATTACATGTGTAAAACTTGAAACAAACACTACATGTCATATTCTATATCTTCATCTTCCTCACTATGAACATCACTTTCTTCTTCATCTTCGTACTCCGCCAGTGTTTCATCCTCGTCTTGGCCATCCTTGTCTGCAGACTCATCATTGAGAATGATCTCAGGATCTATATCATCCATAGAGTGTTGGACACTAGTACCATCGACGAGGACTGGGACAACAAATGATGATTCGTCCTGCTGAAATGCATCATTAGGCGCATCACAATCTTTGTTGTCGTCATCCCGCTTAGCGGGTACATCCCACAATCCACGTGGCTTGACCCGTTCTACGACTCTCCAATTTTTTCGTCTGCTTGTGTCATTGACGTAGAAGACTTGCGCTACCTGACCTGGTAGGACAAATGGATCATCCGTACACCAACGACCAGTGATATCAATGCTTGTAACATGGTCTTCAATGTTTATCTTGTGCTTGGTACTAGTGTTGTACCATTCACATTCAAATAGGACCACCTTACCCCCGTGCAGATAGGACAATTCCCATACTTTACAAATGTAGCCATAGTAGTCATGTTTCTCCCTTTCGTATTCCCCTTCAACGACCAAACCACTGCTCTGGCTCCTACGACATCTCTCACGATCTTTAGTGTGGTATCGGACGCCATTGCAATCACACCCCTGATAGAGATTCACTTGGGACATAGGGCCATTTGCTAATGACCACATCTCATCAGACGCTTCCGGTGAACCTAGAGTTCGCAATTGATTCATCTACATAGGCAAATTACGTCAGATGTATTGGATATATGAATATTTAAAAACAAATCCAATAACATGTAACAATTATAATGATCCAAAGTTTATGTCTTACACGTTGTTTGAACCATTTTGCAAATTCTCTTCGTTGTATCTGCCCGACGTCTCCAATTCTTTGTTCCTGAACTAAATTCTTGTGTTCCCTACTCAAGGTTTTTTTTTACTATATAAGTAAATATAGATAATGAATAAAGGAGTCAAAAAAGCAATGCATAAATATGGCTAGATTGAAGCACATACTGAAGATATGGCAACACCTCGGGGCAATTATTCAACACAAACCAATGAGCCATGTCACGATCTTTTTGAGAAGGATCATGTGCCCTTGGCATCATTCCGAGGGGACGGACAGTTTGTGTGAAGACCGACAACCCCGGACCACGTTCGCCACCATCATCATAACGCTCTACTCGATCAGTCTGCCTTAAATACATTGAGCAAAAAGTGAGACACTCTTTGACAATGTAAGCCTCTACGATCGAACCTTCAGGCCGAGCTCGGTTGCGAACGTACCCTTTTAGGGTCTTCAGAAACCTTTAAACAACCAATGATAAGACCCATGATTTCCAATGCAAGGCAAAAGCAATAATACATAAATAATTAATCAATGGTCACCAGCTATTACCTTTCAATCGGGTACATCCACCGATATTGCACAGGTCCACCTAGCATGGCCTCACGTGGCAAGTGAACCGATAAATGGACCATCACATCAAAGAAAGCAGGAGGAAAGATCCTCTCGAGCTTGCACAATATTAAAACTATCCGCTCCTCCAATTTTTTCAAATCATCTTGTCTCTGTGTTTTCGAGCAGAGGTCTTGGAAAAAGCTGCCTAACTCAAACAATGTTGTACATATGTCCTTATTCAAAAAGCCGCGCATGCCAATAGGAAGGATGCGTTGGATAAGGACATGGCAATCATGGCTCTTCAAACCAGCTAATTTATCATTTTTCGAGGTTACACACCTCGAGAGGTTCGCCGCATAACCGTCTGGGTATTTGATGGACTTCAAGAATTCATAAAATCCATCTCTATGTTTTGGCTGGAGAGTGTAAGAGGCATGCGGCTTCAAGCTTGATCCATCACCTCTCTCCACTAGATGCAACTCAGGTCTGATGCCCATATTTTTCAAATCCTTACGTGCTTTCTCGGTGTCCTTGTTTTTGCCCTTTATATTTAAAATTGTTCCAACCAAAGCTACACATACGTTCTTCTCAATGTGCATAGGATCAAGGTTGTGTCGGAGTTTTTTGCACTTCCAATAAGGCCATTCAAATAGGATGCTTTTCTTTGTCCAATTCAGTTCTCCATAGTCACGCGGTCGTTTGTTATTCTTGCCAAACTTGACCGGCGCTATCTCTTCAAGCTGGTCCAGTACCTTTTGCCCCGGTAGATCCAAAGAATTCTTTTCACGCTCAGGCTGACCGTTGAAGGCCTTGCTTCTACGCCATTGGTGGTTTAGTTCCAAGTATTTACGATGGCCAATGTAACCAATCTTATCTTTCAACTTCACCCCTAACGAGCTGTCGTTACATGAGGGGCAAGCGTTATAACCCTTTGTGCTCCAACCAGACAAGTTACCATATGCAGGAAAGTCATTTATTGTCCACATCACAGCAGCATGCATTTGAAAGATTTCCTTAGTGGAGGCATCATAAGTAGCTACACCATGATCCCACAACTCCTTCAACTCATCAACCAAGGGCCTCAGATATACATCGATATCATTTCCCGGTGAGTTGGTCCTGGAATGAGTAATGACATCATCAAGAATGGCTCCTTCATGCACATCCATGGTGGCAAATTATAAGGCACAAGTATGACAGGCCACATGCTATACGAGGTGCTCATGTTACCGAAAGGATTGAATCCATCGGTGGCTAACCCCAGTCTCACATTACGTGTCTCTTGGGCAAACTCTGGAAATTTCATATCAAATTCTTTCCACTCCACTGAATCAGCCGGATGCCGCGCTATCCCATCATCAACCCGCTTATCACTATGCCATCTCATCTCCGTGGCTGTCTTACTTGACATATACAATCTGCGTAACCTCGGTAATAATGGGAAGTAACGGAGCACCTTATGAGGGATCTTCTTTCGCTTGCCATCATTGACCTTGTACCTAGGCTCTTCGCATTCTGGACATTTATCCAATTGAGCATTCTCCTTCCAATATAGCACACAATTGTGTTTGCAAGCATCTATGTTCTTGTATCCCATGCCCAATTCACGCAATAATTTCTTCGCCTCATAAACCGATGCTGGCACCACATGACCTTCAGGTAAAAAGTCCTTAAAAATTTGCAAAACCTTGTCGAATGACTTATTGCTGCACCCACTTTCTACCTTCACATGCAATATCTTGATGATAAACGATAACAAAGTATCCGAAGTTTTGCATCCTGGGTACAGGCCACGCTGAGAAGCCTTCAAACAAATTTTCAAAATCATGCACATCATCCCTCTCTTGAGTATCTTCATCCAAATAGGTTCCCCTACGATGGTCCTCTAGCAACTCATCATATTCATCATGATTATCTTCTGTTTCAGCCTCGCTCTCATCCGAATCATCGGGTTGAACTATGGGTTCCCCGTGATATATCCACTGCATGTATGAGACCATCATTCCGTGAATGTGCAAATGCTTTCTCACTGTATCATAGTCCTGCATCAGATGGTTACAGCAATCATTACATGGGCACCTAATCAACACCGCACCCCCCGAATTCGACTTTGCAAAATCAATAAATGAGATCACCCCATCTATGTACTCCGCATCAAATCGGTTCTGATAACGTAATATCCAACTCCTGTCCATATCTGACCAAATCACAAGTAAATAGCAATTAGATATTGAGCTATTATATGCATGTTTTGGGATTGCAAGAATTCTCAAACTTTTCTCCCATGTTTCGTTTCACAAATGCTCAAGTATAACGAGCTTCTTTATGCACCAATTGCGATTGCAATCACTGAAACCTCTTTCATTTACAAATTTGTAGTATTACTGCTTCACTACTCCTTTCTTTTTGTGTTTTTTTCCTCGCAAAATTCAACAGAAATGCTGGCAGAGATGTCAAGGAGAGAGAAGGAAGCGAAAATTATGCCAGACCCCGACATCGATATCTTCATGAAGGTGACCGACTGTTTCTCAGAATCTGAATCATTGATGTGGATATTGGTCCCCTTTTATACTTGAGTTCCATTCAATTCTGTTTAATGTGTGCAATGTCTATAAGTACTAAAAATCACAATGAAAACACCCTCTATGTGAGTATTATGAACAACACCCCATTCTCATTGGAGGTTTATTTTTACATTTATTCTGTATCCACAGGCAGCAGCATTACAAGGGAAAGAGGCCAATGTAGTTACAGATTATATACTGAAGGTACATGGCATGAGAAATGGAGTATCTTTCTAGCTTTCCTTGTTTTTTTTTTGGGTACAAGGCTAACAAAACATAATCTGTGAGTACATAGGCTAGGGTGATCAATTAAAAATTCACAAGCTATTAATTGAATGTCTTTTTATTGACTGGATTTTGTTGATTATGATTTGGATCAAACGTTGTCTTTTTCACCATGGTAGGAATGGGTTGGTGTCAGTGGCTATTTTTCTCCAGTTGGGTTATTGGGATTAAACTGATTATTGAGTGTGTTTTTTAAGAAGGTTCTGATTCCGAGTCAAGGCCAATGTAGTTTTCCATGGTGAGTGTAATGGATGAAATCATGAAGAATTCAGGGAATTGCAGCCTCAACTAAAGATTACAGATAGTAACCTATGCATGTTGCATACTAGTACTAAGATGATTTAACTTTTATCAATGCATTACTGTTTTTAGTTAAGCAGACAATATAATTAGTGAGAGGCAAAAAATTATCTCAAGTAATCTACACAAATCATAATATGGCGCTGGCTGCATAGAGGGATTCACTTAACACTCATAGTGGATGGATGAGTGGGAGGAACAGTCTGTCAAGCCTGTAGAACATCCAACACATAAAAATCCTTTTGGGAATTTCAACAAACAACTGCCATTTTCATACACATGAAATTATTGACCTTTTCATCAATGCTAGAAAAAAGGAAGAAGAGAGAGAACGGAATAGAAAGAGAGGATAGGGGGAAGGGAGGGGTGTACCTGTGAAGATGAAGATTAACCGGCCGTCCCTGGGCTGCTGCTGCGATCGTCGATTGCCTGTTGCTGCTGTGATCCTTTACCGATGTTGCTGTGATCGTCCCTAACCGGTCCGGAGAGAGTGATAGAGTGAGAGAGTGAGAGAGAGAAAAGAGAGAGCGAGAGACAGAGGGAACAGAGGGAAAGAGAGAGAGACCGAGTGAGAGAGAGAAAAGAGAGAGCGAGAGACAGAGGGAACAGAGGGAAAGAGAGAGAGACCAAGTGAGAGAGAGACAGTGAGAGAGAGAGTGAAAAGAGAGAGCGAGAGACAGAGGGAATAGAGGGAAAGAGAGAGACCGAGTGAGAGAGGGAGCAGATCTGATCAGAGACCGAGAGTGAGAGACCGGGAGAGCAAGAGAGAGAGAGAGACCGAGTGAGAGAGAGACAGTGAGAGAGAGAGAGTGAAAAGAGAGAGCGAGAGACAGAGGGAACAGAGGGAAAGAGAGAGAGACCGAGTGAGAGAGGGAGCAGATCTGAGAGATCGAGAGTGAGAGACCGAGATTGCAAGAGAGAGAGACCGAGTGAGAGAGAGAGAGAGAGAAATGGGAGAGAGACCGAGACAGCCTTGATGTCGAGCGAGAAGCCGAGAAACGGGAGAGAGACCGAGTGCAGCGAGAGAGACAGCAGAACAGTGTGAGTAGCAGGGGAAAGAGAGAGAAGAAAAGAGGGAAAAAAAGGGAAAAGAGGACATTTGGCGGGAGAGGGGAAAAAAAAACGTGGTGGCCGAATTTTATCTCTGTTTTTTGTTGTAAAATAATTTTTCATTGGTAAAAATTATTTTAGATTTTTTTTTTCAAATTAAGTGAAAAAAATATAAAAACCTTTAAATGTCGGTAATAAATTTTCTGACTCTAATTTTTGACGACAAAGATAAAATTATAGGTAAAGGACTCAGACTTCTAATTTTCCTAGAAATAGAGTTCAACATTACAGATGTTTTACAAAAAAACGCCGCTAATCGTTCATTTTACCAACGTCGTATAATCAGTCGATAATAGTCTCTGATAGTTTTACCGAGATAAAATAAAAAATAAAAAATATTTTCAAACACTTAGGCTCGATAACGTCTAATCGGGGGTCCGAAACGAGCAACCTCCCCTAGTTAAAAATTGAAAATCGACGCGAGCACTTCGATCAGGGACAAGTAAATTGACGGAACTGATGGTTCATAAAAATGGCTCCCGATTAGGGAACTTATAGTCACTAAAAGATTTTCCAGGTGGAGGTGCGGAGGCGAGGGGAGACATGGGAGGAAGAACAAGAGAGGAAGGGAGGGAGACAGAGAGATGGGAACGAGAGAGAGAGAATAGAGAAGAAAGAGAGAGGAGAGGGAAAATGATGCGCGATGTGTGCGAAGGGCACGAAGAGGGAGGGGTTTACTAACGTCATAAAATTTGTTGATAATATAATTCGTTAATAATAGTCTTTGATATTTATTTTCCTTAAAATGATGTTAATAATAAAAAGAGGGGTTTCGGTAGCGGGAGAGGGAAAAAATTTGGTAAAAACTTACCGACGATTATTTTCGTCTCAAAAAATAGATTTTTCGTCAATAAATTTTTTTTATTTTTTTAATTGAAAACAAGTAAAAATGACTACCAACCTTTGCTGATGTTTTATATTAAACATCGGTGATAAATTTTTCGACTCTAATTTTCATCTCCTTCTCCATTCTTTTCTTTCCATTCTCTTTCTCCTACTCTTTTACTCTCCATCACAAACCACCCACTACACTGCCATTACCACCCGGCTTGCATAGCCACTGCACTAACCTTGCACCACCTTCGGAGATAAAATTATAATGGTAGAATTTAAGTTCATCATACGACTTCAACTTCGGAGATAGAAATATAATGGTAGAATTTAAGTTCATCATACGACTTCAAATTCGATGTTTATTTAAAATAAAAGAAGTAGGGCAAATGTACAAGCTTCACAGTCACGTGTGGACCAAAACTCTGTCCTATATTTAACCAAATTCAGATTGAATTGTTTGAGAGTCGGTTTCTTTCCTTTCATATATTTCATTTAGAATTTAAAAACAGATGACATGGGAGGTACACCTAAAAACTGAGGAGATGATGCATCTTCTGGAGTTACCTGCTTATATTTCTTGTAGATTCGCTTGGTTTACTATGTTCTTGGATTCATCATTAATCGACATGGCATTGCACATCTCAGCATGGTACTCATCATAATGAGGCTCCCATTTCTCAAACAAACGGCTATGATACCAAAAGTCAACCATTGGATCATTATAGATTGTGATGTATTGATGAAAACGTACAGACCATTTGATCATCATTTATGGAATTTTGTACGTCCTGTTTTCGCAATCCAAATTTTTAGTCCTCTTCAAAAGGTCATTTATAGTTATAGGTCCCAACCCCAAATGTTGATTCAATATGGATCATGAAATATATTTGAAATAAATATCAATCGTTGGATTAATGCAAGGTTACTACAGTGCATTCACGAGTTGAGACATGCAGTCCGTTTTTTCTATATTTTCGAACAATCTGGATCTCTAATGCAAGATATGGACCATAGACCCCCTTTATATGGCAAGTAACATTTACCGGATCAAATTCCAACGATTGATCCTTCATATCTTGTGAGATATTGACAAAAATGACCAAATGGTTAATGGTTCAATTTTAATTTTTGTAGGCCACTTTTTCCCGATCTAAACCTAAAATCCTCTTTAGGAGGTCAACAATGATTATTTGGTCAAATCTTATCGCTTGATTCATCATGGAATATATAATTATTTTGTTTTTGTCGATAAAATGAATATAAAATAAATAAAAAATAATAAACAGATTTACCGATGTTTAATTTTGTCGGTAAAAGTAAAAAATAAAAATTTAAAAAGATATTTACCGACGTGTTTATTTTCGTTTGTAACATGATCGTAAAAATAAAAAAAATTAATAAACATATTTACCGACGTTTAATTTCGTTGCTAAAGGTAAAAAATACAATTTTAAAAAGATATTTAACGACGTTTTTATTTTCGTTGATACAATTAATATAAAAATTAATAAACAAATTTACCGAAGTTTGTATTTTCGTATGTAAAATTAATATAAAAATAAATAAATATTCATAAACATATTTACCGAAGTTTAATTTCGTCGGGTAAAATTAAAAAAGAAAATTAAAAGCATATTTATCGACGTTTTATTTCGTCGGTAAAATTTAAAAAATAAACCATTTTTTTTTTTAATTTAAGAATCGCCTTTGCCGACGTTTTACTAAAAAACGTCGGTAAAGGGTATACTTTTGGCCACGTTTTTTAAAAACGTCGGTAAAAGTCTGTACTTTTGCCGACGTTTTGTAAAAGTCTTTACTTTTGCCGACGTTTTTCAAAAACGTTGGTAAAGGTCTACCCTTTACCGACGAATTTTAAAAACATCGGCAAAAGTATACCCTTTACCGACGAATTTTGAAAATGTCGGCAAAAGTGTACCCTTTACCGACGAATTTTAAAAACGTCGGCAAAAGTATACCTTTACCGACGTTTTTAAAAAACGTGGCTAAAAAACGTGGCTAAAAGTGCATCTCCTTGTAGTGAACCTTCTACTAGTAGCCTCTTCTGAAGGTTTGCCATTTTTTTTGTTTATTCATCCTTAGGCCTAGGCTTGGTTGGCCTTTGTTATTTACTTTTCTCTTCCTCTTGTAAAGTGGCCTTGCGAGCTTCTTTTTTTTTTTGGGGCTTCTCCCCTTTCGTCTCCTTTTTCTCTTCTAGTATAATTTGCCTTTTAGCAAAAAAAAAAAAAAAAAAAAAGGGATTTCATTTACATTGGTATTAATTTTTAATCTGTCCTTAATTCATTTTTCATAAAAGGAAAGATTACTTGACAGTCATTTATGAATCTTCACCTTTGATATCTTCAATTTTAACCACATTTAGGAATACATTTTTTAAATCTCTCCATACAAACAAAGGGGCCTTAAAGCAAACAGCCCATGTCTAGATTCTCAAATGCGGGCTTCTCAAAGGCATCACAAAGAACTTTTGCATCCAACCAAAGCAATCCATTTCAACACAATATATATTTATATATACTCTCTGTTTTTCAATAGACAACACACAACATATTAGTTATACATAGAACAAGTAACAAATAAGATGGAGTTCAAAAGGTGAAACATTAGCAAGCTTTAGATCATCAATACATGCAAAATACTATAGATTCTTCCCTCTCATTCATACTAAATCATCTCTGATCACTCTCTCTCTATCTACTTGGTAAACCTGTAGCACCTTGTGATGATATCGCAACCACGGCGGTAGGGATTGGCTTTTGTGTTTCTCCGACAATTGTAGTAGGAGTGGCCGCGACGGGAGCATGGGATCCTGTCTTGTTTGAGGGCATCATAGCTTATGAATCTCTTTCGTGTCGCCCTTAGAACCCGCCGACTTGTCTCCGAGTCCATCATCATATCCTCCTCCTCGTCCATGCAGTCCCCAATGCTCCCATGACATTTCTTCGGGGTGTCCAGCATTCCATCCTCTTCAAGGGTGGACCCAACGATATGGGTGAGATCCCATTGGGACCCAGAGTCCCATGAGACCGATTCGGCAACGGCGGCCATGGCCAACATGAAGATGAGGAATGGGGTGCCTACAGCCATTGACACTGGTTGCAGAGTTCAAGCTGAAACAAAGAATAGGGGAAGAGAGATGGAGCTGATGTGTGAGAGAGAGGAAGAACAGGTTTGAGAACCTTGTTATAGTCCCTAATTCCAGCTCTTCCTTTTGAGGAAGAGGTAGAGAGAGAGAGAGAAATAAAGGGAGAAGAAAGAAAGGATTTTATGGAGAGAAAGGGTGGTGGCAGTTTTTTCTGTTTTTCACGGATTTGGCGTAGGTGGTCACGTGTTTGGATGGGACCATTTCTTGGTTGTTCTTGACCATTCCTTAATTCAGTTCCAGATGGCAAATGGAAATGGGACCCATTTTTCTCATGAACTAGCTTTGTAAATATATATAAGTTTGGGCTGTTCTATTTCAATTGAGGCCCACTGAACTAAGTCTATGATGTGGATGAATGGATATATATAGCTTGGGATACCGGCGTGAATAATCTTTTATGCTTTTAGAAAACAACGGCCCACTAGTTCATTTTTTATAGTCTCATATTGTAGTGGGTCTCATTTTTGTGGTTCTAATCAGTGGCCGGCCACTAATCGAAACATGAGAAAAATGGGTCCCATTTTCTTTTGCCATCTTGAACTGAACTCCCTCCTTCCGGACAAGCCATACAAATATGAAGGGTAATTTCGGAAAAAAATCATTTTGGAAAGAAGCCTTGAATGGGCTGAAAATCCGTGTGAATTTGCAACATCCAGATTAGATTGCTCGGTGGCATGACATAAATAGGGGGAGGGAGAAGATGCATGTTATTAACCTACACAACGCCGCTGCACCGAAGCTTTGCAATACCATCTTTGATCTTTCCCTATTTAAGCCGACTTTGGCATTCACTTACCTTCCATCTCATTTGTGTCATCCGTTTCCGTGCGTTTTATTTTCATTCGTTTCAGTTTCTTCTTTTATTTCCTTCCAATTCCATCACTCTTCCCTTGTTTCTTCGACGAGATGGGCGTTTGCAAGGTGGTCTCCTCATTTCATCTTGTTAATGAGTTTGAAGTCTAGCAATCCTTCAGGCGACAAGGCCATGGGCTGAAGCAGCGTCCCCGCTGTTGAGAGAGAACACGACGTTCCAGTCCCTCGCAAAAGGCCTCGTTGAGGGTTCAAATTACAGTTCATGTTCTTACGCTCCCACTGAAGGAGGTAAGTGCCCAACCTCCCCATTTCACGGCACCGGTACTGCACGCCTTCCGTAGAGGCTGTAGCTCACTAGCATGGATGCATATATATATATATATATATGTATATATATATGTCAATGATATATAGTTGTGGGGATGGTGGTTCTTAGTTCTTATATGTCAGAACTCAGAAATAAATATTGTAGGAGACGCGAACCTGCGGCTGAATCCGACTGCCAATGGGATCGCCACCTGCCGGTGCCCACAAGGCTGGTCTCCCCACAGGGGATAGGCGGGGCCCAAGGCCCCGGGCCTATTGTATACACTTCGGGAGACGGACTCCGTAATCATGCATTTGTCCCAGGGTGGATTCGTGCCTCCTGGTGTGTATGATTTACGAATCCACCCTGGGACAAATGTATGATTACGGAGTTCGTCTCCCGAAGTGTATACAATAGGCCCGGGGCCTTGGGCCCTGCCTATCCCCTGTGGGGAGACCAGCCTTGTGGGCATCGGCAGGTGGCGATCCCACTCGCAGTCGGGTTAAGCCGCGGGTTCGCGTCTCCTACAAAAAGGCCCAAGCAGTCGAACAACCATCTGGCGGACCTGGCCCAAGTCTTCGGCATCCTCCGTGAGTTCAAGCTCAAGCTCAATGCTTCTAAGTGCGCTTTCGGCGTAGCTTCTGGCAAGTTCCTCGGAAGCCTAGTGACACGGAGAGGGATAGAGGCCAACCCGGACCAAATTACTGTAATCCTGGGCATCCAGAGCCCATCTACCACAAAAGAGGTCCAGAAGCTCACAGGCATGGCTGCAGCACTCAATCGCTTCATCAGCAGATCATCAGATAAGTGCCGGCCTTTCTTTCAGCTTCTAAAAAAGAATTTCAAGTTTCAGTGGACCCCTGAGTGCGACCAAGCATTGGAAGCACTCAAAACCTATTTATCTTCACCACCCTTACTCTCTACCCCAACTCAGGGGGAAAATTTGTATTTGTATCTTGCGGTCTCGGATCATGCAGTGAGCTCCGTCCTTGTCAGAGAGGACGATGGTGTCCAAAAATCAATCTACTACACGAGCAAGATCCTGCTAGATGCCGAGATCAGATATCTTTTGCTGGAGAAGCTTGCGTTGGCACTCGTCAGCACCTCTCGCAAGCTCTCCTATTATTTTCAATCACACACTATTGTAGTCATCACGGAGCACCCACTCCGATCTATCTTCAAGAAAGCTGACTTTTCAGGGCGCATATCAAAATGGGCAGTCGAACTGGGGCAGTATGACATCCAGTACCGTCCCAGGACTGCGATCAAAGCCCAAATCCTGGCAGACTTCATCGTAGAGTTCGTCTTACCGAGCTCGGCTTCGACCTAGCCCAGCACCGAACTGGGGGGCATAGGGCATGAGCGTGAAGTCATTGAGGTCGAACAGTCCTCTCAGAGCCAAGATCCTGTCTCGGCATGGAAGGTCTTTGTCGATGGCTCATCCACCTCCAAGAGAGTTGGCGCCGGTATAGTCCTCCAATCGCCAGAGGGACTGGTCATAGAGCAAGATTTCACCTTGGACTTCAAAGCGACGAACAACGAAGCGGAGTATGAAGTTCTGATAGCAGGGCTGAATAGCGCCCGAATCCTCGGAGCCCAGCAATTGGTGGTTTTCAGTGATTCACAACTGGTGACTAGCCAACTCACTTGAGACTACCAAGCTAGGGACGACAGGATGGCGGCTTACTTAGCCCTCGCAAAGAAACTGCTCTCGCACTTCCAGACAGCCGAGGTCGGGCAAATCTCCAGAGATACAAACACGCATGCTGATGCGCTTGCAAACCTGGCCTCCACTGTCGAAGCGGGAAAGAAAAGGACCGTTGAGGTCGGATCGATACCGAGATCAAGCCTAGAGCTCCACTCACCTCGGCAAGTCCTGTGCGCTGATCTCGGCCCGAGCTGGATGGATCCAATTATCGCGTGCCTGAAGGACGACCAGCTCCCCGAGGACAAGAATAAAGCCCATCTAGTCAGACTTAAGGCGGCTCAATTCTGGCTATCTCCTGAAGGCAAGCTCTAAAGGAAGTCCTTCACATGTCCCTATCTCCAATGCGTCCATCCGAGCAAAGTGGACGACTTTCTATATGAGATCCACGAAGGAATCTACGGCAGTCACATTGGAGAGCGGTCACTGGCATACAGAGCAATAAGCCAAGGTTACTGGTGGCCGTATATGCAGAAGGATGCGCGGGTATATGCTAGAAAATGCGAAAAGTATCAGAAATTCTCCCATTCTTTTCACTAGCCAGCGCAAGACCTGAGTCCTCTCACTAGTCCATGGCCCTTCGCCCAATGGGGGGCTAGACATTGTGCGACCTCTTCACCGAGCTCCAGGGAACAAGAGATGGCTGATAGTTGCAACGGACTACTTCACGAAGTGGATAGAAGCTGAGCCACTATCCTCCATCACTGAAAGGGACTCCAGGAACTTCGTGTGAAAAAACATCATAACGGGGTTCGGCATCCCCAGGGCCCTGATTTCGGACAATGGAACTCAGTTCGACTCCAAATTCTTCAAGGACTTCCGTCAAGAGCATGGCATCTGGAATCACTATTCCACTCCGACGTACCCGCAGAGCAACGGTCAGGCCGAAATCTCTAACAAAATACTGCTCGACGGCCTGAAGAAGCGATTGGACAGAGCGAAAGGGAGATGGGTAGAAGAGCTTCCCAGCGTGCTGTGGGCATACAGGACGACCCTAAGACGATCCACCTCAGCGACACCCTTCTCGTTGGCCTATGGGATGGAGGCAGTCATTCCCTTAGAAATTGGCCTCCCTACCCTGAGATCCGAACTTGTCGACCAAGGCCGAAACGAGAAGAACTTGGCAATGGAGCTGGACCTAGCTGATGAGCGCCGAGATGCAGCGGCCATACGATTGGCCGACTATCAGCAACGGCTAGCCAGGGGATACAATGAAAAAGTCAGAGAAAGAAGCTTCTCAGTAGGAGAATTGGTGCTGAAGAAGACCCTGCCAGCGGATAGAGACCCAAATGAAGGCAAACTGGCCCCAAACTGGCATGGGCCATTCAGGGTGGTCTCAATGGTAGGACGATCTTCTTACAAACTTGAAGACCTGGAAGGTAGGCAGTTGCCGAGACCGTGGAATGCATCACACTTGAAAAAGTTCTATTTCTAAGATGTAACAAAAGTTTCGTGATCAATAAAAGCAGCATTTCTCAAATCTGTGTCATCTTATCTGAGTTCGGCAGCTCCGGGTTCATACACCCTGGGATTGACTTCGGATTCATACATCCAGTCGTCCCTAAATTTTGGGTTCATACACCCTGGGATTGACTTCGGATTCATACATCTAGTCGCCCCTAATTTTGGGTTCATACACCTTGGGACCGGCTTCGGATTCATACATATAGGTTGCTTCCTAAATTTTAGGTTCACGCACCTTGGGACCGGCTCCGGATTCATACATCTAGGTCGCTTCCTAAACTTCGGGTTCATACACCTTGGGACGGCTCCGGATTCATACATCCAGGTCGCTTCCTAAATTTCGGGTTCATACACCTTGGGACCGGCTCCGGATTCATACATCCAAGTCGCTTCCTAAATTTCGGGTTCATACACCTTGGGACCGGCTCCGGATTCATACATCCAGGTCGCTTCCTAAATTTCGGGTTCATACACCCTGGACCGACTTCGGACTCATACATCTAAGTCGTTTCCTAAATTTTGGGTTCATATGCCCTGGGACTGACTTCTGATTTACACATCCAGTCTTCCCTAAAAATTTGGGTTCAAACACCCCCTAGGCTGTTCCCGGGCTCAGGCTCGCACAGCCGAAATCCTCGAGACTCCGGTTCTACCTCGGCCAACGACCGTTCATCTCGGCCAACGATAGTTCGTCTCGGCCAATGACAGTCCATTTCGGCCTATAACAGTCGTTGAAAGAAAAGAGCAGTGCAAGCACAATAATGCAGAAAAGCAGCACAGAAAAGCAAAAAAGAATGCAAGAATGCAAAAATACTGTACACAGGTCGTATGATCAGAAGCTGTTTTTTATTCATTGTAATTACTTCATTACAAGGATTACGAAAAAGGAAAGAAAAATACAATAAGGAGGCTCGCAGTCCTCTAAAAACAGAAAAAGAAAGGAAGCCTCGAGACTGCTTTTCGTTGATTCCATCCGCTGACTGAAGATCTTCAGCCAGAAGACCTCTCGATCCTGCCCGTTGCTTGGAGGCCTGGATATCCCACAAAAGGACCTGCGGCATGATTCCACACAGGACCCTGTGGGATGAAAATAAGACCCCCAACCGCCCGGAGGCGTCTGGACCTGGTCCCCCGTGCCAGGAGCTCTACAATACCCTATGGTTGGTCAGACCAAGGTTTGCAAACAAGCTCGAGCTCCTGGTCCACTGCCGACGCTTGGATCTCCACAGAGCACCCGCGTTCGGAGAGTGCGTAGTCCATGGAGATCGTCTTCAGAGAGCGCGCAGACCACGACAGGCAGTCCCTCCCAGAGGAAGCTGCCTTCTGTCATAAGGGTTTCACCCGGGTCAAAGGTTCCTACAGTCCTACTGATCATGGCTGCCAGGGTGACTAATAGAAAGAGACGGGTCCCCATGTATTTACAGAAAATAAAATGTCCTGGTCCTTTCTCTCCCCCATGGCGAACTTACCCCACATTTGTAGGGGGAAGGAAGGCTTAGAACTCGAAGACCCATCAATGAGGCGAGGTCTCCCATTCTTTGCGTGGAGTGCACGTCTGTCACAAGTTTGTGCGTGGAGTGCACGTCTGTCACAAGTTTGACCAATGGCTTCGATGGTGCCACGTGGAGCCATCTGTTCATCTTCCGCCTCGACCGTACAATCGCACTTACTACTATTTATGGTCTTCATAATATGGAGTATCAGTGCAGATTACTATGAAGATCGTTCGATACTCTCTCCAACTCAAAACTCACACGTCATGTCACAGAGAGCGCTCAGCCAGACTCAAAGAGCCGAACTCAAAAAGATAGGGAAAGAGAGAAAAGAAAACACAAGTGCATAAGTAAAGAAGCTCCGCTTTTCATTAAGATCGAAGGAAATTACATTCGGAAGGAAAAGACAGAAAAATTATAAGAACACAAAACAAAAAAGCCTTCTCCACGAGCAGAGTTGACAAGACTGCCCAGAGGTCACGCTAGATCAGAGGCATGAGTAGCAGCGGCTCTAGTGTTATTCCCGACCTGTTCGGCAGCAGTCGCCCCGCCGCAGGAGCGGCGACAGGAGGGGCATAACTCTGCGTCGGAACTGGAAACGGAGGGGGCTCCCGGAAGGACGGATGATCCTCCAAGACCCCGGCCTCCTTCAGGCCAGCGCGTCATCCTTTCACCCAGGCCTTATCCCTCACAACGAGGACTCTTTTCTTGTAGTAAGCCGTGACCTGCGCCCTGGCGTCTTCAAAAGCAACATCACACTCTGACTCGAGCTCGCGTCGGCCTCGTTGGCCCTTTTGGATTCGACCCGAAGTTGGGCCGCGAAGTCGTCTCCTAGTTTCGCGATGGAGGCCTCGAGTTCGGCCACCTTTTTCCTCTCCGCCTCGACCTCGCCCTTCGCTTGCTCGAGCCCCGCTGCGTACTCTCCTTCAGCCCTCACTAATTTCTGAGTGACAGCGTCTAGGGCTTCCTCAAGGCCGTTCTTCTCCACGGTCATCTCGGCAATATCAACGCTGTACTTGTACAGTCTGTCGGCCGCGACCATGGACTTCTGCACCGCCTGTTGAAGAAACAAGGCATTCAAGACGAGAGTAAAAACACACTGATATTGAACAGCTGGATAAAATATATAGAGATTCAGATGGGCTTTTACCGTGAAGTTCGACTGCAGCATCGATAGTATCAGCTTTTGATCACTATACCTATCCAGTTGGGCCATATCTCGAGGAAGGGCGCAGGCCCGCGCGAGCGCCTCGAGGACAAGGGGATCGATCTTGTGGAGAACGCGATCGTCCATCGTCATCAGCCTCCCCGGTTCGAGCACGAAGCTCGGCTCCCATGGGCATGGGCCATCAGATGGCGAAGCCGCAGCCGAACTAGGACTTGCTTCAGTCCTCAGCCTCTTCTGCGGTCGAATCTCCTCTTTCCCGACCTCAGCTGGGGGCGAATATACCTTCAATTCGGCGGGACTGGAAGGAGCAGGGGTCTCTACCGCTGCCGCAGGAGAAGCTGCCCGAACCCCCTAAGAAGGAATCTCGAGGGGATCCGGATTCATAGGCGCCTGGGAAGCACGGGCGCCCTCGACACCAAGCGCCAGGGCTTCGAGGTCCTCAAAGGACAGACGTCTGGCGCGCCTCATCTCTGCACTCGGCAACCTGACGCGACCTGCTTCCTGAGGCTTCGCCTGGCCTCAACCTCGATGTGGAAGCCTAGGCACCGGACGCGACTCTGATGTCGGACGTCGCCCGCGAAGGCCCTTCTTCGGTCCGGGCTCTAGGTTTGGCCCGCTCTCGCTCGGCCTCTGGGTCGGCTCCGCCTGAACCTTCTTTTCGGAGCAGCTCGATTGTGCCCCTTATGTATCCTCGATACTTCGGCTGGTACCCTAGCAGTGACCAAGCCGCCCTGCCCTCATGGCCATTGTATCGTTTCACTAGTCTGAGCCAGGCGTCGTTCCTCGTCCAGATATACCAAGCAGCCCGCTTCCTCTCCTTCACAGCTGCATAGCATCAGAGGCATCAGTACGGCAAGATAGAAGAGGAAAAAGCATATGGGAAATACAAAAGGAAGATGGAATTTACTTGGAACGGTCCCGAAGTGGCGAGGAACCTGGTAGCCTCTATCGGTGTCAGCTACACCGAACTCCCAGTTACCCGAGACGTATAGGAGATCGTCCCCCGCGTATTTACTTGAGTCCTCCAGGTAGCGAATGAAGCCCTCCCGACCTGGCTTGGCCCGGAGATAGTAGGCATCTCCAGACCTGCATATGTCGTAAACGTCCTCGATATCGAAGACGCCGAGGTCGATGCCCAGAACCTCGTTCAACTTGGCCGTGCCCATCACGATCTTGAAGACGTTGGGCAGCAACTGGCAGGGGCAGAGGCACCACTGACTGAGGCATCTCCTAAGAAGGGGGTGAAGGGGGAAACGAACCCCACCTCCTGTCACGGCCACTAGGGGAAAAGGCATCCATCCACACGAGAAGTCGCGGGAGTTGAAGCCATTAGGGTCAACCCCCCTGACCCGGACATTGGCGGGGATCTTAAAGGTTGACCTAAAACCCTCGATCGCCGCCTCACTCTCTAACCAGTGACTGTAAATACCCATTCCTACACAAATCCTAAAACAAAGAAGAAGCCCTAGACCCAAAATCTACGGAAAGGGTAGAACAAGGAGAACTTACGAAGGCAAGATAAGGATGCAGGCTAGCGAAGGACTCAATCTCGGCAGCACTCCTCTTCTCAGGCGAAGAACTCTCGCATCAGTTTCGTCTTCTCGGGTTCAGAATGACAATAGGGAAGAATGGAACTACAATGACCCTATAAATAGGGGAGGGATCCCCTCTTCAGAAGCCCTAGAGGCACATGCCAGACGCTTTTTGGGGCTCCGCGCGCATCATTTCAAACATTGAATGCGTCCCTGACAAAACGGCGCACGCACCCCCGAGGCGACTGGACAACTAATCAGAAGATGACACGTAGAGCCGTCGATATGTCTCCTACATCGGTTTACGAGCATCGTTTATTACCTAGTTCATTCAAAGCAATTATGGATGAAGACCAAGCGCCGACGATCGAAACCAAGAGGAACTCTATCCCAGAAGGGTTCCTTATCTCATAGCTCCCGACCTCACTCTGCTGGCGAGCTTCGTAAGGTCAGAAGCTAGGGGGCAATTGTGTGGGGAGATTTTGAAAGCTCTAGGATTATGCTAATCACGGCTATAAGATGGGATTAAGTACTCCCACGTGCCGACCACGTGCCAACCATGTGGCACCCAGACTCGCCTCGGCTGCTGGGGCAGAGGCCTCAGCTGAAACCGGACAGGCTTTGGCTGCTAATGCTGAGCTCGGCTGCCAGAGGCCCACTTCGGCTAAAGAACTTGACCTCGGCCAAAGGAGCCGGGACGGAAGCCGAAGCAGAGAAGGATCTCCTCTCGCGCCCTACGCCCACCACGTCATCAGTCACGTGGCAGAGTAGGGGCGCGAGCCAGTGGGACAGATGCGACATCAACTGTCCACAATCTTCGCCAGATCGTTGACAGAACGGCATCCAGCGGCTGTAGCCAAATCAGGGCAAGGCCCGAGGGTGGATCCGATGAGACCTCAACCGCCAAAGGCATCCAACATGATCTAGCCCAACATGATATACATTAAATGCAATGTGGGCTGATCCGACTGGTATTAAATGCAATGTGGGCTGAAATGGACCGTATTTATGACTTTGTGGGCTGATAAGGACTTCCCTATCAAATCATGGGACCCACTCCAAAATATCATCCAAGATATCCTCCAGAGTTCTATAAATAGAACTCCATTCCACATGCAAGGTACGCACATCTAAAACCAGAGAGCTGTTACTCTGCCTCTCTTTTTCCTCTCCTTCCTTCGTTCTCGTTCATATACTGACTTAGGCATCGGAGAGCCTTGCGCCGCCCAGGCCAGGGTCCTCTGACCGTTTGCTCTTCCCTTGCAGGCTTTGTGGCAGCAAATCATCTTCTTCTACTTGGATAAGTCCTATCAGGCACCCCCATTATTGTGAGTCATAATTTTCTGCACTTACAACTATGATGAAGAGGAAATTGAATTGTCTGTGTCAAGTTTGTGGAGATTGGATTCTGTTTTTTTTTTTTCGCTATAAGTGTCTTGCTACAATCAGATTCTGTTTTTTTTTTTTTCGCTATATGTGTCTTGCTACAATCAGATTCTGTTTTTTTTTTTTTTTTCGCTATACGTGTCTTGCTACAATCAGATTCTGTTTTTTTTTTTTTTTGGTATAAGTGTCTTGCTACAATCAGATCAGATTTGGATAAAATCTATTCATCCTAATGTGGATTTGGTCATGCATCGATCTCGGTCTCTCTCTACTTCTCTCTTAAGGCCAGTTTGGTAACTCTACTAATAGAGTCAAGTGAAGTAAAGTTGATTTTGAAGAAAAAATAAAATATAAGTGAGTTATGGTGGTATTTTATTTTTAGTTGTTTGTTACGGAATATTTTTGAGTTTTTGTATAGTTATGTGGAGTTTTTTTTTTGTATTTTAGTGGATAAAGGTGGTTATTTTTTGACTTTTTTAAAAAAAAATTAAGAGAATTTTAAAATAATGAATTCTCAAATTCAAGGAAACATCTGAGAAATAAACATGCTTTAATGCCGCGGGAATCTTGCTAAAGTTTGTGAAGATGGGGTGAAGCCACCGTACGAAGAATCCAAGCCAGCAAAATTAAAAGGCCCCATTTTAAATGCAACGGGCTCTCATTTAATTCCTGCTCTGTTCCCACACGGTAACGAGGTTGAATTTTGACCTTATCAGTGGAGAACATTCCACCAAATGACAGGCCGTGGTGATTTATTTGTGTCATTAGTCATTACGTAGGGCAGCGACCGACTAAGGTTTCAACCATCAACTACCAAAGTTGACCGCGTGTGCACGCCGCACGGGGGATTTTAATGTTCTAATTTCGCTCTTTTAATGCCAACAGAAGAACCTGTGTCGTGCTACAAGATCCGTACAAAAGATCCGTACATTTTAATGTTCTAATTAACCACCCCCCACCCCCACACACACACACTCTCTTAGTCGCCCACCTGATGTTGCATTCGAATGGGCCATAAAATAGGAAACACCCCTTGATAGTTATTGCTCTCAAGTCTGATACTCGTATGAATAGACTAAACCGTTGGATCAATTCTGCCCTCGCTTAGATGGTAAAATTTTGTGAGTTGTTGATCATATGGTTAGGACGATGATCCGAGCCTCTGTAACTATAAATAGGCCGGGCCTAGGACTGGGGGATCCAGATAGGGCACCGAGTGAGTCCTATAAAAATCAGTACTTATAAGGTGAGCATCGGTGCTTAGCAAAGAGGACCAACTATATTAGCCATCTTCCAAAGCATAAATCAGTACACTTTCCACTCATCTAATATGTTATTATTCAATTTAATGAAGCAAAAAAAAAAAACTCTAATCCATATAATCTTGTTGTAAGTGGTAAGATTCATGTTCCTAATCCAAACTGTTAAATTTGTTTAGTAAACTAATAAACCCTAAGTAAGAGATTTCTATTACTTATAATCTGAATGTGATCTCCTTTCATGTCGTTCAATTCGGATCGAAACTCTTGCATTTCTTTCTTTTTAGGTTAGCTGGAAACTTCTAGATTTATTTGACGGTAAACTCGACTCCTATGATTGGAATGATTTTTGGTGTGGACCCATAAGAGATGGGGCCATCTGTATTGATCATTTTTAATTTTCATAAGTGCCCCCCACTGAACAGCATGATTTACACATTATGCAATGGGTGTGTACGTAATGATCCTCCTATATATATATATTTAGATTCTTATTTTGATGCACCTTCTATATTTCATTTAGATTAGGACTACTATATTTTTTTTCTAAAACCTCTCCACTAGTTTTAGTACGATTATGACTCTTTTTTTTTTATTTTTTATTATCAAGTGTAACCCCATAAAAGGGCAATTAGAGATTGTAATGGGTTCCCTGGAATGATCCAAATTATCTTTTCATTTATTTTTCTCTTTTATTTTGTGATGGGACTGTCACAGGGTGTTACTCCTGTCTTTTTTTCTTTTTGGATGAAACTCCTGTCTTTTTTTTTTTAGTAAAACAAACGATGCTACTTATTGAAGCAAATGTCTAGGCATTCTTGTTTTATAAGCATATGTACTTTAATAATAGAAGCTTGAATTTAGACTGTCACTTACATATTAAGATTTCATATTCCTCCATGGGGCCGCTTACGAGAAATTCATACCGATCAAATCAAATGAGTTTATCTTTTCTGATTGGACATCAAATTTTACTCTAATAAGATCTGGAACAACCGCTGGGCCTGTAGGGATTATTCTGAGCCAAAGGACTGGGAACCCTGCATTATAAAAAAAAAAAAAATGGACCAACCGGATTATGAAAATTTCAACATTTCTATTGCGATTAATCCTACATTGAGTGCAACTTTTGCTAGAGTGAAATTTGAAGAGGTTCAATAAAAAAATGAGGCCATTTGTTATAATTGAATCAGTTTTTTTTTATAAGTTGCCCCACTATTGGTTATCTAAATTACTCTTTTTGAAAACGGGTGTTTTCTTTATCTAACAAAGATGTGTTACTCTTACAGATCTCATTGTTTTTTTATACTAATCCGATTCGGGTGGACCACACCTCTCATCAATCCGAGCTGACCACGGAAAAGGGACTCCCTTGATAGTTATTGTTCTTAAGGTTTGTCACTCATCTGAATGGATTGGACCGTTGGATCTAGGGATTATGTTTTTAATATAAAATTATTAAACTTGTGGGCTATGGATGAAAATGTTAATGGCATAAGTTTGGAAAAGAAAAAAAAAAAACCGTGTCTGATCAACAACAGCGTCTCAGGTAGACCCATCTAGCTACCTTGAATGGTAATACCGCGTTTGATGTACAAGAGGCAAGAGCAAGGCGACACACACACAAATGGAAGATATTCTTGTGACTTGTGAGGGCGGTGCTCGCATGCTCACACTACACACGCACTGGTGGGGCCCACGTAAGGCCTCATTAATCATGGGATAGAGGTGATGGAATGATCCTAATTGTTAGAGCCCAAATATCAAATTTAATGTCAATCTCATGTCTCTAACATCTTGATCTATGGTGCACAAGTTTAACGTCTTTATTTACGTATAAAAAAATTGACCATTGATCCAACGGTCAAGTCCATCCCAATATGATCAAACTTATGAGATTTGATATAATCCAAGGGCTCCCATGTGTGTGGATGAATCATAAGGTTGGCCCATTTATGTTGTCCTCAGTATAAGATGGTGAGCACCTTGCTGACAGGAACTTTTTTTTTTTTGTGTGTGTGGTTTAGGGATTTTTTTTTTTTTTTTATAAAATATATATAGGGATATATTCCGATATATTAACTTGCACGGAAGCTTTGTGCAAGGTAGTTGGATGGGGCCCACCTTTGGCCCCATTGATTAATTATTTAACCGGGGGTGCGAGATCCACTCATGATGGGTCCAAAATTCGAATCTGGAGTCAATCTTACACCTTTAACCCCTTATCAGTTACCCACAAGTTTGATGAATTTATAGCAGAAACAAGATTTGAACCTTGATCCAATAATCCAGTCCATTCGATCGAGTGTAAGTGATTATTATCCACATTAGTGTCAAATTAGAAAAAAGTGCTAATACATTAGGGGTTAGTGCAGTTGATGGGGTTGAATTTATCATAAAACGTCCCACGCTATGATAGAAAGGTTACCTCTCACGACTCACCAGAGATGCCTCTCAATCTATCATAGCCCTTAAATACCGTTCTTTCTCTTGCAGTCTCAAGCTTTGAAAACTAAAAATTTAAAAATTTTGGGCCTGTTTCTTTCCAAGCATTTCTGACAGGAATTCAAGCTGTCTGTGAATTCCTGAATTCCAGTCAGAAATTCTATGTTCATTTACTAGAATTCGCAGCATTTGAGGCAAGCAGCATTTTGGAATTCCAAAAAAGTGGAATTCCCAAATGCTAGCCCTTGCTCCAGCATTTACAAATTCTGGCATTCCGGGAGGCTTCTTTAGAACTCCGGCTCTCTCTGACGGTGGAAGGTCATCTTCTTTGCTGCACCTATAAAAAAAAATCATTATATTCTTTCTTTCCACTCCTTTCATATATCCGGTTCCATGAAACCCAAAACCCCCAAATCCACACCTTTCTTTTGATCTAATCTCAATTTCATTTTCATCTGGCATCTTTCAAAACCCTACAATCCTCCTCAATGCTTGTACAAGAAATCCATCTCCTCTTACATCGAGACCGAATAAACCCCATAATTCATGTATCCAACCTCTTTGGACAGAACTGTGATACAACATTCAATTCAAGAGGATTTGTAGGGGCATCATTGTGATCTCGATTTCCTTTGAGGCAAGCGGCTCCGAGATATGATGACGATGGAGATGTTGGATAAGGAAGATGAGAATGGGATGAAGATCATTGCAATGTGCAGAGATTCGAGTACTCATGAAATTGGAAATTTGTGGAATTCAAGTTGCATGAAATTCTCAGGCATGAATTCTAGGTATAAAAGAAACGGAGAATTTAGGAATGCTAGAATTTGTAGCATTTCAAAATTCCAGCTTCTCAAATTCTATAAATTCCAACAGACATGAATTCCAAGAATTCTTATAAAGAAACAGGTAAAGGTAAGGAATTTTCATATTTTCAATGCCTTTTTTTTTGTGTGATTGGTCTTTTTTTTTTTTTTTTTTTGGCTGAAATGTGAGATTGGTTTATTTTCTCAAGAGAGAAGGAAGTTCAAAGGCTCTTCAAAGGAAAGACCCGAGGTAGAACCCTACCAGAAGAAATATTGTTTAATCACAAATTGGAGATTCTAGATTTCTAGGGATTTGATTTTTAATTCAATCTCCATTCAGTCCATTCCATGGTTTAGACAAAGAAGACAAATTAGCGAAGATACAAATCACCAAGATAAGTTCATCGATTGAGGTTGGACTCTGATACCCATTATGTAATCGGGGAAATATTTTTTGTTGCTGGACCTAGGAATCAGCCCCAATTACCCATTATGGGCTTTTCCACAGGATGTTAACTGGATTCGGATCCAGGTCTTGCCAGCAAAAAAAAAAAACCCTAGTCAGTGGGTCTAAACCGTGACAATTGCAGATAGGAATTAGAATCTAATTAGAGTCAAGCCAACACCCCTCCTGATATTGTCAAAAGTTTAGTCAAGATGAAACCTAAATTTTAGACGAACCCGGTGTGAAAGCCCAACCCACTTACTTATAAATTAAGTACCAATTGACTTGTTTTGATATGCATAGGTAGTGTGGCCCATTTCTGCTGGGAGGAGATGATGAAGATGGAATCTACTTAAAGTCATCCCAATTTGTATGGCCCACATCCTGATATCCTCACCGGTCGAGTCAAGGTGAAATCTAAATTTTGGGTAATCCAGGCTGGAAAGCCCAGCCCAATTAGTTCAGAATTAACAACCAATGCGCCTGTCATACGTAATGGGCCCCATTTCTGTTGGGAGGAGAGGTTCCGGTAAAGTTCAGGAAGCCCCACCTGAATATTGACTGCTGTAAAAATCTTATGGAAGAAATGCCAATGTGTAGTCAATGGTTTTGAACCATCCAATTGGAATAATCAAAGACCTTACATAAGACAAGAGTCACATACCCCACCAGTGATGGCCCAATGCTCACAAAATCATAGGAGCTTATTAGAGATGAATCATCTCGACCCAAAAGCAGGACCCACATTTCATGCGGGATTCAACAACTAGGGCTGTCATCTGGCAGGATTCAAGTCCAATAAGGTCTGAAGTCCAATAAATGTCAAAGACGTTGCATGTAAAGATCTTGTTCCAGCAGAGAACTCTAACCTGTTTGTTTGTTTTTGTCTGGAACTAATAGATTTGTTAAAGAACATCTGCTCTCTTTTCTCTTTTCAATCTGAGATGACATTGTACAGCTACAGACATTTTGGCATGTGTTTTGGATGCAATGTTTGTTGAGAAGTGATAAGTCCAATTGTTTGAACTACAATAGGGCCCCGCTGCAGATGCTTCTATGGATAGTGGTTGATGTTGAACCGATATGGGCATATACTTGAATTTGATTTGATGATCACAGTAACTGACTCTATAGATGGGTACAAATCGAATTGCTGCAGCCATTTATAAAGGCTCAATTGGTGAGATGGTTATGATCATCAAATGGGAGCAAGTCACCAAATTTACCCCAGTAACCGTCACCTGCCCAAGCAGTTTAGTTTAGTGTGGGACTTAACAGCACTCCATTCAACACTTCATTTACACACCAAAGCCACGCTACAAATACCCCAGATGTCATCTTAACTAGACATCCAAAGTAATCATCATGCTTTCAAACCTCCTAATGGGTCAAGCACTGAGCACTGTAGGCAACATGTATAGGCTCAATCTGTACCAAACTCATTTATTAACTGGCATACAAGCCCAATCAAAACTCAACCCAAAAGTTAAAAGGGTCAAATTACACTCTTTAGTTGACAGATTGAATTTGTGTTAGGTTGGAGGTCATAGTGTTTATATGGATGTGGTGGATCGGGTTCAGGAACGGGTCGGCAGATAGAATGGAAAGAATGGACTCAACTCAAACCAACCAATTTTCTAAACAGGTAAGAAATGTCTATTACACCCAGCCTAGGAATAAAAAGGGTCTCCTGAAAAAATGAATTATATAGCTGAATCTGGGCTGGATTTATAGGGTTGTGAATGGAACTTTAATTACCCACTTACCCAAAGGACTCGATCCAAAAAAGCTCAGGTATAAACTCTCTGTGTTGGACTTGATTGGTAATCCTAAGGGCGTCTCTCATGAGAGACATTTTGCATATGCCTCTTTTTAGGTATATTGAAATCCTGTATCAATCCAAGACCCCACACTGACTACCCTCCATGAATTGGCGCCCGTACAAATTTCGCACTCATCCAAGTGTTACCCATCTATAAAAATGATTACTTCTAAAACTATTAAACTTGAAGGACATAGATGAAGCGGTTGGAATGATCTATTGGACCACTCCGGATAGGGATGTAAACAGGCCAGTTCGGGTCCATGATGGACTGGGAACCGGAACCATTAATGAGAAGGTGGAACCAGACTCGGACCCGAAATCATTAATGAGAAGATGAAACCGGAAGCAGAATCGCAAATTGGACAGGTCTGGATCTATATCTAAGTCTAGATAGAGAATGATATGGGAAAAAACTTAGATTTTAGAAGAGATTCTAAAAAACTGAGGTAATATGGAGGTCTTAAGTCCACGGGTCCAAACCAAGGTAGAACCAGTCCTAAACTCGTTTAGGTCACGGGTCCCAAAAAGGAACAAGGACCCATTTTTTTATCGGCCTAAATAAGGACCCAAACTCAATTCTTAACGGGTCAGGACTTCCAAAATAATCGGAGAATTGGGGACCCTTTTACATCCCTAACTACAAATCATTGAGATCTTGCAATCCTCCACCTCCCCATGATAGGCATGGCCCTAGTGGGGCCCAAAAAGTTTTGTCTCCTAGTTATCTCTCAAGGGTCTAAACAATGGAGATATTATATCCCCAAAAAGTCTACATGGAGAAACTTTTTGGCAGAATTTTGGACTACCCTTATGATATCCCCTGAATATTCAAGGGATATCATAGGGTTATCCAAAATTCTTATAAAAAAATTTGTCCCTGTAGCACTACCTTTATATCCCACCTCTCCACTGGGTTGGTGTGGTACAGTACATGTAGGATAATCCCTGGGTGGTTGGGACTTGAGAGAGATGAGCACTCGGAAATCAGGTATCCACATGCACATGTGTATTAATAAATTTAAAATTATTATATTTAGGGCTTTTTACGATAAAATTAAGCATAAACTCTTAAACCATAGTGTCTGGGATAGCACTGATTGGATCCAATCAGCTTAAATGCCGACATGTAGGTTTCGTTGCTAATCCCTTGGGAGGTAACCTTAAAATTTCTCCCATCCCATGGTTGTGGTCAGTGTGGTACCTTAACTAGAGAGTAGAGACCCTAAATTCATGGTTTTTCATTCCTAATCAAAATTTAAGCCTCTTTAGCCAACCCTATCAACACTAAAAGCTCTCTCTTGGCCATTCATCCGTAATCACCAATAGCAAAAGAGCACCATCATCTTAGCACTCATTTAACAACATATTTTAATGGGGTATTCGGCGATAGGTCTCTGAGCATTTCACTTTATGGCCTTAGATCCACATAAAAAAAAGAAGTCATAGAGCCAAAGGTCCCTTTCACACTTTCTCATACCTAAAATGTCTAGTTTACCATTTCTTTAAATCATAACCAATGATTGGTGGGATATCCCATTAATAATGGCCAACTAACATTTAATTGCCAACGATTAATGGTATCCCCAGATTTTCAAATAAATTCTAAAAACACACAAATAAATTTCAAAATAACGAAAATAAATTTTAAAAAATGAAATAATTTAAAAAAATGCAATAAGTTAAAAAAAATCAATATATAATCAAATAACGCAAATAAATTTAAAAAGATGCAAATAAGTTTCAAAATATCCAAATAAATTTCAGAAAATATAAATAAATTTCAAAAGACTCAAATAAATCTCAAATCATCCAAAGAAAATTTCAAAAAATGCAAATAAACTTAAAATAAAGAAAATAAATTTTAAAAGATGCAATAATTTCAAAAAATGCAATAAATTTGAAAAGATACAAATAAATTTCAAAAGACGTAAATAAATTTAAAAAATGCATATAGATTTCAAAAAACGTAAATAAATTTGCTAAAACACTCAGATAAATTTTGAAAAAAACTCAGATAAATTTACAAAAAATAGAAAAAAATATGACAGAAAACAGATAAATTTGAACGAAACTCAGATAAATTTACCATAAACTCAGATAAATTTTGAAAAAACTCGAATAAACTTACCAAAAATATAGAGAACTATGACAAAAAACAGATAAATTTGAACAACATTCAGATAAATATGACTAAAAACAGATAAATCTGAACAAAATTCAAATAAATTTCACAAAAACTTAGATAAATTTGACAAAAGAGAGAACGACGAGAGGCGATGATGAAGGCAGTCTGGGTCTGAATTGTCTTCTCCGGCGACGGCGGCACCGTTGAGGATCAGATCCTCTTTCCCTCTTCGTTTTCGATTAAGACCACGTCTCTGCCGTAAGGGGTGGATCGGCGCCCTTTTTGAATGGGACGATTTTTGTGCTGGACGGATCTAGTGCCCGCCCTTCTGAGAACTCCAATTCAGCGATTTCTTCATCAGATAATATTCTGCCCAATTCGTTTTCTTCATCAGTAGCACTTGTATCCGTCAACATCTTCTTCTTTTTCTTTCCTTTCCCTGGGCCGGGATTCCTCCAAGAAAACCCGATAACAAAACCCACCAAATCCCAGAAATCACTCATCTCAAAACAACCTTCTTCCCCTAATGAATTCAGGAAGCAGAAGAACCTCGCAACAGCAACAGCAACAACTGCCTCCTCTTCTCCCCTACTTCCCTCCCCATTGAGACCCACACAAACCCAACAAAACCCTCTTCCCTCGAAATCCAAAAGACCCACCAACAGCAGCAGCCCCCTCTTCCCCTCTACTTCTCTCTCCTCCATTGAAACCCTAAACCCACCAAACCCAGCAAAACACACATCTCAGAAATGCCCAAACCCAAACCCCTCTCTTTCAACCTAATCCAACCTCAAGATGCAGTCCAAAACCCTAATGAAAGCCCTATCCGTCTTCGAGAAATCCATGATCGGTGTATTCGCCCGGGGTATTGCCGGTGCCATCACCTACGCCTGCCTCCACCCACTCGACACCGTCAAGACCAAGCTCCAGACCAAAGGCGCATCCCGGATCTACTCCTCTGCCCTCGACGCCGTCGCCAATACACAAAAACACCTTGCAGAGAACTGATAGGTGGCCCAGAAAATACGATGGACTGCACAAAACCACCTCGTAGATGATCCACATCTGAACAGTTCCGATTGTCATCGTTTCCCCTGCCGTCGAACTCGATCTGGAGGAAATCCTCTGTGTCGGAGGAGGGATCGGGGATCAGAGCGGAGGGAGGAGTGGCAGCGGCGGAGGGGGATTCATCGCGGGCGACGAGGCAGATGATCTGGAGGAACTGGTGGTTGAAGGAGGGGGATTGGAGCGGAGGAGGAGAGGGGGAGGTGGAGGAGGAGGAGAGAGAGGGAGCGGTAATGGACTCAACGAAGCCGTTCTTGCAGTCGAAACAGACGAGATCAGTCGTTTGTCGAAGAGGGTTTCGACCGATATGCACTTTTTGCAGATAGTCTGATATCACGTTGATTTTGAATAAAGCCACATAGAGCAGGACACAGCTTACAAGGTCCTAAGATGAACTGATTTACAAAAGCAAGGTCTTCTCCGAGAGGATTTAGGAAGGAGGGAGGAGGGAGGAGGGTGGGTTTGAAATTTTAAATTTCAAAATTTTTATGCCTAAAATGGTTGGAAGGGCAATTTAGTCTTGAAAAATGAGATGATGTGGATGGAGGGACCTAAAGCTGAAAAAAGTCTAGTTGCTTGGACCATAGGCCTTAAAAAGTTTTTCCTTGTACTAGAGGCTGGAAACATTGACTTATAGGGAGTACCTTTCACTAATTTGCTCTTTTAATTTGTTTTCTTGCATAGAATGTTATTAAATTACGAGTTAAGATAATTTGATGAGGCTGATTTATTGCATGACAGATAAGACATAAGCACGATATGTGATCAACTACTCATGGGTTAAAGTCTTTTCATATTTGAGTTTTTGGGCCAGTGTTAAACTCACAAGTAACCTTGTAAACCTGACGAAAACACAAATGTGAAGAGGATTGAAAAAGCTTTTAAGATTCTTTTTCAATCCATACAGTCCCTGGGTTTTAGTTTTTACACGTCTCTCTTTCAACCTCTGTCCAGCTCCCAAATAAACCCATTAATTAATCCACAAGACCCCAGCAGAAAAGGAGTGAGAAAGCATTTTGGAAGGTCTCGAGATTTCATATCAAAGGTCAAGATTCTTTCTTCGGTTCATCCAGGATCTAAAGCAAATTTTCCTTGTGCGGTTTGTCACATCTCTTTCTATGTGGGTAACAAAAGAATAAAAGTTGCTATTGTCTTTCTTAATCACATGATTATGGTAATCAACAACCAATTGAGGGCTGGAAATGCACTAGGCTCATTTGAGTGGGATCCATAATTAACAGATCAAGATGATCTTACCATGGCCCAAATCTTGGGTCTCTCCTCTTCGATGATCGGGTCAAATTTAAGCTAATGACAAGTGGGTTGTGGGGTGTCGATAGATCATCACACAAACGGGTGGTTTGTCAGTGACCTTCAACCTAGTACAAAATCTAATCATCCGGAGTCTAGACAAAGGTATTAGAGAGCCGTTTAGGCTATTTGGATCTAACACAATGGGTCCACCAAAAGTGAGTTGTCCCTGTCCACACTAAGTCCCTTTCCCTCCCATGAAAGCTCGTCACCTTCCCAAAAAGAATTCGATCCTGTTCTCAACTAGTGACATTTTTACTCTACCCCCAAAATACTAAATACTTAACCATATTCGACTTTTATTACTTTTTGGGTGGAAAGATTTCAACTTTTTAAGATAGGATTTGTTGCCCTCTATATTTTGTGTGTACATGGTTTTGACGCGGAAGGGGTTGTGTTCTTGGGGGTTTTGTTTATTTGGAAATTGGAGTGGTGCAAGTGCATGTTTCGATCTCTGCAACTTATGGTTTTTTTTTTTTATATGTCAATGTTCTCATCAACCCAGAGACAGAGGCCTCCAATTTCACTAATCCAAATATAGTCACTAGATGGCCTCTATTGAGAGGGTCCACCATTAGATGAATCATTTTTTTTATTTGTAGTTATCCCATGAATAGAGTTAATCATATTTTAGACATCCCTGTAGATTTTGGGTTTACAGGGTAATAATTGTTTCAGATAAATGTTGGGATATTCTCAAATTTGGGAAGCAATACATAAATTGAATTAATTTTTAATATTTAAGTAATAATTCAATTTTTTTTTCTGGGGAAGGTAAACAGTGTTTGTATTAAACTTCCATGAGAAAAAAAAAAGGTATTCAAAACTAATAACGGAAACATACGTTTAGAAAGGACTTGATTTTCTTGATATAAGTGTTGCTCCTCACTTTTGATCTTTGCAGCTCCTTACACACTCTTTTTGCAATGAACTGCTCCTTCCACACTCTTTTAAAGGATGTTGGGTTCACTTATGATCAGTGCAGCTCGTTACATTATTTTTTTACCCTCATGATTTGGCACAATGCCTAATTTATGCTCATAAATTTTTGAGGATTTTACTGAAAAATACACAGTATTTGTCCGTTGCACTTGGTAGTGTCTCGGAATATTTTCACTACGGTAGCATTCCTCCCGCCACTTTTCTTTTCTTTTTTTTTCTAGTACTTTTTTTAGTGACGATAGCGTCGTTCGAAGTGAAATTAAGTCACTCGTCGTTATATAAACCCACCTTTGAAACCCTTTTTTTCTCATCTCTAATTGTCCGCACCAATGAATACTTGCAGGTTTTCGCAGAGAGGAAGAAAAAAGAAGAAGAAGAAAAAGAAAAGAGAGGGAGGTGGAAGAGAAAGAGGAGGAGGAAGAAGAGAAAGAAAGAAATCAAAGAAAAAGAGGGGAAGAAGAGGGGGGGGGGGGGCATGCAGGTGGTGTGCGCAGGTGAGATGGGCAGTGATGCAGGGTGATGCGCAGGTGGCGAGGAAGAGAAAGAGGATGAAGAAGAGAAAGAAAGAAAAATAAAAGAGGGGAAGAAGAAATTGGGGGCGTGCAGGTGGTGAAGGCATGGCTGTGAGAGGTAAGAGAATAAGAAAGATAGAAAGATAGAAAGAAAAAGAGCATTTGTGAGAACATAGGACCGAGCATTAACATTAACATATTTTCATTTGCCAAGGAACTCCTTTAAGAATGCTTGAAGGCCAAAGAAGCATCCTCTCATATCTGAAACAGGCCCTGCCAGAAAATCAAAGAAATCAAGTAACGACAGAGTGATGCTAGCGTCGCTCCCGAGTCTGAGACGAGTAGTCAAAATAAGAAAAAAAAAATAAAAATGGGATGACGGAACTCTTTCGTAAGCCCAACTAAGGAGAACTGTTTCGTACGACATCTGTATACCGGGAATTTTCCGATAAAATCCTCTAGATTTTTTTACTAATCATTGGATAAAATCTCCAAAAAAAAAACATCTATATAATAAAAATAACACTACCCTTTTTAACCCTTTTTAAGGATGTTAATTCAAGGTCTGAATGACCCCCTTACCTTTACATCTATCCTATCCCAAAGACAAGAGGTGGAGCGGAGCATATGCATTGCTTGTTGGTGAAATTCTCCCGTTAAAAACCCGAGAAGACCAGGGTTAATGGCCTGTTCATTTACTAGAATTTCAGGAATTCTTGTCTGGTGAATTCTTGAATTCCCAGACAAGATGGAATTTCTAAATCCTCCTAAGAGCATGAGCATTTTGGAATTCCACCAAAATGCAAAGAATGTGGAATTCCAAGAATACCTCAAGGCCAATTGAGACTTGCCAATTGAGACTTATCATGTGTTGGAATTCATAAATTCTTGAAAAGAGACAGGGGGTTTGAAAATGCAAGGGACATGATGTCACATCATGTCTCAAAAACTCCCAACAATTAGAATTCTAGTCAGATATTCTAGTAAAGAAACATGCCCAAGATTCTTTCAAAGTGTGGCTCCTGCCTTTTGCACATCCCTGACTTTTTGTCTTTTCACGTTCGTACTTTGTTTTCCTATGGATAGCAGCAGGACCACCTTGATCACACCATTGGTAGTCTGTCAATGACCATTTACTTTTAGCCCTATTATATCAAGGATGCAGTTTTACTCCCAAACGTACTAGGTTGTGTGTGGTTTAGGATCTCCAGGTGCAATGCAATGGGTTTTTATCTTAGCCCCATTTGGCATCATTACTTTTTGCCTTTATTTCTCTAAAATTTTAATGCGGGTGAATTTTTGAAGAATAGGGACATTTGGCAACATATTTCATCCTTTAAGTAGTGTAGAGAAGTTGAGGCAGAGAAGTTGAGGCAATACTTCCTTTTACTGTGGCCTGCCATTGAATGCATGTAGAAAGTAGAGGGAAAAAATAAAGGCGGGTGAACAGACACCTAATTTGATTTTTTGATTTTTTTTCTTCTTCAAAATCTAAGAGTGTAAATCAAAATCCAAGTCGTTGTGAATGTTCACAAGATCAAATTTGGCCATGACACCTAATTTCAGCCAATTAGATCATCACGAATCTCGAGATATGTGCAAAAAAGATGTGATCCATTTGATGTAGTTTTTTGAAATTAGTAGGCCACAAACATAAGATCCAAACCGTTAGATCTCTTCAAAAGGTTGAAATCGAAAACAAGGTTGGTGCTCAAGGCTTGATACTTCATGGATCTTAATATATTTGCCAAATAATATCAACCATTGATGTATCATGCTCAATTTTGGATTTGTCCATGAACCATGACTGTGTCAAGTGACCCACTTACAAGCACACGGTCATCTTCGGCCCTGCATTGAATTGAAGTTGGAAAAGAAATAAATTGAAGAATTCACCAAGTGGACCCCACACACACATATGTGAAAATCAATCTAAGGGGAGGGGGGGTCCACTCATTATGTTAGTTGAAGATTCCTAACAACAATAGAAGACTTCTCATAGGGCTCACTGTTCAAGCATTTGAAATGTCCCACATGGCAGGGTCCGTAGTAGTTGCATATCTGAAATAATTCGTGGATAATTCAAAGAGTACAATTCTGATAGGAATAAAAGAAGAGGAGTTTGAACCAACCACAACGGATCTCCTTTCAAAAATGAAAGTTTGGCAGAGATAGAGTCCATTACAAATCAAATTTCAAAAGTAAATCCCATTTTTTCTGATCATGATAACTCATCTTTAAATGGCTATAACTTTCAATCTGAGAGTTGGATTGCTGAAACTTACCTACCATTAGAATGCTTATTAAGAGTAGATGTCCGTGAAGCCTAATTAGATCGCTCAAACTGAAACTAAATCAACAAAGTTATGGAGCACAAAAAGCTTTATGTACATTTTTAGGCGGGATTGCAATTAAATCTACACTGTTAATAATCCATTGATGCACGTCCCTTGTGGGACCCCATCTGAAGATTAGCCAAGCCATTCAGTGGTTTCCAAAAGCTTCCACCTCATTCAAATTTAAAAAGGATAAGAGATATACCCCTAAAAAAAGATAAATTAAATATGCAGAGAAAATGTCCAAATTCAATGTATTTGTAAGATAACCGGGAATTATAAAAGGAACCCAAAGGAATTGTACGTAGATGCACTCCATCCCTTGGAGGTTCACTCTTCACCTCTCTCTCATTTCTTCTCTTCTCTCTCTAATTAAGTGTATTTTGAGAATTACTTTTTTTTATTCTGGAGCCATGTTCCATATATTAGGACTAGAAGAGAGAAATCTATTGTTCTAATCTGGAGAAATCAATGAAAAACTCTCTGAAGTTCTTCATTATGAGGAGTTGTCTACTAGATTGGAGCATCTTTATATAGTTAAGTTAGTTTTTTCTGTTTTTTTTTTTTATGCAATTCAATTTTTTTGTTTAAATGTCTCTATATTGTGCATGCTTTATCATAAGAATAAATCCGTCTTCATGTCTATGACAAACCTCCGCTTAGAATTCTATTGATCGTACTTTGATCAGATATGCTTGTTTAACATATAATGCTTAGGATTTTATCACTTTGATATTCTATCTTTACTTGATTTATGATGCTTGAATGTTTTCAATCTTTTATGAAGTGAATGAGGTTTTGGTTTTTGTTAATTCAATTTGAAAATTTGTTCTCATGATAGATATTGATTTGTTTCTAATTTGAGTTAGTTTGAGACAAAACTATGGAATTGATTGCATAAATTGGTTGATTAACTTACTTTCATAATGTTTTGATCTATTATCATCATTATTATTTTTCTACACTTTAGTTTTAATCATTGCAAATTTTGTATTCACACACATCACTTTTTAATTATTTTTTTTAAAAAATCAGATTTTAATTAAAGTTCAAAAGTGTTCCATGTGTGTTCGACCTGTAATTGCCACTGTCTTAACAAAACAACCGTGCACTTGCAGTTATTATTGGTTTGAAATAGACTCCACAATAGGGGGTAACCATATCGTATTGCAGTAGAGTCTTTGATGGATCCTTGTGGATATTTATCTCTCAGCTCTTCAATTTTAGCCACTTTGATAGAAAAACATTTGCTCGAGAATCCTTCAATTTCAATTCAAACAACGGTGCCCTAAATATCTTCGGTATTAATCATTTCTAGACTGGGTGACATTTGAAAATTAAGCAGATGCTTTGCTTGATTTTTAATTTTGGTTGTTGAGTCATACTTACATGTGTTCTTTAGTGTACTAATATGTGCTCATATATATGTTATTGTATATCGATGTCACCTGTAATTCTCTAATTAAATATATGCATATATGTTCAACAAAACAAGACACATTGAGCATACAATTTAAAAGAATATCTTAGTGTAATTGCGGGGCTCAGCTAGTAGATAATAGATACCCATAACTTCTCTATTGGGACATACTTGTACCCGACCTTACCCTTAAAAAAACTATATATGGACTGTTCAACAAAGCCTAATTTATAATTGTCTGGGTCAAAGTTTGGGGCCAATTAATAATATGTATAGATCAAGTATCATTTTTTGTAATCCTTTATATCTTAATACTTATTATATATAGCATAACTTAATTATAAAATTATGTTCTAGGGGTCTGAGCTTGGCCCAATGTTGGAACTGAGTACTGCAAGAAGTTTAATCCAGTCATATGCAGAATGTTCATGATCCAATATGTGACAAGCGAATTAGTAAATTTTTTTTTTTACAACAAATTAAGGCCCCCATATTTTCATACAACCACAAAAAAAAAAAAAAAAAAAAAAAAAAAACGGTTTTGTATTTTAACCGAAACATCCTTGGCTAACAATTGTACAAAAAGTTACTCATCGATCTCCAAATTTTTCTTTTATTCCTGGAGGAAGACTGAAATGACAAAGATGAATTTTTTAGCAAGGCTTTTATATAGGGGCCTCACCTTAGATGAATCGGACCTATTCACACTAAGGGCATGTTTGGTAACAAGAGATGAATCCTCTATTTAGAGGAATTTTTGCATCGGCGGAATTAGACTTTCTTATTTGAGGATTTATAAGAGAGAGGACTCATCGCATTCTACATTCACTACTAGAAAACAGGCTTTTAGCGGCCGCCATTAGCCGTCGCTAAAAGTCAAGTGGCAGTCACTAATACTCTTTAGCGACCGCTTAACGACCGCAAGTAGCTGCCGCGGAAACGTCGTCGCAAATAGTTTTAGCGACCGCGCGACCGCTTTTAGCGGCCGCCATAAGCCGTCGCTAAAGTTATAAATGGCGGTCGCTAATGTTATTTTTTTTATTTTCTAAATACTGAAAATTACTTTTAGCGACCGCCACTGGCGGTCGCAAATGTTTGTAATAGCGGTCACTAATACTGTTTTGATTGTTTTTTTAAAATTTTTTCCTCATTTTTTTTATTATTTGCGGCCGCCCATTATGCTTTTAGCGACCGCCATTAGCGGTCGCTAAAACTACATTTGCGACCGCCATGGCGGTCGCTAATGCCAAATTTTTTTTAAAAATTTTTTTTATATTTTTCAATTTTTATCCTGCTGTTTGTACCTGTAGTATGTTTGTACCTGTATTTGTACCTGAACAGTTTATATATCTACAACTATAACATTCAATTAAAAATACAAATAACAAAACAAAGTCTTATATTAAAAACATTTATAACATTACAAATGTTTAAACAAATTATAATCGTTACAAATAAACTTTAAAAAAAAAAGAAAAAACAAATATATTTGCTGGGAAGGGTGCCGTGATCGATCCGATGCGATGAAACCTGAAGACAAAAAAGGAAAACAATAGTAAAAGTTAATTATAGAAATTAAATATAATAAAATCAAGTATTAAGAGCAAAATTTTGAAAGTTAAACCTACGTTTCAACTATATAAGCAATTAGAAAGTTGGAATCTAGAGCCGTCAGTTCCGGCAATTCAGGAATGATTATGGGCTCGTGCCCGTCCAGATTCACGGCCATCGGAGCCTGTTTTCTCAGTTTGGGCGCTCGGAGGCTAATTTTCTAAGTTCTAAGTTAAACCTACGATTTACTATACAAGCAATTCGGGAGTCGAAATCTCTAGCGGTCAGTTCCGGCAAGTCCGGAATGACCATGGGCTCGTGCCCGTCCAGTTTCATAGACACCGGAGCCCATTGTCTCGGTTTGGGCCCTCCGAATCTGATTTTCTAAGTTTTTAAGTTAACGTTTTAAGTTAAACCAACATTTCAACTATACGAGTAATCTGGGGGTCAGAATCTCGAGCTGTCAGTTCCTACGGGTCACTCTACCCTCGAACGAAGTGCTCGTGCCGGTTTCGGAATTTTCCGGGGGCCGTTTGCCGTTCCGGACCCCCGGCGGGCCGTTTTCGAGCCTAAGTGTTGGAAAATCCGATGTTTTCGCTCGTAATTCTCTAACCGGGAGTCCTATTCGCGAGCCGTCAGTTCCTACGGGTCACTCTACCCTCGAGCGAAGTGCTCGTGCCGGTTTCGGAATTTTCCGGGGGCCGTATCCCGTTCCGGACCCCCGGCGGGCCGTTTTCGAGCCTAAGTGTTGGAAATCCGATGTTTTCGCTCGTAATTCTCTAACCGGGAGTCCTATTCGCGAGCCGTCAGTTCCTACGGGTCACTCTACCCTCGAGCGAAGTGCTCGTGCCGGTTTCGAAATATTCCGGGGGCCATATCCCGTTCCGGACCCCCGGCGGGCCGTTTTCCGAGCCTAAGTGTTGGAAAATCCGATGTTTTCGCTCGTAATTCTCTAACCGGGAGTCCTATTCGCGAGCCGTCAGTTCCTACGGGTCACTCTACCCTCGAGCGAAGTGCTCGTGCCGGTTTCGGAATTTTCCGGGGGCCGTTTTCCGTTCCGGACCCCCGACGGGCCATTTTCGAGCCTAAGTGTTGGAAAATCCGATGTTTTCGCTCGTAATTCTCTAACCGGGAGTCCTATTCGCGAGCCGTCAGTTCCTACAGGTCACTCTACCCTCGAGCGAAGTGCTCGTGCCGGTTTCGGAATATTCCGGGGGCCGTATCCCGTTCCGGACCCCCGGCGGGCCGTTTTCGAGCCTAAGTGTTGGAAAATCCGATGTTTTCGCTCGTAATTCTCTAACCGGGAGTCCTATTCGCGAGCCGTCAGTTCCTACGGGTCACTCTACCCTCGAGCGAAGTGCTCGTGCCGGTTTCGTAATTTTCCGGGGGGCCGTATCCCGTTCCGGACCCCCGGCGGGCCGTTTTCGAGCCTAAGTGTTGGAAAATCCGATGTTTTCGCTCGTAATTCTCTAACCGGGAGTCCTATTTGCGAGACCGTCAGTTCCTACAGGTCACTCTACCCTCGAGCGAAGTGCTCGTGCCGGTTTCGGAAATTTCCGGGGGCCGTATCCCGTTCCGGACCCCCGGCGGGCCGTTTTCGAGCCTAAGTGTTGGAAAATCCGATGTTTTCGCTCGTAATTCTCTAACCGGGAGTCCTATTTGCGAGCCGTCAGTTCCTACAGGTCACTCTACCCTCGAGCGAAGTGCTCGTGCCGGTTTTCGGAATTTTCCGGCGGGCCGTATCCCGTTCCGGACCCCCGGCGGGCCGTTTTCGAGCCTAAGTGTTGGAAAATCCGATGTTTTCGCTCGTAATTCTCTAACCGGGAGTCCTATTTGCGAGCCGTCAGTTCCTACAGGTCACTCTACCCTCGAGCGAAGTGCTCGTGACGGTTTCGGAATTTTTCGGGGGCCGTATCCCGTTCCGGACCCCCGACGGGCCGTTTTCGAGCCTAAGTGTTGGAAAATCCGATGTTTTCGCTCGTAATTCTCTAACCGGGAGTCCTATTCGCGAGCCGTCAGTTCCTACAGGTCACTCTACCCTCGAGCGAAGTGCTCTTGCCGGTTTCGGAATATTCCGGGGGCCGTATCCCGTTCCGGACCCCCGGCGGGCCGTTTTCGAGCCTAAGTGTTGGAAAATCCGATGTTTTCGCTCGTAATTCTCTAACCGGGAGTCCTATTTCGCGAGCCGTCAGTTCCTACGGGTCACTCTACCCTCGAGCGAAGTGCTCGTGCCGGTTTCGGAATATTCCGGGGGCCGTATCCCGTTCCGGACCCCCGGCGGGCCGTTTTCGAGCCTAAGTGTTGGAAAATCCGATGTTTTCGCTCGTAATTCTCTAACCGGGAGTCCTATTTCGCGAGCCGTCAGTTCCTACAGGTCACTCTACCCTCGAGCGAAGTGCTCGTGCCGGTTTCGGAATTTTCCGGGGCCGTATCCCGTTCCGGACCCCCGGCGGGCCGTTTTCGAGCCTAAGTGTTGGAAAATCCGATGTTTTCGCTCGTAATTCTCTAACCGGGAGTCCTATTCGCGAGCCGTCAGTTCCTACAGGTCACTCTACCCTCGAGCGAAGTGCTCGTGCCGGTTTCGGAATTTTCCGGGGGCCGTATCCCGTTCCGGACCCCCGGCGGGCCGTTTTCGAGCCTAAGTGTTGGAAAATCCGATGTTTTCGCTCGTAATTCTCTAACCGGGAGTCCTATTGCGAGCCGTCAGTTCCTACAGGTCAACTCTACCCTCGAGCGAAGTGCTCGTGCCGGTTTCGGAATTTTCCGGGGGCCGTATCCCGTTTCCGGACCCCCGGCGGGCCGTTTTCGAGCCTAAGTGTTGGAAAATCCGATGTTTTCGCTCGTAATTCTCTAACCGGGAGTCCTATTCGCGAGTCGTCAGTTCCTACGGGTCACTCTACCCTCGAGCGAAGTGCTCGTGCCGGTTTCGAAATATTCCGGGGGCCGTATCCCGTTCCGGACCCCCGGCGGGCCGTTTTCGAGCCTAAGTGTTGGAAAATCCGATGTTTTCGCTCGTAATTCTCTAACCGGAGTCCTATTCGCGAAGCCGTCAGTTCCTACGGGTCACTCTACCCTCGAGCGAAGTGCTCGTGCCGGTTTTGAATTTTCGGGGCCGTTTGCCGTTCCGGACCCCCGACGGGCCGTTTTCGAGCCTAAGTGTTGGAAAATCCGCTGTTTTCGATCGTAATTCTCTAACCGGGAGTCCTATTCGCGAGCCGTCATTTCCTACAGGTCACTCTACCTCGAGCGAACGTTGCTCGTTGCCGGTTTCGAAATTATCCGTGGAGCCGTATCCCGTTCGGATCCCCCGGGGGCCGTTTTCGCAGCCCTAAGTGTTGCGAAAATCCGATGTTTTCGCCTCGTACTTGTCTACCTGGGAGTCCTATTTCGCGAGCCGTCAGTTTCCTACCGGTCACTCTACCCCTCGAGCGAAGTGCCTCGTGCCGGTTTCGAATATTCGGGGGCCGTATCCCGTTTCCGGACCCCCGGCGGGCCGTTTTCGAGCCTAAGTGTTGGAAAAATCCGATGTTTTTCGCTCGTAATTCTCTATACCGGGAGTCCTATTCGCCGAAGCGTCAGTTCCTACAGGTCACTCTACCCTCGAGCGAAGTGCTCTTGCCGGTTTCGGAATTTTCCGGGGGCCGTATCCGTTCCGGACCCCGACGGGATGTTTTCGAGCCTAATTGTTTTCACAAAGATAGTAGATATAAGTTAAAGGCAAATGGATTGTCTAACCTGCAAATAATGGCGTTTTCCAATGAGCAACCTTGAATGAGTCCAGCCTTACGCAACTATCCACTTTTGCACAAACCTTGATGACACAATTGGACAACTAATCAATTACAGAATTAATAATACTATTGGTCACGTTTAAAATAAAAAAACATTTAAAAAACTAAGAGTGCAATGAAACAGCTACGAAAACATTGAAACCAGAATAGCTCAAAGTGCAGGATTGAATCTTTAGGCTCAAATGCAATCATCGGCATAGAGATGAAAGAACACCAAATGGACTTTTAACATCTTTCTAACCTGAAATCCTCCCTTGTTTTCTCACATTTACAATGTATTTCAAAATCAGTTGGACAATTGTGGGCACATGTATTTCCAAATCAAGGATTCAACTGACAGCCAACCACCTCTTCTCCTTATATTCTACCTAAAACCTGCTAGTAGGATACAAAAAGCATTTACAATAAATTAACAAATTACAATAAACAAATAAAATAAACTAAAATAAAATAAAAGAATAAGTATTTAAAATTACCTTCTTCCAGGAAAGAGTCTCAAACATGGTCCTATCCTGCCACAACCCCTGCACGCTGCCAACTTATTCTTTCCTCCACTTTACCATTACCATTGCAACTTAAAAATTAATGCTAACCTTCTACTACTCAACAACATTCAAATGCCAATGAAAATTAAATATTCAAATGATAAAAATTCATGCTAACATTCTACTATCCACCAACATTCAAATGCTAATGAAAATTAAATATTCAAATATTCTCACCTACAACATTGTTTACAGAAACCAATATTTCAAAAAGACATTGTTTAAACATTCCAACACCTACAACATTGTTTAAACATAAGTTTTTCTCTGCATCCATTTTTCTTCAAATCCGCATTAAAAAAAAAAAGCAAGATTAACATTACAATTAACGAATGAATGTCTCTCACCGAGCCCGTTTGCTCAGTGATTGTATACAGAGGCTAATTAAAATCTTGAATTAAAAAAAATAATTGTACCGAGTCAGGATCAGTCTAGCGTGCGGTATCATGACTGCCCTCTCCAACCGAGTCTGTCTCGCTCTATAGCCGCTGCCAGCGTCTGGTGCCTGTACTGTTTAATATATAGTTAAAACAATTTTAAAAAAAATAACATAATATTTTGATACATCAATGAACTAATTTAACAATTTAAATGTACAAATTTATTTGTTACTTACCTGAGTAGTGGGTGATGGGTCTGAAGTGAGCGGGCCGCGACTCTGTGATAGACGAGCCTCCAGCGCTGCCAACTCCGCCCTCATCTCCTCCCTCATTCTCTGCCCTGATTGCTGCCTTCATGGACTGCATCATCTCCTCAACCTCCTCATCTGTACGGAGGCGAAGTCCCTGGGAGGAGCTAGCACCGGATGACTCCGCCCGTGCGATGTGCGAGCGTGGAATGCCCGACCCATACGTGAGCGTGTATCCGTGCCCGTCCCGGCCAACGACGGACTGGAATATCTCATCCCTCCGTGATGGCAAACTACGCTCCTCCTCGGGCAACTCCTCCAGGCGTGACTGATACTGGGCCTGCGTAGTTAATTCATTTAATATATTATCATGCATAACAGGACATAGTAACAACGAATAATTTATGTGGTTTAATATAAGAACTTACGAGGATGGCTGCAACCTCTGGATGACGAGGATCTCGAGAATGCATCCAAACGGACATCCTGTCGCTCGGATCGCCCTTCGAACGCAGCTGTTTCATTGAGAGTTAGTTTATTAGTATAATAGCATACAAAATGACAAAATTATAAATTACATATACGATCTAACTTTTTCACCTCGTGGCGGACTTGCGTGATGTGTCGAGTCCCCAACCTGTGTGCGGACCCTGCATTGCGCGGTTCCGCGCATTTGTATCCGCCACTCTCTGTTTTCAATATTTATCAGTTAATTTTTGTTAGTTACGATAGTCAATAATAAATCGATAAAATGCACGTTAGAAAATATATATATATACAACTTTATCACCTGAGCCTCCTCGCTCGTCCAGTACCGGACGAGCTGAGTCCACTGATCCGGGAGAATGCCCCTCGGAACTCGATCAAGTATGTCAGGGGCATCCTGGTGTGGCTTCCAATGTTGCATTTTCATCTTATTTTTGTGATCTTTCCACATCTTCCGGCACTTCGACATGCAAACTGGCCGGAAGAGCTCAGGACAAGCCCTCAAATTGTCCTGCAAAGGACAAGTAATGCTTCATTTAGTTATGGCTTAAATTGCCTCATATATGCGGAGAAATGTTAAATTATTACCTTGACCTGACTCCAGATACGATCCAGTGCCTCCACAGGGAATGCATCCCAATCAAGTGTGGTCAAAGGAAATGCATGTGGATCCCGGACCATATGTCCCAGCTGGCTGATAAGCTGCCGAGCATGCGGACCCACTGGGTGGTACGTCTCATCGAAGGACACGTCAATGGGATGACCGGAATTCCAAGCCCGGATCCCTCTAGCAGGGCCTCTACCCCTGCTGGTAGATGGGCCCGTGCTCACAGAATCTGTTTAAATTACAGATAATATAATTAAATTGAAATAATATAATTTGTTAGAAATAAAATATTTTAATTAAACAAACTTATACCAATATGTGTATCGGCCTCTGTAGTCTGGGATGTAGAAGCTGGCGCAGTAGCTAGCACCGGATGAGAGCTCGATGGCATACTCGATGGGGCCATCGAACTGGACTGGGCAGAACCCGATGTAGGTCTAGGGTCCCCCGATGACGTACTGGCCTGGGCCTGGCGCAGTAGCTCGTCAATCGTCCGCGGACGATCTCTCCTCTTTCTTCCTGACATATCTGTTCAAATGTTTTTAACCATTCAAAGATCAGGTAAGTCAAATGAAATTAACATATAGTTAACGTGATAATTGAAATTAACATTTAAAAACTATTTACACTGAAGTTTAACATTGATGAATTAGTTTCCTACCATTCAAAGATCATGTAAGTCAACTGTATCTCCGTCGATGGTATCCCGAACCCAATTAACATCTTCATCACGTTGAATGACTGCATTCTGGTCAAGAACTTGTTGGGCGAATGCATCAATATCTGGCTCATCACATTCAATCTGATACACTCCCCTCCTTGACATTTTAACTGCCACCTGCCAGTTAGGATCTTTCGGATCTCTGACATAGTAAACTTGCTCCGCCATTGAAGACATTATGTAGGGTTCGGCGCTTAATTGATCATCACGATGTAACAAATTGTTAAAATTTACCAATGTAAACCGGTAATTATCTAGTTTCACTCCTCGGACGGGATCCACCCAATCACACTTAAACAATATAAATTTTAACCCGTGATTGTAAACAACTTCAACAATATCTTTCAACCGGCCATAGTAGTAACCAGCATCGACGGATGGACAACCGAGCCCACTATTTTGCGTAGCTCGTTTCTCATCTACATCCTTGATGCGAAATCGAAAGCCGTTGACATCACAAGTTGTGTAACGTCGGGCCGTTATAAAGGGACCATCAGCTAACTGGTTCATTTCATCGGTCAAGTTAGGATCGTTGGTTCTTCGTAAGTTACACACCTACGCAATGCATGTAATCAAAGAATATCACTACATGAAAGTAATATGACAGTAGCAAGTGACACTACTCATAATGAATGAATACTTACATGGTTCTTGAACCAATCGTGAAATGACCGATAATGGGACTGATGAATTTGATTCTCTGTAGCACGAGGCATGTCCCGTTTAAGGTCATCGATGTGTGCCCTGCGATGCATAACACGTGTTTTAATGACGAGTATGATAATTTAAACAATAGAATTGACAATTAAGTATTACGGATGAGTGATAACTTACTGAGCCAAAGCAGCAACAGATGGGACGTTGAACAACACCCACCGGTGAGCTTGAATCCACTCAATATTGTTAAGATCAAATGGCGTGCCCTCTCCAACTGGACCATCATTAATCCGCGAGGGCCTAGTTAACTTTGTTTCAATATTATCATTAAGATATGTTGCGCAGAAATTGGTACACTCATCCATCAAATACCCCTTAGCTATTGATGCCTCTGGACGAGCTCTATTACGAACATACCTCTTCAATGTATTCATGTACCTCTCGATCGGATACATCCATCTGAATTAGACAGGGCCTCCAAGTAGGGCTTCACTGGTTAAGTGTATGGTCAAGTGAACCATGACATCGAAAAATGCAGGTGGAAAATTCTTTTCTAGATGACACAATGTCACAGCAATCCTCTCTTGCAGACTATTCAATTCATCAATCCGTATAACTCTAGAAGTCAGTTGTCTGAAGAAGTTACTAACTTCAATCAACGGCGCTACAACATTCTTAGGCAAACAATTCCGTATGGAGATAGGCAATAACTGCTGAATAAGAATATGATTGTCATGACTCTTCAAACCCTGTAATGTTCTTTCTTTCATGTTCACACGCTTAGCGATATTTGAACAGTACCCGTCAGGAACCTTGACACCCTTCAGAACGGAGAGGAAGACATCTTTCTCATCTTTACTCATCGTGTACTGTGCAGGAGGCATGTATGCCTTGTTGGACTCTCTCAGCTGCAAGTGCAACGGTTTTCTCAAGCCAATTTCTTCCAAGTCACGGCGTGCATTGACACCATCCTTCGACTTCCCCTGGACTCCGAGGATGGTCCACAATATATTGTCGCAGACATTCTTCTCGATGTGCATGACATCTAAGTTGTGCCTCAGTAAGTTATCTTTCCAGTACGGTAGCTCGTAGAAAATACTTTTTTTCTTCCAATTGTGACTTCGCCTTCTATTTGCACCGGGAATAGAAGGGAGCGGGGGGGCCAGTAAGTCTTGAAATCGTAAACAGTACGTATTTTCTCTTGCTCGAGCTGTGACAACAATTCAACTCCCGTCATTGTTCGAGGTGCTGGACCATATTCCCGAGTGCCATCAAATGACACTTTGTCCCTCCTGAACCTATGCAATGGAGGTAGAAAACGTCTATGACCCGTGTATGCCCATTTTCTGCCGTGCTTCAACCAAGTTGACCTCTTCTCCTTATTGCAGCAAGGACATGCAAACTCTCCTTTTGTGCTCCAACCTGACAAGTTAGCGTACGCAGGGAAGTCGTTGATTGTCCACAATAATGCGGCACGGAGTTTAAACATTTCATTGCTTTCGGCATCAAATGTCATCAGACCATCAGCCCATAATTCATTCAATTCATCGATCAAAGGTTGCATATATACATCAATCTTGTCCCCTGGACCTCTTGGTCCATCAATAAGTGTGGATAGTATCAGAAAAGGTTGTTTCATACACATCCACGGCGGGAGATTATAAGGTAACAAAACAACTGGCCACGTACTATGATTTGCCCCAGTCATGGATCTGAATGGACTAAAACCATCCGCAGCCAAACCAAGCCGAACATTGCGACAATCGCAGGCAAAGTCTGGATTCATCCGATCAAAGTCTTTCCACGCCGGAGAATCTGCTGGATGGGTTAACTTACCATCGTCCCTGCTATTCTCGGCATGCCATCTCATCAGTTTTGAAATATTTGATGACAAAAAAAACCTCTTCAGCCTTGGCTTAAGTGGGAAATATCTCGCTTGCTTTGCTGCCACGAGTTTGCCACGATTTGTAACAGTTGTAGAATCATTCTGACGATTGTAACCAACCCCGTCATCCTTCCATCTCGAAGTCTGACACACAATGCACGTATCAAGATGGGCATTCTCTTTCCTAAACAACATACAATTGTTTGGACATGCATCCAGAGTCTCATATGTGAAGCCCAAATTTTCAGTTAACTTGCGAGCCTGATAGTAAGACTCGGCAAGTTTTGCACCAGATGGGAGCACTCGATGCAACAACTGGACGAGCATATCGAAGGACTTGTCAGACCACTGATTCAATGCCTTCAAATGTAACAACTCAACAATAAAGGACAATTTACTAAAATCCTTGCATCCAGGATACAATTCTGTCTGTGCATCGTCTAGAATTTCAAAATATCTCTGCGCTTCTTCATCGGCACCGGAGCGAGGATTACTCCCTCTCGCCCCCTCAGTCTCATAGCTTGTGTATTCGGGTGCCAAACCGCACGCAATATCATTTAGCATCGCGATCATCGGATCAGTCTCTGCCATATCATCCACCTGAATCTCATCTCTATCCTCTATGCGACAGGAAACATACTCTTCTCCATGTCTTATCCAATTCTTGTATTCCTTCAAGAATCCGTTCAGAAACAGATGCTCTCGTACAAACTCTCTTTTGTAATAATACCGATTCGCACATTTTCTACATGGACAACTGATGAACTCATTGTCAAACCCATTGGTAAATTCCATGAACTGGTTAATCCCCTCCATATATTCCCTTGACATCCTATTCGGTAAATCAATCCATCTCTTGTCCATCTCGGTAACTATTTCTGTGGAAATCTAAAATGAGCAAGCACAATTAGCTCTAGGTATCGTGCATCATGCAGGTCACTTATTCATAAACTGAAAACAACTTACTAAAGGGTGGATGGTCCTATCCCATTCGAGAATGCACGATCCAACTTGCACTCAATAACTCGAATGCTTCGTCCCCTAGTCAGACGAAATTTCGGCAGCATGTCCGCGTGGTTCTCCGAGTACACGACACAGATACAACACCAGTTGTACCTATGTATGTACCCAGAGAACAATGGGACATCAACCGAAACTCTATCTAACATCGGACTTGCATGAGCTATTGAGTATAAAATGGATAATTGCATTCCCAAACTGTCCGAACTGGACAATTCAAGATTCGCATACGACAAAGTTGTTCGGTACATCACAAGAATAACGAATGAAGTCAAAGACCTAATCCGTTGCGTCAAGGATTACCGAACAGATGTCTTACACAATTCTCGAACGGGTCTACGTTTCAATAATGCATGCAAATGAATAAAAGTTTCCAATTTCATTGCTACCATCATAAAAGAATAAGAAGAAAGAAGAATAGTGTAGACCACATATATATGTAAACTAACACAATATTTGTCATTACAACATTAAAGCACTACTATCAGTAAGCAATTCAAGAAGTCTATTGAACACAATATTTGTCATTCTACGTATTCATTTCATAAATATTTAATCAAACACACACACCATGTGGGTCTATTGAACAAAAGTTTTTATCTCCGGAACTCAAGAAGTCATGATAAAAAATAAAAAAAAACATAGTTTGGGTGTGGAGAACACAAGATAAAGTAGTGAAACTGTCCACAAGCGAATTTTGTACTAAAAGACATTTTTTCTCAACCTTTGTTTTCTCTACCTTTTATTCTAATCTGGACAGAGCATATGTTTCCCTTTTTGTGCGGTCGCCCTTTATCTTAATCAATGGAATACATCAATAGAAAAGATGAGAACGAAAAACACAATACCAACAAGCTTCTAGTGGTTGAACATTTTCAATATAGTAGATTCTGCTCTAGGCTATCCACCACCACACGGACACAGAAAAGATCAAAGGGTGTGTGGTCTCAAAACACACAGAGAGTTACAATTTAGAAACTTTTACAATTCAGGACCTGTTAGGAGTTGGGATTAACACAGCTAAATAAGCAATCTACCAACTTTCCAAATTAACATACAAAGACTACCATCAGTAAGCACTGCTACTATCCCCACTCAAATCTGAATTGAGCAAAACAACAGCGTTTAAACAAACCACCCATGCAAGCGAAACATTGCTTTTGTTCTGCTTGGAGCTTCTCCAAGCCAAATTTCCTCCTGGAAACCTACCCTTCCTTCCCAATCAAAAACTGTGTTCCCTTCTTCATAATCTCCACTACATTCTGTGAGTGAGGTCCCATATTAGCAATATCCTTCCAAACCTTTGACCCTCCTCTTCTACGCACCCCACTTGGTCTCCAACCCTGTTTTGATCTCCACACTCGACCTTGAGAACTTACACATAGATATACACTAACAAGATCCGACCCGACGCCAGATTCATAAATCAAATAAAAAGGAAAAAAAAGAAGAATACCACTTCATTCAAAGTTGATAGATCAAATCAAAAAGAGAAAAAGAAGAATTATCACTTCATTCAAAGCAATAGTCTGAGCCAATGAACCTGGGTAATACATACCGAAGAAAAGGAGGATATTATGTAAATGGAGTGGACAATATTTATGTAAATTGAGTGAGCCAGTATCCCAAACAAGAATTGTGCAGACCACATTCATGCTGATTGATTTCACATGTGGAAAATACCACATCGAAAGAAATATATGACCATAGATGTTAACTACCAGTGTTGATAACAGGCATCTAAATAAATGAAATCAGGTCAAGATGTTTTGAATTATAGATGTTAGTAAGACAGCATTTGGATACACATACTTAAATAGCAAAAATACACAGCAAAATAATTGAAGCACTGGAAGTTTGATTAGTCCACCTTATCTGGAAGGCACGACGAATTCAAACTTCAATATTGCAATAGGATTCATTTCCATTGCCAATAACAGTAGGAGCAAATAAATAGCATCTCTAGGTGAAAATCAAATGACCCCCCACTCCCATTTGAAAATTCAGCAATGAAGAGAAGGCTCATCTAAGGGAGAAAAAATTACCTGTTTAGAAATGGAGGCAGCACAGCACAGATTCACGGGCAAAGTGCAGTCCGAGAGGGAGAGGGAGAAGGAGGGAGGGACGGAGGAAGGGAGAGAGAGAGATAGATAAAGAGAGAGGGAGAGGGAGAGGGAGGAAGGGAGAGAGAGAGAGAGGAGAAACAGAGAGAGGGAGAGAGGCAGAGCGATAGGGAGTGAGGGAGAGAGAGAGAAATAGAGAGAGGGAGGGATGGGGAGAGAGAGACCGTGGGCGGCTCCGGAACAGGGACCCAGAGAGGGATTATCGGTGGTGGCTCCGGCGCGCGGGACAGGGAGGGAAAGAGGGAGAGCGACAGGGAGAGGGACTGAGGGAAATAGAGAGAGAAATAGAGAGAGGGAGGGAGGGAGGGAGAGAGATAGATAAGGAGGGAGGGACGGAGGAAGGGAGAGAGAGAGAGATAGATAAAGAGAGGGGGAGAGGGAGAGGGAGGAAGGGAGAGAGAGAGAGAGAGAAACAGAGAGAGAGGGGAGAGGCAGAGCGATAGGGAGTGAGGGAGAGAGAGAGAGGGATGGGGAGAGAGAGACCGTGGACCCAGAGAGAGATTCCGGTGGTTGCTCCGGCGCACGGGACAGGGAGGGAGAGAGGGAGAGAGGCAGAGCGATAGGGCGACAGGGAGAGAGCGACAGGGAGGAAGGGAGAGAGAGAGAGAGAGAAACAGAGAGAGAGGGGAGAGGCAGAGCGATAGGGAGTGAGGGACAGAGAGAGAAATAGAGAGAGGGAGGGATGGGGAGAGAGAGACCGTGGACCCAGAGAGAGATTCCGGTGGTGGCTCCGGCGCACGAGACAGGGAGGGAGAGAGGGAGAGAGGCAGAGCGACAGGGAGAGGGACTGAGGGAAATAGAGAGAGAAATAGAGAGAGGGAGGGATGGGCTGCTCCGGAACAGGGACCCACAGGAGAGATTTCCGGCGGTGGCTCCGGCGCACGGGACAGGGAGGGAGAGAGGGAGAGATGCAGAGCGACAGGGAGAGGGACTGAGGGAAATAGAGAGATAAATACAGAGAGGGAGGGAGGGAGGCGACTCCGGCGCAGGCGGGCTCCGGCGCAGGCGGCTCCGGCGAAATCGCGGCGTGAGGGCAGATCGCGGGAGCAGCAGGGAGCAGCAGAGAGCAGATCGAGCGCGGGAGGGGAAAAGGAGGAAAAAAAAGTGGGAAGGGAAAAGGGGGATGGCGCGGTTTATTAGTGAGGTTTTTAGCGACCGCCTTAAGCGGTCGCTAATGGTGATTTTGGCGGCCGCTAATGGTGCTAATTGCGACCGCCCCAAGCGGCCGCCCGCTTCCTCATGCGCCAATGCTCAAAATTCTAGTAGTGTATAAATTATGTCCCTGCACAAGACATGGATGATGTTGTGAAATGTCTACATTCATTGTTGATTCAAATGAGCTTAAACCTTAAAACATAGAACACAGAGACAAACATATTCAGCAAAAAAAAAAAAAAAAGGAAAAAGAAAAGAAAAAAGAACTATTCATATATACTCAAACACATTCACCACACAAACAGATATACATACATATTCAAGGAAAAAGAATTGTTCTTCTCCCTCTCATGCATGGAGTCATTCATTATTCATACATATTAAAAAGATTTCAGCATATCTGTTTCTCACACCCACTCAACTCATTCTGGGCTCTATCTCATTTATTCCAAACTTATGGTAAGGTCAAATCACTCAAATTAATAAGCTTGTACATATTTTCAGAATTCACCCAATCAGAGGATCAATATTTTTCATAGTGGAGTGAAATCTTTGACATCTATCAAACCATGCAGAATATGAGTAAGAAATACAATGAGGGAGAGGGGACAGGGGGAGGGCGTTGTGCACACTGCACGCGCAAAAATATGCATTAATGCATATGGATATTCTAAAGAGTACATTCATATGCGAAATTTCCAATTACTGTTAAAAAAAACTTCGAGAAAATTCATAAAATACAGTTCACAAAATAGCATTTGATCCAAGTTCCAAAAGCTTCCCATAAAAATTCACGCGTATAGTTTTGATTTTTCATGGATATTAATATTCTAAAAATGCCTTCATTTTGCTTGAGAATATATAACTGACATCAACTAACATCATATAATACATATATGAGAAATAAGTTTTGCAATTTGAGAAATATACCTTGATGGCTTCAATATGCCAGTCACATCACATAGTATCTTATTAACCTTTTTCTTTGATGGAGAAAGCCGAACCAGTCCATGAATTCATAAGAAAAGGGTAAGAAGTCATAAAATGGAGCTTTCAAAGTTATCTCTAGTATCTTCCTCATATGATAAGTTCTTTCAATACCAAACCCGTACAACCCAAGTTCACAAACTATAAGAATCAATGATGCATGGTGTAGTATATGAATGAAAAAGTTTGCATTTGGGACCCATTTCACAACTATGGTGACAATGGATTTCCTTCCTATCAAAAAATAACTAAAAGCATATGTAGGGAAAAGGCAAAAAAAACCTTTGTTCCAAGAATATAATTGGCTTATCACCCAAATTGGACTGCTGCACTCCATTTGCATAAGCCACAACCTTAGAATTATCTTTCGATGCTCTTCCTCTGTTCTTCCTTCCGTTAGATTTTCCAGCCATTTTCACCTTTGACAACATTTAAAAAAATTCTAATGTAAAAGATTTCTCGAAATTTCGGTAAAGTCTCCCGTGTACGTGTGACATTTAATTTTTTTTACAACCTGTTAAGTACATGACAAAAAAAAATACTTCATATAAACAACCCAATGCCCCAACACACTACAAAGTCATTCACCACTGCGTTATCAGTCATACACCATTCGACCATAGTACTTCAATGCCCCCAACATACTAGAAAGATGCACCCAAGAAAAATTAGAATGCTTGAGGGTCCTGATATTGGGCACGGGGGGGGGGGGGGGGGGGGGGGGGGGGGGTGGGTCATTCATTGATTTTGCTAAAATGATATTTTTAAGACTTGATTTATGCCACAAATCAAGTGGTTTGTGCGGGCTTCCTTTTGTGTATGAATATTACCTGCAAGGATAGAATTTTTTGTGCAGTTTCAGTAACCAACAATTATGGTAATGCTTCAAGAAGATAAGATAGATGAAAAGATGAGGAAACTACTCCTAGAAAAAATAAAAATAACAATGTGAAGTTTACACAGCATGGACAAGGATACAGGTGCCAGAATTGCACAGGAATAGATCTCAGGCAATAATTCTAGAAGATATACCACAACATCTGAACAGGCATTTGAAAATCATTAAAGAAATATTTTGATTATGCATTGCAATTGTTCAGCATATACCAGAACAGAAATAATTGGAACGATAATATTAAAAGAAAAGACAGATTAAACTTAATTTCATAAATAAATAAAAAAGTGTCAAGATGTGTCCACGTATCTGACACAGTGACCACAGTGGATATCACAGCCCTCTGTTCCCTACGTACTCATCTTGTGCTTTAGATAAAAATACTCTTAACTAAATTTTGAAAAATGAAGCATATTAAATGTCTTCACAGTTATTTGTCACTCTTGCAAGTGCAAATACAAGTATTAGTCACTACAATGTTCTATAAAATGAAGTGCTCACGTGTCATAAAACCATACAAGTGATATATGAGTTGTAGCTCCAATATCATCAATATGCACCCATTGGAGTTATGTTTGTGGCCACAATCATTTGGCACTGTGGTGAAATCCTTATATGGATCTAGATCCTCTACAGGTACTTATCCAAATATGACACCCCTTGAGATTGTAGGTCTACTGTTCCTACTAGAGAGAGCTTTGTTTATAAGGGGGTTTACAAAATTGTGACCCCCTTCCACCCCTTGTTCTTCCCTCGACCATAAATCCATCAGCCAAGATATATGTAAAAATCTAAAGCACTAAACCCATGTATATTAACAGTAGTTTATCTCTAACTTCAATTAGTTTGCCTCTAAGTTCTGAGTTGCTTTGCTATGTAGTGTTGAGCAGTCTTGGCTCTGCTCCGCTGTCTTCATTTTGGATCGCTCTTTAGCAGTGCCTCTGGTTTCCAGTACTCTCTGTGCTGTTGAGATTCTAGTTGTTGGGTTCTTTGTATAGTGTTATCTTTTGGTAGGGCTGCCATTCTGGGTTGGCGTTTTTTGTAAGCCTTCCCTGTCTGTTTTTCCTTTATTTTTTGGGGGCTTGCGTACTTTCCCCTCTCTTTCTCAATACAAATTTACCTTAAGCAAAAAAAAATATTAGAGCTAGACCCCACTTTAAGATTGAACACCTATAAAACATGATAATTTACTTTGTTTTTTTTTAAGCATGTGTTTTGATGTGATCAATTACGTGTACGTAACAAAAAAAAAAAACATTATATAAACACTCCAGTAGTGCCCCTCCAAACTACAACATTCACCACTCAACCATAGCACTTAAATGATTTACTTCACACATACACCATGAATCTATATTACTGAAGGGATGTATACACTTCATGAGAAGTCTTGGAGGAGGACACGGCATGTCTTGGAGATGGACAGGTGGCAGCAAAGAGATCCAAGACACGTGGCAGCAAAGGGATGTATCACCCTTCCATTTCCAACCCTTCCATTCCTCCCTTCCGTTTCCAATCATACAGAAATATCTTCCTATAAATCTCCATCATTTCCTAATATTTATCCATCCACCTTACTACAAAAAGAATTTCCATTCAAGTAATATCTTCAACGATTTTGTGGATCAAATCCAAACCTTTAAATTCAAAAAATTTAATTTATATCAACCAATTCATGGGTCCCGGCCCGTATCATCGATCATTTGATCATTTGATCTTTTTAAATCAATTCATGGGTCGCATCCCGCATAATATGGTTTTATGGACGGTTAGAATAAAGATGGTGGACCCCATTCATCTGGGGGGTTTCACTTAAATAGGTTATGTTTGGTCAATTTGTGAGGTTTATGATCATTTAATACTTTGATCATTATCAAGCAATTCAAGGGTCCCAGCCTGCATCAGATTATTTCATGGACGGTTAGAATATAGATGGTGGACCCCATTCATCTTGTGGGTCCCACTTAAATAGGTTAGGTTTGGTCAATTTGAGAGGTCTATGATCATTTGATTATTTGATCTTTATCAATCAATTAATGGGTCCCGGCCCGCATCATTTGATTTTATGGATAGTTAGAATAAAGATGGTGGACCCATTCATCTGGGTCCCACTTAAAATATTTGGTCAATTTTTTAGGTCTACGATCATTTGATCCTTTGATTTTTTTAAATCAATTCATGGGTCCCATCCCGCATAATAAGGTTTTATGGATGGTTACAATAGAGATGGCGAACCCCATTCATCTGGGGGGTTCCACTTAAATAGGTTACGTTTGGTCAATTTGTGAGGTCTATGATCATTTGATCATTTGATCTTTATCAAGCAATTCATGGGTCCATCCCGCATCATATTGTTTCATGGATGGTTAGAATATAGATGGTGGACCCCATTCATCTTGGGGTCCCACTTAAATAGGTTAGGTTTGGTCAATTTAAGAGGTCTATGATCATTTGAACTTTATCAATCAATTCATGGGTCCCGGCCCGCATCATTTGATTTTATGGACGGTTAGAATAAAGATGGTGGACCCCATTCATCTGGGTCCCACTTAAAAATATTTGGTCAATTTGTTAGGTCTACGATCATTTGATCCTCTTTTTAAATCAATTCATGGGTCTCATCCCGCATAATATGGTTTTTTGGACGGTTAGAATAGAGATGGTGGACCCCATTCATCTGGGGGGTTCCACTTAAATAGGTTATGTTTGGTCAATTTGTGAGGTCTATGATCATTTGATCCTTTCATCTTTATCAAGCAATTCATGGGTCCCAGCCCGCATCATATGGTTTTATGGACAGTTAGAATATAGACGGTGGACCCCATTCATCTTGGGGGTCCCACTTAAAAAGTCTAGGTTTGGTCAATTTGAGAGGTCTATGATCATTTGATCTTTATCAATCAATTAATGGGTCCCGGCCCGCATCATTTGAATTTATGGACGGTTAGAATAAAGATGGTGGACCCCATTCATCTGGGTCTCACTTAAATACATTAGGTCAATTTGTTAGGTCTACGATCATTTGATCTTTCTTAATCAATTCATGGGTCCCATCCCGCATAATATGGTTTTATGGACGGTTAGAATATAGATGGTGGACCCCATTCATCTTGGGGGTCCCACTTAAATAGGTTAGGTTTGGTTAATTTGAAAGGTCTATGATCATTTGATCATTTGATCTTTATCAATCAATTAATGGGTCCCAGCCCGCATCATATGATTTTATGAACGGTTCGAATAGAGATGATGGGCCCCATTCTTCTTGGTCCCACTTAAATATATTAGGTCAATTTGTTAGGCCTATGATCATTTGATCTTTCTTAATCAATTCATGCCTCACCTAAAGAATATAACATTTGAAAAAAACATAAAGATCAAATTAGCAATAAAAAAAGGACTCACAAGTTTACTAATTAATAAATTTATTAAAAGTAATTCATATCAGTCTGTGCATTTGGTGGTTTCGTGGTTATCTACGGGGTTTTGCTAGTATTAAATAAAGCAAAAGTCTACAAGCACCGATGGGGAGCCCGGGCTGTGGCTCGGCTCCCCATGGGAGCCAGGCCTGGTGCAGGTAGCAGGGCTGTTAAATAAAAGGGTTCTCAAGCTAGTAACAATTCAAATGAATAACCTATTCAACAATTATAGTAAAATGGTTTTCACGACATGGGGGCTCGATGCTGATCCATCCTTCCTTTTATGAGTGGCCAAGAAGAGATCCATGTGAGTTAATGGTTGATCCGTATTTTTTGCTTTCAATAAAAAAATGGGATATTTTAAAAATATACTAGCTAATGGTTGATCCATATTTTTTGCTTTCAATAAAAAAAATGGGATATTTTAAAAATATACTAGCACAAGTACCCGTGCTGAGCACAAGTACTTCAGGTAAAAGTTCTCTTTCAATGTAAACTTCTGTTCATTCATTTCTATATCCAACACCATGTCATTATTCCAAAACAACATTCTCATTACGGATACACAACAATAAAAAGGGAAGTTGGTCTTGGCCTTTTTTAGAACCATGAGGAATTGATTCAAACAAAAATAATTCTAAAGTAGTAATGAGCCTTGTAATCAATAATAATCTATCATTAAATCCTCAATCTCAATAATGCTAAACTTATCATAAAGTACTTTTGCCCTTCAGTACTCTAATTCTATTTATGTGTCTTGTTGTCACACCCCAAAACCGGGACCCTGCAGCGATCCGATCTCGGGGTGCCAAATTTTGGGATTAATTAAAACTTTTGCATTTTTCCAAGATCCACATGGATGAGGATCACACATTTCCACACAATCTGAATATTTCGTGAAAGCTTGCGTGGCGTTACGACTCGGAACCCGTGGCCATCGGATTCTATATCGCACTCGGCCAATAATATAAAGCCATCAATAACCAGACTCGTACAATTCAAGAGTCATAAAACATTGAACTGGCAGTAACAAGACATTTCATTTCCGACATGTGTTCAAGTTACAATTTACAAAGTATTTTCATTAAAAAAATCCCAAAGAAAAAGGCTAATAAAAGCCACTCAAATAAAAACCAACTAAACAATCACTACCCCAAAATTTGTTATGAACTCCGACGCCAACTTAACATCTATATGACATCAATGGGCAGCCTCTCACGTCCAACTGATGGTTCAACCGCCTCCTCCACTCAAGCCACCTAAAAAGGTAAAGAGGGTCGAATCCTGGCACCAAACAAAAGGGGTCAGACACAACGGTTTGGCAAGCAAATAAATAGATAATATGATACTAGGCATTTATAAAGCATTATGAAATAATTGTAAATTCTTTTAAAGACTCTAAACAATAATAGTGATGAATCATGATAAAATGATTGAAGGACTAAACATAAATATCAAAGCAATAAATGAACAGTATCCGAAACATAAATATCTTAAAAGAGATAACAAACAGATTAAAATATTAGCAACCACATATAGCTATATTCTCCTATTACCGAAGTAACAAGAGCACATGGAAACTGTAGCCACATCAAGTGGGACCGGAAGAAAAGAATCAGAACCGTAGCCACTATACGTGGGACCGGCAGAACAAAATTAGAACCGTAGCCACATCAAGTGGGACCGGCAAAACAGAATCAGAACCGTAGCCACTACACGTGGGACCGGCAAAATAGAACCGTTGCTATGGTCGGTACAAACAGAATCCAAACTGAACTTGGCAAATAATTTAAAATTCCCAAGCCAGGTGATCAGCCCAACAAGGTGACCTAAGCTTAGTGGTACCTTTGATTTTCAAAACCTGAACCGATACAAATCAAATCATAATAATGATTCATTTCTGAAATTGATAAAAGGAATACTCCTGAACAAATACACACTGAATATACTGACAAATCCAAACAAATCTGATGAGTAGTCTTATCGATATATTTCCAAACGTGGCGAACCACTCAATTCTATTTCAAATCAATTTGCATAAAATACACAAATTTTCGTGGCGAACCACTCAAATCTCTTTTAAATCAATTTGTAGAAAATATACAAATTTTCATGGCGAACCACTCAAATCTCTTTTCGAATCACCGATACGTTCAAAACAATACATATACAATTTCCTATCATAGAATGGAATAGTGTATAGTGAATTTATGGCTTACCAAGGGATATCTTAGTGCACACTTACTCCTTGAAGGTTAATTTATAATGGGTTTAGTACCAATGAAAATCCATAACTCCTAAGGTTAATAAATGTGCCTCAAGATTCACAAAAATTCCTGGTTAAGATTACTTATCAATTCTTTCTCTCATATCTCCCATTCAATTTCACAATTTCGGAGTAATAAGATTTATCCCATTCTTTCCCGGGCTTCTACACATTATTAGGAGCTAAATGGGTCTCAAATCACAAGAGAAAGAAGGCTAGAATGAGTCTTAAATAGGCCTAAAAAAAGGGGCCTCGAAACAGTCCAAGAAAAGGGCCCAGAACCGGGCCCAGAGCGGACCACATCCAGAACCTGGCTGCCCAGTTGGTCGCTCAAGCGGACCAAGTTTTTTCTGGGTCCGAAACTGAGTGCAGAATTGCACTCCTCTTTGGCCTCCTTTCATTCCTTCATTTCTACAAACATTTTCACACTTCCTTGAGCTTCTTTTTGCCAAATAAAATCCATTAAACACATTCATACACTAATTCCATTCCATCTCCATTCAAAAATTAAATAAAACATAACCATCTCCTTCATCAAATCATTAAAAGCATTGAATAGTAGATAACAAATCATAAGATGATCATATAAGGGAAAAACCCAAGATTATTACAAATAATAAGTTTCAAGAAGATTAAGGATAAATCATTGTTTAAACATTTCAAAGATAAACCATAGTTTCTAAAGACACATGATATAAAATGGAAAAACTTCACAAAATCATTCCCAATCAACACAAATCACCATATTAACTGAAGTATTCACTTGCCTTGACCAAGATGAAGATCGAATCACACCAAGAAGATCTCTCAAGGGTCCAAAGTCTTCAATCTACAAAAGCCCCAAAAATAGCCCAAGAAAAACCCTAAAAATCAATCATTCTCAAATCTCCATGAAAACTCTTTGTATATATGAGAAAAACATTCTAAAGACCTAGGAAAGCAAGATTTTTAAGAAAAGAAAACCCATTGCTAACCTTTTGAAGCTCAAACAAGGAAGAAATGCTTGGAAAAGGGGCCTTCTCTAGCTCAAATCTCTTGAAAATGGCATCTTAGAAAAGCTTGGAAGATGAGGAATAAGATTAGGAGATCATTCCCTCACTTTGCACTCAAGATGGGAGCTTTCTAGAAGAGAGAGAAAAGGGCTGGAAGAAAACCCTAGGCTCCACTCATGGGTAGCAGGAAAATGAATGGGGAAGGAGAAGAGAGCTCATCTCTATTTATAATGTGGGTAAGTGGGTCCGAATGTGCTCCAAGGTTCAAGTGGCTGAAAGTGGCATTTGTGGGTCCCGAACAAAGACGACGAAGATGACAAAATCGATCAATGAAATATCTACTTTCCAAAAAGTATATTTTTACCATATTTTGAAATTTTCAAAATTTTGGTATAGATTTAGTGTACAAAGACGTTTTTGCCCTTTTTTTTAAAAAAACGTATTTTCTGAGCCTCAAATCCAAACAGATAAAACATGAATGTTGTTAAAAATAGTAAAATGAGTCAAAAGAAATAAAAATTGAAATTTTTAGAAATCGAGAATAATTTCTTACAAAATACCATTTACATAGGCCGGGTCAAAACAAAGTCACCGGTCCTTAAAACTCTCCAAAGCTATGAAAAATCTATCCAAACTCACAAAACCAAACCCACCCTAATCTCACTCAAAAGGCTAAGACACAACTAAGAATACACTAAACAAAAGGATTGGTGTCGGGGTCTTACACTTGTAATCAACCATCTATAAAAGAATATAGTATAATTGCAAAAAGAAGATATGTGCACAAATCTTACCAACTCTGCAGCCACTCTGGCCTGTCCCTTCCTGCCCGTTGTGTTCGGGCCCTTCAACTTTGACCTAGCAATCTTCAAAATGCCTCATTTCAGAACTACACAAGGATAGCCCACACAACATCTTTAACCCATCTTCTCTAAAATGATACCTTCTTTTATATATGAAAGAAATTGCGAAAGCAGTTCATTCAAGCATAAAGTCAAACACATTCAAGAAAGGGGTGGGGGGGGGGGGGGGGTACACATATACCCTAGAAAAGAAATTGAGGAACAAATCGAAATATATGTAATATTTCTACATGGTTGTGACAAGTTTGATAAATATGAGGACATTTTCCTTTCTCTTGAAGATATAAGAAATTGAACATAACACAGAACTAGAATATGTTATGGCCTATAGGCCATATTGAGACCAATCAGTTCTTTTGATTTCCAGGCTGGTTGACAAATTTGTTGGTTAATTAACTTAAATCTTGAAAATGCAACACTACTAGCCCTTTGTCGCTATGGCTAAAAAGGCTGGAGGTCGCACGTGCTTGTGAAAAATAGGGGATTCTCTCTCTCTCTCTCTCTCTCTCTCTCTCTCTCTCTCTCTCTCTCTGTGAGTGTGTGTGTTGTTGCTTGGTAAATAATAAAGCTCTCATAAAAGTAGAAAATTACTACAACAAAATACAGTTTTGCCAACGCAGTCACCGCGTCTTGACAAATCAGAATTGCGTCGGCAAGGGATTTTCCAACGCATTTTAGTGCGACGGCACCACGTCGGCTACATAATGCCTAGAAAACCATTCCCGACATGATAATGTTTAGCGTCGGCCAAAAAGGGCCATTCACTGATGCAATGGTGCGCCGTCCCAAACATCGGCAATGTCAACAGTGTCGGCAAAAAATCGAACTTAATGGTCAAACTCACCTCACTGCCGACGTATAACAACGTCGGTTATACATTTACCAACGCACATACTAGCGTCTGAATACATATTTGACGATGCATACACAATGTCGGTAATACATATCCCAACGTGTTGAAGCGTCGGGAAAATATCTTTAACGACGCAGGAAAATTACTTTTTGGCGACACAGAGAGTGTGTCGGGAAATAAATTTACCTCACTGTGGACGCATAATAACATTAGTTATACATTTGCCAACGCACATACTAGCGTCGGAATACATATTTGACGACGCATACACAATGCCGGTAATACATATCCCGACGTGTTGACACGTCGAGAAATGTTTTCAACGATGCGGGAAAATTACTTTTGGCGATGCAGAGAGTGCGTCGGGAAATAGATTTACGTCACTGCCGATGCATAATAACGTCGGTTATACATTTGTCAACGCACATACTAGCATCGGAATACATATTTGACGACGCATACAAAATGTGGGTAATACATATCCGGACGTGTTGAAGCGTCTGGAAATGTCTTCAAGGATGCAAGAAAATTACTTTTGGCGACGCAAAGAGTGTGTCGGGAAATAGATTTACATCACTGCCGATGCATAATAACATCAGTTATACAATTGACAACGCACATACTAGCATCAGAATACATATTTGACGATGCATACACAGCGCCGGTAATACATATTTCGACGTGTCGACGTGTCTAGATATGTCTCCATCGAGGGCAGGAAATTTACTTTTAGCGACGCAGAGAGTGCGTTGGGAAATAACTTTTCTTATCAATTAAAAAATAATTGAAAAAATCAGAAAAAATTCTTGTACAATATTTTCCTGTTAAAATCTATATTTTCAACATTGCACAAGCATAAGCATTGATAAACAATAAATAATCCCACATTCATCATGAAACAATAAAAAACAATGAGTCACCAATAAACTAAAAACAATCATAAAACTTGTTCGGGCCACATAAAATGTAATATCCCACGTAAAAAAAAAGTCAAATTTCTCAATAAAGTAAATATCAACTAAAATCTAATCATCATCAAATATCCAAAGTACACCATGAAACACAGCCAATTAGGAGGGGATGACCCATGCCAATTCATAAAACCATCAAATCCTTATTTTTTGGAGGAGCCCGTACCATCCATACCGACCCGGGAAAGTAGTAACTGAATCTGACTCTGCATGTGAACCTGCATAGCTGCCTGATCTTGCATTTGTTTCTGCAAGTCCTCATTCTGTCGCCGCAACTCTTCCCGCAACTCGTCTTGTGCTTTCAAAGAGTCAGCTAGTTGATGCTGTAGAGTACTCAGAAGACATCAAGATACCAGTTGAATATGATGATGGGCCCCTCGATCGGTACCCTTGCCTCCTCGTGACCCTCTTCCCTAGCAGATTCTCGATCACCTATTGCTCAGCCACTGGAGAGTTAATTTCAGGCTGAGACAGTGCCTCCTCCATTCTTCGCTGCATTATCAAAGCATTCAAATATGTCATGTAATTAATATATGTTAGGCAACTGAAATAAACAATGATATACAATATTGTTAATGAAACAACTCACATGTGTCTCCTCAGCATGATCTGTAATCGATCTGTTCTTCTTCAACGATATAAATCAGGTTGAGAGGGAGGAGCCTGCTACTCATCTGCCTGCATGATCGAGAACTGGGCTGCAAATGATCAAATCCAGTTGTATGAAGCGTCTTCACTTTGCTCCGGCTCTCTGAATTCCTCTGTGACTTACGCTGAAAATTACAAGTAATAGACAATGTAGTTAGCTTATTTGAAAGAGACTTGAGGGAACATAACCATAAAAATTTATAATAAGGGAGAACCAAATGGAATATGGTTTACTTCGAATGGAGTAGTTAAGGTAAAACAAGCATATCTAAGGAATAAAGAGGCTATATATAGAAGTTATGGGAACGAGGTACTAGGGGAGTTCCCTCGTTGTTCCACCTTCAAACATGATTTCATTGCTGCAAAACAATAGTATTTATATTTTAAAGAAGAGCCCAAGAGGAAGAGGAAGAACCTCAAAGCTTGGCCATTCAACTATGACCATATGATCGATATGTAACATAGCAAACATGCACAAAAGAATTGAGTCGATTGATGCCTAGCATGAGAAGTGAACCCAAACGAATAAGCCTAGTAGCCAACATCAAGCATTTGAAATTAAAGTCCATATGCCTCCCTATCACAAGTAATGACAAGTGCGTGTGTATCCCAAATCATCCCATTGCCTATCACAAGTAATGACGAATGCATCCCAAATCATCCCATCAAATGTAAATATTAGCATGCACACACCTGTCTATATAAAGTTAATAAATATGCAAGCATTTAAAATCCAAGTTCTGGGTCCCATTGACAACAAGCAATGATGTTGTGGCCCACTTAACAAGTTGTCACCATTTTAGATATTTGATTTGTGCCTTCAACTAATCCAGTTTTTTAATACAGTGTATGTCTATGCATAAGGCTTGTGTTTTTTCTTTTTATTTTATCTCCTTGATGATGCTGCCATGGTATGTGCAGGTGGATTTGTTTTCTATAGGGAACCTGAAGAGGCCAAGGAACAGGACGAGGAGGTTATTGCCGCCCCTGACTATGGAGTTACTGATACCAAACATGTGCCACATTGGATTTTAAACTCCGCTATAGTCGAGACATTGTCGATGTAAAGTTTTGTGAGTGGAAGGTGTGACCCTCTGTGAGTGGACTGGCAATGTGGCTACTAAGTTTAAAATTAATATAAAAATATATATATCTGGAGGTTAGATATATAAAATCATATGGTTTTAAAAGCAATTTATAGGGGCCATGGCCCCACAGCTGACAACCCATATTTTGTTCCTGCCCTGTTACATTGCATTGGTCAGATTTCTTATTTTTTATTTTTGATAAAAGGTGATTATGTTAAAGGAAAAGACAGAGTACATCCTATAACAATGAATCAATATCAGTTGGTAGAGAATTTGTGAAGACTGTGTATACTGGATGAGCCAATTTAGATAATGCATCTGCAACAGTATTAGCCATTCGTGAGCAGTACATAGAGATAATGCATCTACAATTAGCCATTCGAGAGTAGTACATAGAGATAATGCATCTGCAATAGTATTAGCCATTGGAGAGTAGTACATAGAGGAGCACTGACTGATTCTCTTCATAGATACAACTATTTTCTTTCAAGTTAGGATGAGATTCCTAGAAAATATTGAGTGACCTTGAAAAGATTTACGAATTAAAAGTCAAATTATAAAAAGAAGTCAAGCTGGGTTGGGTTTGGATTGGTGGGTTGAGTAGGACCTGGGGCGGACCCAAGAATAACCGACCCGGCCATTTTTAATCGGGGCTTCAAATGTCAACTTGGATCAAAATTACTGGGTTGAGATCAGATAGACAGGTCGATAAATATATTACCGGTGCTACTTTTGACCTTGTTGCTCAGCCATCATTATTTTTGCTCAGACTTCATTCTTTCCCATGAGCAATGTTTTCAACAACAGACTGGCGGGTTGGTTAAAGGCCCGAGTTTCAGACAACAACAATAGTTAAAACAACAGCAATATAGAGTGTAGAGACTAATTAAAACTATGTACCGAAAGCAAATCAAGAAATATAATTTAGCTACCTTCCGCTTTGGTTTCTCCCATTTGGTCACTATCTGCCAGACCCACTGGGCCGCCCTCTGTGTATCATATGGGCACTGCTTCAGATCGTGGCCATTTTCCAACAACTTTTTATATTTTTTTTATAGCTCTGCCCTAAACTCCTTGTAAGTATGAATCGCTAGTTTCCCAACTGCATTAATCCTACAACCCGAGTATTGATGCACCAAACAACTAGGACCATTTGCCAATACCCACAATGCATCTGTTGCTTCTGGAGACCCTCGAGATCTGAGTTGGTTTATCTGCATTAGTTTCTTAAAATTAGTTCAAATTTAATTTCCATGTTTCGAGTTGATAACATTTATTATGCATCTGTTATACGTACATGATCTCTGAACCATCAAGAAAACTCTTCCCGTTGTAAATTGGTGATGTTGCGTCCCCCGCGCTCATTCACTTGCCTTTTGTGCTCCATACTCAGCATAATCAGTGTGACATATAGGAATATCAGAAAGTTTATAACAAATGCATATAATAAGTTAAACTAAACCACTTACTCTAGGTAAGGTATGACATCGGGAGTGTTTTACAACACAAACCAATGGGCCATGTTGTGTTCCTATCGGACACATTAGGAGCCCTCGTGATAGGTGAAAAGGGTAAGATGCGTTGGGTGAAGACACATGGGCCTTGTTCGCCCCCATCGTCATTCCGTTCTTCAGGAACTTCTCCCTTTAAGTACATCTTCATAAAATTAACACTCTCTTTGGGAATATATGCCTCGGCGATCGAACCTTCTGGCCGAGCTCGATTGGTAACGTAGCCCTTCAGTGTTCCCAGAAACCTTCAAACACATAAATCAGTATCAAGATAAAAAAAATTTAAAGAATGGTAAACACAATCACCTCTCGATACTAATCAACAATTTAAAGAATGACAAAGGGAGTTACTTCTCAATTGGATACATCCATCGATATTGCACCGGTCCAGCGAGCATAGCCTCACGTGGTAAATGAACCGCCAAATAGACGATCACATCAAAGAATGCCGGAGGAAAAATCCTTTCCAACTTACACAGTATGAGGATAATCTTATTTTTCAATTCTTTCACATGACTCCATTTCAATGTCTTGGAGCAAATGTCCTCGAAGAAGCTACCCAGCTCAAGTAGTGTTGTGCATATCTCTTTATTCACGTACCCACGCATACCAATCGGAAAAAGACGCTGTAGTAGAACATGGCAGTCATGGCTTTTCAGGCCCGCTAATATCCCATTCTTTGAGGTCACACACCTTGAGATGTTCGTAGCATAGCCATCTGGGGTACTTGATCGAGTTTAAATATTGATAAAAACCATCTTTCTCCTTCGGGCCTAATGTGTAGGACGCACGGGGCTTCTCCTGTATTCCATTACTTCTTTTTCGTAGATGCAATTCTGGCCTAATATTCATATGTTCCAAATCCCGACGAGCATACTCTGTGTCCTTGCTCTTTTTGTCTAAGCCCACCATTGCGCAGAGGTGACTTTCACATATATTCTTCTCCACCTGCATAACATCAATGTTTTCCCGAAGCTTTAGTTTCTTAAAGTACGGTAGCTCATGAAATACGCTTTTCTTTGTCCAGTTCAAGTCTTCAAGGTCACGTGGTCTTTTTTTGTTGTTAGAGTGCTTCCCAAACCTTGTATATGGAAGTCGATCCAAATGCTTTTTTTTATCCAGTTCAAGTCTTCACGCTTCAGATTACAAGATTATGCAAACAAATGCATAGTGCACAATGGCAATTAGGGCTGTCAATCATGTCGTGTTAACGAATTTGGGTTGCGGGTCAAACGAATTCGGGTTGCGGGTCAAACGAATTCGGTTAGAATCACCTCAACCCGAACACGACCCATTAAGAAAACGGGTCAAAAAACTGAACACGAACCCAATTCGTTTATTTAACGGGTCATATGACACGACCAGTTAACCCGTTAATTTTGAAAAAAATATTCATTAATTAAAAAGTATCTCTTTTCTAAATCATGGAGCCATACTTTATGTTTTGAAGCTAGGCCCATTTTCTAAGTAAATATTATATCTCTTCTAATTAAGTGTATCTTCCACTGAAAAAAAGTTATGTCACCCACAATTTGATTTTTTGCATGGTAATGTGATGCACACTTGGCAGCATGGCTTTTTGGTGGGTTGTATCGGGTCGTAATGGGTTAATGGGTTTATTCGTTAACGACCCACTAATTTAACGGGTTAACGGGTCCGACCCATTAATGACCCAAACCCATTAAGGGGTCACCCAAACCCGTTATTATCATGTGAGTTCATGTCGTGTTAACGGATCATATGACATTTTGATAGTCCTAATGGCGATGTTCTATCGGTACTGCATTTTTTTCTCATAAATACTTTAGTTTCTGCAATAAAATAAAACCCAGAAGAGAAAGAAGAGCTAGAATGCCAAAAAAAAAAAAAAGCATTCTACTGGGCTAAGTTATCATACGGTTAAAGGAATGATTTTTATTCATTCATCACATGAAAAGTCCCATTTGATATGCCAAGTTATGATGCATTCTTGTGGGCTCATAATAATCTGTTTGGTTGAATACAACTGTACTGAATCTCTAAAAAAGTGTACAAGAGAAATCCTAAAAAAAAAAGGAAACTGTACAAGAGAAACAGAGGAACAAAGGAAGATGGATTTGTTTGCATCGAATGTAGAAAGAGGGAAAGATATGGATTCATGTACCCAACTTGATGTTCAAAATCTTACAATGAGAATAGATATAGAGAATGCCAAGATACAAAGAAAAATGTATCTATTAAACAGCTTAAAAAAAAGGCTTAGACTTGAAAATCCATCTCCAAATAAAGTCATCTCCAAAATCCAAAACACAACATAAAGCCCCAAATAATCTAACCAAGAAAAAAAAAAAAAAAAAGAGGAGCCTCAGATCTTTGAGAACTTCATTCATTCATTCATTCTAGAAAACATAGTTCCATTTGATCACAACAAAATGGTATCGTTAGAGATGAAAATACATGTTTCACTTGGTGAAAATTGGATAGTATCTGTACATGGTGTGTGTTGTGTGCTTGTTAATAAGAGTTGGTCCAATCAAGAAAAGGTGTGCTTTGCCCATGTCAAATTGTTTCTCTTAAATATAAGTTATTCCAATGCAAATGATGTGGTGAAGAAATTGCTTAATAGATCAAGTGCACCTTCTAATGGTCCAAAACTTTAATCATGACCCAGAACAATTACTTATACTGCCGGGAAAAATGATTCTGGCGTTGAACCAACAATTTGCAACCTCAGTTTAGGCTCTGTTATCTTTCCCTTGGTTTTCAATCACAGCAGTTCTAATTGTCACGCACCACAGTTCACCAACAATAGTCTTAATCACCAAGCCATTGCCCTACATGCAAGTTCCTATATGCAACAGAGAGCTTCCCTATTAATCCAAATAGGGAATTCTATTTCCTGGACAATCTCAACCGTCCTTCTATCTGAACAATCTCTGTATCCTTTTAGAACCCATAGCACAAGTAGAAATCATTTTCATCATCACTAAAATATCATATCTCTGTCTTCTTCAATCTTTCATTTTCCAACTACCGAGCACCAGGTAATATATCATCTCAGACCTGGTTACCAGTTTATTCATGACTTTATTATGATTTGAGAATTTCTTCTTCCTCTAATAGATTGTACATTGTAGTGTGTTTGTTTTTCATCAAATAAAGAGAGAAATTGAATACAAAAAAAGGAGAAAAGTAGTAAATCCACTGACAAAGGTCTTTAATCATGGGGATAGAGCTCAATGAAGGAGATGTGCAAACATTTATTTGAGATAGGAGAAAATTTCCAAAGCTGAAACTGATCGTCCGTTAGAATGCATAGATAGAGGCTTACAAACCCAAACAACATACTTCTATTCTCATCATTCCAAAAATACCATACATAAGACACTAAGACCCTATGGCCTAATCAGAAGAGTCATCTAAGGCCTTCAAATAGAAAAAAAAAAAATTTCCAAAAGAAGAAGTGAAGTAAAAAGAATCGCCCTGTTGTAAAATTAGATAGAAATTAAACTAGTTTGGATCCTGTGAGGCTTTGACCTAGAGAAATCCATTTAAAGGAATGGACTCCCCAGTGGACCCCACCTATTGTAATATGAACGGTGAAAAAAGAAAAAAAAAACCCTCTAGTTTAATTGAGTATTTTCAAATTTTACTTCAATCCCAGATTTTTTGCATTGTTGGATTAACGGTTTGATGAAAAACGTGATTGACATGATATTATGCATAGTGATTATCAATTTTTTTTGCAGACAAACTTATGGATGGTTGAGTAGTGTTGGCACCTTTGAAATGTCACCTTTGTTGTTAAGAATTCTGGTAAAAAAACATGCCTTTAGTCTCAGACAATGATACACATGCCTAGGATCCTGGCTTCGCAAGTGAAAGTATTTTATACTCTTAGACCAGTAGAAGGGGAAAAATATCACGTTTTTCATCAAACAATAAATACAATGGTGGAGAAAACTCGCATTGGAGTAAAATTTGAAGAAACCCCATATACTAGAGGGTATTTATTTTATAACAGTTCACATTCTCCAACATGGAGTTCTACTCCTTGGATTTCTCTAGGCCTCAAAGGATCTGGATTCATTGGCATCAAAAGGAAGGAAACACCAAAGAGGTCTGAGCAGAGGTTTGTTTTGGCAACTTGGAGGATAGAACCTAGCCCCCCATATGATGCATCTGTAGGGCCCAATACTTGTCTTCAGGCGACCCTTTTGAGTGCTATCCCTGCTGGGCTGAGCCTAGTTCAGGTGGGGCGGAACCCGCTGACTATTTTTTTTTGGTGCCCCGGGTAGGGGGGCTGGGTTGAAGCCAAGGGGGCTGACTTGAAGTCTGGTTTGTGGGGGAACTTTTAAAGTTTGAATGGGTTTTATATGAGCTGAAGCATTGGGGCTATATTCGGGTGTCAGTTTTGGCCTCTCAGAGAGAATCCTGATGCAGTAGTACTGCTGCTCCTGAAATATCTCTGTTTTAACTAATACAGGGGAAGGAATCAATAAAATCAGTAGAATGTTAAAAATGATGGATTGAAAACAAAAATCAAAACAATAAGGCATTGAAATACCGTATCTTCATTATCATGGGAATGAATATTCATATAGGGGAAATCCAAGTGTTGAGGACAACAAAAAATAGGGAGAGAAGGGTTTTTCTATAATACATTTCAGTTGCCTGATTAGTGGGACTTAGCTGAAATACTTCAATGGCACAGAGGCAGAGACCAATAATTGTGTAGATCACAAGTAGAGAATAATATCTGTAACTTGACGGAATAAAGAATAGTGTAAGGGATGTTAATGTGTGTTTCATGTTAGGCTCGATGGCAAGTACACGTGTATGTAGCATCTTACAAGTGTAGGCTCTTATAGAGATAAGAGAGAAGTAAATCTTACAAGTGTAAGTTGTTACAAAGATAAGAGATAAGAAGTTACAAGGATAAGATAAAATGGGTTAGGGAAGGTTGTTTGTTGAGAGATATCCGATGGTGCAAAATTCATACTTTGCACACGCAAATCATAACTTTGGACTGTTGTAACAAATTGAGAATAGGATGGGAAGGGAGGTTTTGACAGCATAGAAGTGACTAGAACATTACACTTCTCCTCAAGCCCATGAGACAAGTATATTACTTTGTCATCATCAGGTATGGGTTTGTGAATTACAGCCAAGCCATCAACCAACTTACAACTAATATTGTAAGGGTTCTGTAAAAAGGGTCCATGTAATTGGTGTTGGAAAATTCCATCATGTGGGGCCACACATGTAACCATTAAATGTGTTATGCTATCTTTGGTTAAGCCTAATTGAAGTGATCTAATTAAGACTTAAAGTTTTAAGGCTTAAGGGTATAATTGTCATGGGATTAATGTGTAGATACCAGAATACTAATTCTAATTTGATGAGGGGACAAATTAGAATTAGCAAATCTCATTATTATATATTATGGTTATGTTCCCCAATTCATGGTAAGTTCCTATTCCCTCTGACATCCCATCATAAGAAAGATTCAAATTTCTCTGGTAGCCATATTGGATTGGAAGATCAACAACCTGCGAATAACTTCCACAATGGGTCAAGGTATGTTTTCCGCTTGTTTTCCGCTTTACATCTCTCAATGATTTGACGGAGGATCTTGGTTGACAATAAGGTTTTCTAGATTCTTGTTTCTAACAAGTGGTATCAGAGCATCTCCATATAAAGCCATTGGGAATCAAGTATTATTATTTTTTTATTATTAATTCATGTTGGTGATCAAGTCCATGGATCATGCGCATGTCAGTATTCTTTTTTTTTTCCATGGATCAAGCCTCGTGACATGTGCAAACCAATATGCATGAGCAATTTTATGTTTTCCTTGCTGTTGACTTTCATCCGCCTTGGGACATGTGCAAGTGCAAGTCCTTTTTTTTTATCACTTCTGTTCCAACGAGTATTCCATTGATTACTTTCACCTCGGGACATGCGCTACTGTTTTATTTTTCTATTCTTTTTCCACTTCTTGATTAAGCGCCAGATTAAAAAAAAGAAAAAAACAAACTTGGATCCTAATTAGAAAACGTGTCTGATGGAGGATGGAAACATTATTTCAATGTTTGGCATCCAAGTTTCAAATAGAGATCCTGTTAAATTCTTTAGGGTGGACCGGAAGGCTTCGGTCTAAGTGTATAACAGAGATTAAGATGCGTTGACCCATGGTGTGGAAGGACGGACCCAAGATTGGAATGTTCTGTTCTGGATCACAAAAATTTATAATAATAAAAAAAAATTTATGCGATGACATCTGGAGAGAATTAATTGGTTTTCTTCAAAGCTAATTCAAATATTTTTTTATGGTATATCTTTTCTGGTTAAATAAAATTGTCCATCATTTTAAATGGGCTAATTGAAACAAGATGTCACCAAAGTGACCTCTCTTGTGTAGATTGTTCATAAGGAATATTGGATGTTTGTGTGTATGTAAATTCATGCAGGTCTTAGTCGGCTCAAAAGAAGGTTAATACTTGGCCGAATTGCATACACACCCGTGGTGATAAACATGTGACGATTATCAGGTTTTCCATGTAAATAATACATCGATCCAAAGATTGATTTATTATTTGACATAAATTATTGTCAATGTTCAATTACTGCCACAAGAGTATCATTTACAATTAATATTACTGTACAAAGACTTGATATTAATGTTACGCTAGGTATCTTGAGATGAGACTTACCATTATTTGAATATGTTGATTATCGTTTATTAATATGAGCTTGTTTGTCTGTTTATTTTTTGTTCTCTTTGCAGCAAGTGTTTCTACTATAGCTGCTAATATCAACTCAATACATATGCTTAATGGGACTAATTTTAAGGATTGGAAAGAGAAAATAGAAATTGTTCTCGGCTGCATGGATCTAGACCTTGCACTACGGACTGAGCAACCCGCTTCTCTTACGGCTGAAAGTTCTCCTGATGCAAAGAACTTTGAGAAGTGGGATCGCTCAAATCGCATGAGTCTTATGATCATCAAGCAAGGCATTCCGGAGGCTTTAAGGGTGCGGTATCTGACAAGTTAACCACAGCCAAAGAATTCCTAGCCGAGATTGAAAAGTGTTTTGTAAAAAACGATAAGGCAGAACAAGCACGCTTTTGCAAAGCTTGATTTCTATGAAGTATAATTGCAAGGGAAATATACGGCAGTACATTATGGATATGTCTCATCTTGCTTTTAAGCTTAAGGCACTGAAGCTCGAGCTGTCTGACGACTTGCTCGTGCATTTGGTATTAATATCACTTCCTGCACAATACAGTCAATTTAAGGTCAGTTACAACTGTCAAAGGGAGAAATGGACTCTTAATGAGCTCATTTCTTATTGTATTCAAGAGGAAGAGAGATCGAAGCCAGACAAGACAGAAAGTGCTCATTTGGCAAGCACCTCTAAGGATAAGGGCAAAAAGAGGAAAAATAATGACGCTGCTAAGGGTTCAGCCCAAAAGAAACAACAGCAAACCAATGAGGGTCCGGCCCAAAAGAACCAACAGAAAACAAATGAGGGTTGTTTCTTTTGCAACAAGCCTGGACATGTGAAGAAGGACTGTACCAAATATCACTCTTGGCGTGCCAAAAAAGGTACATTTCTTACTTTGGTCTGTTCTGAGGTAAATTTAGCTTCAATACCTAGAAACACGTGGTAGTTAGATCCTGGTGCTACTACTCACATCAGTGTTTCTATGCAGGGTTGCCTGAGTTGCCGAAAGCCAAGTGATGCTGAAAGACACATCTTTATGGGCAATGGCAACTCGGTCGAAGTAGAGGCAATAGGGCATTTTAGGCTATTATTAAAAACTGGTTATTATTTGGATTTATTAGATACTTTTATTGTACCGTCTTTTCGACAGAATTCGGTTTCAGTTTCTTTATTGGACAAGTGTGGTTATTATTGTTCATTTGGAAATAATCAATTCAGTTTATCTATAAATTCGAATGTTGTAGGAACTGGTTCTCTATGTGTATATAACAACTTATATTTGTTTGATATAATTGTTTCTTATAATGAATCCTTGCATGTGGAATCACGAGGTACTAAACGCAAATTGAGTAAAGAAAATTCAGCCACATTATGGCACAAACGCTTAGGTCACATCTCTAAGCCCAGAGTTGAGCGACTTGTGTCTGATGGAATTTTAGATTTCCTTGACTTTACAGACTTTGATGTTTGTATTGCTTGTGCCAATAGAACTACAGACGTCTTAGAATTGATACACACAGATATCTGTGGCCCATTCCCTACGGCTTCTTGGAATGGCCAACAGTATTTTATATCATTCATAGACGATTACTCTCGCTATGGGTACCTATTTCTCATTCATGAGAAATCACAGTCTTTGGACGTGTTCAAAACATTTAAAGCTGAAGTTGAGAACCAACTCAACAAAAGAATAAAGTATGTCAGGTCTGACCATGGTGGTGAATACTACGGTAGATATGACGGATCAGGTGAACAACGTCCAGGACCGTTTGCTAAATTCCTAGAGGAATGTGGAATCATCCCACAGTACACCATGCCAGGGTCACCTAGCATGAATGGTGTTGCTGAAAGGCGAAATCGGACTCTTAAGGATATGGTAAGGAGTATGATTAGTCATTCTTCTTTACCAGAGTCACTCTGGGGAGAAGCAATCAAAACAGCAGCTTATATTCTGAATAGAGTGCCAACTAAAGCAGCTGCAAAAACACCTTATGAGCTTTGGACAGGCAGAAAGCCTAGTCTAAAGCATTTTCACATTTGGGGATGTCCAGCTGAGGCAAGGCCTTACAAGCCACATGAAAAGAAATTGGACTCCAAAACTGTTAGCAGCTACTTTATTGGCTACTCTGAGCGATCTAAGGGCTATAAATTTTATGATCCCACACTTAACTCAATTTTTGAGACGGGAACTGCAACATTTTTTGAGGATATTGAGTTTGGGGGGGAGAAATAAGGTTAGAGACATTGTCTTTGAGGAAGAATCGGTTTCGATTCCCACTATCACTATTGACAATATGCCGGTTTCTGTGCCTGTCATTGATCAAGAAGCGAATCCGGATCCTCAACTAGACAATGTTGATCAACCCCCTATTCAAGATGAGGTAATCGTTCCTGAGGAACAAACTCAACAACCTCAAGAACCAGTGCCATGAAGGCGATTCACTAGAGAAAGGAGAAATGCTATTCCGGATGATTTTTTCGTATTTCTCCAAGAACATGAGGAAGAAATTGAAATGGTGGAAAATGATCCAATCAACTTCCATCAGGCCATGCAAGGTTCCAACTCTCAAAAGTGGATTGATGCCTTGAATGAGGAGTATAAGTCTATGCAAGACAATAAGGTTTGGGAACTTGTTTTATTACCAGAAGGTGCGAAACCCATTGGTTGCAAATGGATTTTTAAAACCAAAAGGGATTCGAATGGTAATGTGGAGAGGTATAAGGGTCGTCTTGTAGCTAAAGGCTTTACCCAAAAGGAATGGATTGACTTTAAAGAGACTTTCTCTCCGGTTTCATCGAAAGACTCTTTTAGGACAATCATGGCACTTGTTGCACATTTTGATCTTGAGCTTCATCAAATGGACGTCAAGACAGCTTTTCTCAATGGTGACATTGACGAAACAATTTATATGGTGCAGCCAGAAAACTTTGAGTTGGGAGACCCAAAGAATATGGTCTGTAAATTGACAAAGTCCATCTATGGACTCAAGCAAGCTTCTCGTCAGTGATATCACAAGTTTCATCATGTGATTATCTCGTTTGGTTTTGAGACAAACGTTGTTGATAATTGTGTGTATCAGTGGGAGTAAGCACATATTCCTGGTTTTATATGTCGATGACATACTGCTTGCCACAAATGATATAGGCATGTTGCATGAAACCAAGAGATTTCTATCAAAGAATTTTGAGATGAAAGATCTTGGTGACGCCTCCTTTGTATTAGGGATCCTGATACAACGTGATCGTTCTCGGGGTATTCTTGGATTATCACAAAGGTGTTATATCGATACAGTACTCAAAAGATTTGGCATGCAGAACTGCAAACCAGGTGACACCCCTGTCGCTAAGGGAGACAAATTCAGTCTCAATCAGTGCCCTAAAACTAACCTTGAAATTATGGAAATGCAAAAGATTCCCTATGCATCAGCTGTAGGTAGTCTAATGTATGCTCAGGTGTGTACGCGTCCGGATATTGCGTACATTGTTGGCATGTTAGGCAGATATTTAAGTAATCCTGGAATGGATCATTGGAAAGCGGCCAAGCGGGTTATGAGGTATTTACAGAGAACAAAAGATCACATGCTCACATATAGAAGATCGGATCATTTGGAGATCATAGGGTATTCTGATTCCGATTTTGCTGGATGTAAAGACAGTATGAAATCCACATCAGGCTACCTTTACCTGTTAGCTGGTGGAGCTATTTCTTGGAGGAGTGCCAAACAGACACTCGTTACTGATTCCACCATGGCAGCAGAGTTTGTAGCATGCTATGAGGCATCCAACCATGGTATATGGCTGCAGAATTTTATCACTGGGCTGTGAGTTCTAGCGGATATTGAAAGACCACTCACACTATATTGTGACAATAAGTCGGCAGTGCTATATTCGAACAACAATAGGAGCTCATTTAAGTCAAAACATATTGCAATTAAGTTCCTAGTTTTGTGAAGGAGAGAATACAGGATGGACAAATATCCATAAAGCACATTGGGACAAACTCCATGATAGCGGATCCGCTTACAAAGGGATTACCACCCAAGGTCTTTCATGAGCACACTGCTCATATAGGTGTTATTTTGTGTGAGGATATCACACTATAGTGGGAGTTTGTATCAGTTTATATACTATTGCTTTATGTTTAATTTTGGACATACTTATGCATTTATGTATTTGGATATTTTTCTGATCAGAAATAAAGTTTCAGCGCATTTCACTATGTTACATTGTATTCAATCTTGATCTCACTAAGGAATAAAGTAAGACCAGTTGGAAATAGACATGTATAGATCACATTGCATGTATTTTTCATGCTACGCATCCATGATTGATCTATGTCATTTCGTTATATTGGTGTACGTGAACATTGATGGGTTTAGTCATGTTCCATATGACGAAAACTGCTTTGATCCTATACCGGCATAATTAATGGACGAGATTGTTTGGATATACCCTCAGATTATGATAGCAGCATTTTAGAGCTCATACAGTCATACACATTTGTTAAGTTACATATATGGCCCAGTGGGAGATTATTGAAAAATTTCATCATGTGGGGCCACACATGTAACCATTAAATGTGTTATGCTATCTTTGGTTAAGCCTAATTGAAGTGATCTAATTAAGACTTAAAGTTTTAAGGCTTAAGGGTATAATTGTCATGGGATTAATGTGTAGATACCAGAATACTAATTCTAATTTGATGAGGGGACAAATTAGAATTAGCAAATCTCATTATTATATATTAGGGTTATGGTCCCCAATTCATATGGTAAATTCCTATTCTCTCTGACATCCCATCATCAGAAAGATTCAAATTTCTCTGGGTAGCCATATTGGATTGGAAGATCAACAACCTGCGAATAACTTCCACAATGAATCAAGGTATGTTTTCCGCTTTACATCTCTCGATGATTTGACATGGAGTATCTTGGTTGACCATAAGATTTTCGATCTAGATTCTTGTTTCTAACAATTGGGTATCATATCCCGGCTCAAGGCATTGAAGGCTAAAAAAGTATGAGGGCGCCAATGACAAACCAAGAAGAGTTGTAAGTGGTAAATGATGAGTAAGACTCTCCAAAGTGCTACAACCGACATTAGTGGACAGTGAGAAAGCCCAACATGCCTATGTGACCAAAATTCATCAACATCCAAAGAATAAAAATGCCATCTTGTTCAATTCCCCCTTTCTTTTTCTTTGAAACCTGTAGACTGCTGGCAGGGTTACTCTGCCTTTTTCTCTTTTTATCCACATATACACACTAACTTCTACGAAAACTTTATTTTGCTTCGGTTTGAGCATATGATTGCAGGGGATCACTTTATGATCGTTAATGATTAAAGTTGCCTTGTTGGCAAATGAATGGAGAACCTATCATAATATGCTCATAGTATTATGTCAGACACAACATGATATGATACTGGTCTACTTTTCTACAAAGTGTATTTTAAGAGGATCCTGTTAACCTTAGTTATTAATCTTTTAATCTGAAGATATTTATCATATTTCTTTTCATAAAAGACACGAATCATTTAAATCATTGCTATTTCTTGAATTCCCTTCTTTAGCAAAAAAAAAAAAAAATCATTGCAAGATAGCCTACAAACATGACTAATGTATGGAATTTGCATGTTGGAAGAAAGACTACAAACTAATTCATTATTTTTGTAAACTAGGTATGTAACACACAAGAATAAAATTAGTAACAATGAAGAACATGTTGTAGTTTGCACTGTGCACATCCAAATCCTACAGATCCGTCTAGCCGTTCCCTATATATATGTGTATTTGTGCATGTGTGGCTCGCTGCTTGCAAAGAAAGAAATATCAGATTACTCATATATATGAAGCAATTTTTTCTTGCAATTTTTACTCATATATCAGATCCATATGAGCCATTCTAGATTTCCTTAGCATGAAGGCCCCTTTTCCTTCTTCTATTGACCAATACAATACCAAACAAAGAAATCAACCAAAGGGCTGCTAGGCGGGCAGAGGGTCTGGGCGGGTGGAGGCAGGGGCGGTAGGGGAAGACGGAGGACTGGCCGGCATAAAGAGAGATGGAGAGAGAGATCATACCTTGGCTTGCTGCAATTGCAAGAAGAAGACGATTCCAAAGAAAGGTTTGGCTTGCTGTAGTTGCAAGAAGAAGACGATTCCGAAGATTGGTTTGGCTTGCTACAGTTGCAAGAAGAAGACGATTCGGAAGGAGGGTTTGGCGATTTGGAAGAAGGGTTTGGCGCCGTAGCTGTAAGAAGAAGAAATTCAGAAGAAGGGTCTCTTTTTTTTTTTAATGTTATTCGGACAAAGGGTTTAGATCAAAATGAGAATACACCACGGGCGAGAGTCTTATATAATGCTGGAACTTTTAGCGGGAGCTCCTATGGCCCACCAAAAATTAGGTTTAGTTCACCCAATATAATACTAGCTGCTAAAAATATATCTTTAGCCTCAAAAGCATAGGCCGCTGCAAAAAGTTAGACGCTAAAAACTAAAAAAAATTAATTTCCACCAAAACTTGGCGCCATTAGATGGGATTTATACAGGCAGTCACTGCTACGAGCTTCGCTAAAAGTTAATTAAAATTGACTTACGGACTCAAAATACAGGCCTTATATTCTTTTTCCAGGTTGGGTGGAGGCTTTCATTATACATGAGTCCGACCCTCGATGAATAACTACCATACATTTATAATGTATTGTCAAATCTCATTTTGAATGAAGGTTATCTTAAGAACGATCTAAAATCTCCCATTATTGACTTTCGTGGTAAAATCTCCCATTATTGACTTTCGTGGCCCCGCTTTTACAATACAGACCGTTTTTCTTCTTTATAATGCAAGAAAATGGGTAGTGGATTAAATTTTATATTTTGGTTCATTGTGGATTTTAACAAATTTGTGAAAAATTGTGAACTGTTAAATGTACTTGGGCTCGCACTTGAAGAGATGTGGAAATGACACACAATGGAATCTCTTTTACTTGTGTATCATTTGCCTATGGAAATGATTCACATATGCATCATTTACACATGTGAGTCATTTTCATAAAAACCATACGACCTCTTAGACTCTGGTAGATCCAGAGGTCTATAAGACTACAACTGGCACCAAGTTGATGGTTAGGTTTGGGTCGAAGTTTAATTACAGGATGGCCTTAAATTAAATCGGGCCCATTCACTGCCTATTCAAGAATATTGAACAATTCGGATCAGCCCACACAAGCGCCAAAGATTAAGATCCATAAGTAGGCACTTTTAAAGAATTGCTTAAAATCTATGTAGATCTAAAAGAATCAGCTTCAGCTTCCTGGTGCTTATTAGTTCAATAAACAAATTGCATAGTTATTATTACAAATATAGAGCCCACAAGAATGAGAGAAAAAATAAAGATGATTGATGGGGCCCACAAGAATACAATCACTAAATAAAAAGTATACATAAACCTAATTTGCAATATAAGTGTTTACATAAACTTTATTTACGCACAATTATCATACGTGAAGTCATCTAAGCAACAGATACATAAATAATTGTAAAAAATGCAATGACGCTAGTCTCATGCATGTCAATAATTTATGTATGAAAATGACTGACAACAAACAAACAACCCCCTAATAAATTCCCTGGGACCCACAATACTTGTCGCGGATGTTTCCCAAAAACGCAAGGAAAACGAGCTATTCCAGTAGCAGAACCTTTCCATCTTTTGCAGAGAGAGGGGCTTGTCTAAGGTCCAGCGTCTCTGCACCATAGTATGATACATCCTAGGGTACTCTCCAATGGACGTAGGCCACCTCGTCTCGTTAGAAGCACCTTTCCGGATATCTTCCTTCACAGCTATTCAAGCACTGTATTTATTTTTTCCCAAAACTACCCTTGTCAATTTCAAGCAAATTATTTTCCAACACTATCCGGCCCCTTATAAATTCTCAACCCACTTTAAATCAATGGGTCCCATATCTAAAATCTAAAACACCAATATGCTTGCTATTTTTTTTTACTTTTAGAGTTGGGCCTACCAATTGACATAGGCAATGTTCTTCTATAAGCAGAGTGCATAACTCTCATTTTGGAGATAAGTTTATCTCATGGTAGACTCATTATATAATACATGGCCATGATTTCATTAGAAGTTTTACCCAATCCAAGTTGGTCCCACTTAAAAATTCTCATATAATTTAACAGTAGTCTCACAAATTCATAACCCTTTTTGATGTGGCCCACTTATAAACGATTTAAATAAACCAAAATAAGTCACGCCTTATTTTATGAGCTTGGATGAAATTCCGTACAATTAGAGTTTGACTTCCTAAAAATTCTCGCATAAATTGATAGTAATCTGACAAATCCATGATGCTTCTCAATAGGGCCGCTTATACAAAATCCAAACCAGCCAAATAAATTACACTATATTTATGAGCTCTTATTAAATTTCACCCAATTTAAATAGGATCCACCGAGAATCCTCACATGATATAACAGGGGAAAATAAATTTACCATGCTACTCATACTATGGAGTATGGACAAGCCCTGAGGAGGATAGAAAGGGTCTCGATTCTTGCTGATCAGGAAAGGTAACAAGGAACGTACAGTCATCCATGTGAAAGAGTTGCATTAGGAAACGTGAATTCCGCGATTGTTTGTCAAATTTTGCACTGTGTGGCTCACCGATCACAAACATTACTTCTGTCATGGTCTGGGCCTGGGGCCGTGGAACAACGTTGGAATGGTTACTACCAATAAAATACAAGGAGCATGTCAGCAACTGTGGTGAGTCAATTGTGGATGTAAATTAATTAATTAAGATCCTTTGTGCATTATAGTTCTCTAATAAAGCTCTCTTAAACTCCACAGCTCATTTGGAAAAATTCACAATTTAGGGGCGCCTGTTTGGCATCATTGTTGTGTTGTTCCCAATTTTGCGTTTAGATCAATTTGTGCTCAGATCGAGTTGTGTCGAGAGTGACTGTACTTTGCACAATTTGTTTGGCAATACTATAATAAATTACTATGCTATACGGAATTTATTTAGCGACATTATAGAAGTTTTGCTCAAAGGAACGGAAGCAAGAGAATATAGAGTTCTTAGTGTGTGACTCACCTTTTAGTTTCAACACTCTATTATCATACATGGGACCAATATGCAGAAATTACAATGCGGTACCACCTTTAAAAATTAGAACATGGGCCCATAATTGATAGGATTTACAATGTGGGCCTGCTTTTATAAGAATTATAATGTGGCGCCTCGTTTTGCGAATGTGATATATGACCCATGTTTAGAAATTACAACGTAGCACATGCCTTCAAAAATTATAGTATGAGCTTCACATCTATAGGATTTACATGTTGGTCCATCTTTTGTGATCGTAACCATGTGACCCACATATAGGAATTAAAAAGTGGAGCCACATAGGACCACCCTTTAAAAATTACAATGTGGTGCTCACCATTAGAAATTAGAACGTGTGGACACATTAGTTGGATTTACAATGTGGGCCCACGCACCTTTATATGAATTATAATGTGCTGGCATCTTTTTGTTGATTGCAAACATGGGACCCACCTATAAAATTATAATGCGGTACGCATCTTTAGAAATTAGAACATGATGTCACATTCATAGGATACGCAATGTAGGCCCACATTCATAGGATTTACAGTGTGGCTCCACCTTTTGTGATTGTGACCATATAATCTAAATTTAAGAATTATAAAGTGGTGCCACCTTTTATGTGATCATAGGCACTTAACCCACATTTAAATCTCCTTCATATTAAATAATAACGTAAAATAAATATTTAAATTCAGTATTAGTTGATCAAATGCCGTTAAATTGAGTACCTGATTAATCCATTGTATAAATAATTTTATAGCATACTAATTAAAAAGAAATTGGATGGCATTAATTGATGCAATATCTTTAAGATCATCTGAATTGCTTTGAATTAGCATCATTTACATAACTTGAACCAAAAGTTATGTGATCTCTTTTTTCTACTTTTTTTTTTATCAAACTAAATTTAATCGATAGGTTTTTGTTAGCTTATCCTAATTTACATATTCATTATCAATGAATCAATATTTTTTTATATATGTGTTTAAAAAATTCAATTGTTACCCAATATGGCATTCGTGCTTATTATGTATATTAAATAATATAACAATATCTAATGTATGTTAATATAAGCACGGGCCTTTGTTGATATTTAATACTTCAACGCCCTCACCCCATCTCACACGGGGTCAACTTTGATAGAGAAACGAGCATCAGCCTCAATCAAATTATCTTAATTGTTGATTTTACGTCTCAAGATTTTATTTTTGCTATCGAAGGGTTCCCAACCCTTTGGACTGGACTAATCCCTCCGGAATAACGTTGAAATGGTTACCAATAAAATACAAGGAACGCGTAAAGTCCCTGTGAAGAAAGTGCTACATTTGAAAAAAAAATAAAAGAAAAAAGAAAACATGCATTAATCCACGATTGCCAACTACATCTTAACCATCCATTTTCTCTCTGTCGGTGTCAATTTTGATGAGTGGGGCCATAGGACTAGCTTCAATATGGCACGTGAGGAGCATGTCGGCAACTGTGGTCCGTCAATATACTCAATGTGGATGTAAATTAATTCATAGGATTTACAATATGAGCCCACCTTTATAAGAATTATAATGTGTCGATATCTTTTTTATTGATTGCAAACATGGGACCCACCTTTAAAATTATAATGTGGTACCTATATTTAGAAATTAGAACATGAGGTCACATTTACAGGATACGCAATGTAGGCCCACATTCATAGGATTTACAATATGGCTCTACCTTTCGTGATAGTAACCATATGACCCACATTTAAGAATTATGAAGTGGTGCCACCTTTTCAGTAATTACAGACACGTAACCCACATTTAGAAATTACAATGCGATGCCCACCTTTAGAAAATAGAACATGGGGTCCACATCCATACAATTTATAATGCGGTCCCACCATTATAGCAGTTATAATATGGGCCCACCTTTTGTAATTGTGACCATATATGTAACCCCACCTTTAGGATTGATAAAGTGGAGTCACTTTCTTTGAGATTGTGAACATGGGGCATACATTTAAGATAAGTGAGAGGACTTGAAGTCTTTAAATGATATTTTATAAATGAAAAGAGATAAGTAAGAAACAACTGTGCATTTGTTTCTTAAAAAAATGAAGTATTTTCGTTCCAACTTTCTTGTGCAGGTTAAGACCTATAGATTCCTTTCACTGAAAGCAAGATTCTGGATAGTGATTTACATATACCAATCATGTTTTTCATAACCTCATCTCACGGGATCATCCAGATAACATGATGCCAAACACACCCTTAGTTACAATTCACAAACTATTCTAGTACATAAATCCATTAATGAGACCCATCTTAGAAATTCAAGTTGTTTAAGGCAAAACTTTTAATGTATTTGTTAGAGAGTATTTCAAAGAAGATTGTCTATGAAAAATGATGAATTTATCTTAGATTATTATTAGATTAGATTTCGACAGCTCTGTTTTCAAGTGGGGGAGTATGTCACGCCTGTGGCCCCCTACAGAAGGGCGTTGGGTCCGGCGAACATCCGCCTAGATTGAGTGGGCAGGGGAAATTCTTAAGGACTGTGTAGGCAGTGGTACACAAGTCCCACATCAGAAACATGCTGGTCCAGATCTTGGGTATATATGTGTGACACGGTCCTTAACTCCACATGAGGCCTTTTAGTGGGTTAAAGTCTATCAAAAAATAAAACCGTGGGGCATGTGGGTCAAAGGGAACAATATCATTTGAAGAGCGGGCCCAAGTAGGGAGATGTTATTATTTGATTTCATTTCCTATTTAAGCTGTTGTTATCATTTGATTATATATATTTTTGTTAAGTGTTATCATTTGATTTTATTTCTATTTAGGGGTGTGATTGAGTTTTCTATTTACAGTGACTATATGAATCAGATAACCAATTACTTGGCGTTGGCCCCACCTTCAGATGAATCACCTCTAAAGTATGAAGCTTTACCTTGGATATGTTTTAATGAGCGGACCTATTCCGATTAGAGTGAAATTTAGTGTAGAGTGAATAGAAGGAAGGATAATTATTTAAGGCAAATTAACTAGATTACAGTTGGGAACCCAATGAAAGACTTTTTGGCGGTAGGTCCATCATCATTTGCTTTTATAGACTAAGGTCCACAGACTTCTTTCATAGTGACAGCAGTCCTTTCATGAAACTGACCATTTGAAAAAGACATAAATACCCCTTGTAACACCCCGACGCGCCTTAATCTCGTTTTAGAGTGAATTAATTTAGGTTATTGGTTAATGGATGTTTTGATCTTGATTGGACTGATTAGGTAGAATTAGTGGGGTTTGACCATTTACTAGGTAGATTATGACTTTTGGAGTGTTTTGGGTTTTGTGTGTACTTAGAAATTTTTGGGTTTTTAATGCATTGCACAGAGCATTTCATGGGCCTTAACTTTCATGCTTTGACCCATTTAATTCGGATCCATTTAGGCCCATTTCCAGCCCATCCATTAGCTCCAAGCCCTTTCTTGCAATTTCAGTCCTTTTTGTGGACTTGCATGTAAAGCATGGAAAGTTTTGTTTAAAAGATTCCAACCCCAGCCATTTTTCCTTCTTCTCTTCTTTTCACTTCTTCATTCCAGCTGGGAGCTATTCTTCTTTTCTATTCTTCTTCTTCCTTCACTCCTAGCATCAACCAAGGGATCTTGCATGAGTGGATTGCATCTCCACTTCATCTTCTCCATCTTCTTTGTCAAGGACTACATTTCATAAGCTCAAGCATTCATCCATTCTTCATCTTCTTGCTCTTGGTAAGCTCTTTCTTCACTAATCATTTCCATTTGATTTCTTTCATCCTTGGAAAGCTACAAATCGTGTATGCATCATCTTCTTCCTCATTCATTTCATTCATTTTCGTTTTCACCATTTTAGGGCATTTGAGCTTGAGTTTTGGGGATTTTGAGCTTAAGAGGTTTTAGGTGTGTGAGATAGCTTTCAAGCACCTAAGGCAAGTTAAACTTACATGTTTATATGCATGCTTCATTGTTTGATTCATGAATGTATTCAATCATGTGTAGACACCCTTCTTCTTGCTCAAAAAAATGGATTTTTATGGATGATTCTTCTTGTTAATGTATATGGGTTTATTGGTGGTTTTTATGAGCATTTTGGAAGCTCAAGAATACCCATTTGTTGTGGTTTAAAACCAAGAAGAATGCCTTGAATGGCTTGGAAGGAAACAAAGAAGTTTCAGATTTTCGGACCCAGGATTTGACAGTTCGCTCGAGCGAGCGTGAGTGAACGCTCGAGCGAAGGGCTCTCTGGGAGAGTTCGCTCGAGCGAACTTTTGGTCCGGTTGAGCGAACAACTCTCTGTCTGGGGTCTGCTCGAGCGAACATTTGGACGCTCGAGCGAACCTGATACCGCAGTATGCAGATTTCCAACGACCATAACTTTTTAACCGTATGTCCGTTTTTGGAGATCTACATACCGTTGGAAAGCTCATGATGTGTAGAACTCAAAAAAGGTGATTTTATTTGATTTGAGTCTTGAAAAAGATTATATGTTGGATTTTACATAATTGTGACAAATGGACGTTTCCATGAGCCGGACATTGAACCGTAGCTGTTCTAGTTGATTGGCCTGATAGATGGACTTGTAGGATGTGCATCCTGAACTTTTATCATGACCGATGGTTTGTTTAATTGTGGATATGGATTGAGCAACCGTACCCACAAGGGGCCTTGTGTTCTTCGGACTGTAACCAAACAAAATGGGTTCTATTAAGGGATTCGACGTCCAAATTATGTAATGCCAAGGGGTCCTTGTAGCCCGATAATGTCGAACTCTTAATACTACCCGAGTTGGATGGTGAAGACCACATGTGTTTCCAAGACCGTAAGCTTGGCTTGAATTTCATCTTGACTCCGTATATGATCTATATGTATATGCATTGCATTCCGTTTTCAGTATTCTAGTATGACTTGATCATGCTTCTATTCAGTTATGTATTTTCTGTTACACATCTGTTATATTACATTTATTTCTATCTTTGTTCAGCATATTTCAGTAAGTCCCGATTTGTTATCTATATGTCTTGTTCTGTATATGTCCTGTATCTAATTAACACAGTTCTGCACCTGATCTGTTGTTTGCACTCTATGAGTCGGCACCACTTAGCTTCGACCCTATCTAAGTCGGACCCGGCTAAGTGTGGGTTTAGTATATTCTGGCCCTCTGCAGATGGAAATTTATTCTGAGGGTTTACCGGCACCCTAGGTCTACGATGGAGAATTCTGGGTACCTCTGTCTCCTAGTAGCACCACCCTGTCCTGCCCTGATATTCTGCTCTCATTTTATTTCATGCCATATGATTAACTTGAGAGAACATAGCTTATGTGGATGTGCCAACTAGTACTGTTAATATGTTTATCTGTTATATATGACTCGTATGTCTCATGCTAACTCATGCACTGATATGCCTAGTGATCATTCCTTGATTTCTTATGATTTATCCCTGTCTGACTATTCATTTGTTACATGTTATATGGACTGTATATGTTTGTCTTGCTTAGCTTAGTCTAATGGTGCTACACTTGGCGTTACAGGTGAATACATCGACGCCACTGCCCCGGAGATCCTTGAGGAAGAGGAACCTCCACTTAACGTAGCAGAGTGGACTCCTGATGATGTCTTTTAGACATCTACTCGATGAGAAATGGACGTTAAATTACCCATTGACCGTGGCTAGGATTGCCACATCTTTTGTATTAGCTTATAAACTTGTTTAGCTTTTGGAATTGTAAATTTTAACTTAACTAACTTACTTCTTCTCTCTCTATCTCTTGAACTTGAATCTTTAAATTTATGCTCATGGACCCTTATGCTCTATATCTTGATGATTGTGTTATGTTAATTGGATATCTATTTGACAGATTTATACAGGTATATTGAGAAATATAAACCTCACACGTGATATCCTGTGGGTAAATTCCGTACGTGGGGACCTAGAGTCAATGAGTTTGACTCGAATTTCCACGCGGACGTGTGTCGCGCCTCGGGATGTGTGAAATCTCGGGCTCGGGGCGTGACACCCCTGGACACGTCAGCATAAAGGATTGCTTCACTTAAAATCATTTCAAACCCTTTCATCGAAACAGAAACCACATTCATCTCAAAAGCGAAACAAAATACGATTAATCAAACTGCAAAAAAGAATCGATTGGAGAGAAACTGGTTCGACTTGGTGCTTCTCGGTTTCAATCTGTGCAATAACTCTCCAGACAAGATGAGAAGAGTTGTAGAGGAGATCTCTGATGGGCCACATAGACTCGTTGGAGTTGGATAGGAGAGAAGTAGTCTAGGTTCTTTGTTTTGCAGAGTTATAAGTACCGATCTCAAGGGTTGTAGAGTTGCATTACATCTCTCTTTTCTCGGTTTGCATGATCAAAAGCACATGGCATTTTCTCCCATGATCTTGACAAGTGGCAAATAGGGAAAGAGATAGGAGAGAAGTTGACTTAATTCAAGCGAAGCTACCAGAAGAAGATAGAAAAGGGGAAGAGGACGGTTGAGCTTTTGCACGTGATCGGCTGTGATGCCCAGCATCCACTCAGTCAATATGCCAGCAAATTTGTGCGGGTCCAGACTCAGATAAATTTGTGCTGGTCTAGACTTAAATAAATTTGTTCGCAAATGAGAAAAATTATTCAAAACTCAGATAAATTTATCTGAGTTTTGGCAAATTTATCTGAGTTTTTTTAGAAGTTCAGATATGTTTGCCGAAAACTCTAATAAATTTTTCAAAAACTCAGTTGATTGGCCAAAAAACGCAGATAAATTCGTTAAAAAACTCAGATAAATTTTCCAAAAACACAGATAATTTGTTAAAAATTCAGAGAAACTCAGATAAATTTTCAGAAAACTCAGTGGATTTGCCAAATACGCAGATAAATATGTCAAAAACTCAGATAACTTTTCGAAAAACACAGATAATTTGTTAAAAACTCAAATAAATTTTTCAAAAACTCTGATAAATTTGACACAAATTCAAATAAATCTGACAGATAAATTTCACAAAACTCTGATAAAACCTCGGACCGATTTCCTCTGTCTGCGAAGCCATCCGGCCTCAATCCTCTGCCCCAAGCCCTCAACAGCTCCGCCTTCCCGGCACCAAAATCCCATCATTTGCAACCCCAACCGCCCAACCCCCAAGCCCAGTCACCGCCGCCGGAGCTGCTGCCACTGCACATGCATATGCTGCATCTGATTCACCTTCTTCATCCTTACACTTATCCTCGCCGCGATAGCTGACGGCGATGTCTCCTCGCAAGGCGTCGACATCGGCAACGGAACTTTCTCTGTTCTCGTCCACGGCACCAAGAACAGCACCACCCTTAAAACCGTCGTCTTCACCGGCGGTCCTCACGTCCTCGACTCAGATTTCGCGAACTAGCTCATATCGGATCTGAAGAAGAAGAATCGGCTGCCGCTCGAGATTCTTCTCGAGACGAATGTGAAGGTGAAGTTGGGATCTCTAAAGATGAAGAAGGTTGGAATTAGAGTTTTTTGTGATGGAATCGACGCCAAAAGGTCATGAGAAGGGAAAATGGCCATGGCTGAACGAGAGATCAACCATCTAATCCGATCAACAATCGTGGCCCACTTAAAAATGAAGGAGAATGTAACATTTAAAAAATTTTAAATTCAAACTTTTATGCTAAACAGTTATAAGGGCAAATCGGTAATAAAAATATGTGATGTGGCGTATTAAGGATCTCTCCCCGAACTAGTCCAGCTATATGGACCTTTTATGCTAAACAGTTATAAGGGCAAATCGGTAATAAAAATATGTGATGTGGCGTATTAAGGATCTCTCCCCGAACTATGTCCAGCTATATGGACCTTTGGCCTTAGAGGAAAAAGTTGTTGGACTGGAGACCTTGAAAGAACCAATCTGAGGGACCTTTGGCTAATTTACCCATTAGTTATCAACCTTATTCAAATAGAACTTTTAAATTGAACAAATTCGAAATTCATGAATCATATGAACAAAATCTCTAGAGCTGGGTTTGATGCAGATTTCATGTTTTGAAACCAAATTGAACAAAAAGGAAAAACGTAAACATTCTGACTCTACTCCTTGACTCAATGGAATTACCTGGTTTCGGATATGAAATGAGCAGTTGGTCTTTTAATTTAATTTTTCTTCAGTAGTCCTATTTAGAATTTCTTTTCAGAAGGTAAGCAAGAAATATAATTATAGGCAAGTTTTTGTAGCATCCATGGGGAATTTTCCTCCTCTGGGGAAAAAAATTTCCAATCCCTCCACACACGCACACCCCTTAAAAAATTAAAAAGGAAGTTAATTTTCCGTAGTTGCATCAACTGTGCCTACTTCTCCTTGACTTTCTATAGAAACATAGTGTGGTGTTTGTTGTAGAGTAATTAGTTTGAACAGCGGCTCCTAGCCCTTTTTCCCGAGTTGTTAATATACTTAAATACTTATTTCATAAAAAGAAAAAAGTAATGCATGAGATTGTGTTAATCACATTATTAATCATTTTTTTAAGCTAATAATAATATCAGCTCCCGTTGAAGTAAAATTTAATAATATACCATCCGGAAGGTGAAATTCATTTTTATACGGTATCCCACCAATAGGTGGGCACCACAGTGGAGTTCCATATATCCCACCAACGGGAAGAGTGTGGTAGGGAAGCCTCTGCCCCGTGAAACAGGGGATCCGGTTCCGTGTGGTAGATACTGAAGGGTCCAATTACGACAACACAAACATTCCGATGATAGTACTCTTTGATTCTCAACCACCCATTGAAATCCTTAACATGTGTGGTAGAATATCTCTCAAAGTGCATGGTAGAGTGTAACTTTAAAAAATTCATCACATGATACTACATCAGACATTGGTAAGAAGCCTACAAAGGAGCCTATAAAATGCGAGCCATGTTAAGCCCCCACCCACAGCTTGCTTAAGATATACCATTTCTTCCCCATCGCTTTATCTTCTTCTTCCAAAGCTTAACAATTATGTCTATTGTACTGAGCTCTAGCCTTTCAAATGCTCCAAAAAAACACCAACCGGAAGGAAATAAAACTTCTGAGGTAGTTCGTAGATCAGTGAACTATGTTCCGGAGATATGGGGTGATCGCTTTGTTGCATCCTCTCCCTATAGCTTGGTAAGAATGAATGAAGGCTGTTGCATGGCTAAATATTACACTATATATATTGCTCTTGATTGAAGTGAAGTTTGAGCTTATTATGAATGTATGGAGTCGAAGGGCGTGTATACTGAATGGTTTGGATCGAGCCTCACATGAGTCAAGTGAAATCAATCTCATTGCGGCTCCCATGCAAACCTTGGCATCTATCATTTCATAGAAATATATTTGATCACCCATCCAATTAAGTTAAACTCCATTGGTACAAGGGCATCTAGTATTAGATCCTCTGACGTTTTAACTCAAGACAAATTAAAGAGGTCCAGAGGGGGACCCACCTATAAAAAGTATAAAACAGTAATAAATGACTTCCTTTTGGATTAGCCCTGGACCCATTTAGTAAGTATTCCCTACAACAATGGTCCACCGAATTCAAGTAAATTTGGGGTCCATTGACTGGCCTACTTAAACCAAACTGGTATGAGTTAGGTGAGAGTTGTATAATCCTTGAGAAGAATTAGCCTAATAGCAAATATACCTGTTTCCATATCCTAACGAAAAGGTGTGTTTGATCTGCCTTCTTTTCTTTATATATCGGAGTCCATGACTTGTTAATGCAGACACCTGATGCACAAACCCAACAAAGAGCTAATGGGTTGAAGGAAGAAGTGAGGAAAATGCTGAGGAATGTAGACGATCATATGCAAGGACTGAATCTGATCGACGCTGTCCAACGTCTAGGAGTGGCCTACCACTTCGAAGAAGAGATTGCACAAGCTCTACTCCGGATTTACAAATCAGGGAGGGATTACGGTGATGATTTGCATGCAGTTGCTCTCCAATTTCGACTTTTAAGGCAAGAAGGTTACAATGTGTCACCCGGTAAGTACTTTTTTCCTCCATTCTTTCCATGAGTTAGATCCTCAGGTTTTGGAAGCTAGCTCTCTTTGAATTATTGGAATAGGGCATGCATGTGGAGTGTATCTGTGGCTTGGTGGCCTTGCGAGAAATAAGAGAGCTTTGAGTATTAGCAATCCGCAAAACGATTTGTAATATATTAAATGTTGCTAGTTGTTTAATCTAGAACTATAAATACATAGTTAAGTGAGAACATGGTTAGGTGGCAATATCTAATTCATTTTCTGTGGCTTAGAATCAAGATCTTATTCAAACTCAACATCAAATGGATGGTAGATTTCATGAATAGCTAATTCTCAAAGGTCTTATATTTTTGGTGTACCAACATATTAACCATATAAACTCTTATCTAAAAACAGTGAAAAGGGCTTATATATTTGGTGTAGCCAATATTAACCACAAACTCTATCTAAAAAAACACACACACATACCTGTCCCAGGAAACTTTAGAGGATCTAGGTCCATCTGGAAATTGACCTTTTCATACATTTATAACTAGTAGTGACAGCAGGGCGGACCCAGGCTTTGATGCCTGGGGCCGCCCCAGGTTGATTTTAAATTCTTCATTGATTTAAATGGGCCCCCCACACATATTTATCTAAACACTACACAATCGCCCCATGTCCAAAGCACATACTAAATGGTATATAATTGCCCCACCTAAATAAAAATTCTGGGTCCGCCCCTGAGTGACAGGACCTGACCCGGCACTAAAGCGACTGAAAGAGACCTTTCGGTACACTAACTAGCCATGTGACTCACACAACGTAAATTTGGTGATTGGCTGAGAAATTTTAGGTAGTGTCATCTAACCTACCTAACTCTCCTCCTTTCGACTAGCCTAGATAAACCTACTTGAGATGGGCCTACAATTTAAAGGAGCAGGTTTTAGGAAATTTTTTTGCTTGGCGCTAATATGAATGTCTGACCATCAATTTTTTGTCGGCCCACATTAAGCTTTTTTTGGGCACCCCAGCCCAGTGGCTCTAGGACCTATGAAAGTCCACACACGTAGAAAGAGGAAGTTCGAGGCAAGTGTGGAGAAGAGCCCACTACATGGGCCCACATAGTTAATTCATGAACACAGGCCACGTAAAAAAGCACAGAAAAGACCACTTATCAACGGGTTAGACAGTTCAAGTCAAATTGATCCATGTCAGGTGTGATCGGGGGAACATCAGACTTGATATGAATTTCGCCTCAACCAATCTCCCTACTCAAACCCGACCCATCAGAATGAGCTTTACTTGGATGACGGTGCTTTGGAAATGACCTCTATTATCTATCAAGTTTTAAGTCAAAACTTTTTTGCTAACCGGGGGTATCCGAGGTCTCTTTGAGCACCTGACTAAATCCCCCGAGTTTTAAGCCAATTAAAAATGTCTTATTCAATTTATTAATTTTGAAAGTTCAATTTATTAATTCTGAACTACCTTGGACTTAACATTCCACATATGTTGACAGAATTTTGCCAGAAAATCTTCCAGTCTAGGTGATTTTAAGATTGCTAATTGAAAAAAAAAAAAAGCATTTTTAACTTCCTCATCCATCTATCTTGATGTCAGTGTATTTAGCTGTTGAATCAATTCAGATGCTCTTTGCAGGTTGCATCGTCTGCTTTATTAATTAATCCATTTTATTTTTACCATCATTTCCAAACCAAAAAATATTGAGTTTCTTCTACATTGTGCCAATGTTAATTGTGAACTAGATGTATTCATGAAGTTTAAAGATGAAGAAGGTAAATTCAAGAGAACTCTAGCTGGTGATACAAGAAGTTTGCTTAGTTTATATGAAGCAGCACATATGGGAACTCATGGAGAAAACATACTAGATGAAGCCATTGCTTTTACAAGAGAGCATCTTAACTTGGCACTCCCTTGTCTTAACCCACCTTTTTCAACCCTGGTTGAGCTCGCACTTGAGCTACCTCTTCGTAAGCGCATAGAAAGGTTACAGTCCAGTTGTTACATCTCAATCTACCAAGAAGACAAGGACCGAAGCGATATCCTACTAGAGTTTGCAAAGCGAGATTTCAATCTTTTGCAACTATTGCATCAAGAAGAGCTAAGAGAAGTGTCAATGTAAGTTTCATGACCTTCACACATTAATGAAATAGAGATACAAATTTCATGAGCTATTGAAAATTGATTAATTTGAACATCAAATAGAAAAATGATGAATCACTTTATTACTTACTATGCAAATTTTGATTTTTCTTCTACAGGTGGTGGAAGAGTTGGGATTTTGCTGCAAAGTTACCATTCATCAGAGATAGAGTGGTGGAGTGCTACTTCTGGATATTAGGAGTGTATTTTGAACCACAATACTCCCGAGCTAGAAAGATGTTGACTAAAATCATATCATTAACATCAATCATGGATGACATCTATGATGTGCATGGTACCCTAGAGGAACTTGAACCATACACAGATGCAATCCAAAGGTTTGTTATATTAAATCACTACCCTTTTTGTTTTCCTTATAAAATCTCAGATGTTTTTTGGGGTCATAAAAATATTACACTGATGAGATTAATTGACACATCCTACCTTGATATTTAGGTGGGATCGAAGCGTCATCGATCAGTTTCCTGACTACATAAAGCTACATTTTTCCGCACTCTTAGACACTGTTGACAAATTTGAAGAAGAATTGGCTCAAGAAGGGAAATCCTATCGTATACCCTACTTAAAACAAGTGGTACATTATACAATTATACTTCTCTAATTTCTCTCACCCATGAAAGAGACGTGATATTCATAATGAGTTATTGTTTACTAATGCATTAGGATGAGTTATAGCTAAATCATGTATTCAATAAGTGAACCATCGATGGCTAGCTGGAATGATTTTGAACGGATTAGATACCAAATGTGAGCCCCACTTATGTATAGGCATAGTGATGGAGAGAATATATACCACCCACCTTCGGAGTAAAACTTCCATCTTAACAGATATAAAATGAAGAACGGGAATAGGTTTCTACTTCTTTCCTCATTGTTACAGATATTATCTACTCTAGGGTGAAATACAAAATATAGATTATGAAACTGAATTTTTTTTTTTGGGTTCATCAAACATTCCGGAAAAGATTAATAAAGTACCTTCCAAACAATCACTTGAAACAAGAATTTTGAAATTTCTTCTTCCAAATGTTCCGCAGATGAGGCACAATATAAATCCATGAATCAAGGAAGGCCAAAGGATTTTGGGGCTCACCAACTTAAGAACTCAAGAAATTAACTGAATTGGCACTCATTTGAACCCTATAATATGTTGAATTTTTATCTTAAGAAATTTTTTCAATTTTCAGACCTTATTTTCTTCAAGATCTGAAATCAAATCAAGCTTATTTTTAAGACTTTCAGTTCCCCTCCTCTCCATTTGAATTATCTTTAACGAGGGCCCCAAAGGGTTGTCACTCAAGATAACCGTTACTCAACATCTCTGTCTTTTCTTTTTTCTGAGGCCATACAGTCCCCTGTTTTTCAGCAGGTTGGTTTCGGCCCATTTGTATTCTTTTGGGACTTTTCTCAGTTCTTGCATTTCCCTCTTTCCTCGTTACTTCAATTTGCCTTTAAGAAAAAAAAGAGGTATTTTTAAACATAATTATGTGTGGCTTTTTGCATGACTGAAATAGTTATTTTCCTTCCTTTGTATGTGTAGTTCAAGGAAGTCTCAAAAGGCTACTTGATCGAAGAGCAATGGTCAAATTCTGGCCATGTCCCAACACTAGAAGAGTATATGACCAATGCCTTGATTACTAGTGCATACCCTATGCTTTCTGTAGTTTCATATGTTGGCATGGGAGATGTTGCAACCAAGGAAGCCTTTGACTGGGGAGTAAGCATGCCTAAGCTCATTGAAGCTGCTTCTGTAATTTGCAGACTCAAGGATGACATCACATCAAACCAGGTCCATATCTCTTTTAAAACCATTTTTCAATGGATCCCACCATGTTTGCTTACATATATGGTAAAGTCAAGAGGAAGTAAATATTACATCATGGTAAATGTTATATAACGTATGCAGTGAAGGAAAGTGAGAGACATATAGTGTGCGGTAAAGTAGTTGTTTTTTGTAGTGAGTTTACTTTACCACATTTTTATGAGGTAAAGACAAAGTGGTCTGTGATAAAATTTGCGCGCGGTAAGAAGAATGAGTGGCTTGTCACTCTACCTATTCATCCAAACATGATATAGAAAGAAGATTTGACCAATGGGGTTACTTTATTTTTACCTTAACTTTACCATTTTCCCAACAAACATTTGGATTTACATCATTGGAAAAGCATCATTATCCTCACCTTTGGTTTATGAAATGTGAAGCTTGAACAAGAGAGAGGGCATGTGGCATCAATTATCCAGATCTACATGAATGAGAATGGGAGCACATATGAAGAGGCATGTGAAAAGTTTAAAATGATGGCTGCGGATGCATGGAAAGACATAAACAAGGAATGCCTGAAGCCCACTCCAGCTCCTATGCCTCTGCTCATGCGAACTGTAAATCTCACACGTGTGATTGAAGTACTGTATCAACATAGAGATGGATACACCAATCCCACATATGAGACCAAAGAACGTATCTTGTCAGTGCTTGTTAATCCTATTCCAGTTTAAGAACTATAAGTGTATTACTTAGAGCATGTATGTGGTTGTGTTGAATAAATGATAAATGTACTAATTTGTCCCATCTTCCACCAGTATAAATTAAATATGTTGAAGAAATGATAAATGTACCGAAGTAAATTAATAATACAATAAATTGTGGAGTGTTTATGATGATAAAATAAAATTATAAAGGTCTCTCTACACTGAATGTGTTTCCAATATCATCTTACCTAAAGATGTCAAATGGGTGGGGCCGGCCCATTTCGGCATGGCAAGGCCCGCGGTACAGCTCGACGCGGTCAATGGCACGGCCCATGGCGAGGGAACGGGCACGGCCAATCCATCCATAAGGGTTGGCCCGCCCAAAAATGGCTATTTTTTTAAATTGTCCATTAATTTTAAAACCCCCCTCCCCCCAACAGCCATAAAATGGTCATATAAAGGGTATTTTTTGTCCTTTTCAAATTTACAAAGTCTATAAATACTCCAACCCTCTCATGCTTCTCGATGGAGTATGTCGTTTGACCGAATCACATAAATATCGTTGTCATTCTCCGTGCCCGTGTTTTAATTTTTAATTTTTAATTTTAATACCTAAAAAGAGAAAAAAACTAATCGAAAAAAAATTAAAGAGGCGTGCACGCCCAGCATGGAGGCACGGGACAGCCCAGCCTGCTCCGAGGCCCGTCCCGGCCTGTTTGACATGCCTAATCTTACCTTTACCTTGTCCATGGGTGGTAAACTAAATGTATTTTACTTAAAAAAAAACGGGAGAAGAAGAAGCTTTTTTATTTTTTATATTTTGAAAGATTTAAAATAACATTTCCTATCTTTCTAAATTTGGTGGATGAAAGTTTGATTAATTTCCCTTTTTCTCTCGCTAAGGAAGCTCCATTGAAACTTGAAAGTTCTCTAGAAGCATCCCTAGTTATCCTTGATTACAAGATGGATTTCATCTACACTGGACGGCCGGATCATAAATGGTCTTCATCAAAAGAGGCAAAAACACTTTTATTTTTCATTTTTCTAACCAGAACCAGCAACTACTTCGCCAAAACTTTCCTATGGATAATGAAAAAGGTTGGCAGGAAGTTAGAAGCCAGTACAACAAAATGCTAATTTTCCTATTTTACCTTACGTCTAACTATGACAACCAGCCATGTTTTATTGTGACTAGCTGGACCAAGTTGTCCTTATGTGAATACAAACCTTATGTTTGGTAGCTTATCACCCTGATTGGGTGGGAGGTAGCTTTTCTTCCATTACATTGGTGAGAAAGTTAATGCTCCTAAAAATTTTCCCTATCAATGGGAACCCCTTAATAAAGACCCAACCCCCTCACCAGTGACCCATCCAGGAATTTCTCCCAGAGTGGGCAAAGAAGAATTAAAATCTCATCCCTATATTTTTTTTTTTGTATAATATCATAAAGAGAAAACCAATCATGTACTCAATCGGACTGTGGGCCTCACTCCTAGTGATATGAATTTTTAGAGTATATCATTAAAGGAAATGGTGTTCATTTTGAATGGTTTGGATTATAATTATGTGGGCTCTACAATGAGTTTCGGAAGACCTATAAGTTAGCATATAATCTAGTGGGTCATTATTCTTGCTAATCTAATCTAACCATTTACATATCCCGATAGCCATAGGATCTCAATCCAATCTAATCAAAATCAATATTCTTGGTAAATTTTTAAATAACATGGTATCAAAATAGATTCTCACAGCATAAAATAAAGAAAGAATAAATAACATAAAAAAGTAACTTTATTTAAGAAAAATATACAATACATAGAAAAAAATTAACACATGCATTTAAAGATATACATTAAAGAGGCATCCATTCAACTCAAGAAAAAAAAAGGGAAAAAATACAAAAGAAACAAAAGGCAAAATGGGTTTTTCAAATTACTTGTATAGGTGTATTTGAAAACCTATGCAAAGCGTTGAAGAATGAAGGAGGAGACAATAGGCAATAAATGTGACCAATAAAAAGGACTAGGTACTTGTATTTGGAAACAAAGTGAGAAATAAGGCAAAAAAGAAAAGAGGAGAAAAAGGAGGAGCTAAACTTGCCGTTTAAGGAGAGCCTTCCATAACTTGCTTTTGAAGAAATAAAAAAATATAATTTTTTCCAAACTTCTCCTCTGATTTTATGACTTAGTCAGTTAGTTGTAGCAAAAAGTGAGGAGGGGCAAAAGTAGTTAAAAGCCAAAACTGCCCATAGAAAAAAAAGATTAAAACAACTTATCCCCTTGTGAGAATTTCAAAAAATTGAGGGGCAAGCCCTTATGTCAATCGCTAATCCCCTGTGAATTGGCCTTGTCCTGATCTGACACTAATTTATTGACCATTAAATTAAGTTTTATAAGAAAATTGTAATTTGATCATCAAGATATAAGGTCGAACAAATCAAAAGTTGTGATGATTCAAATGGGATGATTTTATTTTTCCCCCAAAATCATATCTACTGTGAAACCTTTCTATCGAGCTATCATCCCATCATTGGCATGCATCAAAATGAATCACACAATAAATTAGAGCTTTACCTGATCTCACACAAGCCTTAAGAGCTGAGGTATCTTTTACTGAAATGTAACCACATATATAGAGGAATCTTTAGGCGAGCAACCACACAAATTACTTAGATATATATATGCATGGCCTACCTAAAATGACTTCCTATCATCAATCCAAACCCCCCCCCCCCCCCCCCCCCCCCCCCCGCGTGGTGCAACCACACAAATTACCCGTGCAACCACACGAATTACTTAGATATATATGTATGCATGGCCTACCTAAAAGGACTTCCTATCATAAATCCAAACCACCCCCCCCCCCCCCCCCCCCCCCCCCCCCTATGTTTTCACACCAATACAAATGGAATTGACAATTTGATTTGAAGAAATAATTCATGCATTCTAAAATCATAAAACTTGAGGGCCATAGATTACGAGGTTAAGATGATGTGTTGGACATGAAATCTTTGCCCAGAGTGGGTCACATCAAGATCTTTGAGTCCCCACCTTCCCATGAATTGATATGGCCTTAGTGCACCCCATCTGAGCATCCTAACCCTATTATCCAGGCCCATGAGTCCATTCTATTTTCATGGGTGTACAGTCGATTATCCAACAGTCCAATCCATTCGCATAGGTGCAAACCCAAGAGCCTTGTGATCTAAAGGGAGAGTGTTTTGTGGTCTGCTCAGAAAAATCATCAAGTGGGCCCTACTATGGGCGAGCACAATGCACGAGGTATGCATTGGGTTTGTCTATACATATATATATATATATATATATGATATTCATGTGCATCCTTTTCTCACCATATAGTGAGAGACAAACTTAATGAGGCCCACATAGGGCCCCATTGATCATGAGATTGGGGCAGATGGAAAGAGATATCTTTGATGGGCACATATATCATTTGGGGTCAATCTCATGCCTCTAACCCCTTCATCCATGGCCTACAAGTTTAACGACTCTATATTGAATAAAAAAATTGACCCTCCATCCAACGGTCCAATCCATTCGGATAGGTGAAAACTCAATGGACCCAATATAATTTAGGGGGTCTCATGTGTATAAATGGTTTGGATGTATCATGAATATGGTGAGGGATGGACGCACAAGAATATTTCTCATGTATGTATGTATGTGTGTGTGTGTGTATATATATATATTCAGATGAGCTCGTGAGAGATAGTTTAGATGCGCAACCCTTGTGAGCCAACTTTCTATGGTCATACTAAATGTGACACACACATCCACTCTTCCGACATGTCATTGATGCTGAAGCAAGAAGAGTATACAGTCTATTATGATAGTCAGAGTGTTATGGATCTTAGCAAGAACGCTACATATCGCTCTGATACCACTTGTTGTGCGCGTGTATGCGGAAACGTGAATCAATGTGATCGAACAAATAAACAACCACACAAGAACAATCAATCACACACAAGAAAATTACGTGGTTCGGCAATCTTGCCTACGTCCACGGGAAAGAAACTCGACTCTCCTTTATATTCACTCTTCTGTCTGTCTGTCTCAATGTCTCATGGGTTACACATTACATCATATATATAATGTTCTATTTCTTATTCCCCAAGAAACCCTATCTTAGTCAATAAGAAGTCCCGGTACAATTACCATAATATCCATGACCATGAACCTACTTGGTCTGGACCCACTAAGCCCAACAACTGATCCCATGTTTCATACATTATTTCGAATGGGACTCACCCTTGAATTGAAATTAAGAGAAAACGATACATTCTAAGAATTTTAAACTCGAGGGCCACAAATCAAGTTATTAGGATGATAAGATGGACCTGAAGTTTTTCCATACAGGAGGGTCGTTGGATCCAAATCTTTCGATCCTCACCTTCCCATGAATTGATGTCGCCTTGAGTGGGCCCCTCAAGGGTGTGTTCAAATTACTTAGATGATCATATGCGCACCTAAAAAGCTATAGATATTATTTCCCTCTTCCGTAGACCCTCTCCATGCAAACCCTCGTGCGACTCCCTTGTGAGGCCACAACAATTTATGGGGAAGGTAGTGGTTGAAAGCTCCCAATTATGCCTACATGTGCAAGATTTTGACTCCGTTGGATCATCCTAACCTTTTTGATCTATGGCCTTTAAGTTTAACACATTTAGATGCATCATTTTTTTAGGATTCCAATCCAACATAACAGTTGGATAAGCATCAAACTTGGGATTCTCCCGGTTCATTGAGGGTAAGTGGGGAGTACAAGGGATTGAATTAATTATAGAGATCCCACGTGTTTAAGAGGAGGGGGTCTGGTGGACGTCTCTCATGAGAGACATCCTTATTTGAGCCTCAGCCACGTTTGAGTTAGGTTTGGACAGGATTCTATTTTGATACTAGAATTGGACAAACGGTAGGATAGTGTAGCTCAGGCTTCCTCATTTATAACTATACTTCAAAAACCTATAATGAATCTTGATGTAAAAGTTCTATGTGGTTTAATAAGTTAGAGCAGACTTTTAAATGATTAAAGAAATGAGAGGTTTAAATCTAATGAGTGTTTAAATGGGCCCAGTGCCAATTCAGGGTGATACCAACTATGGTGGGGTTTATTTGGTTGATCATAGAGCCATATGCATGGTACTATACAAACATTGTATGATCGATTATGAAAATTAATAAATAAAATGGCTAATTGAGTACAATGTGCTCCCCAATCCAGATTTCATCCCAAATCTGAAAACAAACCCCACTCTGGTCTCACTTTTGCTCCAGCGGGTCATGTGGGTTAGGGGTTGACCCTGCCTAATTAAGTTGGACCTCCATCCATTACACACTTTAATTTACCGATAATTTAGCGAAACAAGAAAGATAGTGATATTCATTTCTTTTCCCATTTTCCCAAGTCAAAATAGACCAGATCCACCATCCAAGCAACAAAGTCAACAAGTCAAATCCTTAAAGTGCATGGTTTACTTAGGAGGATATATGACGAGGAAGAGCATTAACATGTCTAAAGAAAGGCACCTTGACAGTAATAAGGGGAGGGTAGAGCTTTGAAATCAAAGGAACTGCATTTCCTAGAAATGAGGACAAACACTAAACACTGCATCTCCAAGTCCTTACGTCGCATGCGTGGGGGCCATGTTTAGGCTATCTAAAATGTAGATCTGAAGGAATCCACCATCAATTCATGATCACCCACTTTAATTAATTAATCAAGATTCAATGATCTTCGTCCTTTCACCGAAGGCCCAAGAGTAGTCATCATCACCTGAGCCTTATATATCCACTTTATTAGAGCATGCATGGATCCTCTATGGTAGCTCGCTGTTACACGTAACCATGTAATACTTTTTCTAAAACTCCATCATATGGCCCACATAGAGGTAACTCAAACCGTTTAAGATGAATCACATCTCCTCCACTAATATATCTTCAAGTTTTAGTTCAAAAAGAGTGGGTCCCACCATCCTATTGAGCTCTATGAGGGAAACGTGATGAGTAGGTGCTAATGTGTCATTGTTGTTGCTGACATGATGTTAATCACATTTCCGTCATGCGCGCGGCTCAATCGGGCCGTGGGTCAACTCCTTTCAAACTGAAACTTGACGATAGATCTATCAGTGATGAGATGGGATTCATCCGAAACAACCTGCATTATCTCTATGTGGGACCCATGATGGAGTTCAAGAAAAGTGTTACACGAATCCTATGTAATAACTATAGTTGCAACGGAGGATCCGGGGTCAATTTATTCTCGGTCAACACAAAGTAGTGCCGGGCCTTCCAATATTGGATTATTTGTATATTGTAATTAGCTCGCCTTCTATATTTAAGGCCGCTTGAATTCATATTTCCTGATTGTTTGAAGAATATACATGCCGGGATTTTGGAATGGCATTTAAGTTGTTGGCATTGGATATGGATGTGACAGCCCCCATCTTATCTCTCTTAGTAAGGTGAGAGATGTTCATATGAGCATCTCTCATATATAAATATATATATATAGAAAAAATAGGGCAAGGCACTCCTAAGCTTAAGCTTATGGTAGAATTTCATAAGCTCATGCTTGTGGAGCCCACCTTGGTCTATCCAAATGGACCAAATACATGACCCCTTTGAATTGCACATGTCCACCAACTTTCGATCAGATCCGAATTTACTGGACTGTTTGATCAACTATGTACCAATTCGAATGGACTATTGACCATTAAACTTTTGGGGCCCAGATGGAGATGATGGAAATCACGGTTGTGGCTGATTTTTTGCAGAGAAGAAGGTCCTAATGAGTCATTGAAATCCTCTCATCCCAATCCCATGTGGGTCTCAAGGTGGGTCCCACCACACATTTGAGCCTACATTATCCTAAGCTTGAGCTTAGAGAGTTGCCCCCATATATATGTGTGTGTTTATATATATATATATAAAATGAGTTTTGATGTAAAAATTCTACGTGGTTTAATAATTTAGGACAAACCTTTAAAAGATTAAAATCCTCATATATCCATTTGAATGTATATAATATATTTTTGTTATTATAGTGTTTAAAGACAGAATATGGGCTCCATCGAAAGTCAAAGTTGTTGAATCAGTCTAAATCAAGGTTGGAAAACTCGTGACTCGGAATCGACTCGTCCAATGCAAAAAAGAATTGACTCGGATGGAGTTAACGCGGAGTCATGTTTTAAAAAAAAAAATTCAAAAATATTTAAATATAAATCCATTACTTATAAATATTTATTTGCATGCATTAATGATGGTCAATTCTAATTAATAAATTTATATATGTAATAAAATTATTGTAATAGGAAATATTAAAAATGATATGTTGCTTATTATATAATTGGTTAAACCCAATTATCGATTAAAAAATATCAAATATAAGTCTCAAATTACATTTTAGTCATCATTTTCAAATTGCCGACTCCAAACATCATGTATAATTATTTATAAATAAATCTTAATTATTTAAAATTAGATCTACCTATAAAATGGTTCAGAGTACAAACTACTTATTAAAATAAGATGACACGGCCGAGTCTTCCCTATATTTGACTCGGTCCTTTGTCAGAATGAGATGACTCGAGAGAGTCAATTATCAATTTGGAGAGTTTGCCAATCATGATCAAAATCATTTTGCATTAAAAAAAATAAATAAATGATACAAAAGGTATTGCAAAAGAGCGTATCTTACTCCAACGGTGAATACAAATTAAATGGGCTCAGTGCCTATTCAGGGTGATACCAACTATGGTGGAGTTTGGTTGATCATAGAGCCATATGGTACTATACAAACATATGTATGATTATGAAAATTAATAAATAAAATGGCTAATTGAGTACAATGTGCACCAACCTGATCCCCAATCCAGATTTCTTCGAGGTTTTTAAATTTAGGCCGAATCAGAAGCCCAAATCTGGAAGAAAAAAAAATCCTTCACTGTGATTTCACTTTTACTCCAGCGGGTCATTTGGGTTAGGGTTTGACCCTACCCAACTTGCACCTCCATTATAAAATACATAGTACACTGCGTCGAACGGACCAGATCCATTGCCACACTTTAATTTAGCGAAACAAGTAAGATAATAATATTCATTTCTTTTTCCATTTTCCCAAGTCAAAAGATCAGATCCATCATCCAAGCAACAGAGTCAACAAGTCAAATCCTCAAAACAGCCCTTGAGTGCATGATTTACTTTTGATTACTTAACAAAGATCTTTGACTGGGAAGAGTAGTAACAAGGCAAAAGGCAACTTTGACAATAAAAAAAAAAAGGAGGGTAGAGCTTTGAAATCAAAGGAACTGGCATTTCCTAGAAATGAAAAACACTGTATCCCCAACTCCCTACGTCGCATGCGTGGAGGCCATGTTTAGGCGATCTAAATTGTAGATTGTAAGGAATCCACCATTAATTACCCACTTTAAATTTATCAAGATTCAATGATCTTTGTCCTTTCACCGAAGGCCTAAGAGTCATCATCATAACCTACGCCTTATCCACTTTTTTAGAGCACGGATCCTCTGTTGTCGCTATTACACTGGAACCATGCATGTATTACTTTTTCTAAAACTCCATCGAATGGCCAATAGACCGTTTAAGATGAATCGCATCTCCTCCCTAATATATCTTTAAGTTTTAGTTCAAAAGGAGTGGGTCCCACCATGATGAGTAGGTGCTAATGTGTCATTGTTGCTGATATGGTGTTAAAACACATTTACGTCATGCAGCTCAATTGGACTATGGGCCAACTCCTTTCAAACTGAAACATGACGATAGATCTATCAGTGATGAGATGAGATTCATCTGGAACAACATGCATTATCTTTATATGGGCTCCATAATAGAATTCAAGAAAAGTGTAACACGGATCCTAAGTAATAGCTATAGCTGCAACCGAGGATCCGGGCCAGTACTTTATTCTCGGTCAGCACAAAGTAGTGCCGGGCCTTCCAATATTGGATTATCTGTATATTGTAATTAGCTCGCCTTCTTTATTTAAGGCTGCTTGAAATTTTTGGAATTCATGTTTCCTGGTTGTTTGAAGATTTTGCATGCCGGGATTTCGGAATGACACATTGCAGAGTTGAACGAAAGCCTTTGAGGAGACGCCTATAAAAGCACAAATTCTGGTCAAGTTGTTTATATTTTATTTTATTTGGGTATCTTCTATCAAAGTTTTGACTATTGTTTATTGATGTAACTGTAGGCTATTTGGTAAGAAACTTTCTTATATATATATGTGGGCATGTGGTCTTGTTGATATGTGTGTATTGAAGAACAAGATGAGGCAGTTCATGGCCTTGTGGGTGCTTGTGGTACTGGTGATGGGGGTGTGGGAGGCGACCCCTGCAGGTGCGGCGAGGAGTGTCTCCTGCACGAAGGAGAGGAGGAATTTGGTGAATGCATGCAAGTCTATGGTTTTTGGGAAGCTTCCTAGTGCTGATTGTTGCCTGCTTTTAAGACTCGTACGTTTTGGGTGTGTCTGTCCTGTGATCACCCCCAAGCTGGCCGCGCTAATCGATGTCGATCGAACGATCAGTATGATTCGAGGCTGTGGTAGACAGATCCCTCGCCACTTCAAGTGTGGGAGTAAGAGCTCTCTCTCTCTCCATGTTTTGAAAGGTCATTGACTGAGTTACTAGGTTATCAGGGCTCTTCATTGTTTTCAAAAAAAAAAAAAAATCTGGAACTGGTTTGATTAAAAGATCAACGTGTAGAGTGACTCGGGTGAGTCAGGTTGAGTACTTGTCAAACTCAGTCGGCTAATCTGACTCAGCAATCTACTGAGCCAAGTCAACTCAATTGAGTCCATATGAGTTTTGAAACCTATGCCCAGCCTAGATAGCCTAGATTTTGTGCTGCAAGCCTAATATATGACGCCTTCTTCTAAATCTTGTGATTGTGTTCTTTGTTTGCAGGTATCACAACCCCTTGACAAATGCAACTACAAAGAATGAAATGTGCCCAAAAACCAATAATCATCATATCAAGTTGTAGACAATAAGCGAACTCTCTCTCCCTCTGAGAGAGAGAGTTTGAGATAATTTATTTGTATTGGTGGACAGAAAATGTATTTTAAGAAGAAAATTCATTTGATCGACTAAAAATGTACTTCTGCTTGAGAATTACCAATAAATCATATGAGAAATTTAAGCATCAGAGATGGCAAACGGGTCCGGTCAGGTCTAAATTGGTTGGCTTGGTATGGATCGGGTTGAGTCAAAAAAATGAATTTGACAAGTTTATATTTAATTGCGCCTATTATAATCCATAGTTACAGGTAGGACTGTCAAAGGTCTTGGCCCGGGCCGGCCAAGCAAGACTACTCTTACCCTACTCTAACATATATGGGCCAAGCCCAATTCCAACCAAAGCCCTCAACAAGCATATATACACTAGTTAGACCCTTACCCTATTAGAAGAAAAGGATTTTAATTTTCCTTCATTTCCACCATTGATGTTCATTGATGGATTCACATCCTCAGCCTCTTTGAATCTGCGATATTTCAATCTTAAGTTTTTTTGGACAATAGATTTTATGCAACAATTAAGAGGGTGGTATCATATATGAGCAAGGCTCTCCTAAGCTTAAGCTTATGATATGATTCCGTAAGCTAACGCTTTTGGGGCCCATCCTTGATCCATCCAAATGGACCAAACACACGACCCCTTAAATTGCACATGCCCACCAACTTTTGGTCAAATCCGAATTTACTAGACTGTTGGATCGACTATGTACCAATCTGAATAGACCGTTGACCATTAAACTTTTGGTGCCCAGATGGAGATGATAGAAACCACGATTGGGGCTGATTTTTTGTAGGAAGGAGTGTCCCAGGGAGTCCTTGAAACCCCCTCACCCCCATCCCCATGTGGGTCCCTAAGTGGGCCCCACTACGTAATTAAGCTTACTTCAGCTTACCTTATCTCAAGCTTCAGCTTAGGAGAGCTGGCCCCATCATATATATATGATCGCCTGATATATATATTTAATATTTTTTTCTAATCTACATTCAAGCTTCCCATTGTCATATCGACTTAGATATATTTTCACTCATGTAGGTGGTCCCACTGATGCATTACGTACAATCCATCTTAAATTGTGACTTTAGATGGGATCATTAGTAATTTCAAATCAGCCGGATTCTTGTTAAGGGCTATGTTAATTTGGAGGAATTTATGACAACAATGTCTGAGAGACTGTTTCTGAGGAGGATTCACGACAAAAGTTTTTCATGTTGTGGTTTTTAGACATGGACGGGATGGATGTCACCTTAGCATATCAAATTTCATGTTTCATTTTTTTTCTTTTTATTTTTATTTTTAATTCTAACCCTTCTAACTCATAAATAGCTAGCTTTTGGAATTCTTTGAATTCCAACATTTCAAATACTAGATGCGAGATAAGAATTTGGAGGATGGCATTTCCAGAATTTTTAGGACAAGGAAGTCTAACTCAGGTGAATTTTAAGAACTCTGTTAGAGAAATAAGCCACCGTGTCTACAAAAAGTCTACCTGGACATACTTTTTGACATGAATCTTGGACAAACTCTTATTATTCAAGCGGTAATATAGGGGTTTATCCAAGATTCATGTCAAAAAGTATGTCCAGATAGCATTACTCTCGTGTCCATTCTTTGAGACTTGAAACTCCCTATTTAATTAGTGAGATTTTATTAAAAGTATAACCTAGGGATACTGAATCTGCACTACAAGAATCTGCACTTTTCCCGACGTTTTTTCCCGGCGTAATAAATAAACGCCGGGAAAAGTATGACTTTTGCCGGCGCAAAAGCATATTTCACCGGGAAAAGATATAGTTTTCCCGGCATCATATTTCGCCGGCAAATGTCATACTTTTCCTGGCGTTTTTTTTATTTTCACCGGCAAAGGTCTCTTTTTCCCGGCGATTTATTTTTTTCGCCGGCAAAGATAACTGTATGATAGAAATTTTTTTAAAACTTTTCCTGGGGATGTGGTTTCGCCGGCAAAGGTTAGCTTTTTGCCGGCACATTTATTTTTTCGCCGGCAAATGTCTATTTTTCCCGGCGTTCTCACTACTTTGCCGGCAATTGTCACGCGCCAACTCCTCCCCGCCTTCATTTGGAACATCGCGCGTTTATTTTGGCCATCTGCGTTTTTACCCAAAAGAAAACAAAAATTGAAAAAAAAAACCAAAGAAACATCGCATCTCCCTCATCTCAAACCTCTTCTGCATCTCCCTCATTTCAATCCCATTCTGCATCTCCCTCATCTCTCTGCATCTCCTCCATTTTCAAACCCCTTCTCCATCTCCCTCCCTCTCGGTCCCTGGCCAATCTCGCCTGGTCCTGCGCCCATCTCCCTCATCTCTCTGCATCTCCCTCTCGGTCCCTAGCCCATCTCGCAGCATCCAGCGCCCATCTCCGTCATCTCTCTACATCTCCCTCTCGGTCCCTCGCCCGTCTCTGCATCGCTTCCTGAGGTTGATTGCAAACCTAAAAGGGATTGTCGTTTTCTTCTTCCACTTCAGCGGCAGGACCACCCAACTTCCCACACTCCCCTTCTAATCCCGCCCACCACCGTCATCGACCCAGCACTGTCAGGCTTCCCCACTGTCCAAACCCACTCTCAAGTCCAAGGGCAGACCTGTGAGACCCCACCCCTGGTGGGCCCTCAATGTGAATTTGAATACTATATATTAGCTTAAGTATTTTAATTATATTAATTATGGGACTTAGTGAGGGTAGTTATGTATTTTCCTAGGGTTAGTCTAGTAGTGTAATTAGTAGAGTCAATAGGGTGTCTTTTGTTATTCTTAGAGTTAGTTAGTTTGTTAGAGGCCCTAGCTAGAGTTTTGTATTTACCATAGGGGGTTTGCACCAAAGAATCTTCTAGAAGCCCACCTAAAGACCCAAATACCCTTTACCCTAACCCTAATCCTATTTTAACCCTAAGGGCAATCTTGTCCCTAACCCAAAAACCCAACCTATATAAACAAAACCCTCCCCCTGCCCTAACAACTACTGTTCATCTCCTTTTTCCTTTCTCTCAAGTTTCAATCTCTTCTCTCTTCTCCTTCTTCTTCTTCTTCCCCAATTCCCTGCAACGAACCCTCGTCTCCCCCCTCCAATCTCTCTCTTTTCTCTTCCTCACCCCAGAAATCCTCGACAGAAGGCCTGCCGAGACCCTGCCTTTTGGTTTCCCTGTGGTTTTCTTTCTCTTCCTTCTACCTTCAGTCGATCAAGGCAAGTGCACTGTGCTGGTAGTTTAGATTGCATGTTTCCTTCCTTTGATTGGCAGTAGAATTTCAATTTGTAAATATATTTTTAGATCGATCCTTGAGCATGTTTGTTTGGTTCCTTTGGCCATTGATGGATGGGATTACCTCATTTGGATGATCAATGGCCGGTTGATGATGGGTGGATGATGTAGGAATGATTTATTTTGCTTCTGTGATGGTCTATGGAGAAACCCAGGAGAATTGGGTTGCAGTGATGGGTTTTCCGGAGATGGAATGACGAGAACCCACCTCGTTGTGTTGTGATCGGAATCGAAGTAGGACCACCCTTGGTAGATCAGGACCCTACGTCTATGTGAGGGGGGCCTGTGCGACCATGGGGTGCCACTTGATCTGGACTCTGATCAGAGGTGGACCACCATTCCTGTGCTTAATGAAGAGAAGTTGTGTCCTGTCGCAGAACTGGGTTCTGTAACAGAACACAACACTGATAGGAGAGATGGGCAGAGTCCAGCGATGGCCGAGCTCAGCACACACAGAGTCCAGCGGTTGCCGAGCTCAGCATTAATGCAGCTCAGCCACTGCCGAACTCATCACTTGCAGAGCCCAGCAGTTGCCGAGCTCAGCGTTAGCGCAGCTCAGCAACTGCCGAGCTCAGCACTGGCCGAACTCAGCGATGGCTGGATTCAACACTAGCCGAACTCAGAGTTCTGCCGAGCATGGTTAGGATAGATTCGCGTTTAGACGAGCTAAGTGTCTAGGCCGAGCTCTGTGCTCAAAGCCGAGTTCAGTGTTACGGCCGAACTCAGTGTTATGGCCGAACTCAGTGTTACTGAGCTCAGCGCCAGACCGGGTTCTGTGCCAGACCGGACTTCGAGCTTAGCCGAACTCAGTGCTTAACCGAGCTGAGAGCTAAACCAATCTCAATGCCTAGCCGAACTCAATGCATTTTCCAGAACTCCGTTGGGTTACCGAACTGAGCTAGGCCATTTGCCGAACTGAGTTGGGTGGCCGAACTGAGTATTCAATTGAGCTCCATTGCTTAGCCGAACTCCGAGATGGATTTCCAAAAAGGCGGGATTTCAACAAAGGAGACTAGAACCTGGGACATTCCCTTGAGCCAGGATTCTTAGTGTGCACGGTCAACTACCCAGGCCAGGGAGTTAGCCGAACTCACAGGAAGTCCTGGACAAGCAGGCTTTGCCTGTAGGGTGTTTTTCCTTCTCTGGTCCCAGTGTGCCGAGCTGACCGCCCAGGCCAGGAGGTCGGTTGAGCACACTGTGTACAGTGACGATCCCCAGATTCTAATTTCTATTGTTGCAATCATATGTAGGGCCCATTGACCATTCAAATAGACTTCCATCACTGTGCCAGCCACGAGTCAATGGTACGGCTCAACCTTGACTCGTGGGGTCCACTAACTAAAGTCCAGGTTATGTAATCTAAGATGATTCGACCTTTATACGTTACCAAATGATGCACATAACTTCTAAGCACCAAACACAATATTCCTTAGTATCTGTGGTTTCGCTTAAAGATCGAATTACCTGAGATGAACCTGTATCCGAAAGTGGACCATTTACCTAGGTTAGACTGTTGCTATCTCCCTATGATTCGTGTACTTGGAGATTCATCTCCCTCATACTATGACTATCACTCTATTGTCCTTATTATTGCTCATACCTGTTAATTAAATGGAAAATGGAGGACCTAAACCTAGGAATACGTAGAGGTGACCCGGTAATCTGATTTGGTGGATCATTGACCCGTGTCTGTGGCTAGGCGGGCCCTTTTTATGGCCTAAGTTGGATGTGAATTACCCTAGAATGGAGAGGTTAGATTGTATGGCCTTGTGACCCATTAAGGTTGTAAATGGATCATATGTCATTGAATATGGACTTGTATCTCATATGGACTGATTTAGATCAGGCCATGTATTTGGTGGGCCTTGGTACGGATCCAATGATGGGATTGGACTTGGACTATGATCCACAGTTTATATTGAGTACTTGGACCTCTTAGGGACTTTTGTTAGGACCTTGTTCACGCAAGGCAAAGCCTAGACAGACACAGACCTTTATTGTTTCCGAGTCGGCATAGACATTCACTGAGTTGATTTAAGCTCAGCCAGTTGGACTGATCATCACTAGTAGGAGCTATTGAGATTTGTTGTGTGGCTATCATGATGAGCACTGTTGGGACGGACGGTGTGATGCCGGTTCCGGTCGTTGTGGTTGATGTTGATGATATTTTGCAGGGTTAGTAATCCCTAGCATTAGCTTAGGATCCCTACCGCGACTGTGTTCAGTATGGGAGGGCCGCGGCATAATATCCCGCGGTGACCAGCTTATGTGGATGTGCCATATTGTGTAGGTTTATTACTGTTATACTTATTATGATTCTACATGGATATCTTGCACGACTGCATAGCGTATGTACCTTTGTTACTCTCTTAACTTTATACATGTCTCTACTCATTTGATGCATACATTCTATATTATCTGCATATTGTGACTTGCCAGATCTTTAGATCTGACCCACTCTTGGTGCTTAGGTCTTGACCCCGAGTTCGAGGGCGATGCGTTCGCACTCGTTGAGGTGCCCGTAGTAGGCGACTACGGATGGGGGCCGGCCGACCATGAGGTCGAGCCGGAAGGTGGAGAGCCGACACTAGCTGCAGGGGTCTGAGTGTTCTTTTGTTTGGGTTTTGAGAGACATTTGTTGTGAGTTGGGTAGTAATGAAAAATATGTAATTAAACTTTGATTTGTTATCTCTATACATTTAGGCTGGACTTCAGCCCTTCTATATTTGACATATATACGATGATACCTTATGCTTCCGCTATCTCTGATATGGCTTCCGCTATACTATCATGCTTCCGCAAGTAACCATTGTTATCATGTTGATGAAAAAGTTTTAAATTGGACCTCACTGCGGACCTACGATCTTGGAAGTTCTCGGATTTTCCGGGAAGTAGCGCGCCAATTTCGGTACTTTGACGATTTTCTCGGTATCCGGAATTGGGGCGTTACATTTTATGGTATCAGAGCGGGCAAGTCTCTAGGAAATAAAATACACTAGAAACTTTAGGACGTAGTGAGGATCTCAGTGTGGGGGTACGTGTAGAGTCGATGGATCGGGTAGAATCAGTATAGTCCTAAGTGTTGGACTTAAACTAACCTAATTTCTTTCTCTTGACAGATGTCTAGAGAAGGTTCTCCATCACATATGATACCAGCAGTCGGCAGTTCGCCAGACTTCGAGCAGCGTTTCCAGAGGTTCTTACAGGCCTTCCTCGTTTCCCAGGAGGCCCAGGCGTCGGCGCAGCAGCAGCAGGCCGAGGATTTTGCTCAATTCCAGACGCAAGTCTTGGACATCATGGACAGAGTGGCTCAGCCAGGCACCGCACCGATTTCCAGAGCTCCTTACCGCATGGCTCCAGCAGAGCTGCGAGAGTTGAAGACCCAGTTGCAAGAGTTGATAGACAAGGGCTTCGTCAGACCGAGCATGTCACCTTGGGGAGCGCCTGTGCTCTTTGTGAAGAAGAAGGACGGATCGATGAGGATGTGCATTGACTACAGGCAGCTGAACCAGGCAACGGTGAAGAACAAGTATCCTCTTCCCCGGATCGACGAGCTTTTCGACCAGCTTCAGGGAGCGCAGTACTTCTCAAAGGTGGACTTGAGATCGGGATACCATCAGCTGCGAGTCAGAGAGCAAGATGTGCAGAAGACAGCGTTTCGTACTCGTTACGGACACTATGAATTCCTTGTGATGCCGTTCGGGTTGACGAATGCGCCGGCAGTGTTCATGGCCCTGATGAACAAGATCTTCGCCCCATACCTCGACAGCTTTACGGTGGTGTTCATCGACGACGTGTTGGTCTACTCCAAGTCCAAAGAGGAGCACGAGCAGCATTTGAGGACGTCTCTACAGTTGCTACGCGACAACCAGCTGTACGCGAAGCTCAGCAAGTGCGAGTTCTGGCTAGAGAAGGTAGTCTTCCTCGGACATATCATCTCCAGAGACGGCCTAGCAGTGGATCCAGCAAAGATCGAGGCAGTAGTGAACTGGGAGAGACCGAAGAATGTTACAGAAGTTCGGAGTTTCCTTGGCTTAGCAGGCTACTACCGCAGATTTGTCAAGAGTTTCTCTTCGATTTCAGCCCCTTTGACCAAGCTGACAAGGAAGGACGTACCGTTCGTATGGACCGATGCATGCGAGGACAGCTTTCAAGAGCTGAAGGAAAGACTGACGTCAGCACCGATCTTATCTTTACCTTCTGGTACAGGCGGTTTCGTTGTCTTCACCGATGCTTCAGGGACCGGTCTCGGTTGTGTTTTGATGCAGGAGGGTAAGGTCATCGCCTATGGATCTCGCCAGCTGAAGGAACACGAGAAGAAGTATGCCACCCACGACCTGGAGCTTGCGGCAGTCGTGTTCGCACTGAAAATGTGGCGGCACTACCTCTACGGAGAGAAGTTCGAAGTCCACTCAGATCATCGCAGTTTGCAGTATTTGTTCACTCAGAGTGATCTCAACAACCGTCAGAGGCGCTGGATGGAGTACATCAAGGACTACGACTTCCCTATCAAATACCATCCGGGTAAGGCGAATGTCGTGGCAGACGCTTTGAGCAGGAAGACCGCCCTAGTCAGTTTCCTAGCAGCAGAGGGCGTGTGGACCGATGTCTTCAGTGACTTGGATGTCCAGTTTCAGCCGCTCAGCGACAGAGTTATGCTTGCCACCATGTCCGCATGGGAACCAGAGTTGCTTGGAGAGGTCAAGGACAGTCAACGCAGCGATCCTAAGCTTGTTAGAGTGATCGAGCAGATTGACCAGAGGCCAGAGTTCAGACTGATTGGTGGAGTACTCTACTACCAGGACAGACTGTGTGTACCAGATATCCAGGAGCTGAAGGACCAGATCTTAGCAGATGCACACCACAGCAGATATTCGATTCACCCGGGCAGCACCAAGATGTATAGGAACCTGAGGAGCTACTACTGGTGGAACAACATGAAGAAAGAGATTGCAGGCTATGTGTCCAGATGTCTGACCTGTCAGCAGATCAAAGCCGAGCATCAGAAGCCACCAGGGCTACTTCATCAGCTCGAGATACCTCAGTGGAAGTGGGAACACATCACCATGGACTTCATCGCAGGACTTCCAGCCACTCGGAAACGCAGTGATGGCATTTGGGTGATCGTGGACAGGCTGACCAAGTCAGCTCACTTCTTGCCAGTATCGATGAGAGCGGGACTCGACGTCCTTGCTAAGCTGTATGTGGATAGGATCGTCTCTTTGCACGGAGTTCCAGCTTCGATTGTTTCAGACAGAGATCCACGCTTCACTTCTCACTTCTGGGATAGTCTTCAGCGAGCTTTGGGTACCAAGTTGAGCTTCAGCACAGCCTATCATCCTCAGACAGACGGACAGACAGAGCGCACCAACCAGACCTTGGAGGATATGTTGCGGGCTTGTGTCCTGGATTACAAGGAGAACTGGGAGGATTCCTTGCCACTCTGCGAGTTTGCCTACAACAACAGCTACCACTCGAGCATCAAGATGGCACCATTTGAGGCGTTGTACGGCAGGAAGTGCAAGACCCCAGTATGTTGGGAGGAAGTTGGCGTCAGGAGCTTCCACGGACCGTCTATTGTCGGTGATACCAGTGAGAAGATCCGCCAGATAGTAGAGAACCTGAAGGTCAGCCGCAGCCGGCAGAAGAGCTACGCAGACAATCGGCGCAGGCCACTCGAATTCCAGAAGGGAGACCGTGTCTTCCTGAAGGTTTCCCCAGCTCGAGGCACCCTCAGATTCGGCGAGAAGGGCAAGTTAGCACGGAGATACGTCGGACCCTTTGAGATCAAGGCCAGGATCGGAGATGTCGCTTACAGACTTCAGCTGCCAACAGAGCTATCAGGTGTGCACGACGTCTTCCACGTCTCGATGTTGAGGAAGTATGTGGAGGACCCTACCCACATTCTGCATCACCAGCCGCTCGACATCCAGCCCGACGCGTCCTACATCGCCAAACCAATCGCCGTCATCGACACCAAGGAGAAGGTGCTTCGGGACCGAACCATTCAGTTCGTGAAGGTTCAGTGGGAGCATCACACTCCGGAAGAGGCTACTTGGGAGCTACGAGACCAGGTGGCAAGAGATTATCCACATCTTCTACCGCAGGTATGTCCCTACTTTGTTTTTACATTTGGGGACCAAATGTTTTAAAGGAGGGAGGAATGTGAGACCCCACCCCTGGTGGGCCCTCAATGTGAATTTGAATACTATATATTAGCTTAAGTATTTTAATTATATTAATTATGGGACTTAGTGAGGGTAGTTATGTATTTTCCTAGGGTTAGTCTAGTAGTGTAATTAGTAGAGTCAATAGGGTGTCTTTTGTTATTCTTAGAGTTAGTTAGTTTGTTAGAGGCCCTAGCTAGAGTTTTGTATTTACCATAGGGGGTTTGCACCAAAGAATCTTCTAGAAGCCCACCTAAAGACCCAAATACCCTTTACCCTAACCCTAATCCTATTTTAACCCTAAGGGCAATCTTGTCCCTAACCCAAAAACCCAACCTATATAAACAAAACCCTCCCCCTGCCCTAACAACTACTGTTCATCTCCTTTTTCCTTTCTCTCAAGTTTCAATCTCTTCTCTCTTCTCCTTCTTCTTCTTCTTCCCCAATTCCCTGCAACGAACCCTCGTCTCCCCCCTCCAATCTCTCTCTTTTCTCTTCCTCACCCCAGAAATCCTCGACAGAAGGCCTGCCGAGACCCTGCCTTTTGGTTTCCCTGTGGTTTTCTTTCTCTTCCTTCTACCTTCAGTCGATCAAGGCAAGTGCACTGTGCTGGTAGTTTAGATTGCATGTTTCCTTCCTTTGATTGGCAGTAGAATTTCAATTTGTAAATATATGTTTAGATCGATCCTTGAGCATGTTTGTTTGGTTCCTTTGGCCATTGATGGATGGGATTACCTCATTTGGATGATCAATGGCCGGTTGATGATGGGTGGATGATGTAGGAATGATTTATTTTGCTTCTGTGATGGTCTATGGAGAAACCCAGGAGAATTGGGTTGCAGTGATGGGTTTTCCGGAGATGGAATGACGAGAACCCACCTCGTTGTGTTGTGATCGGAATCGAAGTAGGACCACCCTTGGTAGATCAGGACCCTACGTCTATGTGAGGGGGGCCTGTGCGACCATGGGGTGCCACTTGATCTGGACTCTGATCAGAGGTGGACCACCATTCCTGTGCTTAATGAAGAGAAGTTGTGTCCTGTCGCAGAACTGGGTTCTGTAACAGAACACAACACTGATAGGAGAGATGGGCAGAGTCCAGCGGTTGCCGAGCTCAGCATTAATGCAGCTCAGCCACTGCCGAACTCATCACTTGCAGAGCCCAGCAGTTGCCGAGCTCAGCGTTAGCGCAGCTCAGCAACTGCCGAGCTCAGCACTGGCCGAACTCAGCGATGGCTGGATTCAACACTATCCGAACTCAGAGTTCTGCCGAGCATGGTTAGGATAGATTCGCGTTTAGACGAGCTAAGTGTCTAGGCCGAGCTCTGTGCTCAAAGCCGAGTTCAGTGTTACGGCCGAACTCAGTGTTATGGCCGAACTCAGTGTTACTGAGCTCAGCGCCAGACCGGGTTCTGTGCCAGACCGGACTTCGAGCTTAGCCGAACTCAGTGCTTAACCGAGCTGAGAGCTAAACCAATCTCAATGCCTAGCCGAACTCAATGCATTTTCCAGAACTCCGTTGGGTTACCGAACTGAGCTAGGCCATTTGCCGAACTGAGTTGGGTGGCCGAACTGAGTATTCAATTGAGCTCCATTGCTTAGCCGAACTCCGAGATGGATTTCCAAAAAGGCGGGATTTCAACAAAGGAGACTAGAACCTGGGACATTCCCTTGAGCCAGGATTCTTAGTGTGCACGGTCAACTACCCAGGCCAGGGAGTTAGCCGAACTCACAGGAAGTCCTGGACAAGCAGGCTTTGCCTGTAGGGTGTTTTTCCTTCTCTGGTCCCAGTGTGCCGAGCTGACCGCCCAGGCCAGGAGGTCGGTTGAGCACACTGTGTACAGTGACGATCCCCAGATTCTAATTTCTATTGTTGCAATCATATGTAGGGCCCATTGACCATTCAAATAGACTTCCATCACTGTGCCAGCCACGAGTCAATGGTACGGCTCAACCTTGACTCGTGGGGTCCACTAACTAAAGTCCAGGTTATGTAATCTAAGATGATTCGACCTTTATACGTTACCAAATGATGCACATAACTTCTAAGCACCAAACACAATATTCCTTAGTATCTGTGGTTTCGCTTAAAGATCGAATTACCTGAGATGAACCTGTATCCGAAAGTGGACCATTTACCTAGGTTAGACTGTTGCTATCTCCCTATGATTCGTGTACTTGGAGATTCATCTCCCTCATACTATGACTATCACTCTATTGTCCTTATTATTGCTCATACCTGTTAATTAAATGGAAAATGGAGGACCTAAACCTAGGAATACGTAGAGGTGACCCGGTAATCTGATTTGGTGGATCATTGACCCGTGTCTGTGGCTAGGCGGGCCCTTTTTATGGCCTAAGTTGGATGTGAATTACCCTAGAATGGAGAGGTTAGATTGTATGGGCTTGTGACCCATTAAGGTTGTAAATGGATCATATGTCATTGAATATGGACTTGTATCTCATATGGACTGATTTAGATCAGGCCATGTATTTGGTGGGCCTTGGTACGGATCCAATGATGGGATTGGACTTGGACTATGATCCACAGTTTATATTGAGTACTTGGACCTCTTAGGGACTTTTGTTAGGACCTTGTTCACGCAAGGCAAAGCCTAGACAGACACAGACCTTTATTGTTTCCGAGTCGGCATAGACATTCACTGAGTTGATTTAAGCTCAGCCAGTTGGACTGATCATCACTGGTAGGAGCTATTGAGATTTGTTGTGTGGCTATCATGATGAGCACTGTTGGGACGGACGGTGTGATGCCGGTTCCGGTCGTTGTGGTTGATGTTGATGATATTTTGCAGGGTTAGTAATCCCTAGCATTAGCTTAGGATCCCTACCGCGACTGTGTTCAGTATGGGAGGGCCGCGGCATAATATCCCGCGGTGACCAGCTTATGTGGATGTGCCATATTGTGTAGGTTTATTACTGTTATACTTATTATGATTCTACATGGATATCTTGCACGACTGCATAGCGTATGTACCTTTGTTACTCTCTTAACTTTATACATGTCTCTACTCATTTGATGCATACCTTCTATATTATCTGCATATTGTGACTTGCCAGATCTTTAGATCTGACCCACTCTTGGTGCTTAGGTCTTGACCCCGAGTTCGAGGGCGATGCGTTCGCACTCGTTGAGGTGCCCGTAGTAGGCGACTACGGATGGGGGCCGGCCGACCATGAGGTCGAGCCGGAAGGTGGAGAGCCGACACTAGCTGCAGGGGTCTGAGTGTTCTTTTGTTTGGGTTTTGAGAGACATTTGTTGTGAGTTGGGTAGTAATGAAAAATATGTAATTAAACTTTGATTTGTTATCTCTATACATTTAGGCTGGACTTCAGCCCTTCTATATTTGACATATATACGATGATACCTTATGCTTCCGCTATCTCTGATATGGCTTCCGCTATACTATCATGCTTCCGCAAGTAACCATTGTTATCATGTTGATGAAAAAGTTTTAAATTGGACCTCACTGCGGACCTACGATCTTGGAAGTTCTCGGATTTTCCGGGAAGTAGCGCGCCAATTTCGGTACTTTGACGATTTTCTCGGTATCCGGAATTGGGGCGTTACAAGACCCACCACTACTAAGTCTCTCTTTCTCTTTCTCTCTCTCCAAAACCATATGAAGAATATGGCAAGCTGCTTCTTTTTCTCAGCTTATTTTTTTTCCAAAGACGGTTACTCCGAAATTTTGGAGGATGTCCAAAATGGTGGATGACTTCATTGGGGGAAGCTCTGCAGATTCTTGGACAGCGACTCTCAAGTAAGGATCTTAAATTTGTGCTTCCCTTCTTCATTCTTTTTAGGGTTAGGTGAAATGTTAGGGTTTTTTTTTTTAACCTCATTCAAGTTGATTAATTATATAGAAACAAAGGGAGGTGCAGAAGAGATAGAAATGGTTTATGAGATGGGTTGGTGATTTGAAGGTATTCACTGTAAAGAAATAGGGGATGGGGTTTTAGGGATTGGAAGGGATGATGCAGATGAGAGGGACCTTTTATGCAAGGAGATAAGTTTGATTGGTTTTGGGATGTGAGTCAACAGGGATGGTTTTGAGATAGGTGTGAATGACTGGATTTGAAGAGTGTAGGGTTTGGTTCAGCAGATATTGATTGATGTGCTTTGGACCAAGGAGATGGTAATGATGATGGGTTAGGTTTTGCCATCTCTGAGACCCCTCTTACTCTTGAATTCTTCTGATCCTCATCATCAATCCCATCCCTATCATTGGCCGAGATATCCTCATGAAATATCAGCTGTTCATCCTAAAATTACTTGGCAAGGATTCAAATCTAAGCATCCGGTTCCTTGATTGAGATTTGGACCAATTAAAAAAGAATGGGCTCGAGTATGAACATATATATATATATATGACTGTTATTCACTTTTAGTTCAATTTACACTTATGGGCTCGAGGTTATACAGTATATGCATCCAATATATGTGGCTGTTTAGTGTCTTGAAGATTTCTCCAACAGACATTAAAAGTTTAAACACAAAAGTTAGATTCAAGAGTGACATGTTTGAAGATGGTTCTATACATGGTGGATAGGTATACATGGTTGTTGTTGAATACTCTATTAGTAGCTAGTCAAGCTGAATACTCACCAGGAAGCATTGTTGTTGATATCTTAGATGGCTATGTTATGAGTTGCCTATTATTTGTTTGTGTCCCTGGCATTGTGTATCTGCATTATTGTTTTTTTTTTCCAATCTTCTGCATTGTGTATGAACTTCTTGTGCTGCACAGGTTCCAAATCTGGCCAATACAACCACTTTGGCCTTTTTGTGTCCTTATTTCCAAAAACACCTAATGTAGTTGTGAGAACTGAGAAAGGCTTCAGTGGTTCACTTAAATGGTGAGTTGTATCGGTTGGAAAAAATGTAGAAGGTGAGGCACAGACTACTCTCTATGCCAACTAATCAGCATGTGATGCCTGTATGGGGCTTCCTCTATATTGGATATTTTACCCATTTGCAGATTTGCTTCCCTGCTTTAGGTTGAAACTTGTATGGATTTGTTTATTTGTTAGACAGAATTTCTATAATTTAATTAACTGCTTGAATGGCTTTTGTCTCCCTGTCACCCACCTAATCACTGTATCACTATCAACTTGCTTCGTAGTCTTTTGATTGAATCAAGTCAAATAATGCTCAAAAATGCTATTGCCAACTATGTAATTCTGGGCATCCATGCTTGTTCTAATTTTCTGATGTGGATTTTTCAAATTACCTCTGTCTTTTTGTTGGAGTTGCATAAGTGAAAAAAAAGGAGGTTTCAAATTCCTTCTCTAGTCTCTTTCTTTACAGGAATGGATAGAGCTTATCTTATATCAACCATTCATCAACAGAAGCAGTTACTAATAAAGAGACATTCATGTGTGAGGGATTGAACTTGACCATGCAAATAAGGCCAAAAGAGACTAGGACTAGGATGAAACATATATGGGTTTTTTTAAGTCGCATTGATACAGGATAGAAGTTATCTTTATTTTGTTATATATCTGTCATATGAATGGTGTCCACTAGCCATCTTACTTTTTGATAGGATTGCAAGTGGAATTCACTATGTGGTCCTGATGTATACATAGGGCTTAAGCTTCATGCTCGGCACTGACCCACCAGGGCCGTCTCAAGACAATATATGGCCCCAGGCGAAAGTATAAACGAGGCCCCTAACTTCTATGTGTGACATGAGAAAATCCTCGTCCTTAATCCGGGCTTGTGGACCGGCAATGTACACTATGCGTAGTACATTGGCGGACTTAAAAAAAAATTTGGGTTTTTTTTTTTTTTTTGTGTTTTTGTTTTTTTTAGAGCATGTTGAGGGATTTATTTTTTTTAAGTGAATTTAATCTTTCTTGCCTTTTGTGATGCAAACTTATTGATCAAGTTTTTTGTATTCAAGGTTTTTCAAAATTTTCTTCTTAATAGATAAAATGGCTAACTCGCTTAATCTCTCTTCTGACATAGTTGATCATAAATAAGATTTTATTAACTTTAATTTCGAAAAACTTCTTTCGGTTGAAGCAATTGTACTATACTACTATTAATAGTATTCAATAAGCAATATATATATATGAGTTTGGAAAAGACTCAATAGTATCCTAATTAGTGGACCCCATGAGTCAAGGTTGATTTGAAATGCCATTTTATGAAAAACAGGGTATTTTCTATAAAAAAAAGGACTTATTTGTAATTCTGATTTTATGAAAATTTTCCAATGATGGAATTTTTCGATGATTTTAGTTGCATTAGAAAACGAGTCAAATTGTGATCAATTTTTTCTTCTAGCTCGAGTTCATTTGAATTCATTTCAGATGATTCCCAGCGAGATTTGATACCTTTAAAAATGTACTTATTTTAGAATACTTTTATTTTTACTGCTTCTTCTTCGTCTATCTTCTCTGATTTTGGTTTTTAAATATACCATGATTTTCTCTTTTAGCTTTATCATGTTAATGTTACTAATCCAACAAAATTATGAGGCCCTCTCATGGTGAGGCCCCCACCACTTGCTTCACGTACCTATATGGTGAGCCGGCCCTGTGACCCACAAGGAGCTAGAATGTTCTGGTCAACCCATTTGGACTAAAAAAATCATATGATCAATGATCTTGAATTTACTATTCTTCTGGGTATGTTGACATTCATCACCATTTATGAAGATCTACAGTCATACATGTATCCTGCTACGACATATTTCTTCTTCTCTAGTTGACTAGATTTCCTTCAAAATTGAATGGTGTACCCTGAAGTGGACCTTCTATGATCATATTGGCACCTCGCTGAATTAGCATCAGTAAATACCTCAAAATCAGGGTACTGCAAGCAGTTCCACTTCAGGGTGGAACTCAAGTCCTGTAACCATTTCCTTTGACAGCGTCAAACGTGTTCTCTCACAAGACGGTGAGTATTGAACATACAATCCAAGGATGGCTACACCCAACCAAGTTGACAAACTGATTGCTAGCGCAGCCTCAACATTTCCCAACCTATATTTGAACACTAACACCCAACAAAGGGGGATATGCACACAGAGAGTTGCAAAGGAGTTCAAGACCATGGGAAGAACCAAGTTCTGAGCCAGGAGAAACTTCATTAGTGGTGAAGTCCTAGATTTTGATATTGTTGTGCTCCATAAGCTTGGCCACAGAGAGTTTCCAATCCACCTGCCATTTCACTCTGTTTGTTCATGTAGAAGTTTCAACCAGTGAGGCAATGTATATGTAAACAAATCTTTATCTGGTCCTTTAGCCACAAAAAAATATATTTATCTGGTTATACTAACACATTCTTTCAACATATTGTACTTGTATGTTTGATGATAAACCTTCTCTTTCACACTTCACTAGAGATAGGATCATCATCATTTGCCAGAATCTTTTCCCCGCAATGCAGGGTAGGCCAGGTGCCACTTCTGTCTCAAATAGACTGAAATTAGTTTTACATGTTTTTATTGCTAGCTTTCAGTCTGATGCCAGAACTATTCCTTCATAAACATGTGAGTTCAGTTTATACTGTATTGATGCTTGAGTTATCAGGCTTAAATGATCACCTCATTAAGGAACTTTGAGCTTTCTTTCTTCATGTATAGAGGAACTTTAAGTCCCAAGTCTCAATAAGCAACAGTTTCCTAAGTTGTCATTTCCATAATATGAATAAAAACAGCAGCCCATCCTCGGTTGGTGAAATTGCAGAGGTTCACAAAACATGTCGGGTAAGAACTAGTTGTCCATATTCGGTGGTGATTGTGTTTGTGTATATATGAACAATTCTTTTTTCTTTCTCTTTTTTGCTGAATATGTATGTCTCTGTGTTCTTTTTAAAAATTAACCATGGTGGTATTGGTGTTCCAGCAACCAAAAGCTGGGAGTCATGGTGGGAAGAGGAACAGGAGCACTTGCAACATTCTGGTTTCTCTGGACGGTCCTGGGAGGTGGTTCTATCTACTCGGTTCTTCCTCTACCGGTATGGGATTGTGTATCATCTACATGTGGCAAATGGCAATAAAAGCATCATGGTAACCAGCCATCCTTTTCTCTTTTCAACCTATGATTATGATAAACTTCCTTCTTTACAGCACATTTGGATGAACCCAAATTGCACGTAATTTGAATATTTAGTAGAATGGATTATCATCTCTTTAGTTACGTGTTTGGAATGATATAAAAAAATTATCATCTCTTGCTTCATCCATGTTTTTTTTAGCACCATGGTAGCTCTAGTTGTTCATATTGCCTTTCATTTTGGATATCTCTCTCTATATATATTGGATTGGATTGGGATACAGGAAAAAAATTTAAAAATTATTTTTTTATAAAATATAAATGTTTTGCCGGCGTAAAAAAACGCCGGCAAAAGGTTTCTAATTTTTTTTTTAAATAACTTTTCCCGGCGCAAAAAAACGCCGGTAAAAGGTTTCTAAATTTTTTTTTAAAAACATAACTTTTCCAGGCGCAAAAAAACGCTGGCAAAAGGTTTTTAAATTTATTTTTTTAAAAAAATAACTTTTCCCGGCGCAAAAAAACGCCGGCAAAAGTTTTTATAAAATTTAATTTTCAAAACAAAAATACTTTTCCCGGCGAAATAAAATCTTTCCCCGGCGAAATAAAACGCCGGCAATTCATACGTTTTGCTGGCGTAGTTTTCCCGGCGAATTGCCGGCGCAAGATAAATCGCCGGAAAATATTTTTCCCAGCGATTTAGTGACCTTTGCCGGCGTTTTTTGAGCGCCGGCAAAAGTGAAATTTCTTGTAGTGCAATGTCGATACGAACGATCAGTATGATTCGAGGCTGTGGTAGACAGATCCCTCGCCACTTCAAGTGTGGGAGTAAGAGCTCTCTCTCTCTCTCCATGTTTTGAAAGGTCATTGACTGAGTTACTAGGTTATCAGGGCTCTTCATTGTTTTCAAAAAAAAAAAAAAAATCTGGAATTGGTTTGATTAAAAGATCAACGTGTAGAGTGACTCGGGTGAGTCAGGTTGAGTACTTGTCAAACTCAGTCGGCTAATCTGACTCAGCAATCTACTGAGCCAAGTCGACTCAATTGAGTCCATATGAGTTTTGAAACCTATGCCCAGCCTAGATAGCCTAGATTTTGTGCTGCAAGCCTAATATATGACGCCTTCTTCTAAATCTTGTGATTGTGTTCTTTGTTTGCAGGTATCACAACCCCTTGACAAATGCAACTACAAAGAATGAAATGTGCCCAAAAACCAATAATCATCATATCAAGTTGTAGACAATAAGCATTCCTCTCTCTCCCTCTGAGAGAGAGAGTTTGAGATAATTTATTTGTATTGGTGGACAGAAAATGTATTTTAAGAGGAAAATTCATCTGATCGATTAAAAATGTACTTCTGCTTGAGAATTACCAATAAATCATATGAGAAATTTAAGCATCAGAGGTGGCAAACGGGTCCGGTCAGGTCTAAATTGGTTGGCTTGGTATGGATCGGGTTGAGTCAAAAAATGAATTTGACAAGTTTATATTTAATTGCGCCTATTATAATCCATAGTTACAGGTAGGACTGTCAAAGGTCTTGGCCCGGGCCGGCCAAGCAAGACTACTCTCACCCTACTCTAACATTTATGGGCCAAGCCCAATTCCAACCAAAGCCCTCAACAAGCATACACTAGTTAGACCCTTACCCTATTAGAAGAAAAGGATTTTAATTTTCCTTCATTTCCACCATTGATGTTCATTGATGGATTCACATCCTCAGCCTCTTTGAATCTGCGATATTTCAATCTTAAGTTTTTTTGGACAATAGATTTTATGCAACAATTAAGAGGGTGGTATCATATGATCGCCTGATATATATATTTAATATTTTTTCCTAATCTACATTCAAGCTTCCCATTGTCATATCGACTTAGAAATATTTTCACTCATGTAGGTGGTCCCACTGATGCATTACGTACAATCCATCTTAAATTGTGACTTTAGATGGGATCATTAGTAATTTCAAATCAGCCGGATTCTTGTTAAGGGCTATGTTAATTTGGAGGAATTTATGACAACAATGTCTGAGAGTCTGTTTCTGAGGAGGATTTACGACAAAAGTTTTTCATGTTGGGGTTTTTAGACATGGACGGGATGGATGTCACCTTAGCATATCAAATTTCATGTTTCATTGTTTTTCTTTTTATTTTTATTTTTAATTCTAACCCTTCTAACTCATAAATAGCTAGCTTTTGGAATTCTTTGAATTCCAACATTTCAAATACTAGATGCGAGATAAGAATTTGGAGGATGGCATTTCCAGAATTTTTAGGACACGGAAGTCTAACTCAGGTGAATTTTAAGAACTCTGTTAGAGAAATAAGCCACCGTGTCCACAAAAAGTCTACCTGGACATACTTTTTGACATGAATCTTGGACAAACTCTTATTATTCAAGCGGTAATATAGGGGTTTATCCAAGATTCATGTCAAAAAGTATGTCCAGATAGCATTACTCTCGTGTCCATTCTTTGAGACTTGAAACTCCCTATTTAATTAGTGAGATTTTATTAAAAGTATAACCTAGGGATACTTTTCCAAAATACTAGTGGCACTTTACCATATTGATCAGTTGAGACCACATTTTTAAAATTTAGATAGAATAGAAAATTTCACAAATATCCTGCAAACAAACAGCCCTAAAATGTGGGACTAGAGGCGCAGCCGCGCAAAGAAATTGGGCTTTACCCCATTGTAAATATGCAATACTCATTGGTTGTGTTTCTTCTTCCAAAACTATCAAAACAAAAACTGTATATATTCAGACACTAGAACAGACGCGCGCGTTACATAAATCGAACGTCCAAAACTTTACCACTAGCTGTAAGCCTATAACTGTTGAGCACGCAATTATTGATTCTACAAGGGTGAAGAACACACGCACGATATCAGCAGTTCATATCATCCCTGGACTGATTGATTTGGCCCGAGAGGAGATAATGGCCCCCCACCCTAGGCAAATCCTCCGATTTAATCCGTTCATAGAGTATTATTGACTCCGAGTCCAAAATTGTTCACTCAACTGGTTGGTCAAAGACTTGTTTGAGAGTATGTGAGTACGCAGAGGGGAGGATTTGGGCTTACCTCAAGTTTAATTATCTCAACTAAACCCGATTCACCCTGTGACGAGTCACCCAATTCGCCCTATGACGGGTCACTAGTATGTGATGCCAAACCTACTCCGCAGTATAGGATCATGCCATATTTATAGCTTAGATTTATTAAAATATATAAATGTATGGGAAATATCATAAATGGTTAAAAATATTTCATTGATTCAAGTAATCATGTAGCAATACATTGGTTTATAAAGAGAAGAAGAAAAACTATTCTAGGAAACACAATATACAGAGGATCAATCTGATCCTGTAATTGATCCTATAATCTAGCATGATTGACATAATTTGGTGTACAGCTCATTTGACACTCCCCCTCAAGTTGGGGCATATATGTCATCAATGCCCAACTTGCTAAGTGAGCTGTGAAAAATTCTGCCGGTGACTGCTTCGGTGAGGATATCTGCAAGTTGATCTTCGGATTTAACAAATGGTACCTCAATGATCTTGGCCTCGAGTTTCTCCTTGATGAAATGTCTGTCAACTTCAACATGCTTAGTCCTATCATGTTGCACTGGATTATGTGCGATGTCTATTGAGGCCTTGTTATCACAATGAAGTTGCATGGTACGTTTGGGTTTGAATCCCAAATCCCCCAACAAATTCCGTATCCAGAGTAGCTCACATATTCCATGTGCCATACCCCGATATTCAGCTTCAGCACTCGATCGGGACACCACTTTCTGTTTCTTACTACGCCAAGAGACTAAATTGCCTCCCACAAAAGTAAAGTATCCAGATGTTGACCGCCTATCAGTAACAGACCCAGCCCAATCTGCATCAGTGTACCCTTGAACATCTAGATGACCATGCTTTGAGAACATCAATCCTTTTCCAGGAGCTGACTTCAAATATTTTAGAATCCGATTTACAGCGTCCATGTGTCCTTCACTTGGTGCATGCATGAACTGACTCACCACACTTACTGCATATGCGATATCGGTCTAGTAAGTGATAGATATATCAACTTACCAACAAGACGTTGATATCTTCCTTTGTTGGTGGGTACCTGGTCAAGATATTCACCAAGTTTATGATTCACCTCCATTGGGGTATCAGCTGGCTGGCAAGCTAACATTCCAGTTTCGGTCAAAATGTCGAGGATGTATTTCCGTTGAGATAGAAATATTCCTTGTTCTGAACGAGCCACTTCAATACCCAAAAAATACTTCAGAGCACCGAGATCTTTCATCTCAAATTCACTGGATAAATAACGTTGCAATGCTGCTTTTTCCTCCGGGTCATTTCCAGTAACCACCATGTCATCAACATACACAATAAGGGCAGTGACCTTACCTTTCTTATGTTTTAAGAAAAGAGTATGATCTGAGTTACTTTGTTTGTAGCCGAAATTCTTCATTGATTTGCTGAACCTTCCAAACCATGCTCTGGGTGATTGCTTCAATCCATAGAGAGACTTTCTTAGTTTACACACCATGTTGTTTTGACTGGACCCCATCTTGCATCCTGGAGGAGGATCCATATAGACTTCTTCTTCTAGGTCTCCATGCAGGAAGGCATTTTTTACATCAAACTGATGTAATGGCCAGTCCAGATTTGCTGCCAGAGAAAGAAGGACCCGAATTGTGTTGATCTTGGCTACAGGAGCAAAGGTCTCCCCATAGTCAATCCCATAAGTCTGAGTGTAACCTTTTGCCACTAGTCTTGCTTTGTATCGTTCAATGGTGCCATTTGCTTTGAACTTTATCGTATATATCCATCTGCAACCTACTGTTCTCTTCCCTTTAGGAAGGGTAGTCATCTCCCAAGTGGAATTCTTCTGGAGAGCCTCCATTTCTTCATTCATTGCTTGAGTCCACATGTGATCTTTCAGAGCTTCTTGCATATTACTTGGAATAGATACAGTAGATAATTGACATACAAATGATGCACATGACGGAGATAGCCTATGTAGAGACACATGATTAGCAATAGGGTATTTAACCTTTGCTTTAGGGTCCGGGTCATATTGTTGTTTAGCAATCCCTCTATTCGTACGAGGAGGTAACTGATAACCTGTGTTTCCTGTATGACTTGACTCAGGTAAAGGGCTAGAGTGAGAGTTTGAGTGTTCGGTTACCTGTGGAGGGATCTCAGGACCTGATTGGATGATTGGTGGTGGTACTGTAGGAAGAACTGTATCTGAAATACTATCTGGAGTCTCTAGTTGTTGTAGCTCTTGCTCTTGCTGTACCTGTGGAGTTGGTGACTCAGTAGTCACTACATCCTCAGGTGTTGTCCGCGGCTGCTCTGACATAAGCTGATCTAGAACATTCTGTGGAACTTGAATGATCTGATTCTGAGTATCTTCTGCAAAGATAGAGCTCTCCCTCTGCAGGGGATGCTCGGAATCTCCCCCTGAGTAATAGAACTCACTCTCGTGGAAAGTAACATCGGCTGTAACATGCAAGGTCTGAGTAGGAGAATGAAAACACTTATAGCCTTTTTGAGTGTCGGAATACCCCACAAAGACACAGCGGAGAGCACATGGATCAAGTTTACCACGCTGGTGTGGATATACCTGGATATAAGCAACACATCCAAATACACGCGGTTCGAGATTTGGTGTGGATGGCATGGTGAGGAGAGTGGTCAATGCCTGCATTGGAGTCTGATACTGGAGAGTACTTGATGGTGTTCTATTGATGAGGTAGGCAGAGGAACAAAGGGCCTCCCCCCAAAAATGATGAGGCATATGAGCCTCAAATAGAGAGGCACGGACAACTTCCAGGAGATGACGATTCTTACGTTCTGCTACACCATTCTGTTGTGGTGTATAGGCACATGTGGTTTGATGAACAATACCATGTTGGCTTAAAAAAGTATGTAGATCGTTGTTGACGTACTCTCCTCCATTGTCCGACCTCAATGTTGTGATTTTCTTGTCAAATTGAGTAGCAACATATTGGTGAAATTGTTTGAATTTGGCGGTGACTTCGCTTTTCTGCTTCATGGGAAAAACCCAAGTCATCCTAGTGCAATCATCTATAAATGTCACAAACCATTTAAAACCACGAATAGTAAGAACTCTTGACGGACCCCAGACATCTGAATGGATAAGCATGAAAGGCATAGAACTTTTATTCAATCTTAATGGGTAAGAAACACGATGGCTTTTCGCCAAAACACAAGTTTCACAATGAAAGTCTGATGCAGCAAACTGAGAACATAAATCTGGAAATAAAAGTTTTAAATAACCAAAAGAAGCATGACCTAATCGTCTATGCCACAGCCAAATCTTCTTCATTCTGACTGACTCGTCTCCTTTCACATGATGTGCTTTACTCAATTTCTCACAGCAGTCATCTGTCAAGTCCAGATAATACAACTTCCCCCTCCTAGTACCACATCCAATCACGGCCCTGGTGAGAAGATCCTGAAACAGACAATACAATGGCCAAAAACACACAGTACAATTGAGGGAATCAATGATTTGAGGAACAGATAACAGATCATAGTCGAGTGAAGGAACGACCAAGATATGATCGAGACTTAATGAAGATGTAAGAGATAGGGACCCTTCTCCCAAAACTGGGGAAGTGGTTCCATTTGCACTGGTAATATGTGTTTGGCTTGATGGTTTGGTAGAGTGCAATCCAGTGAAACTAGATGTCATGTGATCAGTAGCACCAGTGTCAAGAATCCATGATCTATTATAAGTAAGTGAAGATGTGCAGGAGGAAGTACCTGAGGTGGCCAAGGCCTTGGAGCCAGATGTACCTGATGGAGGTTCCGATGCAGTCTCTTGGGATGACTCCTTTGATGCGAATGAGGCTCTGCTCGAATCCCTCTTTCGCCCTTTGTGAATCCATCCTTCTGGATAACCAATGATCTCATAACAACCCTTAATTGTATGGTTATCTAAACCACACTTGGTACACTTCATTGGAGGCCGGTTACGAGTAGAGTCTGTTTTCTGGGTGGGTAACCGAGATTGCTTGTACCTTGCAGTGACCAAAGCTGTGGCATCGGATGAGGCACCAGCTTCAGACATGGTTCCCTGTAGGTTACTCTCTCTTTTAATATGTGCATATGCTGCCTCAAGTTCAGGTTTAGGCTCCATCCTCAAAATTTCTCCTCGAATTTGATCAAAAATATTGTCCAAACCTGCAAGAAAGATATAAACTCGGAGACGGTCAATTTCCTTGCGTCTAGTTTCAATATCTTCTGGATCCTTCATGTTACTTGGACTTAATTGATCAAGCTCTTGGAAAATTGCAGTGAGCTCACTGTAGTAATTGGCAACAGGTGCTCCATTCTGTGTCATCGTGAATGACCTTCTGTGTAGATCATAGATCTTTGCCTCATCTGAACCATCAGAGTATGTCTTCTTGATTGCATCCTAGACTTGCTTGGTTGTGTCATAACGGATAAACCGTTTCATCTGATCGGGTTTCATGGCATCGAATAACCAGCTCTTGACTTGGCAATCCGACGCACGCCATTTGTTGTATGTTGGATCTGTGGCCGCAGGTTGGGTCATATCACCTGTCAAGTGACCATGTTTCTCTCGTCCGGCAATCTTCATCTCTATGACTTGATGCCATAGAGAATAATTATGTTCATCCAATTTGATTCCAGTTGAGAAGTTGGAATTATCTCCTTGGATGGTGACAATCTGAGTGGTTGAATTGGATTTGCTGGAATCTTCTCCACTTGCCATAATGATGGCTCAATGGATGATGGACGATCTTTGGATGGATGATGGAAAAAAAAATATTTTGACCAGAACCTTGCGCTGACGTGGCGATGACGTCAGCAGACTCCTGGAACGGGCCTTCCCGGTTCACGGGTCAGGCGGAAACTGACCCAGACAGACCTGACCTGCTTCAATTCTGTGGGCTTGCTTAGCTGGGCTTCTGTAAACGGGTCAGGTCGACCCGACCCAAACCTGGCCTTCCTTCTCCCCAAACAGAAACAGAATAGAACTCTGTTCTGTTCTTCGCTGGTTCTGTTTTTGTACACAGAAAGCGATGAAGGTTGCTGCTACTTCCGGCGATGGTGCAGCGGGCAACGGCACGGCAGCGAACTCCGGCAACGCGGCGGCGGACAGCGGCCGACGCACGGCGATGGCGGGCGACAGCAGCGGCTGCACGGCGATGGCTGGGGAAGACCAGCGATGGCGCAGGCGGCAGCAGCGGTGGACGAGCAGCGGCGGTGGCTGGGATTTTTCTCCAGCGACGTGCGGCGGCGAACCCAGCGATGCACGGACGGCGAACAGGGGATGCTCCCAGACTGGAACTTCGGATCTGGGACAGTGGTCTGCTGCCTTTTCCTCTTCGTCTTCTCCGGCGAAGATGGCACAGCGGCAGCAGCGTGATTGGTGAGGACGGCAGCAGCACAGCGGCACCGGATCTGGGATCCTCTGCACAGCGATGGTCGTCCCCGGATCCTCTGTCTTCTCCGGTAGCACAGCGGCACCGGATTTGATCACAGATGGTTGATGATGGTCACCGTGTCAGATCGGTGTTACAGATGATGCACAGATGACGGGTTGGAGACGAAACCATCAATAATGAAAAAAAAAAAAAATTCCACAGGATCATTAGAGCTCTGATACCATATCATAAATGGTTAAAAATATTTCATTGATTCAAGTAATCATGTAGCAATACATTGGTTTATAAAGAGAAGAAGAAAAACTATTCTAGGAAACACAATATACAGAGGATCAATCTGATCCTGTAATTGATCCTATAATCTAGCATGATTGACATAATTTGGTGTACAGCTCATTTGACAGGAAATAGTATAGTTGAGTTCAAATATACATCTTATTGTCTAATAAATGAATGTCCCAACCTCACTTGCACCATATGAGTTTTATTTATACCTTTAGTAATAAATAAATATATTATATATATATATATATATGGAGCAGGGCGCATTAGATCAACAAAATCCAAATTTTCTCATTTTAAGAAAATCACTACCAAATCCGCCCCTAATAGAAGCGGGTTAGGGCGAGTCCACATTTAAACCCTACCAATTGCCAGCCCTATGTGAAAAATAAATAAATTAAGGGAATCTTCACTTTTACTCTTGAACTTTGGTTAAATGAGTTGACTAGGAAAAACACAAAAATGATAACTCTTATAAAAAAAATAACTCTTAAACCTTTTTTTTTCTTTATATTGTTAGGTGGGTGAAGTTGTGAGACAGCCTATTTTTCCAAGGACTAATCTCTTGGTAGTTATGTTACTAGGACATCTTGTGTTTCTCATATGCTGGGTACTTTTAAGTTCGGGAGTTCTTGGGATGTTATATAAAAATGTGATGGAAAGGAATTTATATTTAAATACTTAAGTATTACATGTAATAGATATTAGTTATTGTTAAAAGTTATTTTTATAGATTTTTTTAGTTTCTCAGTTTTCGTCACAATTTTCTTGCAATATTCTTTGTTTTTGTGACATGTTGAAAATATCGCACTATTATTACCTAAATATCATTTTGGATAAATAAGGATTTTTTACTGGAAATAGGGTAGAATCTCAAATGTTTTCAAAACTAGCCTATCGAAAATTTTAACTTGCTTGATTTAGATCAGATAGAAATGAAAATACCAAAACTAACTAGACTAGAGGCCTAATAATTCATTTCGAGGGAAATCTAAATGCATAAACATCTTCCTCAAGAGGGGCCTTGAAAAGATTTGAAAGCTGAAATGTGAGAAGTTTTGTGAGCCAAAAATTTCAATCACAAAATTAGCTAGACTTTTGAAACTTAGAAATCAAATAGGAAATTCCAGTTTCTAGGGGCAACAACAAGAGAAATTCACAAAAGACAAAATCCACATAAGAAACTCTTGCAAAACAAATAGCCTCTAAAGTGTCACCATCCCCATTAAAATTCTTTGAAACCTAAATTCAAATACTTTTGGAAAAGAGAATTTCAACGCTTGAAATTTTAACGGGCATTTTAGGGCGTTTGGAATTCTGACCAGGATTTCAGAAACTTCAACGTGTTCACCCCATCTCACGTGGGGTCCACTTTGAGAGTGGTACCAGCATCAGCCTCAATCAAAACTTATCTTTTTCTTTTTTTAGAGAAGATTACAAAGGACAGAAACAAAAGGCAAAGCACCCAAAAACCCTAGAAACTTAATCACAAACCAGAAAGATGACCATCAAAATAAACCCCCAACAAATTATCTTAATAGGCCATTTCAACCATTTTACTGTGGCTAATTTGACGCCCCACCCCCAGACCAAAGCTCACTTCCTTGTGGGGCTCACCTAGGGATGGGATCCGTGGGGATTGAAAGATCTAGGTGGATGGTCCTACTTGCATACCAAAATCTGGAGTCTAACCAATCATCATCGAATATTTTCACCATTTAAAATGAGTGAACACTTAATCCAATGGTTCAGATCATTCTGATGGTGTGCCAACCATCATAAAACTACCTGGAAATTAAAACTAAAGCCAGAGGCTACAGGGGCATTTCCGTAAATTATGACGATCATATGTCCAAACTAGAAACAGTATCCAGCTTTTGTATCTTCATTGCAGAGCTGTCATTCTGCCACTTTTTAACGTCTTATATATTCCACACGTGTGAAAGAGCACGCGGACGGACCACATGCATCATCTTAACCGTATAACGTGCGTCCATCATCCATATCTCATTTAAATGATCCAAAGTACTAAATCCATGGTAGGGCCCACTCTTATTTGCCCTTTACCCAGGCCCACTCTTATATGACCTATATCACTCAAAATCAATGTCCTACCTTGCTTTTACTAGTGCCATAGATGTGTTTAAAACGATTATCTTCAAACTCACTAAATTGTTGAAGAGTTAGCTAGTACTTAAAATTTCTATTTGGAGAGACTATCTAAGGCAGTTGTCCTCATGGGACTTGTATTTCAAAACTCACAAAAAAGCCTTGGGTCCACCTCTTGGACCCATGTGAGAAATTTAGGTTTGTCGGTCGAGACTTATATGAGAACTCTGCATTTGCCCATAAAATTTAAATTTAAATCCGTCTTTTCAAATAAAAATTCTAGATCCACCATTATTCTCCTTCAACAATAGAATTCAAGGACCCTTTTATTTTGTTTTTATTTATAATGAAAGTCTCCTTTATCTAGAATTCTTAAGTTGCTGGGTTCCACATTTGAACCGCTAAAATTTATTTTTAACAAATTAAAAATGTCACTTTGTACTTGTATAACTTGCAAGTTTCCAATCTCCAAAATACTACATTATATTTGTTCACTTTAAAACCACAGTTTGGCACAGCACTTGGCCCATTCATCAAACCCTGAAAAAAAAAACTCACACCATCACAATTCACAACCCATGGCAGTCCCATGCACAACACTAATAACACCTTCCGCGCACTTTACATTACTTTACTTGACCATGAAAACGGCCCCAAGAGACAAAGAGTCGACAAAACCCCTGCTCTTAATCCGTACGTTCCCAATCATCCTCTCACCCTCTCTCTATCTCCCACACTCATCATTGATTTGTCGCCGACTAGCCTCCAAAACCGCTTCCATTGCCTTTCCATGCATCCCCAATCCCATTACGCCACGTGTCTCCTCCCCCTTCCCTCCGCTCTATAAAAACATAGCCGCCATCATCTCCTTGTCCTCCACACACAACAATGGAGAGAGGTTTATCAATGTCGGGTCGGTTCTTCGAAATAGGCTCCAGCAGTAGCAGACTCACACCACAACCCATCTTCCCCATCGAAAACCTCTCCAAAACCCTTGCCCTTCTGCAAGGATCCGATTACCCACTCGGATCCTCCCTCTTCGGACTCCAGCCGGATCTCCTCTCCCTCCCCTACTTGATCGAAGATCCGGCTCCCCCTCCGCTCCAGCTCATCCGCCCCGAACAAGACCCGACACCCATCCGTTTTGAATCCGACAAGCTCAAGTCTCCGAAACTCGAGCTGGGAGAAGAACACAACTACATCCCCACCGTCCATCCAGATCAGAGCCTTCTCCTCCTCCCCAGTCTCGAATACCCATCGTTGGTTTCCTACCCCATCGATGGACTCGATCTCTCCACCGTCGGATCAGTCCAAAAGCGTCTTAGGACCCTCCCTTATGCGGATCTCGAACGCCCGCCGCTGGATCAGTCGAGCAGCCCCAGCGGGTCGTTTCTGCCGCTGGTTGAAGCAGTGGCTAATGCTGCGCCGGCCGCGCATGCTTACCCGCGGTGCACGTTAGCGAGGAGGCGGAGGAAGAGGCTGAGCGACCGGACGAGGTCGCTGGAGGGGCTGATGCCGTGGGAGAGGAAGATGGACACGGCGACGCTGCTGGAGGAGGCGCACAAGTACGTGAGGTTCCTGGAGGCGCAGGTTAGCGCGCTGCAGGGGATGCCGGGGACTGTCGGGTCTGCCTCCGACGGGTCCGAAACCGGTTCGGGCCGGGGGTTTGGCGGGTTGGAGAGGCTGAACCGGCAGCAGACGCTTCAGGTGCTGGTGAACTCGGCCCGAGTTCAGGAGAAGCTGTACGCGAGCGGGTGCTGTGTGTTTTCTTTTGAGCAGACTATGGCTTTGAAGAAGATGGCAGAGAAGAAAATGAAGGTGTCTGAGTTTGAAGGATGAGAGATTTTTGAGGAGGTTGGTTTTTTTTTGGTGTTTTGTTTTGTGGGTCTTGTTTGTTGATAAAGAAATAGAAATGGAGTTGGTCTTTGTTTTTTTTGGGTGATTTGGGTTTTGGGATATTGGGTTAGAATGCAGTTCTTGATGTTGATATTGGCTATGTTTGTTTTGTTGGGTTCTTTTTTTAGGGGTTATGTGATGAGATTACAGAGGTTTTGTTGGGGATTACTTTATATTCTCTGTAATTCTGTTTGGCGGATTTTATATGATGTGATGTGATTATGAGAATTTGTTGATCTTGTTCTGTCCTTCTTGGGTTTTTGGGTTAGAATCCAGTTCTTGTTGTGGATAACTTAATATTAGCTATGTTGGTTTTTTTTTTTTTTAGGGGTTATATGGTGACATTACAGAGGTTTTGTTGTGGTTTCTTTTTATTTTCTGTAATTTAGTTGGGGGATTTTATATGATGTGATTATGAGGATTTATTATAATATTGTTCTGTTTTTTTGGGTGATGGAGATTATGAGATTCTTCTCTTGTGTTTGGTGAATCCATTTCTTTTATCAGTGTAGGTTCATGATCTACCGAAAATTCCTTGTGGACCAGCCTGTAGGTCCTCTTTTTCCATTGGGAATGCAGGTCCAACTATTTTTCATCAGGCTGAGGGGACCACCTTGGATCAGTCTGTGGGACCCTTTTTTTGTCCACATGTGGGGCCATCTTTGGTTGCTGATTGGAAAAAGGAAATGCAAAGCCCTCTCCATCGATGTTTTACCTGCAAGAAATTAAGTAGATGGTTAGTAACTTTTTTGTTTCTTTTTTTCAATTTTATTATGTTTTATCAGTCCCACGGTGGATACATTTTTTATAGGGTCAGGTTGGGGTTGCTAGAGTTTCATGGGTAGTGAGGGCGAAGGGGGGTTTTGATTGATCGTAGGTGGACCCCACATAGAAGGTGCTCAACAAACCAACGGCTGTCACAGCAGAAAAATTGGCAACCTCTACCACTCTTGATTTGCTGGGCTTTTATTTAGTATAGAGTTGTTTTCTCTAGAAATCATATACCATGCATTGTCACAGCATCCAGACATTGCTTTTTCTGATTTGTGTGAAATGGGGAAAATGATAGCCAGTAGCCCCAATACTGTGTTTGATCAGGTGGTGCCAAATTGATCACGGCCGCTATGATGGGCCACACTACAGATGGCCCATGGTCCAATTCCTGTATGCTTTTCTCAGCAAGCGATCACCAGTCAAGACCCTTCAGTTACTTCTTACTGGTAAAGTGATCATATCAGCAATGCTATATGGCTACTTTTAGTGAAGAAAACACTTTGTTCTCACCCATATACACAACATTTGTTGGTTGAGTCTGCTGGGAATAATGGAGAGAATCTGATGGCTACGGGTCATGCAGTTCAATGGTTCGTGCCCACTAGCTCAGTGGCAGAATCCACGGTCCATCGGACTCTAAAATCATGCCACAATGACCTCCACAGTGTTTAGTTTTATAGCCTTACTGCTATTATTATTTCCTTATATAGTGTTTTGTAGTTCACTTCCAAGCAGATCTAGCCACAAGTTAATCCATTTTTAATAGTCACTCACTCCTGTTCTTAAATCTGATCTACATGGCTGGCGTCTAAAGGCAATAAAAGAAGAACGATTTTGATCGAATCAAATAAATCCATTCGACTTATACTAGTAGTTCCCAGTTCTTGCTAAGATCCATAGCACTCTGACTATCACAGTAGACTACATACTCTCCTTACTTTAAACCTAGTTCTCGAAAGAAATTCCTCAACCAAATCATCCCCTTCCCTGCTTCATTGACAGCTCTGTATTCTACTTCGGTTGTACACAATGCTGTACACTTCTGCAACTTAGAATACCAGGAACTAGCGGCCTCTGCAAAAGTAAATAAGTACCTAAAAGTAGACAACCGACGATCAAGATCGCCTGCAAAATCAGCATCTGTAAAGCCTTCAAGTACTGGTTTTAAGCCTCCGAAACACAAGCAAAATCTAATGTACCTTTCAAATATCTGAAGATCCACTTCATTGCTTCCCAATGCTCTTTCCCAGGGTTAGAAAGAAATCTACTAACTACACCCACTACGTGAGTAATGTCTGGCCGTATACACACCATGGCATTCATAAGACTCCCAACTACTGAGGAGTATGGAACAGACATCATCCGTTCCTTTTCTTCATCTATAGTAGGACATAATCTCTTACTGAGCCTGAAGTGACTGGCCAAAGGCATGCTAACTGGCTTAGCATCTATCATGTTGAATTTTGCTAGCACCATTTCAACATATTTCTCCTGTGACAACCACAGCTTCTTGGCATTACTGTCACGACGTATTTCATTCTCAAAATCTGTCGTGCGGCACCCAAGTCTTTCATGTCAAAAGTCTTTGACATGTCCCTCTTCAACCTGCCAATCATCTTATTATCCTATCTAACTATCAATATATCATCTACATATAAAAGAAGGATGATAAATTTTCCATTAACAAACTTACGAACATAAACACAGTTATCTGCAGCTGTCCTCCGGTACCCGCGACTCACCATGAATGAATCAGACTTCTTGTACCATTGCCTCGGCGCTTGTTTCAGCCCGTATCGACTCTTTTTCAACCTGCAAACCAACTGTTCTTTTCCTTCTACCTCAAACCCCTCCGGCTGAGTCATATAAATCTCTTCTTTCAGATCACCGTGAAGAAATACAGTCTTCATATCCATCTGTTCAAGTTCAAGGTCCATGCTGGTGACTAGACCCAAGACAACTCTGATAGAAGTCATCTTCACAACTGGAAAGAAGATTTCATCGAAGTCAATACCCTTCGTCTGCGCAAAGCCTTTAACCACTAGCTGTGCTTTGTGCTTTATCAGTTTTCCACTGTCATCTCTCTTCAGCTTAAACACCCATTTGTTCTTCAAAACCTTCTTGCCTTTTGGAAGTTCCATCAGCTCATAAGTATTGTTCTTTTTCAAAGAACTCATTTCATCTTGCATAGGCTCCATCCACTCATCTTTATCTGCATAAGTTTTTGCTTCTGGTAGCTCTCGGCTCCCCCTCATCAGTAAGCAAAATATAATATGCTGCAGGATATCTTGTTGATAGTTGACGCTCTCGAGTAGACCTCTTAGCCTGAGTTTTCGTGGTTTCTGAATGAGGAGACTGCTCTCCCTGCTCAACAACATGTTCATCTGGCAACCCCTGCGCCTCATCACGATCTGAATCATTTTGTCCACCTTCTCCACCTGTAGTCTACACGGGAGAAGGAGTTGGTGTGAGATCAACAACTCCATCAACAACTTCATTAGACTTTTTAGTCTTTTCAATATCTCAAAAGAACTGGTCTTCATGAAACACCACATCCCTACTTTTGATAATTTTTCTCTTCTTTGGATTCATAACCTGTAGCCAAACTCAGCTCCACCATAGCCAAGAAAAATGCAACATACTGCCTTATCATCCAGTTTTGAACGCTGCTCCTTTGGTACATGTGCAAAAGCCTTGCACCCAAACACCTTCAAACGAGAATAAGAAACATCTTTACCTGTCCATACCCTCTCCTGAAGATCAAAATCCAAACGAACTAAGGGAGACCTGTTAATCAGGTAAACGGCAGTCAGAATAGCTTCACCCCAAAATGGCTTGGGTAGCTGTGCCACTCTAATCATGCATCTCATCCTTTCAAGAATAGTGCGGTTCATTCTCTCTGCCACACCATTGATCTGTGGAGTACCAGGAACTGTTCTTTCATGTCGAATACCATGCTTCGAGCAATAGCCTTTAAACCGGTTGGATGTGTACTCACCACCATTATCTGTGCGGAGACATTTCAAGAGCTTTCCTGTTTCTCTTTCAACCATGACATGAAATCGCTGAAATATCTGGAACACCTGATCCTTCGATTTCAATGCATAAACCTAGACTTTCCTGGATACATCATCAATAAATGTGACAAAAAATTTATTGTCACCGAATGACTCCACCTCCATGGGACCACAAACATCAGAATATACCAAATCCAACATATTAGATTTTATCGTTGATGTTTTAGAGAAAGAAACCCTATGTTGTTTACCAAACAAGCAATAATCACAAGGGTCAAGGGATGTACCTTTGGAGTAATTAATCAGATCTTTCTTTGTCAATAACTGCAGTCCTTTCTCACTCATATGTCCAAGTCTCTTATGCCACAGGTTTGGAGAGGATCTGTCTTCAACAGCATTTAACACACCTTTGCATAGCTTCACATGTGTCTTGTACAGCGTATTACACGCCTTCCCTCTCGCAAAAATAAAAGACCCTTTAGTGAGTTTCCTCCTGCAATTTCCGAAGTAACTTTCATAACCTGCACGGTCCAATGAAGTCCCAGAAATCAGATTCAACCGCGGATCAGGAATATGTCGCACATCTTTCAGCATCATTGTGCAACCAATATCGGTTTTAATACAAACATCACCGATCCCAACAATATCTGAATGACTTGTGTTGCCCATCTTCACAGTGCCAAAGTCCCCTGCTTTGTACGTCATGAACATATCCTTAGAAGGAGTAGCATGGTAGGATGTTGCTGTGTCAAGAACCCACTCAACCTGATCATCTGCAACACTCTAACATTCTTCAACTTAACTGGTTAGAATCACTACTTCATTATCCAAAGTAGCTGTAGTATTAGTGTCATTCTTCTTCTCATTGTTGGCTTCTTTCTTTTCCTTCAAGACAAAGCAATTCTTCTTAATGTGTCCCTCCATGCTACAATGATAGCATTTTTCAGACTTTTTCTTAGTCTGTGATCCACCTCTTGACTCGCCACGACTCCCCTTTGGCCCCCTACTCTTACTCCTCCCCCTTTTCTCAGTAACAAAGGCTTGTGCATTATCTGTCCCTGCAATTTTTTTTCTTGTTTCTTCATTTAACAAGCTGCTAGTAACCTGACTCATTGATAACACACCATCTGGAGTAGAGTTGCTTACGGAAACTACCAATGTCTCCCATATATCTGGCAAAGAACTTAGAAGAAATAAAGCTTACATCTCATCATCAAGGACCATCTTCATTGTATCTAGCTCATTCACAATGCATTGGAAATCATTTACGCGATCTTCAATTTTACCACCCTCCTTGAGTTTCATGTTCATAAGCTTTCTAATCAGAAAAGTTTTATTCACAGCTGTTTTCTTCTCATATCTTTCTTCTAACTTCTTCCAAAGGGTTCTCGCATTGGTTTCATTAGACATGTGATGAAATATGATGTTATCCACCCACTGTCTGATCTGACCAATGGTCTTTCTATGCATCTTTTTTCAATCTGGATCAGACATCTCCTTTGGTCGGGCATTATCCCCCTCAATGGGATCATAGAGATCTTTGCAATAGAGGATATCCTCCATTTTAGGTTTCCAAATCAACCAATTGGTATGGTTGAGTTTGATCATGGTAGTGTTCACCGTATCATTCTCCATCTTAATTGAATAATCAAGAAAAACAAACAACTTTCACGAACCTCAATTTCTGCACTAGTCTGAAGATCTCGTCACCATGAGCATGCTGGAAGAAACGGATCTGAAATTCGACTCTGGATGGCTCCGATATCGTAAAAACTGTTTTCTGCGCTCCGAGTAGTCAAAGTTTTCTGTTGACCGTCAAACTACCAATCTTCTTCCACAGTTACATAGATCTGCACGCAACGAGTCTGCAGGCACAAACGGATCTTCGATCAGACACCAGATGATCAAGATATAGAAGAAACAATTCTCAGCCGTCAATTTGGTCAAAACTGCTATTGACCGTACTGTTCGCTGATGTGGCGCTGACGTCAGCGTCTGCTGGAATGGGCTTCTTGCAACATGGGTCAAGTCAGAACCGACCCGAACCGAACCTGACCTGGTCTTGGCTGTGGGCTGGGCTTTCTGCAGCAACACGGGTCAAGTCAGAACCAACCCGAACCCAACCCGGAACTGAACCCAATAAACCTGGGTTGTCTTCTTTCTTCGTCTGGTTCTGTAATGAGAAACGATGGAAGCGCTGTGGGAGTCTTCTTCCTCCCCGGCGATGGCGCAGCGTAAACGACATGGCAGCGGTCGACGGCGATCGGCAGCGGCGGTCGACGACGATCAGAATGAGTCCGGTGACGGGCGGCAACGTTTTCAGTTCCGATGCAGCAGTGAACGGCGACCCTTCTTCTCTGGCGGGGTTACGGCTACAGCGAGAACCGGCAGCTGCAAATAGTCCCGAATCCTCTGCTCTCGGAATTTCTTTGAGAAACTCAATCCACGTGACCCAGCAGAGATCGAAAAACAATCTCTCTCTCCGATCTTCTCTGTAACTGATCGTGTGGCCCAAACAAAGATCTGAACCGATCTATGTTGCTTTCCTGCAACGAACAACGGCGTGCAGAAATCCGGATCAAATCCTTGATCCGATCCGTCGAGTCGATCGCTACGCCACACAATCCAACCCTAGCAAACCTAGGCTCGGATACCACTTGTTGTGCGCGTGTATGCGGAAACGTGAATCAGCGATCGAACAATCAATCAACCACACAAGAACAAGCAATCACACACAAGAGAATTACGTGGTTCGGCAATCTTGCCTACGTCCACGGGAAAGAAACTCGACTCTCCTTTTAGGTTCACTCTATATGATATGCAGTACAGTCTCATGGGTTACATATTACATCATATATATAATGTTCTCTTTCTTATCCCCAAGAAACCCTATCTTAGTCAATAAGAAAGTCCCGGTACAATTACCAAAATACCCATAACCATGAACCCACTTGGTCTGGACCCACTAGGCCCAACATATAATAGAAAAGCTCATGTTATTAATAGGGCAGCTATATTAATGTCCTAACTCCTAAACCAGTTTAAAATTAGTTTGTTTGTTTGCATTGAAATACATAGGATTTGTTTTTTGAAGCAGTTAAAAATGAAGATCAAAGGTGAATTTTCAAAACTGAGCATCAAATAATCTTTTTTTTTATGAAAATAAAATTAATGAAAGATGAAAAATGAATACCTAGCCCTTGGTCTTCATTTTTAACGGCATAAAAAAATTTCAAAAATGAAAACAGTCCCAAAGTTTCAAAGTATTTGTGTGGTCACAAATAAATGAGATTTCTTGCAATTACTTGTAACACCCTTGATTATTGGAATTCTGCTTTGCAATTGGGAAGATGATCAGCTTCATTCATGTGATAGATAAATCCTGTCGGAGAAAAAAAAAAAAAAACTAATCTTACTAGCTGTAATTTAAGTTTGAAAGACCCTCCCTAAGGCCCAGTCAAGACAAACTCAACAATAAGAATAAAAAATGGAATCATGAAGAAGTCTTCAATTGCCATATTTACGTTTCATGGATATTAAATAGTGAAAATATCCGAGATGGACAACTATGAGGATGAAGTTTGAAAATGTGGAGCCCTCATTGAGATCAAACATGTCCTTTTATCAGATGGTCGACACTGTACAAGATCATCATATTCAAACATCCAACCATTATAAGTTTCTTAAATGGAGTGTCCTCATGGGCCAGGCCTGCCTGAGACTGCAAGGATCTAATTTTGGGTTGTGATTTATGGACTCCTGGGCTATGGGCTTAAGCCAGGCCTACTTTTTGGCATATAATCGAATGGCGCGGGCTTCTACCTTACATGCCAAAGCCTGACCTGGCTCCACATTCTTAGCACAAATTAAGACCATGAGTGAATATGTTTCAGCAAATGGGATGAGTATATGCCCGACTTTCTTCCCCATGAGTTGTATATTAGGCCCAAAAAACCTAACAGTCGACAGTGGAGGGTTTGACGGGCTTCACCATGGCCTGTTAAAATAATTAAGAAAGCCTTTAGGCACGTTTGGTAACCGGAGAGGAATTTGCAGGATTTAAGATTCCTCTCTTCCAAGGGAGAAGTGAAATTTTTGCCAAGGATTTGCATAGCTAAAGATTCCTTGCATTCCACATTTGGTTGTTAGTGTGGAGACACCGAGGATTTCTGGTGTTGAACACCAAAATCCGTGGATAATAAACAACCCACCTATTCATTTCAACCTTATATCCAATCTTTTCTAGAATTATTTTAATAGTAATGGCAGTATGTCTTTCTTCAGGGCGTCTATACTCATAGGTCTTCTCCTTTCTGGATTTTTTTCAACTTATAAATTTTTAAGTACTATAAAAATGTTGTTTATCACTTACGTAGCTTAAAATCATTTCAAACCGGAATCCTGATATTAAATTTTAATAAATCTTGAGAATTTTCATCTTATCTTTTCATTTTTACTTTGATCCATTTATCTCTCCAAACATCCAATCTACCATAACAATATGTGAGTTTGCGGGAGAGGTCGAGACGATAGGAAGTGGGGGTGGGATTTTGGCTTTTACAGCCACCCCTTTTGTACGCAGGATTTGCATAAGTGGGGGTGAGATTTTAGCTTTTACACCCACCCCTTTTTTACACAGGATTTGCATATCCGATAGGGGTTGATCGGATCCCAAAATCATATCAATCGCGGATTTTAGGCGCAAAAAAACAACGATGATTTGCGGCTTCCAAACTTGGATATAGCATACAAGATTGGAAAGAGAAAATCTTTTCTTCTCGGATTTTGTTACCAAACGTGCCCTTTGTGTTCCAATATTTGGTGATGTGGGAGATACTATTGTCTTCTTGTCTGCGTTGTAAGATGTGAGGATTAGGATGGTTAATCTTATCCAATTTGAATGGTAGTTGGATGCTCATGCATAAACCAGGAACTGGTCACACTAGCCTGAGTCCTGAGTTTAGTTTCTCAGTTTTTGAACTATGGTGCTCAACATGGAACAAGACAATGTGTTTTAGAGTTCAAGTCCATTAAAGTCTGGGGTCCAAGCCGCCCTATTTACAGACGCACAGCACAAGAAATTCATTCGAGTCCAGCCCAACCCGGCTAAAAGTGAGCTCAGATTAGGTCTAACTCCATTAACAATGAACAGCCCTGGCAAAAAACCTGCCCAAGGTCTCATAAAGCTAAAAGATGTTAAAGCTTTGTTGAGAAAAAAAAGTGATCTGGAAACCACTCAATCTCACATGATGTTCGAGATTAGAAAAATAAGACCATTTTGCAGTAAGAGTGTGGGGTCAGGATTTCTATGGGTCGTAGTTAAGGCAGCCAGTTATGGCATTCCATTTTTTCTGGAGTGTATGAATTCATGTTTGTATGATTATGAGAACATTGGCTCGTCTCTTGTATGTACCAGCGGCATTAGGCTCCCGAAAACAAAATAAGAATTGGGGAAAACGTGAAAAATTAAAACAAATTCAAATTCCTGTGTTTAATACAACACAAGCTTCCAAAAGTGGACCCACATCACATCACAAAACCGTAGTGAGTCCAAATAAAATTCCATTAAATGCAACGGAAGCTTATTCAATTGGTATTCATAGTTCATAAATAAGATCCAACACGAAAATCAAATAAACATTCATAGTTAAAGTTGTAGAATAAATTAAACAATTACTACAAAAAGTTTATCATTTATAAAGTTCATCTAAAGAGTTTCTAAGATGACGTCCTCTCTAATGCAGGCTCAGACGGCTCCGAAACCGTCTCCAGCATCCCACTCGGGTTCGTCAGTTGGCTCAAACGTTTGAAACGTTTGATCCTCCTCCGTCTCCTCGGTAAAGTAGGGCTCGGTACCTATGCACCAAATGTAGTAACTTAAATAGCAAGAACATGATCATAATTCGAAATTAAGATACGATATCAAAATGAGTAAAAACAAGTGAGATTATAAGAAACAATGATAAAGATAAGGACAAGAAAGAACGTATGACATAAATCTAAAAGACACCAAATGGAGCAATATATAATTCACACGGAAACAAGTGTCCCCGTTTTGGGTGGTCAATCCTACATAATCGGGAAAGCCCGTCCACAATGTCGGTGGTCATAAACCGATCTATAAACACATAACAGGATAACCTGTTCACATACAAAGCGGATTATAAGTGATCCGGACACATCGGTGATCAACCGTCCACATACGATCTGCAGTCGTTCACAAATTACCCACATAAAAGGAAACATATATGCATAATAGACCTGAATAATAATGCTCTGATACAAGAGTCCTAAGTCAAAATGAAGGGCTGGCCAATCCATATCATAGTCAAATCACATATATCTAATTTGCCAGGCCACCTCATAATCCATAATATAAAGTAGGGTATGCATCTAAAGGAATACATAACCTAAACCAATATATGCATGCAAATACAAAGGTTAAGACATATTGTAAATCAATCCTAAGGTTAAACGTATATTCATATACCCGTCAACACACAATAATAACGCTAGTAAGTTAAGGACGTTACATCTCTCGAAATTCATAGTGCATAGATCCAATGAAGGATTTCCAATAGAGATGTATTAACCCTTTCTCGCTAGAGTTCATTAAAATCATAACAGGTAATTGAATCCTACGTCCATAAGATACCGTATGCCCAAAGACGGTTCTTATGTCAAGTCCAGGTAAATAATTTAAGGTTATTAAATCCATATGAAGTCTCATATATGATATCATAAATCCCTAAATTAATCAGAGCCAAAACAATGAAAAATAAACACAAATTGCCCAAGTACACTGAACGTTCGAACGTACGAGACCAACGTTCGAACGTTCAGGGTCTCGGGTTTTCGGCTCAGGGGCGAGCAGACTCGAACGTTCGAACGCACGAAGGGAACGTTCGAACGTTCGACGTCTCTGTCCTTTGGCTCAGACGATTCTGAACTCACTCGTTCGAACGTTTCAAAGCAACATTCGAACGTTTGACGTTCAGAATGTTGTCCGAGTTTGTACAGTCACAGAAATTGGGGTTTTTTCCCTATTTATCCATTTTCCTCTCTTTTTCAAAAGAGAGTGCATCCCATTCAAATTCACACGATCATAACCATTAGAAAGAGAATGGAATCCACATATCCATTTATAAACTCCTAATCTATCATTATCATTTAGAAAAAAAGGGCAAATAAACAAACCTATATGCATTAGATAGGAATCAAAGATAATTAACGCATTCAATAACAAATTATCATAATGTACTTGCCTTAGATCCGAAGCTGAAGAGATGTGCAGTAGGTTTCCTAACCAAAACCCAAATCGAGATTACCGGGTTGCTCGATCACAATCCTAACACAGATCTGACATAAAAGATGGGGTAGAAATGTTCAGATGAACAGATCTATGGTATTCCTACCCAAAACCTAACATTGGAAAGAATAAGAAGATAACCTAATAATATAGATCTATTCCTAATGGTTTGAGGATAGTGTTACCTGTGATAAGAAAGTCGAACCAAGAATGATGGTATCTTCAGATCTTGATTCTGATGGCTGGATCCTAAAGTTGCAGAGGCTTGGGAAGTTGAAAGAGGAAGAAGACGAACAGGGAACGGGAAGAGTTGCAGAGATTAGTGGGGAGAGATAAAGACGTGCGGTTATTTAAAAGAAGGGATTAGGTTAAGTATTGGGCTTAAGTCATTGGGTCGGGTCAAACTGCGGGTCAAGTCATCTACCCATTAACCCAACTCACCAATCTACACATCTGATCTAACGTGTGCCCCACTTAATCCTAACCACTTAAATAACTAAAATACATTCAATTAAAATAATAATAATAGTAATATCTAATTAAAAATATATATTAAATAATTAATAGTGGGACCGGGATCTTACATTCTCCCCCCCTTAGGGCATTTGGTCCTCCAAATAAAATTAATACCTCTGGAAGAAGAAACGGATACAACTTCTTTACTTGGTCTCGAAGTTCCCAAGTGGCTTCTCGAGGACTATGGTGTTCCCACTGGACTTTCACCCAATGTAACGTTCGAGTCCTGAGGACTTGCTCCTTTGTGTCGATGATCTGAGACGGTCGCTCCACATAGGTAACGTCTGGCTGCAATTCCAATGGTTCGTAGTGCAACACGTGCAAAGGGTCTTTGATATACTTTTTCAACATCGAGACATGAAAAACATTATGCACTGCTGACAACGCTGCTGGTAAAGCCAATCTGTAAGCAACTTCTCCAATTCTTTCCAAGATCTCGAATGGGCCTATATATCTTCGAGATAATTTTCCTTTTTGCCCAAATCTCAATGTTCCTCGTGTCAGTGAAACCTTTAGAAATACATGCTCACCAATCTCGAATTGAAGATTTCTTCTCTTCATGTCAGCGTAACTCTTCTGCCGGCTTCTAGCAATTTTCAACCGGTCATGAATTTGCTTCACTTGCTCGCTGGTATCACTAACAATAGATGGGCCATGAAAACTTCTGACACCAATCTCTTCCCAACAGATTGGGGTTCTACATCTACGTCCATACAACGCTTCAAATGGTGCCATACCAATACTAGAGTGATAACTATTATTATATGCAAATTCGCATAATGGGAGACTTTTCTGCCAGTCCTTCCCAAACTCGAGAACGCAAGCTCGCAACATATCCTCAAGTGTCTGATTAGTCCTTTCAGTCTGTCCGTCGGTCTGAGGATGATACGCTGTACTGAAATTCAATTTCGTGCCCAAAGCTGCCTGAAGTTCTGTCCAGAATCTGCCCAAAAATCTAGGATCTCTGTCTGATACAATCGATAGGAGAACTCCATGAATTGTGACAACCTTCTCCATATACATTCGAGCTAATTCATCTCGAGGTGTCTTCATGTTCATTGGTAAGAAATGTGCCACCTTTGTCAATCTGTCAACTATCACCCAAATACTATCTCTGTTATGAATTGATGGCAATCCAGAAATAAAATCCATCGTTATGTGTTCCCATTTCCAATCTGGCACTTCCAATTGTTTTAAAAGTCCTGGGGGTTGCTTCCGTTCTGCTTTTACTTGTTGACACACCAAGCATCTTGCCGTAAATCCTGCTACTTCCTTCTTCATATTATTCCACCAATAATGATTACGCAGGTTCTGGTACATCTTTGTACTGCCTGGATGAATAGTATAACAAGAATGATGCGCCTCCGTCATGATTTCATTCTTCAACTCTTCTATGTTTGGCACACATAACCGGTCTTGAAAATACAACACACCCTCTAACAATCTGAAATTTGGTCTACTGTCAATCTGTTCAATCACTCGAGCTAACTCTAGGTCCTCTACCTGCTTGCTTTTGATCCTGCTCAAGATCTCTGGTTCCCAAACAAACATGTGAGCCAACATAACCTTGTCATCAATTGGCTGCAAAGTCACTCCCAAATCAAGGAAAATTTCTGCCCAAAACCATTCTGCTCTCAAACATGCATTAGTTGTTATTCTTCTACTAAGTGCATCAGCCACTACATTGGCTTTCTCGAGATGATATTTAATTGGAAAGTCGAAATCCTTCATGTATTCCATCCACCGGGTCTGTCTCATGTTCAATTCAGGCTGAGTAAACAAATATTGGAGACTTCTATAGTCTGAATGAATTTCAAACTTCTCACCATACAAGTAATGTCGCCACATCTTCAATGCCATTACTACTGCTGCTAGTTCCAAATCATGAGTGGCATATCTTTTCTCATGCTCTTTCAATTGTCTAGAGCCATAAGCTACTACCTTTCCATCCTGCATAAGCACACAACCCAATCCAACCTTTGAAGCATCCGTGTAAATGACAAATCTACCATTATCCGTAGGCAATGTGAGCACTGGAGCAGTAGTCAACCTATTCTTTAACTCCTGAAAACTTGATTCACATTCGTCAGTCCACACGAACGGTACATCTTTTCGTGTTAATTTGGTCAATGGAGCAGCAATGGATGAAAATCCTTTCACAAATCTCCTGTAATAACCTGCTAAACCCAAGAAACTACGAATCTCTGTTATTGACATGGGTCTCTGCCATTTGACCACTGCCTCAATCTTTCCTGGATCTACTGCCAAACCTTCCTTGCTGATGATGTGACCCAAGAAAATAACTTGATCAAGCCAAAATTCGCACTTACTCAACTTGGCATAGAGTTGATGATCTCTTAAAGCCTGCAATGCTAACCTCAAATGTTGCTCGTGATCTTCTCGAGACCGAGAATACACTAATACCTCGTCTATAAAAACAACGATGAACTGGTCGAGAAATGGAGTAAATATCTTATTCATCAAAGCCATAAATACTCCCGGAGCATTTGTTAATCCAAACGGCATTACTAAAAACTCGTAATGGCCATATCTCGTCCTGAATGCTGTCTTCTGAATGTCCTGATCTCGAACTCTGAGCTGGTGATATCTCGATCTCAAGTCTATCTTTGAGAAATATTAAGCTCCCTGAAGCTGGTCAAACAATTCATCGATCCTAGGAAGAGGGTATATATTCTTGATTGTGTCCTGATTGAGTTGTCTATAATCAATACACATCCTCATGGAACCATCCTTCTTCTTCACAAATAGGACCGGTGCACCCCAAGTTGATACACTTGGTCTCACAAATCCCCTGTCCAACAAATCCTGCAATTGAGTTTTCAACTCTCTAAGTTCTGCTGGGGCCATTCTATATGGAGCTTTAGAAATTGAAGCTGTCCCTGGTACCAATTCGATTGAAAAATCTATCTCCCTAACTGGAGGTAAACCTGGAATCTCATCAGGGAAAACATCCGGGAACTCACAGACCACTGGAATATCCTCCACCCCTTTTGACTGTTTATCCTCCGTGATAAACGCCAAGTATCCTTCACATCCAGATTTCAACAATCTTTCTGCTTTCAAAGCTGATATCCGGCATGTCTGAATCGATCTCCTTTGCCCAACGAATTCGACAGTGTCCGAATGCAATGACAACTTGATGGTTTTGTTAAAACAGTCCATCACTGCTCTATAGGTTGCTAACCAATCCATACCAAGTATGACATCGAAGTCCTTCATCGTTAAAAGAATCAGGTTTGCAGGTAAAATAAAATCATTGACCTGAACTCGGGTACTCGGAAAATACTGGTGACAACGGACCTTTGTGCCCACTGGGGTACCGACTATTAAAGCAACATCTAACCTCACTACAGTCTCATTGATATGTCTAGCAAAATCATGAGAAACAAAAGAATGTGTAGAGCCAGGGTCGAAAATGGCCTTAGCTTCTACCTCTGAGATTAGAACAATACCTTCCACCACTTCTGCAGAAGCATCTGCATCCTCATGAGTAACTGCATATACCATGCCCATCTGTTGCGCTGGCGCTGGCCTCGGTGCTCTAGGTTGGCCCACTGGTTGTTGTTGCCTTTGCTGCTGGAATTGTCTCTGTTGCACATGAGCCGGCCTCTGTTGTCCCTGCACTGGCCTCTGCTGTCCTAGAACAGGCCTCTGCTGTGGCACTGCACCCCTATATTGCTGGTACTAAGGAGCTGGTGCTCGGTACATCTGTTGCTATAGAGCCCGATAAATCTGTTGTGGTCCTTGCGGAGGTGCTGCTCTCCAAGTCTGCTGCGTAGGAACACGAGAAGCTGCTAATTGTGATTTTGGAAACTGACTACCACCATTGGGACAATCGCGAACTTGATGTCCGAACTGCCCACAATGAAAACATGCTCCAGTCTCCTTGTAGCACTGTTCCGTAGGATGATTCTTCCCACACCGTCCACACAGTTGTCTCTGACCACCTGAGGGTTGACCTTGAAACTTTTGTTTCTTCGGGTTGCCTTGGCTAGAAGACTGCTTTGATTGATATTGCTGAAATTTGGCTTGTCTCTCTTCTGATTTCTTCTTTAGTGTACCTTCAGCCCAATATGCACTCTTCACCGTTTCCTGGAATGTTGGGCGTTGATTGTCTCCAATCATCCTATAAATATCAGCTGATAAACCATCACGAAAACGCCTGATTTTCTCTTCTTCAGGAACAATAAGTGTAGGAGCATACTTAGACAACCTGGTGAACTGCTGCTCATACTGCTGCACCGACATGTCACCTTGCACTAAGTTTTGGAAATCTCTCTTCCACTGGTCTTTAACATATTTGGGAATAAACTTATCCGTGAACTCCTTAGTGAATGTTTCCCATGAAATCTCTTCAGCCACTGCATCAGCTTGTACTACCATCTTCACCGAATTCCACCATTGGAGAGCTATCCCTCTAAACATGTAGGCTGCCAAGTTAACTCGCTGTTTCTGAGTACAGCGGAAAACTGCAAAGATCTGCTCCAATTGCTCTATAAAGTCATCTGCCGCCATTGGATGTTCTGACCCATGAAACTCAGGAGGAACCCTCTTCCTAAATTTCTCGTACAGGTCATTAGGATCTACTTCCTTTGGAGGCATGACCACTTGTACTGGCTGGGCTGCTCTGTCAGTCAAAGCTATGATCTGAGCTTGAGATGCTGCCCTATCATGATCTGATTGTGCTCTCTCAGCAACTCTCTCTTCTCTTTCTTGTTGTTTCTCTGCAGCGCGTTCTGCCTCAGCTGCTTTTTGTTGCTCATTCTGAGTAGTCTGCGATTGCATAAAAGCTTGCAACAGCTGATTAAAACGCTCGTCTGAATTATTTGATCCATTCCCAGGTTCCTTATCCTGACTTCTTGTATTACGTTGGGCCATGATCTGCAATAGAATAAATATGGTTTAGCTCATATGAAACAAGCTAACAGACAATTCTATAGACTTTACAGTTAGCACTTTAAAGTCTGTCTAACGGAATTCGTAATCCTCACCACGTCCTATTGTTTCTGTCCATTTTTAATTACCGAAGATCGAACCGGGCTCTGATACCAACTGTCACGTCCCCAAAATAAGAATTGGGGAAAACGTGAAAAATTAAAATAAATTCAAATTCCTATGTTTAATACAACACAAGCTTCCAAAAGTGGACCCACATCACATCACAAACCGTGGTGAGTCCAAATAAAATTCCATTAAATGCAACGGAAGCTTATTCAATTGATATTCATAGTTCATAAATAAGATCCAACACGAAAATCAAATAAACATTCATAGTTAAAGTTGTAGAATAAATTAAACAATTACTACAAAAAGTTTATCATTTATAAAGTTCATCTAAAGAGTTTCTAAGATGACGTCCTCTCTAATGCAGGCTCAGACGGCTCCGAAACCGTCTCCAGCATCCCACTCGGGTTCGTCAGTTGGCTCAAACGTTTGAAACGTTTGATCCTCCTCCGTCTCCTCGGTAAAGTAGGGCTCGGTACCTATGCACCAAATGTAGTAACGTAAATAGCAAGAACATGATCATAATTCGAAATTAAGATACGATATCAAAATGAGTAAAAACAAGTGAGATTATAAGAAACAATGATAAAGATAAGGACAAGAAAGAACGTATGACATAAATCTAAAAGACACCAAATGGAGCAATATATAATTCACACGGAAATAAGTGTCCCCGTTTTGGGTGGTCAATCCTACATAATCGGGAAAGCCCGTCCACAATGTCGGTGATCATAAACCGATCTATAAACACATAACAGGATAACCTGTTCACATACAAAGCGGATTATAAGTGATCCGGACACATCGGTGATCAACCGTCCACATACGATCTGCAGTCGTTCACAAATGACCCACATAAAAGGAAACATATATGCATAATAGAACTGAATAATAATGCTCCGACACAAGAGTCCTAAGTCAAAATGAAGGGCTGACCAATCCATATCATAGTCAAATCACATATATCTAATTTGCCAGGCCACCTCATAATCCATAATACAAAGTAGGGTATGCATCTAAAGGAATACATAACCTAAACCAATATATGCATGCAAATACAAAGGTTAAGACATATTGTAAATCAATCCTAAGGTTAAACGTATATTCATATACCTGTCAACACACAATAATAACGTTAGTAAGTTAAGGACATTACATCTCTCGAAATTCATAGTGCATAGATCCAATGAAGGATTTCCAATAGAGATGTATTAACCCTTTCTCGCTAGAGTTCATTAAAATCATAATAGGTAATTGAATCCTACGTCCATAAGATACTGTATGCCCAAAGACGGTTCTTATGTCAAGTCCAGGTAGATAATTTAAGGTTATTAAATCCATATGAAGTCCCATATATGATATCATAAATCCCTAAATTAATCAGAGCCAAAACAATGAAAAATAAACACAAATTGCCCAAGTACACTGAACGTTCGAACGTACGAGACCAACGTTCGAACGTTCAGGGTCTCGGGTTTTTGGCTCAGGGGCGAGCAGACTCGAACGTTCGAACGCACGAAGGGAACGTTCGAACGTTCGACGTCTCTGTCCTTTGGCTCAGACGATTCTGAACTCACTCGTTCGAACGTTTCAAAGCAAATCAAACCTATGGATCTTGATCTATGCATCAACAATGGATAATCTAATAATACTAAAAGCATACCTTGCGTCATGATCTTGATGATGAGCGGATCTCCTTTTGCGAATAGGGTTTTCTCCTATCTCCCTTATCACCCACTCCAATATGCGTGAAGTTAATGGGTACTTTTCAGATCTCGTAGGTTAAGAGAGAGGACCGGAAAACCATATATATAGATAAGCCCTAGAGAGATTTCTTCCCATCAAAGAAATCTAATGAAGATAAGTTTCCTTAATTCCTTCAAATTAGTAAACAAGAGTCCTATATGATTGGGCTTACTAAAATTTAATCCAAGATAAACTTAGTAAAACTAAAAACCAAAAAGGGGAAAGTAACTAAAAAAATAGTAGGCTTAAACCGTGGGTCCCAACAATGTTGCACATGTGGTCATGAGGACCACTCATGTCTAACAATCTCCCACTTGGTCTAAATGACCACACATATGTGATCTCCCACTTGGTCAAGACGACCATATAAAAGCAATCCATCTTTTATGATAAAATTTTGAAAAAATAACTAGTTGAAAAAAAAATTGTTTTGACTCAACTTGGATTCAACTAAATTTAAAAATTTCGACGAGTGGCCACTCATTTGTGAAAACAGCCCAATCAATCTTGTTTATGCTAATTCTTGTATACTGTAACTAAATGAAACCAATAATGCGAATCATGGCGGTCAAACATCAATTTTTGCGACATAATCCCTTCCACGTACCACAACATTAGTAATTCCATTTAGTCAAGTCATAAATCGAGGAAAATAATAGGAGTGGACTAAAATTCCTATTTATTGGTCCAACTGAAATTTATCTTGCTTTTCAATAATGAAGTAATTGTGCACAACAAAAAAAATAAGCAAGAGAACATAATCATTATTAATGAATATTGATCAACAAAAAAATGTCTAATTAAATAGCATAAATCCATTCAACCACATACATTAAGGTAACACAATGAGACCCATTGCTCTAACATGATCATTATAGGCCTCAGCCGGTAATGCTTTGGTCATAGGATCTGCAATCATGAGCTTTGTACTGATTTGCTCTATAGACACTAAACCATCCCGAACCTTCTCTTTAACGGCAAGATATTTTATCTGAAAGTGTTTTGCAGCGCTAGAACTCTTGTCGTTGTTAGAGAAGCGAACAGATGATGTATTATCACAATAAATTTTCAGCGGCTTAGAAATGGAATCCATGATCTGAAGCCCTGAAATAAAATTTCGCAGCCATATAGCTTGATTAGTGGCCTCAAAGCATGCCACAAATTCTGCTTGAAATGTGGAAGAAGCAGTTGTAGTCTGTTTAACACTTTTCCACGAAACAGCCCCACCAACAAGGAGAAAAATGTATCCTGATGTAGATCTCCTCGTGTCGAGGCACCCAGCAAAATCTGAGTCTGAATATCCAATCACTTCCAAGTGATCAGATTTTCTATAAGTGAGCATATGTTCTTTAGTCCCTTGTAAATATCGCATGACCTTCTTTGCTGCTTTCCAATGTACCATGCCAGGGTTAGATTGATACCTTCCTAGCATGCTAACTGCAAAACTGATGTCTGGACGGGTACAAGTCTGAGCATATAAAAGACTTCCTACAACGGAAGCATATGGAATGTCTTGCATCTGTTTTCTCTCGATGTCATTTCTTGGACATTGATCTTTGGAGAATATATCACCTCTTGATATAGGTGCTTTTCCTCCAGAACAATTCTGCATATTGAATCTTTCAAGAACTCTATTGATATAGGCTTTCTGTGAAAGTCCTAGTATTCCTCGAGATCTGTTTCGAATAATCTCGATTCCAAGTACAAAGGATGCTTCACCCATATCTTTCATTTCAAAATTCTCTGTGAGGTATTCTTTTGTTTCATGTAGTAGGCCAAGATCACTACTAGCAAGTAGGATGTCATCTACATATAGGACTAAAATAATAAACTTGCTCCCACTGAACTTCAGGTATATACATTGATCAACAATGTTTTCCTTAAATCCGAAGGAGGTAATGGTATCATGAAACTTAATATACCATTGCCTTGAAGCTTGTTTAAGCCCATATATAGATTTCTTTAATCTACAAACTAGTTTTTCTTTGCCTTTTTCCTCAAATCCTTCTGGTTGTTTCATATATACCTCTTCAGATAAATTCCCATTTAAGAACGTTGTTTTCACATCCATTTGATGTAACTCTAAATTAAAATGAGCTACTAATGCCATTATGATTCGAAAAGAGTCTTTCGAAGAAACTGGTGAAAATGTCTCTTTATAATCAATATTTTGCCTTTGAGTAAATCCCTTAGCTACAAGTCTGGCCTTAAATCGTTCGATTTTGCCCTTTGAGTCTCGCTTGGTCTTAAAGATCTATTTACATCCTATAGTCGTAGATCCTTGAAGCAATACGACGAGATCCCAGACTTTATTTATTGACATGGATTTTAACTATTCTTACATGACATCAATCCATTTATTCGAATCATCTCCTTTAATGGCTTGTGAAAATGTTACCGGATCTTCTTTAACACCTATATCAAAATCAGATTCTTGAAGATAAACAATATAGTCATCCGATATAGCAGACCTCTTAGATCTATGAGATCTTCTTAAAGCTTCTGGTTCCGCTAAATTTTGATTCGGATGAATAATATCTTCAATCATATCATTATGAGTGACATTCTCATCTAGTGGTGCATCTGGTATGATAGGTTGTATTTCCATCGTATCGTTCTGAACGAAGTCATTTGGAATACCAACTCTAACTGTTTCAATCGGTACTTGAATAGGTATCCGATGTTCTTCAAATACCACATTTCGTGGTGCATTGCTCCCACTAATGTCATCATTTTCTATGAATCTGGCATTTCCGGTTTCAACAATTTTAGTGGTATGAGTAGGACAGTAAAATCTAAAACCTTTGGACCTTTCAGGATATCCAATAAAATACCCACTGATAGTCTTAGGGTCCAATTTTCTCTCTTGTGGGTTATAAATTCTAGCTTCCGCTGGACAACCCCAAACATGCAGATGTCCTAAACTTGGCTTCTTACCTGTCCATAACTCGTAAGGAGTTTTAGGAACTGCCTTAGTGGGTACACGATTTAGGATATATGCAGCTGTTTTTAGGGCTTCTCCCCACATAGAGTCAGGTAATTTAGAATTACTTAACATACTCCTTACCATTTCCATAAGCGTTCTATTACGTCTTTCAGTCACACCATTTTGATGTGGGGAGCCAGGCAATGTATATTCAGCACGAATGCCATGGCTTTCCAGGAATTTAGCAAATGGGCCAGGATTTTGACCCGATTCATCATACCTCCCATAATACTCTCCACCCCTATCAGATCTCACAACCTTTATTTTTCTGTCTAACTGTTTTTCAACTTCAGCCTTATAAATTTCAAAGGCTTTCAAAGATTCTAATTTCTCATATACAGGTAGACATATCCATATCTAGTGAAATCATCAATAAAGGTGATAAAGTATTTTTGACCACTATAATATGGCGTAGGAAAATAACCACAAATATCGGTGTGGATTAACTCAAGTGGTTCTAAACGTCTTGTGGCTTTATTTTTATTAACATGTTTTGTCTGCTTGCCTTTTATGCAGTCTATACAGACACCAAAATCAGTAAAATCTAGGGCTCGTAATACCCCATCATTTACTAATCTTTTTAATCTCTCTTGAGAGATGTGTCCTAGCCTTTTATGCCACAAAATCGAGGAATTCTCATTCAATATTCCTCTCTTAACACCAACATTCATAACATTATTCTCATGCAAGGTAAGTAAGGAACTAGCAAAACATGGATCCAGATTCAATTTATAAAGACCATCACATAAAATACCACCACCAATTAAAACTTTATTCTTATAAATACTCAAAGTACTTTGTCCAAAAGAGAAGGTATAACCTTCCAAATCAAGTCTAGATAAAGAAATTAGATTTCTACTTATTGTAGGAACATAAAAAGTGGTATTTAGGTCCAACTGGAATCCGGAATCTAAAATCAGTCTGCAAGTCCCCACAGCTTTCACATCAGCCTCCAGCCGGTTGCCCATGAAAATTTTTCTTTGTTCATTACTTGGACTCCGGCTTGAGTGAAAGCCCTGCATGGAATTTGCCACATGAATAGTGGCACCAGAATCAATCCACCAAGTATTTGAAGGCACATCTAAAAGATTTATTTCATAACAAACAAAAGAATTATATATACCTCTAGATTCAAACCATTTCTGTCTCTTCAAGCAATCTTTCTTCAGATGTCCCTTTTTGCGGCAGAAGAAGCACCTTGGTTCACTACCATTCTTCCCGACTTGATCAGTAGAAGCAGATTTCTTGCCTTTCTTTTTCAAGCTTTTCTTACCCTTGGGATATGGCTTCTTGTTCGAAGGGTTGTTAGAAATGAAATTTACTTTGTGTAACTGCCCTTCCTGCCTAAGTCGGCCTTCTTCTTGGACACACATTGAGACCAACTCATTCGTAGTCCATTTCTCCTTATGAGTATTATATGAAATTTTGAAAGGCCCAAATTGAGGGGGCAAGGAGTTTAAAATAAATTGGACTATATAATTCTCAGAAATTGTCATTTCTAGAGAGTTGAGTTGGGCCGCTATATCCCTCATCTCCATGATATGTTCCCTGATACCGCTGGATCCATCATATTTCATTGAAGATAATTTGGCAATCAAAGTAGCTGCCAAAGCCTTATCAGATGCTTGAAATTGCTGCTCCACAGATTCGAGATAGGCCTTTGCATTTTCATTATCCGGGATAGAACCACGGATATTTTTAGCTATAGATCTTTTTATCATCATGAGACTAAGACGGTTGGCCTTGATCCATTTTTCATAAAATGCTCTCGCAGCTTGAGAGCTATTTTCAGTAAGATCAGCAGGCTTTGGTTCCATAATTGCAGTGTCCAAGTTTAAGCAGCCCAAGGTTAATAAAAGTTCATCTTTCCAATCTGTAAAATTCGAGCCATTCAACATTGGTATACTCGAGAGATGTCCATTCAAGGCAGCGGGAGTCAATGCTGGCATATAAAGGGAAAAAGCTCAATTACTTTAATGCTTTGAGTTCACGCTAAAAACACTAATCCAGAATGATTCGTTTCATAAATGAAGCATATCTGGTGAGTGATTCAATTCATCATCATAGTCCCTCCTTTGGGTCGAGACTACAACATGTAATAGGATCGCTCGTGGAGGAATCCTATCCATCCATAGGGCTAATGAGATAGTATGAACGCAATTCGATAGGCTTTATACCTTTGGGTATAGGAACCAATTCCAATTAGGTACATATATCAAATTATCCTATTCCGGTCTTATAATTATTTGAGTGGCGATCGTACCTTTGGGCCGATCCTCACTTTCATAATTTAGGATCGCAAGTCTAATGCTATTATCCTTACACAAGAAATAGTGTTAAGGGTCTTAAATTTCAATTGATACCTATAAGTTTATCATAAGTGGGCCACTTTGGTGACTACCACACTACTTAAGCCTATGAGTTTCAAACTTTCAATTGAATTAATAGCACTCATAAAAAAAAAATCTAATTAAGATTGGTTACTACGTCACTAGTGATGAAAATAAGATATTGGGCCATTATATTTCCAAAATCGATCCATGTATTTAATAGGTCCATGAAATAAACATATAATGATTGAATATTTATTTAATATGTTATGGATCCAAATATTCATGGACTAATTTCATGTATTTAAATAAAATGGCTCAAAGAATGTAAAATCAAATAAATGTGACAAATTAAAACCAATCTAATTAATAAATAATAAATCCCACAAAAAAAATTGTAATAATAAAAGCACAATAAAAATACAGCATACATATTTAATAATCACATTTTGAAAAGGCAATGTAAGTGAATTAACAAAACTCTAAGTTCTGTATCAAAAGTGAGTTCCACACTTTCCATACACCCTCAGGCCACCACTTCCACATCTCTTCTTCTCATTAACACAAGTTCTGTAACAGAACCTTTCCAAAGAAAAAACATGCATGAGCTTCTCGCCTGGGCTGATAATTGCTAACATCGTGAGCCTCAATGATCAAGACCCAGATCAGTACCTACTATACAATTCGCCCAACTTGTATGGCCATCGGAGCGGACCAGATTTGTGATTAATCACTCAGTGGGCCCCGAAACTTCCTGATGATCAAAAATAAAACCCCCTTAAGTGATGGACGCCTAAGCTGTGTAAACTCTTAGATGTGGGGCCAGATGGGACCCAATCCCCACGGGTCTACCACCATCAGATTCGCCCCTGGGTCCTTTATCAGATGTAGGGACCCGATCTACAATCGGTGGCCTACCTGGGCCCCACATTCCCAAATCAGGAAACAAATCTAGAATTGGTACAATTCCTGGGCTTCGGTAAATCAAGTTACAAAGGTATTAAAGAAAGGGTTTTAAACTGAAACATAAGGGGCTGCCATGACTACTATCAAATCCATGGTCCCGATCTATCATCAAGTGGGCCATGGGGTCCCACAGCTGGGTCAACCCAAACTGGTTTCTGTGCGGTAACTGAAATTTTCTAAATTCTGCATTTCATCTCCAAGTGATTTGATCAACTTAGCAATACAACAAGGTCCACAATCATCATCATCAAAAGAGCCTCATCCTATCAATCTGATGAGGCAGGGAGGCCCATCATATCGGCAGTTTAGAATTTATCATCCATCCAGCCATTAAAACATGATCAAATTCTCAACTAACACATTTTAGGGTCAACAGGGTACTGTGCTAGGGTACTGTAGTACAGAATCACTTAAGAAGAAAATCGAGGGATAAAAGTAAACAGACTCCACACTTTCACCAATCTAGCTGTAATTTTCACCACGTTAACCCCTCTCCATTATTAATCTAATCGAATGCATAAATCACAACCATATGGCTATGATACCAGGAGTGGGTGATAAGGGAGATAGGTGAAAACCCTATTCGCAAAAGGAGATCCGCTCATCATCAAGATCATGACGCAAGGTATGCTTTTAGTATTATTAGATTATCCATTGTTGATGCATAGATCAAGATCCATAGGTTTGATTTATATTGCAAACCATATCAGATCTTACAAGTGGTATCAGAGCACTTGTAAGATCTGATATGGTTTGCAATATAAATCAAACCTATGGATCTTGATCTATGCATCAACAATGGATAATCTAATAATACTAAAAGCATACCTTGCGTCATGATCTTGATGATGAGCGGATCTCCTTTTGCGAATAGGGTTTTCTCCTATCTCCCTTATCACCCACTCCAATATGCGTGAAGTTAATGGGTACTTTTCAGATCTCGTAGGTTAAGAGAGAGGACCGGAAAACCATATATATAGATAAGCCCTAGAGAGATTTCTTCCCATCAAAGAAATCTAATGAAGATAAGTTTCCTTAATTCCTTCAAATTAGTAAACAAGAGTCCTATATGATTGGGCTTACTAAAATTTAATCCAAGATAAACTTAGTAAAACTAAAAACCAAAAAGGGGAAAGTAACTAAAAAAATAGTAGGCTTAAACCGTGGGTCCCAACAATGTTGCACATGTGGTCATGAGGACCACTCATGTCTAACAATTCTGTTCCCACCAATGAATGGAAGGTTTAATAGGACGGGCTTGGGCATCAGTTTTATGTTCAGTTCTATCCAACACATTTCTCAAACCAAAAGAACGTAACTGTAACCGAAATCTCAACATTGAAACTAATGACTAGCCCACCATGTTTCTAATCTGGTATACTGCATTATGTGAATGTGGAAAACGAAGGAATCCTAAGATCCCTACAGGCTACAACAGATATAAATACAGTACTAGAACAGATCTGCAGAGTGAAATGCAAATAATACTAACTGTATCCATCTCTCCTCAATGCCATGCTGAAGCTGATACCAAATTCCTACTCTTCCATCCCAACAACATAGCTCCATCTTGCTCTACCAAAGCATAGTTACTAGAGTAACATCCCAATAGGGACTTTATCACTGAATTGACATAGGAACTCAATGGGTATGGCCGGAAACCTGCCATTATCATCCTTGACCTCCACTTACCAAGCAGCTCATGCCGTTCGACCCTGTTCGTCCCCTCACAAGCAATGATATTCACAATATCCTTTGCCAGACAGTGCTGCTCAACATTGATCCTCTCCTTGCTCTCCCTAGGCAGAGTGACGTCGATTGACTCAAACATGGCTGAGTAGTAATCCAATGTCTCCACAAACCTCATCAGAAACGGGGTTGTATTTGTGTTGGACTCCTGCTCGACCAATGTGGTTACCTTCGGTGACAGTGATTTCACCATCCGTAACAACCCATCACGAGGGTTGTTGACATCAACACTCTCATCAGGAGTGTGGTGGAGCTGCAATGGGAAGTTCACGGCGAGCGCTTCGCCAGGCCGCACATCCAGCATCTCACGTGTCACATCCGGGCAATAAACAGGAATTGGATGGAACTCAAGTGGGATGTTGAACTTTTCAGAAATTGCAGCTAGTCGCTTCCCAATGGCCTGTAATCCATCCCCTCGGGCATATTGTGAGACTGGGTCATCAATCCCAGTGATCCGCACATGGGGTGGACGACCCGGCCTTGCTGCCAATGCCTGTATGAGAGTGACCCACTGGGTACCCTGACCAATCTGGAAGTCAATGATGTGTATCCGGTCCTCATTTCGAATTGCTTCAGCTATCGCTCCATTGGCTGCCATGTAACCAAACTTCAAGTATGGGCAAATGTCATAGAGAATGCGCATATAAGAAAGCAAGTCATCGCTTGCAGGCTCTCGGCACCTCAGAGCCTGGTAGATATTGCTACCCGAAGCTTCCTTTCTAGCCACCAAAGATTCTAACATGTATGCACCAAGACGCTGAATGGGCTCTCCGCTGATGGAGACGGCACTCCTTGCCTCTTGACTTAACTTTTCAAAATCGGCCATCCTGTTTTCAAAAAGAGCCCTTGCGCATTCAGTCAGCAACTGTTTTATATTAACTGGTGGCATATCTGGTAAGTGGATGGCAGACATTCTTTGTCGCTTATCCTGCTGATTACCACCATTGCCCATCTGACGACCAGCAATGTGGGGCTGATGTTGAACCATCAAGGCATTTTCTTGATGGGAACCAGGTACGTGCCAGGCCCTTGATCGCTGTTTTGAAGTTTCTGGCTGCTGAATTTCATCAAATGCTGAGCTGGGCGTGCTCGCTTCATCAGTGTCTGGGCCCATAAGATCTGACTCCAGCTTTTGGAGGGCGTTCCTCATGCTGTAAATCGTGAAGTTTTCAGATGAATCCCCAACCAAATGAATCTCTGGAAGGTTGGAAGGGGATCTTTGGAATGAACTGTCTATCTCTAATGAGAAGTTGTGCGAAGGGCTGATACCAGAGACGTTCTCCGTCGTGGAGCTGTAATGCTCCTGACTGTTACTTAATGTAGTAGAGAACGTGTCATAATCACAGTGGGCGGAAAGCGGAGAATCCGGTGAGCACCTTGATTCAAATTTTGTGTGGCCGAGAGTCCACCCCGAATGAGGAAGAGTATGAGCAGGAATATTTTCACAAGATACCTCAATGCCAGGAAAACTGTACCCAAAAATCTGATGTGAATCCATACTAAGGCAACAACATAGATAGCACGTGACAGTTCTGTAAGGTTTATGAAAGGCTTTAACTCAATCACTTGAATGAAAAGCTAGAGGCAGTTATGTTCTCCCATAAGGAATAAAATTAATGGCCCTTTTCCCCAGAAAAGATTGCATTCAACTTGTGCTAAGAGACACCTGCAAAGAGGACTTAAAATATATCATATAAATATCTGAAACCGAAATGCATAAAACTTTAGATATGCAATGTTTTTTCACACTTCTTTTTCTTTGTCTACACCAATTGTCTGGATGCATTTTAAGAGGGTGCATTACTCCATTTAGATGTTCACCAATCACAAACAGATTCAATATATTGGCATTACTGAGCTTACTGTGCAATTAGGGCAGCAAGGAATTGGAGATCACATTAGATGGTTACTGATATTTTTCCTGTTTCGCCTGAATCATTATCAGTGCTGCTCATGTTGATTCATGATATAAAATGAGGAAAAAGAAAGGAAGAAAAAGTGTCCCACCTAATACAATTCCAGTTTCTGTGCTTTACAGAACTCACAAAGAACATATAGCCAATTGCATTTTTGGGTGTTTTGCAATGTACTGGCATGTCCTTTCAGTACAAGAGAGAAAAGTTATATGGCTATTTTACACTACTAGCACACAAGAGAAGCAAAGAACAACATCATTCTACAACATAATAGTAAAATTTCATTGTTGTTCAAAACACATGGACTCTCAAACAAATCTTCAGTAAGTAGAAAAGATTGTACCAGGAAAACCTTTTAATGACAACTCAAAAGAGTCATTACTATAGTCTGACGTATTTTTTAAGATCGAGCCAGAGAAAGCATGTCATGCTGACCTAAAATTATCTAAGATTAAGAATCATGTCATATGAACTCAGATACATTCACATTTAAGAACAGGCAGACAACTCATACATGGCATCATCATCATCACTATCATTAACGAAACCTTAATCTATCAAGGGTGGCTCAACTTGTACTGATGCATATAACATGCCAATTGAAATTATTAGAACCTATGCAAAGTGCCCAAATTCTGGTCCTTTTTTCTGCTTTCTGCTTTTTCCATTTCTGATAAGAGATGAATCAGGTAGCGGAGAAGATCAATGGAAATCCATCAAGTTGACAACTCTATGCCATTTCAACCACAATATAACTCTTCATCCTTAGACATAAGCACATGCACATAGATATGAATATGAATGTTCCATGTAACCCCTTGCTGAATGGTTCTGCTGATTTCTTGGAAATTATCACTAAGATGTCCAATGTCTACGAAATTAAAAAGATTATCAATCAGAACCACTCACATATTGACACCTCCAATAGAATTTACTACCTAGTAGTTATTCTAATAGTCTAATAGGAACTCATCTGAGGAATGCAACTCAGAAAACCAGCAGCAACCCTTGAGAATCTTTTTTATTTGTTTGTTTTTGGTGAAGTGTGGGAGGATTGAATCTACTCATAAATGCGTGGCATCGATTCCAATTCCATGTTTATTTCAAGAGTCTTTGTAAGTGGATTATTTTCCAATTCTAATCCACAGAAATGGTGGAATTAATCTGATTGACCCATTGTTCAAATCAAACAGGTTCTTTAGCCACGTTGCAGTTTACAGATAATTTATTTATCCATTTTGAAAGAGGGAAAAGGCGGTTCAAGTGGATTCTGTGTGTTTATATAGCTCTATGATAGGTTACTTAGTTTCTAGTCACTTTTATTCCACTTTTGATATTTCTTTGATAGGTCCTCACCAATGTTCATCCCAGGACATGTATGTACTTCCTCATAATGAAGATTTCCTATACCATTCTCACCATATATGTGGTAGTATCTACAAATATATAGATACACATACAGATATAGTTGTTTCCCAGCAACAATAGAGAATCCCATTAGAAGTTTTCATTGAGATTGCCAAGGTTATGGTTAAACAGGTTATCTTTCAGGAAGGTTTAAATGCACTTCGTTTTCAGAAATATATTGCTCAACGGAGAAGTGATAGTTGGCTGGATCATCTATTTTCATCCACGGTGATCAAATGCTCCTCCTATCCTAATGAGCAATTCAAGTTTAATATTCAGTGTGATGAGAGGGAAACCAGGCTCAGGTGGCATAGGTGGGCAACTCTTCAACGATGATGGAAAGACTGCACTTACACAACCTGTAAGCATCAGGGATCTAAACATGACAGAATTCATGGTAATTAGAAAGTCTTCGAAGATTTTCACCAAATCCTTTGTGGGTGCTCCTGTAATTGAAGGGGATGCCTTTAATGCAGTAGGTTGGGTCAACAATTACAAAACATTACAAATGAGAAGAGGGACTTAAGGCGTGTCTATCTCTGCCTCTTACAAGAAAAGTGGAGATGAGGTGGCTAATTGCTTAAATAAATGTTGGATAGGACTCGGTGTAGGAAGGAGTCTAAAAGACTCAAAACAGCAATTATCAGTTAGAGGACTAAAAAGATCAGTCTGTACAGTGTTCCTGAGGGACCTCTGCATTCACAAAATTTGATAAGTCCCTTCTTATTTATTTATTTATTTTATGTTGTTCCTCCCTGGGCCCTTGGCCCTTTGCCATTAATTCTCGGCCACAATGTTTCTTGTAACTTGCTTTCTTTCAAATAAATTTCATATGCACTGTCATGCAGAAGACTGCAGCATATGCTTGTGTGAACTTTGAGTTTTTCAAATCCCACTTGCTGATAATTCAGATGCAGTGTAAGCTTGAAAAGAATTATCCAACAACAACAACACAAAAAACAACAACAACTACAACAATAAACAAAAATTGCATAGAAACAACAAGAATTGCATAGAAACAACACAAATTCATTATAGTTGCAACACCAATATATCCTTCACATTTTATGCAGATTCCTTCTCAAGATTTGCATAGAAACAACACAAATTCATCATAGTTGCATCACCAATATATCCTTCCTAATGATTATTTAGTTCGCATTTTCTGCAGATTCCTTCCGAAATAAAATGCATAAATCACATGAACTCTTTGAACTGTAGTTAATTTTGATGAGCATCACCATTGCAATAAAAACAACAGTTCTCATCATTCCAGTTCTAACCATTAATGAACTTTCCTTCACCCATATTCATGTTTTATGAGCAAATCATTACACAAAAAGAACACCAAGAGTTTTCATTCAACAGAAAAAAATCATTCATATTGATAAGCCCAAAAATATACTGATGCCCGTAAAATAAATTTTTTCCTTTTTGCCGTATAAGAACTCTAAGAGCTTCTAAAAACAGAGAATCTTTTCATCTATGTTCAATAAACCCCCATTAAAAAAAACCTGCATCTCGATATCAGAAATTCAAAAAAAAAAAAAAAAAAAAAAAAAAAAAAAAAAAAACATATCCCAAACCATAGTTTACTTAAAAAAAAAAAGGATTATTATACAATATAATTATGAATTTCAGTAATCCTGAGAAGATTGAATCTTTGAGATTGATCTTTTGCGCTAAAACCCAGTAAAAAAAATTGAATCTTGCATTCAAATACCATAAAATTACAAAATCCCTACAACGCTAAACTCAAAAGTTAACCAAAAAGCCCAAACTTTAATGATGTCTGCAAAGAAAAGCTCGAGCCCTCCCAATTATCTTTCAGCACAAACCACTTAAAAATCGAATCTTTCATCCAAATCTAAGAAAATTAGAAGAAACCCAACTCCTCAAACAGTCGAATTTCACCAAAAATCCAACCCTTCACAAATCAAGAAATCCCAATAAAGACCAAACAAGACCTTCTAATCTAAAAGTACCATGAGAAAACTAACAAGTACTCAAAGCCCAGAAGAAAATTAAAGACCGGAGTTGGATAATTACCTGAAAATCTGCTGACAATCACCAGAAGAATCAAAATAATCTCTTTCTTTTACACCTCTCTCTGTTCTATCTGCGACTGCAATGGTCTGTGACTGTGACGGAGGGAAAGAAAGCACTTGGAGCTGCTTCGTATTTATAGTAGTGGAGACTTAACGGAACGTTTGGAACAAGTAACGGTAACGGCTCCAATTAACGGCGACAACTGCCAAGTCCAAGTCCGCGTCTTTGACTAGCACTGACGGCGAACCGACCACAAAGATGGATGCTTGTTGGATCTTAGAATGCTGACCCAATAAATATATTAGTGGGCCCGGATTTGATATCGAATCCAAACCACTCAAGCCACTGACCCTGTGTTTTAATTATGGGCCCATCTATCTCCAGTACCAGGGGGCCCACGTTCACAAGTAATCATCTAAGATGTTTTGATCATAGTTGGGGCGTCGGCCGAACTGCAAAAGTTGGGCCCAAAAGATGGCCCATTGGAGGGGATCTATGAATGGGATCAAGTTAAGGGGTTGATCCAAAAGTAACCCTTGAGGCAGATTTCGACAAGTTTTCATGGGTTAAGTTCTGAATGCATTGACTCTTTCTGTCCTCGTTAGGACCAATTTATATATTAAAAAACGACCCATTTAGGTTCTGATTGTGGAAACTCTTTGCTTCATTTATGATGATTTAGATATTTCTATCAAAGTGCACAAATTATAAAAAACAAATAGAACATTCCTAGCTTGGGAATGATACCTTTCCACCCAAGCACTTGGTACTAATTGTTAGCATGATTTCAAATGTCACTCATCTATATATATATATATATTATGTTCAATTGACAAAGGAAACTTTTATGCCCAAACTTGGGCATCCTTAAATCCCCAAAATGTTACCTCTGTCCTGGGTCAGTTCAGGTCAAAATGGGTTGCTAGCGAGTTGAAAGTCAACTTATATATGAGTCACCAATTTTTAAAACGCGTTAAGTAACTTCAACACACATAAGCTGCTTTTAATGCAATGAGACCATTTAACAAGACTCAACCAATAAAATTTTAGCTCAAACTCTTTATCTATTTCAAAAAATAAACCTACATTTAGACCGGAATATTAAATAGACTAGGTGCTTTTGCGGGTCTAGTAGGTTGACCATAACCTAACTTCTTGTTTAAATGCAGATCAAGTTTTCATTATCTAAAAACAGTCAGCCACGCGGTTTCAATATGACCTGTGATATATAACTTTCTCTAACAAGGTTCAAACACATGGCAGTCACACTGTTCATAAAAGTGGATCACACTGAATTAAAGGCGTCCACGACTCCCTTATTGGAGAAAATTGCCCCAAGTATATTCAAAATTCATAATGGGCTGGGTCAGGTTGATAGAATATGTGTGAATTAGGATTTAGGAAGACAGTACGGAATTACCCTGGCCCATGCCAAATCCATTGGTCCAAGGGAGAGCCAAATTAGTATCGGGATCCCACCGACCACCGTGACTCAGTGAGTGAAAAATATGGTATGTTTTCTAGGGGGAAGCTGCGGCCGTCATATGAATAATTGAATGTGCATTGGAAATTAGATTCACACCTGGCTAAGATCACTTACGTCACTTGACGTGCACAAGCCCTTAACGTATGACACGTGGCTTATAAATTTATGGTTCGAGACTCACGTTTTGGAAATGCGGTTGATATTTATCATTTTTGTCAACCCGCAAAATTCATGATCTTGGTGGGTCCCACATCACTTAGGTCATTTGGTTTACATGCTGTTGTCATCATTATAGAGCTGTGAATTGGAGCAAAGAAAAAGTTGATAACAATTATAAGGTGGACTTTATTCAAAATAGTGAATCTATTTTGTAAATAATTGTTCAACTAGCAATTTATTCTTTGGAGAATTTTTATAAATAACGTTTTAAGTTTTTACCTATTTTATAAAAAAGCTCAAATTTTAAAATTTTTTAAATTAGGGACAATTGGTCATTTAAAAGTATTTTTTGATAACTATCTTCATCTTTTTTTAACATTTTCAAATTACTCTTTATTGAAACAAAATCCTTATTCACTATACCTACATTTTTTTCATCCTTTTCTTCACTTGTGTCCTCACAATGATCCACGAACGACCAACGTCCCTACAGTGATTGGTGATATATAGTGATTGTCAAAGCATGTAATGCTTTAAATGAAAAATAATTTGGATAATTTAAAAATAGTGATTTTAACTCGCATCTTTTTTTATAAAAAAATTAAAAGAATCAAACTAGGTTTCCTCCACTTTCAAAACTAGAGTCTGTTCCACTTTACAAAAACGCATATACATTGAGCCCACTATTCAAGCACCACCAAAGTCACTTATATTTATATAAAAGCTCCATATAAGATTCATTTCCAGCTCTTTGTGGTATTGGTTACATTTAAAGTATAAAAGCAACTCAAGTAAAAGAAACTGCATTTTTTGTTACGTATGATGGATCGGTTGACTGGTAGGGTCCACTATTGTTGGAATGAATTTCAGATGAGTTCCAATTTGTAAGCCGTCATTTCTTTATGAGTGGGTTTAATTTTGTAGAGATTTAAAAAGTGAGAAATAATAACCAGTTCAATATATAAAAAAATCATTGTTTGGAAATACACGGTCAATTTGCTTACGATCCGTATTGAGTTTCTAAGAATGCTGGTGAATATATATATATATATATATTTGAATAATAAGTTATATTTTTATTCAAAGAGGTGGGTTATACCCAGAATACAAAAACCTTATCCCTAGTAAAGAAGAAGGTAAAAAAATAAAGTCTATCACACAATTGAGTGAAATATCAGAAGCCTACATCCAGACATTAATTAAAGCTCACACACTGGCCTCAAGAATTAATGATGAATTAAATGATGAAGTTCTAAATAAAAAAGTAAGAATTTGATTCACTTTACGAAGTAATCGCTGCGATGGCTTTGAGATCTTGATGAGTTGTTGTGGATGTTTTGCATGTAAAAGATCATGCAATCGCAGCATTTGAAATCGAGAATAACAATTTGAAAGTGTTGGAGACTTAGCAATCTGCAATAAATCATCTTCCAATTCATAATAAAACCGAGTCAAATGAGATGGGGCTAAGTCCAACAATACCTGAACATCATTAACCAGATTACCAATAATGATTGAACAAGCACAACAATGCAAATATTTACAAAATCTAATAGGTGAATAATCATTTCATTAATTCTTGTCTCTCATGGGAGTTTCGCATGGTAACCATGCAAGATTTTTGGTCTCCATCGTTAATTCTAAGCACTCTTTCTTTGTAAAACAACGATACTTAAAAATCATGCACTACCTTTGTATGGGGCTTCTGCAAGTAAACTTTTGATTAATTTTACATAAAATGAGAAATCAACATATACTCCCTCGTGATTCTTCATCATTGATTATTCATTCTCTTTTTTGGCACAGATACATTCAAGACTTTTCTTGAAATTTTAGACAATTGATACATCTGTGAAAATTTTGCAAGACTACTCTTTCATGGCTTCCCATTTTTCGTAAAACAAACAAGTAGACCCCTCGGTGAAAAATGATTTGTTTTCATATCACAAAATATTAAGAATAAGTCATGGCATCGTCAAAGGTTTCTCTGTGGCATGAAAAAGCCTATATCATCTTGCACTCACATTTGTTTTTTTTTTTTTTTTTTTCCTTTCAAATTTTTGTAATGTAATGTCTTTATATATTAAAAGAAGAAAAAAACAACAATAACTTTCTAAACTTTGCAAAAGTCATTTCCTTCCGGTAAAGCATCACTTTCCTTGGGGACTTTTTTTCTCAGCTTTGCAAAGAAACCATCATCACACAAACAAGTCCAGATTCATCTTGGGGACAATTTTTTCTCGAAGGAGAGGAGAGAGCGCAAAGAACTGCGCCGAAAATGGAACGTACATTAAAAAAAAAAAAAAAAGGAGTTGACAAGGAGACAGAGAGAGAGAGAGAGGAAGCTGGCGTGAAGATGAATAGTTGATGATGCGAACGTGCCCCAGGGAGAGGTGTTGGAGTGACGGCCACAGAGGGTTGGATGGAGCTGCTGATCAACGACCGCGTGGAACGCCTGATTTTGACATTCTCTTCTTTGACCCTTTGACTTATTTAACACGTTGCATTGCCTACTGATTAGGACATTTCTGGATTGGACAATGTATGGGGCCCACCCCAAGGAAAAAAAGGCCATCTTATTATCTAATAGCGTCCCTACTTATATCGATTGAGTGGCCTCATCGATGACGACAGCATCCTCAGTCCTCACATATTTAATGCAAACACCTGATTGGAGGAGACTCTTCACATGGGCCAGACTTGGCTGGATTCTTAACTATTGTGGGTGCTACTTAGGTCGGGTCAATCCACAATTAGTTTGGTGCAGCTGAACAAAAGTGAAGTTTGGGATCAGAATTGGGTATCCCAATTATCTATCATCATCATCATCAACAACAGCAACAAACCCTTTTGATCTTATTTCAACTTTGTTGGCTCCCGTATAGGAATTCTATACTAATTGATTTAAATTTGGTCATGCCAAATTCTTGAATAAGTTGCACTTTATCCAAATTATTTATAAACATGCCATATAACAAGAAGTATGCATAATAAATTATTAACCGTGCTACATGGCCCGAAAACCATGGCCTGAAAACGGGCATGATCCCACCTTGGACGGTGGGATCCAGTACTCATGATAAGGTAGACACCATTTCTTGTGGGGCCTCAACTTCAATCCCTCGTGGTGTCCGAGGCTTGAAACATCATTCTAGCCACTAGATCAATTAATGGTGCCCCGCATTGGCCGTGCATTTGATGTGCCGGGCGCCTGACTGCAGCAAGTTGACCGACATTTCAGGAGTGGGACGCCCGGCCCGATTTACACCCCTACGTTGACCCCAACCAGTAGCCATCCCTAATCACAAATTCAACTAATCAGTCAACACACATGAATTTAGTGACTATCTGAACCATTATTATTTTCTTTAACATGGGTTTAGACCAAGCTATAATTAAGCACCTACTTGAGTAGTTTACATTATTCTGGCAAGATATCTAGAGCGTGCAAATCAGCGACAGTTTTGGATAATATTTTTATGTCTCCGACCCCATCAAAAGCAGTTTAGTAGAGTATTTAATTAGCAGTCTAAGTTTAGCTAAGACCATAATATAATAAGAATAGCATGCTAATATAATGCATTCGTTTTCCTTCCTGTTTCCATCCGCCTTACCAAGTGAAAATATATGAATATAGTTAATTAAACCCTACTTTTTGTCTATAAAGGGTGGGATTGCAAAGAAAAGTTATAAAGAAAGAAAAGAAAAAGGTATAAGGAGCACATAAAGTGAAAGTAGAGATTTCTATTATATTTTAGAAGAACTAGCTCAGTTCCCTAAAGCAAACAAAGTAAGGTTGGTGATTATCCATGTCATCTACAAGATTAGCTCCAGTTTAATAATGTATGATAATGTTAAAATAAGTGAGGAAAGATGTGATTCTTTCTCTTAATGGTAAGTAACCATCTATTAAAGCCATTCATGCCTCTAATTAACAGATAGGTTGCTCTCATGAATGAGTAGAGATGGTAATCATGGGTCAGGTTAAACGAGCAACCCCATAGACTTGCCCCTATTAGGGGCGGGTTTAATAGTGATTTTCTCCCCTACTGAGCTGGGATGGATTTTCAAAGTTCAAACTCAATACTGAATCTTCAAACAATTAATGCAAGTTCAAATTAATCACCCATACGTTAGCTCTTTGCAAAATTTCACTCGAATATAGTTGGGCCCCTCCAAAGTTGATTAAGCACGCTGCACACATATCTAAGGCGCTGACCACAGGCACCAAAACAATGCATATCTAAGGCTGAGGTAATCATCATCAGTGGCAGACCCTGATACAAGGGTCTCACGGCTAGCTGAAGCCCACACCCATACATGAAAAGACGTTAAAACTTCTAAGAATCCACCTGCAATTTTATAAAATTAATTTTTTATTTTTTTTTTGAAAAAAATACCTTAACCACACCATCAGAGTAAACAAGGACTAGACAAAAAGACAGAAAAAACATGACAATCCTCAACCAGAATTCCCCCAAAAAAATTTCTACTCGGACGGTCGGGATCCCTAGTCCACAACCCACTGAGACACATGCCTAACCGGCTGACCCCAATTAGCAAGACAGTAAGCCACCACATAAACTTCCTAGGAATATTGAAAGTTTTAAAATGCAAGTCAAACAAATAGAACTACAAGTCTGAATCTCGAGGGAATCCATACAATCAAAATCTCTTGTAAAGGCTTTCAGTCTTTTCACTACTTCTAGAGCCATGCAAAAACTAATTATGGACTTGACCAGAGCCAAGTAAGCAAAGGAAAAAAAAAAAAAAAAACTAATAACGGAGTCCCGAGTCCTTTGCATTTGTTCAAGGCAAAATAGAGCTAGCTGACCTCATTTTAGCCTCTTTAGCGGAGAGGGGTTAGAGCCCCTTAGCGGTATCGGCAATCATAAGCAAACCATCATGGAACATCGTAAAGCCAAAGGCCTTTGCCAGAGGAGACATTATAGGCTGCATCACTAAATAACAAAGCAACATTCTCCATATCCCATTCCTCAATCCAAAGGAGATGGTAAAGTTGGCTTCGGCTTTGCCATTTGGCTTAATGGGTGATTTGTGGTTGTAGGCTCATTAGATGAGTCAAAAGTCTCTTCCCCAAATAAGTTGATAGGATGACCATTTTAGAAGCCTTAAATGAAGCTAAGATGAGGGTTTTCCCAAAGTCCACCATCTATCTCATGGTCTTGAAGTTGTTCCGGGAATTAAAGGGAAATCAGACTATTCTATTGACCTCATTTTGGAAGATATATCCTTTTTAGCGATATCTTTTGAACTTTTGAAGTTTCTCATATTCCTAGAACATTGAATCAGGTTGTACATAGTTGTACGGAAAAAAACTTATAAGGGGGATAGAAATATGGTGTTCTCTAGTCCTAGGTTGGTTGTTTTCCTTTTTTCTTTTTCTTTTTTGGTTTGTTCTCTTGTATCCTATGTTGTTCTTATGTTGATTTCTTTTACTAAGGAAAAAAAAAGAAAAAAGCAAAGGATATGGAATGGAATAAACGACTTAGATGGGGGCACAACAAATTACCAAAGGCAGCAGTAAATTGGCTCTTTTAGTTCGTGAATGAGCTGCATCCAAGGTTCGCAATGCGCGGAAGACACGTATGGTGAGATTACTTGTGTTGGCATGATAGAAACCAAGTTTGATTGCAAGTATTTGAATAAGAAGATGATAAATAAAGGCAAGTATTTTTCTCCTTTTTCAACAAGTGACGATATCGTCGTTGAATATTAAAGGTGAGTGACAATATCGATCGTCGCTCAATTTAATGGCCATGTTGGGCTACGATATCGTCGCCCAACACTGATATTTTGCAATACACTTCTCTTTGTTTCTTGACCTTTTTCCCATCCTAAAGATTTTTTTTCTCATCCTTCAAGCTACTTCTATACTTTTATAGGAATTAAAACAACCCCTTTGCGGTCCTGATCAACGAGAAATCGAACAATTACTGGTGGCTATTTTCATTCATGGTGACACATTATCAGTTCTAAATGTGCTATTGAAACAATGACACTTGGAAGATGTCTTAAATCTAAGGACTATTGGATGTAGGGAAAGAAGTATTTGTCCAAAGGAATCCCGGTAGCCCATTTTATGTCGCATTTTCTTATTTAGAGCTTTCTCCATATGCTGGGGAGAAGAAAAACTAAGACGTAGGGAACGTGCTAAGCCATCATCCCCCACTTCTATAACATTCAAGTACTTCCAGCAACCCTCATTCCCTCCATGGAATGTCGAACGCGAGCACAAATAATTGATGGCTTTTTAGAGCAAAATGTGGGGGAACTCATGAAGACCTCAACTTCTGAATAGCCCCAATTTGAACCCTAACTGAAAAGGGGGAAGTGAAGCATAGTGAAAACAACCGACTAAATGCAAGATCCGACTTATGCGCATAATATTGTGTAGGAATCGTTGATTCGGGCGAGGAAACAACCGGCATATCTAGATGATTATTGTAGTTTATTGGAAATCATGCAAGATTTGGATCCAAACTCCTACTCTCAAGCGATCAAAGCGCAGGATTGGTTAGAGGCTATGAGAGAGGAAATAGAATCAATTGAAAAAAACCAAGTATGGCAATTGGTTGATCTTCCAAAAGATCGAAAAGCCATTGGATGTAAATGTGTTCTTAAAAAGAAACTAAAGTCAGATGAATCCTTAGATAAGTATAAAGCACGGTTAGTAGTTAAGGGATTCACACAGGTCCCACGTCAGATCAAGTAGGGCTGATGCCAACAGAGAATACAATCCCACTTAATGTAAGACTTGATCTGGTCCTACTAATAAGACTCCCAATAGGATTAGTGGATGAGAGTTTCTTGGCGAAGAAGTCTCTAGTAAGTATGACTCTTTGAGACTTGTCTATATAAGATAAGGGAGCCCTAGGGTTGGTATTATTCCATCTCACAGGAAAGACAAGAAGCAAAGAGATCTACGGAGCTTCCCAATCGCTGGAACGCACATAGATCTCCGGCCGCGTGTCGGAGTCTCCGCATCCAAATCCATCAATTGATATCAGAGCATGGTACCGTGCATTTCGACGGTTTAGATCACGAAGTTACGGATTAAATCGGAGTAGATCTAAGATTTTCCTCGAACCCAAGACTCCTTCGTTTTCTCTACAAACCCAGTTGAGGAAGAGACGAACAATAAGGAACTCTTCTGTCACCAGCATACGGTCCAGAGAGAAATAGGATTCAAAATAAATTTTTTTAATCTCTCCTCGGGTTGCGTGCATCATAAAAAGGTCATTGTCTTGCCTTGGTTTTGGTGTGCACTTTTTCCGTTGTTTTCTTTCTTTGCAACGAAAGAGAAGAGAAGCACGTGGTGGTGGTGGCTGTTTTCTATTTCTCCTCGGAATCCATGCCAGAAAGGTGTAGAAAGGTACCTAACTTCATTACAGGTTGAATCAGATCAAGACCCAACCCGACCCAACGCATCCAGCCACACCAACAGGTGCTGGTACAGCGCTGACGCGTGTGTACCTCAGCAACGACGCAGAGACCGTACGGCTGACACAAGAGACTGATCTTCGACCGTCAAACCTTCGAACTGCGATATCTTGAGCATCCGGACTCCGATCGACGAACGGTTTGGTTCTGCGGAATCCTTGTGAACAGATCTACGCAGTAGCAGTAAAAGGAAGATAATCTACCGGTTCAGAAAAAAGGGTGATTTTTCTCCTTTAACGATCAGTGGTATATGAACCTCTTTTTCAATTCAGTAGTAATTATGTCTTCCAAATCAGCGTTGCATGATCTTGCTAAGGCTGATATTTTTAACGGCAAGAACTTAGCCGTGTGGAAGCGTCGGATGGATGCATTGCTGCACTTTGACGGATTAACATATGTGATTGAATCCGATCCGATTCCAAAACCCGCTGATGATGCCCCTAAGGATGATCATGATGTGTATGAACAATGGGTATTTGATAACAAATCAGCGAGACATCTTCTAATCGGATTCATATCCAGCGATTTGGTAAAGCAGTTTGAGCACTTTACCACTGCTAAAGAAATCTATGACTATGCTATGGACAAATATGATGAAACCTCCAAATCTCACTTGATGGAAGCATTCAGCGCATATGTTAACTATAAGATGCCAGAAGGATCAGCTATAAGGGATCACATTGATCAAATGGCGGTCCGATATAGTAACCTCGCAGCCTTGGGAAAGGAAATGGACGGAGATTTTCAAATCATATACTTGCTGATGAGTCTTCCACCTTCGTGGGAGAATGTGTCTCAGACCCTTAGCCTCCAAAAGGGTGTAACTCTTAGTGAGGTTGAAGCTAGATTGCTCGCTGAAGGACAAAGGCAGGCTGCCCGCGGTGTAACACCTACAAACTCTGTCATGATTGCTAAAACTAAGAATAATAACGGTGCGTTAACCGTCAATATGAAAAATAAAAGAAAATTCAAAGGCAATCAAAAACAGAAAGGGCCTAAGAATGGTGTTTGCTTTAACTGCGGGAAGCCTGGACACTTTAGTTCTCAATGCAGAAAGAAAAGGGGTGAGAGTAACTAGCAAGGTAAAGTGACCAAAGAGCATGGTGATTATGTTAAGATGGTCACAGAGTCCATGATGGTGGCACCAATGACAAGAATTGGTGGATTGATTCAGGAACCACCAGGCACATATCAAGAACCAAGGCTGGGTTTGTTGAATTCAAAGAGATGAAACAGGGAGATCAAAGTATCTACATGGGGAATGAAACATTCTGTGATGTGTTGGGTATAGGGAAAGTCAAAATTCCCTTACCAACTGGAAAGTCCCTATATCTCTCCGATGTTTTCTTTGCTCCAGCTATGAGGAGGAGCGTCATCTCTGTGAGCCAGTTGGCTATGAATGGGTTCGAAATCAGATTTAAAGATAAAGAGGTTATAATTGGCATGCGCGGTCAAGTTTTAGTCAAAGGTTTTCTTTCTGATAAATTGTATTTGCTGGACACTCTTAATGATGAAATAAAATCTAGTTCTCATTATTCTGTGTGTGTGAATGTGTGCATGGATGGTTTGGCTATGTTATGGCATATGAGATTAGGGCACATTAACAAAAATAGAATAAGTAGAATGGTTAAGGATGTACTCTTACCAGATTTAGGTAAAGTGGAGTACCCCATATGTGAACCATGTCTAAGTGAAAAAATGGTCAAGAAACCATTTCCAAAAGGAACTAGAAGTTCGGAAATATTGACCATAATTCATTCTGATATCTGTGGACCATTGAATGTCCAAAATAGAATGGGGGAGGACTATTTTATCACATTTATTGATGACTACATCATATATGGTTATGTGTACCTGATTAAACACAAATATGAGGCCTTAAAAATATTTCAAATATATGCTGCTGAGGTCCAAAATCAAAAGGGCAAGAAAATAAAATGGATTAGATCCGATGGGGGGGGGGGGGGGGTGAATATACCTCGGAACTGTTTAAAGAATATTGTGCACGTGAGGGAATCATTCATGAATATTCGATTCCATATACCCCACAACAAAATGGCGTGGCTGAGAGAAGGAATAGAGCCTTAATGGACATGGTAAGGTCAATGATCAGCCACACGAGACTTCCGTTGTATTTGTGGGGAGAAGCATTAAACACAGCATAATGTATCTTGAACAGAGTACCCTCCAAAAGTGTGCCTAAGACCCCATATGAATTATGGACTAGTGCCAAACCAAAATTAGAACACGTGAGAGTTTAGGGCTGCCCTGTACATGTCCTGCTACCACCACAAGAAAGACATAAACTGCAAGCAAAACCGAAGAAAAATTGTTCTTTCGTTGGCTACCCATTACATTCTAAAGGATATCGTGTGTATGATCACGATAATAGGATAATCATGGAATGCCGAGATGTGTTTTTCCTTGAGGATCCGACGGTCAGTCCTAGAGTAGAACCACAGTGTGTGGAATTATATAAAATCTATAAGGGCAAGGGGGTTCTGACAAAGAGGATGTTGGACCTAGAGTTCCTAGCCAGGGCCCACTTAAGGTGATTGAACAACCCGATGAGCCAATTGGCAGGCCGATTCAGGCGAGGAAACAACCGGTATATCTAGATGATTATTGTAGTTTATTGGAAACGTGCAAGATTTGGATCCAAACTCCTACTCTCAAGCGATCAAAGCGCATGATGCGCAGTATTGGTTAGAAGCCATTAGAGAGGAGATAGAATCAATTGAGAAGAACCAAGTATGGCAATTGGTTGATCTTCCAAAAGATCGAAAAGCCATTGGATGTAAATGAGTTCTTAAAAAGAAACTAAAGTCAGATGGATCCTTAGATAAGTATAAAGCACGGTTAGTAGCTAAGGGATTCACACAAGTGGAAGTAATAGATTACGAGGAGATGTTTTCTCCGGTCGTAAAACTCCAATCCATACGAACCTTAGCGGCATTGGTAGCATGTCGTGACCTTGAATTGCACCAGATGGATGTGAAAACCGCATTCTTGAACGGCGAATTAGAAGAAGAAATTTATATAAAACAACCCGAGGGGTTTGTGGTGCAAGGTCACGAGGACAAAGTGTACAAACTTAATAGGGCATTGTATGGATTAAAACAGGCCTCGAGACAATGGTATAGAAAATTTCACCAGGCCATAGGTGAAATAGGATTTGTCCCCAATAATGCAGACACATGTTTCTATATTAAACGCAGTGGGAGTAGTTACTTATATTTGTCATTATATGTGGATGACATTTTGATTGCCGGTGATCAATTGGAAGCCGTAAATGAAATCAAACAATGGTTAAAGTCAAGATTCGAGATGAAAGACATGGGTGAGGCAGAGTATGTCCTTGGCATTGAAATAACCCGTGATCGTCCGAATAGGCTATTGACTTTATCACACAGATCCTATTTGGAAACTGTGTTGAAACGGTTTGATATGGCTATGTGTAAACCAATTGACACTCCCATCTGCAAGAGTATAAAATTATCCAGCAATCAGGGACCCACAAACGAGCAGGATAAGGAAGTGATGAGAATGAAACCTTACGCTCAAATTGTGGGCAGCATCATGTATTCGATGCTGTGTACGAGACCAGACCTTGCATTTGCCGTGGGTCTCGTAAGCAGATTCCTAAGTAACCCAGGGTTACAGCATTGGTATGCGGTTAAGAGGATTCTGCGGTACATCAAAGGAACAGTGAATCTTCGCCTATGTTATCAAGGTAAAGTCCTGGAACTGTGCGGCTACTCAAATGCAGATTGGGCAGGTGATTTAGACTAGAGAAAGTCAACAACCGGCTATGTGTTTTACCCCTCGGAGGAGGTGCAGTTTCTTGGGGTAGCAAGAAACAAACCTTTACGGCTATGTCAACAGCCGAAGCAGAGTATATAGCCTGCAGTACAACAGTCCAGGAGGCTCTTTGGTTAAAATATTTCCTAACTGATTTGGAGATAATTAGAGAAAAAGAGCCTGTCCCGATGAACGTAGACAGCACATCAGATATATGCATGGTGAATGAGACAAAGTTTAACAGCCGATCAAAACATGTTGAGATCAAGTATCACTTCATTAGAGAGAAGGCTGAAAAGAATGATATATAAATTTTCTATATGCCTTCAGAGGAATTGATGGCTGATGCTCTCACCAAGGCTTTGCCTGCAGAGATTTTTGCAAGGCATGTGATGTACATGGGACTGAGATATATTTGATGTACATGGCATTCGCGCCAAGTGGGAGATTGTAGGAATCGTGTGGCCCGCATGCCACGGGTCCCACGTCAGACCAAGCAGGGCTGATGCAAACAGAGAATACAATCCCACTTAATGTAAGACTTGATCTGGTCCTACTAATAAGACTCCCAATAGGATTAGTGGATGTGGGTTTCCTGGCGAAGAAGTCTCTAGTAAGTGTGACTCTTTGGGACTTGTCTATATAAGATAAGGGAGCCCTAGGGTTGGTATTATTCCATCTCACAGGAAAGACAAGAAGCAAAGAGATCTACGGAGCTTCCCAATCGCCGGAACGCACATAGATCTCCGGCCGTGTGTCGGAGTCTCCGCATCCAAATCCATCATATTGTACCACTCTACGATCCGATATTGAAAAATGGTTGGTTGAATGGAAAGACGTAAAGAAACAAGAAACAATCACAATGTAAGGAAGAACAATAAGAAGACGACGAAGAAAATACTTCAAAAAAGTTCCAATCGGATGCTATTTGATGATCGAATGAGATGAATGGATTGCAAATGACCGCCTAGTCCATTGTGGGGACATCCGTGAAGAAAAGGAATAGTCGGGATCACAAGAGGGGAGAAGCATTAGGAAAAAAATAAAAAGGAGGAAATGAGTTTTATGAAGTAATGTTGTGCAGTGGAGTGAGGATATCGTCGCTCAACGGCACTTTTATTAAAAAAAGAAAAATGAAAGTGGCCCTAGGGGACCACTTCTATCACAAGAAAACTATTGTGGTTTTTTTTTTTTTGTGTATGGGGGCATCTAGCATGATTTTCTGGGTAAATATCTTTTTTTAATCATATAATTTTTAATTCAACATCCAAATATACACAAACATATCGCATGTCATTTTAAATTATCTATTGTGATATTATTTTAAAAATATTCTTGTTATTAAACTATTATTAGGATAAATACAACTTATGGTATCATGCGTGTCATGCTGCACGTACGTGCTTTAATTTGTTGACTCATGCACAAAGGCAGAAGTCAAATATAATAAATAATATCCAGGGAGCCCGACATCACGCCTTGCAACGAAGGCTTCTACAATCTCATCCTCAAGGCCTATGGTCAACAACCTCCAGTCATAGGAATGGCCCAGTCCAGAAATTTCCTAACAATTGCTCTATTTCGGACCCACTCAATAAAAATCAGTCACTTAGTGGATTCGTCAGGTCTTAGGTCGAGGTGTAGGCCTACCTGGTTTCATTCCCTTGTACATAGAGATGCCAATGGGTGGGTTGGGGCAGGTTTGGTTTAGCGTGAGCTGTGTGGTGGACTCAAAATTTTCATTTGGATTGATAATGGTAAAAAAAGAATGTCAATTATTATTTTATTGTAATTTCTTTATGTTATCAGTGGCAAAAGATTAAGAATAAACAAATCAATTGTGTATTTGTATTTATCTTTGTAAGAGCATAATCAATTAAGTTCTTTAGTAAAACGACGTGCAAACAAGTCAATTGTTTATTTGTATTCATTCCTAAGATACGAGAGTAATGCTAAGAGCACACTACACCAAAAATGAAAAATTGGAATGGATTACCGTTCCTAATCCGTTCCTAAACCGTTCCTAATCTGTTCATCCGTTCCAAAAACAGGAAACTGGAATGGATGAACGGATTAGGAACACACGGATTATGAACGGTAATCCGTTCCAATTTTCCTTTTTTGGTGTAGTGACACTTAATTTGTATGAGAAATAGAATGGAATAAAATTAATGTTTCAATCTAACGAAAAAATAATTGGAAACAAACTTTGAACCAAAAACAACAATGGGTTCTCACATCCTTTAAATCTTCATTTGTTGTTTGTTTAAATCAAATCCAAATCTACTTCCTAAAACCTAATATAAAACCCAACACAAATAACAACTACGAACAACTAAATATTGCATTAAGATTAAATCAAGTTAGAAATTAACAATCAATAACATGCATAAGTAGCTAAAAATCATTAATTACTGATTGGATACATCTCTCTCCCTCGTCTCTAATCTGATTTATCTAAATTTTTTTGTTCAAACCAAATCCAACTCCATCAAGAGAATCCATTTCAGTAATGGGGATTTTTAGAAAGGTTGGATTTAAGGAAAATTCCCCATTTCTTAAAAATCTTTCATAATTAAGAGAACTCATTTCAAACGTGGGGATTTTCAGAAGATGGTAGAGGTTTTATAAAATCCCTTATTTCTAGCATCACCATTTTTGAAAAAAACCTTTGAGACCAAGCACCTACCAAAACAGCCCCCGCAATACCTAAGAATTGTTTAGAACCCATACGCTGGCAACCAGAGGTGATTATGATTTTGAGATTTCTTGATATAGAGCGTCTGTTGTTTTTGTTCCACGGGAGCTGGTCCAGGCAGCTAACATAACCCTAATGGGCTTTTTTGCATATTTGTGGGGGGTTGAAGCCCTAATGCAGCAGTACATGGGTCCGCCCCTAATTGTCATCCCTACTTATACATAGGGGCAACAAAACCTAACCCGAAACGACCCACATATGACCTGCCAATCCTGCTCAGCATAATATACGGGTCGGTCTACCCTGCTAGGGTCAAGCTGCTTAACTCGTGTAACCCCAATTAACCTTTTAAAACTTCCATATTAAATGGATTGTTTCAATGCATGGACTAAAATAAGATGATTAATGGACCTTGGTGAACTGGACTCCATTCTTTACATATGGAAAACTAAGTAATCAGCCTGATATGTTTTTGAAATGAAGTTGGGCTTGATTAAAGCATTCATAAACAGGCTAGAGTTTGCACAAATTGGTTCGATGCATGGAAAGTAAAAGGGTTAATGGACCTTGTCCCCACTTTTGCCCAATGGGAAGCTAGGTAATGGATCTCCGGTAGCAGTTAACATGTAATTAGGCTCAAGCTAAGCTTACAACCAATTAGTAGTTAACATGTAATTAGGTATGGCATGAGTCAGTTACGGCATGGGTTAGGATGGGAACAAAAAGGGTTTAGCCTGGCTTGTACCAACCCAACCTATTGGCCCTCCCTACTTTTCTTCAGTTGCCTTATTTTTGGACCAACAAGTTTTTACGCCACAGGAAAAAAACAAGATTTAAGTAATTTTTTTGAAATCAAAATTGAAAATTCATTGAGTGGGTTTGGGAACTAGATGGCTCTAGTAGTCTAAATCAAAATGAAGGGGCAAAAAAAAAAAAAAAGAAGATAGCCCAAAATAAATTTAAGCAAAACTACTAAAGCCAAGACGGTTTATATATTAAAATCAGGTATGAGCCCTAATTTTTGGGCTGGTTGGAAATCGGGCCTGGGTCCAGGTTAATTATTGTGAGACCCATTAGGTAATGGCCCTTCCCTAACATATTTAGACCCATGTAGGGTCAGGATCTCCTGAGTATCCCATGATTATTCTTCTCAGAAAGCCACCCTGCATGGCTCCCTTGAAATGGTCTGAGATGTATCTATCATATTTACTTAGAGCTGTTCATGGTCCGGGTCAGGTCCAAGAAATCGCCTGCTAGCTCCGCTATGTTGCTGATATTCATGTCCGGATCCAGCCAGAGGCCTGAAAGTAAGGTCTAGGCCCAGCCTATTTCAAAATATATAAACCTCAAAGTGGAATTAAGAATTTTTTTTTTCTTTTTTCACATATTTTTCAAAACAACAAGAAGTCATGAAATACTTCAATGCGCAAATGTAGTCGAACCTCAATGTTGTAGAGATGAAGTGAAGGGCAATTTGGTCCGGGAAAAATTGAAGTCTACTGCATAAGATGCGCGCTCTTGGGCATTACCTATATTTGAGGGTAGAGATGTAAATGAGCTCTGATTATCCAGAAGTTCCATCCCATTAAAAATCGAATTTGGATCCTTATTTAGGCGTCGATAAGTAAATGAGCCTAGGTCCGTTTCTACCTTGGTTCCGACTTGTGGACTTGGGACCCGACATATTATCTCAATTTTTGAGAATTCCTCCTGAAAGCTAGTTTTTTATTCCAATAATATCTTCTACCTAGACCAAGTTCCGGACTTGGACCCATCCAATATATGGAATCGGCTCTGGTTCTGGAACCAAGAAACCGGTTCCAAAACGGTTCCAATTTCGGTCCCATCATCTCATTAACGTTTTCAGTTCTGGGTCCACCATGGACCCGAACTAGGACCTACCTGTTTACATCCCTTATTATAACTGAAATATATACATTTTCTTAAATTTTTTACCATTTGGAAAGTAAGCCAAACCCAGAAATTCGGCTACCCAACTCGACCCGTTATATTAGCGCTCAATGGGAATTGTACTTTGGGTAGGGAATTCTCAAGTTGGGTTGGTTTTTGGCGGTTATTTCGGGGATTCATTCGGGTGAGAGTCTGCTTTGGTTTTACCTATAAACAATTTAGGTTGGGCCTGGGTTTGAAAGCTCTGAATCGAACACTCACCTGATCTAATTAGCAATTCAGCCTTAAAACTCAAAAGCCAAACCTTAATCCAACTCATTTGTGTAAACTTGGATTGAGACTCTATTTCTCAGGTCCAGTGTGACCCACCCTAGACATTTGGGGCTGGCTCTGGAAACCATTGAAATGATGGGCACCATATGGATATCCAATATCCTAGATTCAATTTTGAAGATCCTTGCCATTCAATCTCAGAACTTCTCTCCTTAAGTTGATCCTTGAACCCATCAATTTTGATGCTTTGTGGATATGAGGAGTTTTCACCTCAGGGCACATTGCTTACTATTCATAACCAGTCCAGTTCGTGGGAAGGTCCACCAAGATGAGTGCGTACTTGTGGAGGTAGAAGGATGGGAAGGTCTCTTCATGGATAAGGAAATGTGAAAAATCTAATTAGATTATCCTAATCCTTAATTTAACAGCCCTAAAGTTTAAAAGATGTTTCAACTATAGATTTTTTCTCAAGTTTATAATCAAAGTAAGAGTAAGAAAAGTGTCAAATTGAGCCTGATCCCATATAGCTGGACTGCCAAGTAAGAGAAAATGACTCTTGTAAATACAGCTAGGATTTGTTAATTAAAGACATGTAGAGTGATGATCAATCCACCATACAGTCGACTAGATAAATGTTCCCATGCATGGGCCTCACATAAACTTGATATCTCAATATTGATGTTCCTAACTTCCTGAGGATCTCAATTTACCAAAAAAAAAAAAAAAACAAAATAATTCCTGAAAATCTCAATGTTGTGGAACGTGAATCATAGGGTGAAGGACTACGCATGAGTTTCATACCTTAGGGCCTGTTTGGATGCACAAGAAAACACAAGAAAATAATATTTTATAGAATATAATCTTTCATTTTCTAAAGAAGAGAATCTTGTGCGTTTGGTAACACAAGAAAAACTTGAAGAAAATATTCTTTTCTTTCAAAAAACTCAATATTTTCTCCTACAGCTCCCCCCTGTAGAAAACTTTCTACAAGATAAGAATCTTTCAAAATGACAATTACAAAGTGGTAGAGTAAAGTAAAGACTTTCAAATCTATCATGATATTACATATATGGTAAAGTAAAGTAAAAGTAAATATCACAGCATGGTAAAGGTGGGGTAAAGTAAAAGTGGGATACAATATTTGGTAAAGTAAAGTGGGAAGGAATGGTAAAATATTTTATTTTTATTCAACTTTACTTTATCAAGATTTATTGTAGTTTTATATGGTAAGTAAAAGTGACTTGTTTATAGGTGTGCGTGGTAAAGTAAAACAAAGATTGATGTCATATCATAGTAAAGGTGAGGTAAAGTATATATGGTGAGATGAAGTATGTGGTAAAACAAAGTGGGAGAGAGAGTTGTAAAGTAGTTATTTTTTTTTATTGACTTTACTTTACTATACTTTACCATGATTTAATGTGATAAAAGAAAAGCAACTTAAGGTAAAAATATCGCAATTGAACTTTACTATACCACACTACTTTTTTATCCAGATGTGGTAAATTACATTTAAATTAAAATATTTAATAAAAAATTATTCTAATAATATAATTTACTTTAATCATAGCACCTCCCAAACAGCTCAATTTAAAATCTGTAAGATTCTTCAAAAATCGCCAAACATGAAAAATATTGTAATATTATAATATTACATTATTCTATTCTATACTATTTTATTCTTGCAATAATTAAATCTGTAAATATTTTATTCTGTATACATCCAAACGGGCCCTTAATGTGTGTTGTTCGCTTCATGAAAATTGAATTTAAGACTATATGAATCACATGTCTATTTATGTTTTGAGGTTCATTGAATTCTTTTTCCCGATCAAATACATCTTTATTTTCCTCATATAGAAAATGAGAATCCATGTCATGGACGGGACGGGTTGGCATGTCTATTTATGTTTTGAGGTTCATTGAATTCTTTTTCCCGATCAAATACATCTTTATTTTTCTCATATAGAAAATGAGAATCCATGTCATGGACGGGACGGGTTGGGCCGGATGGGCTAGGCTTGTTTTACCCATTCCCAGTCCCATTTTAGCTTGACTTTAAAACCATAGTCCAAGCCTAGCCTGTCGGGCTCAATTTTTTTAAAAAGCCTTGTATTTTCGGGCTTGGGCCAGGCCGGGTACCCATTTTAACGGGATCAATTGATAAGCCTAGTTAGGTGTGTGCAGGAAGGTTTGGATTGGTCTCCAACCCACTACATGGTACGCGTTATTTTTTATGTGTGAAAATTGTTTGTGCCTCGAATCGATTAATAGGCAATAAACCTAAACTTGGGTTGTTTCTAACATTAGTTACCATTGGATCTTATCACAATAAATTTACATAATGCACTACAATTACACTTTGAAGCCAAAAATGGTCGGCTAGATCATTTGATCGGCCTTATATTTTGTGTACCCATAGTCTAAGTCAAATTTAATTTTTTCATTGTCTTGCCTCGTTCAGTCGTTCTTGTTATGTATTTAATTAGCTGGGTGCATTGGAACGGTGCTTCTATCCAACTGTGTCTGGGTGCAGCGTAGTGTTGCTCCAGATTGAATGGGAAACCCGCTCAAGTGGTTTTTTTCATGCTTCAACCTTTTTCCCATGAGGCCATGACCAATTATTCATTTCTTACAATTTTTATACATTTAGTAAAAATACTGGAGGATTTTATGGGAAAATTCCCGGTAGGGGGCCGTTGCACGAAAAAGGGCCCTATAGTTCAGGCGGAACAAACGGGGTCCATTAGATCCGTTGCATTTTTTTTAAACATGGGACGGCTCGCCATAAATTTCATAAAGTCCTAGAATCCCCCTTTTCTCCTTCCTTCTCTCCCTCAGAGCATAGCCGCCTCTTCCCCTTGTGCTCTTCCTTCCCTATTTCCCATCAACCTAGTTCTGATATCGCACGTCCACTCGAAGGTTTGCCACATTGAAACCCTTTATTTCAAACTCGTTATTTCAAATATCACCTTATTTTTGTGTGTTTCTCAAACAAAGAGACTGGCATTGATTTCTCTGTTTGCATACACATGTTCAGAAGCAGACACTGCCATTGTTATCTCATTTTGCATACCGTGGAAGCTATCTTTTTTATTATTGCTGCTTTGTACAGAGCATGGGACATGTGAAGCTCTGTTTGAGTGTTTTTATGGGTTGATGATATCTGGAAAAGAGATTTGAGAATGCAGTGATCTTCTGCTTGGGTGCTTTTAATTTTTCTTCATTTTTAGTGTTCAAGTGCTCTTTTGATAGGATAACTGCTGGATCTTTGGCTTTCTGTTTGTCATGTTAATCAGGAATTGCCATGTTTTTTCATTATGTAATGGATGTTGTAACTGTTATACATTTTGATTAGATAGAAGTGGGCTTTGAACTCAATTTAGTTTAATCTTGATTAGATAGAAGTGCTTTCTAAAGTTGATTAGATAGAAGTTAAATGTATGATCGTGTCTATGAGGATATGAAACTCCATGCCAATGAATTCAAGGCTTCCTTGTTTCTAGTTTCCCTACGGATTAGCAATTATCTCTCACATTGTTCTCTATGGTTTCTGTTATGGATTTATTCCACTAATCAGTGCTGGTAAATTATGTTGTTACTATTTATGGATTTACATCTATGTCCTTGTTGCTACAAGTTCTAAAATTGAATAGACGGCCAAAGGACACGAGATGGATGCGGGTGGAAATTTGTTATATGAGCAAGACTCACATTTGTCAAAGCCTATACTGAATGGGGTGGAACCAAGCTTATACAAATGCATAAATACGAACCCAAATAAGAACATATGGGCTCTAACCGATAGACTAAAGGACATTGCATGTGAGGGAGGTTGGTCTATCTCACCTTTTAGAGATAGATTACATGAGAATAGATTACATGACGAAAGGACATTAGCGGGTTGGTTGAGCGGTAGAGGCCAGAAATCAATACATTCCACTTGCCTACGGGCGAAGCAATGGTAACTTTGGAAGATGTTGTATACATTTATGGGCTCCCGATTGATGGTCCACCTGAACGGGAAGGACATTCCATCACGCACTTGTCCCGAAAGTGTGCATGTAGTTGCTTGGTATGGCTCCACGCCCTGGCAAAGACTCCATTAGTATTACAATTAAATTCAAGTGGCTGGAAGATAATTTCGAGCCCTCTAATAAGAAGATCGAGATATACAAGATTATGGAATTGAGATATACAAGACTATATATGGCATACTTGTTCTTTTTTATTTTTGGACAAGCCCGAGGGCCAGCTTGGCAACTACAGCTTTTCAGGAAATTCAAGCGCTATGCATGGAGTCTAGCATGTCTTGCAACCCTGTACAAAATGCTTACAAAGGCTACCAACATGCCCCTTATAGTTGTGGAAAAATTGTGGTAGTGGAAAAATTACTCTCTTGAAGATGAGGAGGAAAATTAAGGGGGGGGGGCTCTCTTGAAGACTCTAACAGCCCCCTATAGTTCTTACAAGGTGATGAAAATAACTTGTTATTATTTTTTTGAATGTTTAGCATTGAATAGTACGTAGTGAATTTGATTTTTTATCCTTACAAATGTAGGCCTACTCAAGAATGTTGACCGAGAGATGTTTGGCACCCGATCCAAGCTAGAAGAAGGGTTTATAGTTCCCACTATTTAAGATGTGGGAATTAAGACTCCTAGATAGAAAACAAATGACAAACATAAAAGAAATTCGGCGGGATATCAACAACATACCTAAGGATGGGGTAATAACATGGCTAAGGTTCCTTAATATTGTCTTCATGCATTGAGTTGGAAATTGATTAATGTGGTTAAATTTTGCAGTTTAATTGGTAGCCATATGCCGGAGAATTTGTTCCAACAATTCCCAAAACACGATAAGGAATTGTTCAATTCGAAAACCGTCCTCGTTCACTAATGGTTTGTTGAAAGGAACAATCCCGAACGTGTAACAAAGCAATTCGGTCTTAAACAAGCTGTCCCCTCGTCCTTTTATTTGCCGTTAACTAGGGTGGAGCGTGTAGAGAGAATTACTATGGACTATAGTCACTACGAAGATGAAGTCATTGGCCTATGGGAAGCAAGGAGGAAGAATGTCCTAAGCGGGCAGAAAGAACGCCAACTCGTTGAAGTTTGACTTATTTTTTCGTGAGATGGCGACAACAGTAGCAATGAGTTGAACTCAGAATAATGTTTACTAGACAAGGATGAGGCCCTTTTTTCAATTAGAAACAATGGCCAAATTTGTAGGCTGTCCAAGGGCTAGCGACAGATTTGCGAGGAACCACTCCTAATGTCACGTCGTTCTATTTTCCTGAAGGCAAATGCTGTTGGAAAAAGTTTTTGATTTGCATCGAGTGTTACAGCCACCAATAGAACACCTAGGTACTTATCACGAGGATATGTTCCATCAACCACAATCATTGGCCTAAGGGGTCATTTGCCTTTTATGCATGAGATGCATAACTACAGTTTACACATGTAAACGTCACATATGTAAGCTTTACGCATGCATTTCAGTTTGCAATGTTTGTATACTGACAAGGGCAGACCCTGAAATTTCAACTTTGGGGTGGGTGTGGGTGGGGGGGTGGGGGGTTCATGCATGTAGAAGAAATATTTAAAAGAAAAATATATTAATTTTTAAATTTACACAGGGGGTTTTAAAATTTTTAAACTTTTCATATGTATGGGTCGGGGGCTTCAGCCCTTAGGTAGTTGTACTTGGGTCCGCCTCTGTATACTGATGTCATTTTCACATCAGCTACGCTTGTGATTCATGTTACCACATTTGTTTGAACTGCATGTGAAAATGTAAGAAATTTATTTTTATAAATTATATATATGTGCTTTTATCTTGATATGTTCCATGCTAACAAATAGACCCATTTTACAATAAATTATTTTATGTATTCAAATTCCTTGGAAAAAAAACATGCCCATTTTTTCATCAATGAATTAATTTCATTTAAACAAACGGGTCATTTTCCAATGCGAAGGAGAACATATTCCTATTCCATGGCGACAAACATGCCCATTCCATGAATTAAACCTTTATCAATGGATAAACAAATAAATTCATTCCATAAATTCAATGTATTTCTATTCCATGCAAACAAACAAGCGTATTCCATGAGGTTCAATGTATATCAATTCCATACAGACAACTCACATTCCATGAATCTTAATGTATTTCAACTCCATGAATTGGACAATGTAATTCAATTCCAATAAAAGAACAAATTCATTTCATGAGATGGAATATATTTCTCATACCAACAAACAAGTCCATTCCATATACTTCAATGTATACAAACAAGCATACCCATTGTCCTAGCCTACAATTAAAAAAATGTGCCCCTGCACAAAATATACGATTAAAATATTCTAATGCATTTCAATTCTATACAAAATAAAGTAACTTTTCAATAATTTATATGCTTTTGAAATCCATGCAAACAAAAAAGCTCAAAAAATAAGTTTCTTGGCATTTTCTTCTTCTTAATTTGTATCCATCATAATGACACTACTCGATAATTGATTGGAAAATATTACAATAAGAAACTAACATAGCACAATAATCCACACTATATATCAATATAATTAATCTACACAATACATGGATCATAATAAGAAAAATGATAAAATCAGTATAATGAATGTAGCCACATAGATAACATAGATTCAATTGTAAACATATAACATTACCATTCCAAAAAGATAACATGATAGAAAAGCAGACTCAATCCTATCTTATAAAAATACTTCTTAACAACCAAGGATCCTAAATAGAGCCACTCAACTCCGCCATGAGCCATGCATGGCGTCAATCCTTTATTGAAAATGCAAGGAATTGACTGGCCACTTGTGGGTCCTTCAATAGCCTGAGAGCCCTTACTTCTAAAGTAAGGTCTAAATCCAACTCGTCAATAGCAGCAACAATATCAACTTGGCTTGGCCCTGATTGGGCCATCTCGTTAGCAAGGTAGATCAAAGTAGTGTTTATGTCCTTAATTACATGTGCAAGTTCATACTCTCTTTTAGCTTTATCATGCATGTTGTGTCGAGAACTAACAGTTGAGTGTTTTTTGCTGCATGGCGCTTCACAGACAACCTCATCCCTCTTATTAGAGCTATTTGAATCTGCTGCCACATCATAGATGGATGCCTGGGGGCTTCCATCGGATGTGGTAGACGTTGGCTAATCAACATCACATCTCTTCCATCAGCTAATAAACTTTTCATAGTTGATCACACTTCTTCCTCAATAGTAATCATAGTCAAGATGTGCCTGGATTAGACAAATGTGATCAAAATATAGTAACAATTTTGAGTTAACAATGTCTAATATAAATATATCAATAACTACTCACCGTGATATAATCGTCCCACACTTGGTCATCTGCAGTAACCCTTTTTGTAATGTCATCCCAACAGAAACCACTTAATCCCATGAGAGTCTTGATGTGATTGTAATGATTCTTCAATGTTCATAGGGGATTTCTAATTTTAGCTTTATCATATTCTTTTCCAAACTTTTCTTTCATCTTTCGTTCAATCTCCCTCCACCCTTCTGTAGTTCATCCACTTCAATCCTTTTGCCCGAAACTGACTTGCTCTATTAATATATTAGCTAAGTGTTCATCTGCAGATTCTGTCCACGTGGCATTCTTTTTTTGTCTCTTACCACGCTTACGTCGAGAAGACGAATCAACATAAATGCATTCAACATCTTCGACACATATTCCATTATCCATTTCTTTATAGCATAAAAAAGTTGATAAAAACCGAAATCCATAATATCGACAATAGATGATTAGAACTTTTACTATAAAAAAACTAGCCAATGGTTGTGAAAATATATATGTTTTAGCATTCCAAATCTCTAATGATACAGTATCACAGAAACAAAACAAGCATCCTAAACCAAGGGGATTACTTAATTTGATCACTTATTTGTGTAGCAAGTGTGGAGTTACTTCTCCCCCAAATACACAACCTAGCCCAAGATCATTAGCCTAAGAGGGCAAATACAATGACAAAAAACTTTACTTTCAATCTATCCACCTACTCCAATTCAATATGGCAAGGATTCAAAAAACAACATTAAAGAGGTATATATGGTCTCTCCTTGACTTCATTTTTCCTTTCCCAGGCTGTGCATGTTAGTTAAGTGCACAACAAATTGCATTATATTGCTTACTCATTTCATGTATTTTTACTAAGATAAAAAGCTAAATCTTGTCTGTTTTATTTACATTGAATGGGAAAACAGTTGGTTAGAAGCATATTGACATGCATTAAATAATCCAAACTGGGTGCCTATAAAATGAGAGCTGTTTATCCTAGGCATTAGCTAAATGCAGGTACTCAGGTTATAAGTAATTCGATTTACTCATAAACTATGTGCAGGACAACGATTTTCTGATGATCCAAACATGGCCTAGGACTTTTGCTTACTTCCCAAATACAATACACCAATACACAATGAAAAAAAAAAAGAATAGAATGGACATTAAATAAAGATAAAAAAAGTTTAAGTAAGTTAATATGAACATTAATCATACCATATGAATCAAATGCTTCACATTACAGAAAGAATTCATATAGAACATAATCATGGTAAATTGTTTGGCCACATCTATTATAAATAATCTGTTAATGATTATATAAGTGTTATAGATTTGACAAAAGAAACTAAATGATGATATCCTGACAAGCAGGTTAAGACTAGTGGCATGGTGACACCACTTTTAATATTCATCCACACAATCAGACATTGCCGCTGAATTCTACATTTACTAGCACAAATATTAGCTACCACATGGATTGTGTACAAAGTGCAAACCACCAATGACACCAAAGTGTTTTGGGACCAAGCATTTCTTCATACAGATCGGGTGCATATTTCAGTGATCCAGATAATTCACCTAATTAGAAATCACTATGGAGAAGAAAAACTCTCATAGTGGAGAATCATAGCCATCTGATATCATTTGCAGACATATGATAGGAAGGAAAACATTCACAGCAGTACATACCTAGCCAGGATAAAAAGTTGATTGATTGGAAAAAACCAGCCGATGTATATATATGGAATATTTGGCCTCAACAAACTGTAAGCTTATTTTAGGTTGTGCATTATAGAATTCTGCATCCACTAAAACTGAATTCTTAGGTTATGAAGATGCCATGCAATGCAAATGCCTATGCGAGTGACATTCCAATATGGGAACCAAATCCTGATTGGATGGTTTCTACAAGTAAGAACAATATAGCAAGAAAAAAAACACTTGAATTCCTTGAGGCTTTTATGAGAAGAAGAGGAGGAATCATCACGTTGAGGATAATAGATCCATAACTTATACACGTCCAGATTTGGAGAGGGCTACAAATTTCCGATTTAAGTAATTTAACCCTAACTCATAGTTCTATACTCAAATGATTTAGAAATCTGAATTTTTATCTAATTAGGAGAGGGCCATCACACCCCTACTCATTTACATATAACATTTGCATTATATGTAAAATGAAAGTTACAGTGACCACCATATACTTCGAGATTGAAGTATAAAGATACGGTTAGAAGAAGACTATGCTCACTCTTTTCCTCATCCCAAGAAACATTAAGAGCCTTATACCTTTGCTCTTTTCTCCGTTGGCACACTTTGCAGCAGTGCGACCATAACCTTGCGCTCAAAGCACGCAAGTCTTATGGGGCTGGTGTGTGTGAAAGACCAGATTTATTAAAGGTGGACTCCAAGCATGAAACTCAAAAGTGTTGTTCCAAAAGTAGATTATGTGTAGAATTACAGAGACACTTGTGAGGGTTGCTGCAAATTACTCGAGCATTTTTTAAGAATAAACTCCCTTTCGGGAGGGCCTACATAGATGCATAGTAATCAAGGGACATTAGCTAATAAAATGATCCTTGCGTATACTATTAAGTTTTCAAAGTTTAATGGCTATACTCCATAGAAATTCATTGCGTTACAATCCAATAGTAATTGATTTTTGAGACTCTACGAAAAGTTTTGGCTAGTATCAATTGAAAGGGGGCTATGGCTCAAAAAGGGGTGTCGAAAAAGTAGGACACACCCTTGCCATAAAAGGTGGAGGGTAACAATGTTAGTACGACTGGGCCCACTTATCAGCAATCCACTCTTTTCGCACTCACTATTCCGATGAATTGACACTCATCTTAATTTGACATTATATTGAATATATTCGTAAGAAAAAGTTATCTTAAGCGATGTCAACTATTTTTTTTTTCTTTTGGTAACCCATGTGAGATGATAGGAAATCAAACATGTAAGGAGACACAACTCACGCATGGGATGTAACAACAACTCACATTTACAAAGAGGTGGGAGGTTAGGTTCCAAACCCGAGCCTCCCAATGCGAATAGAACCTCCCAATGAGAACCGGCACTCCTTACCAATGGGGTAGGGAGCCGTTCTCACAATGTCAATGATGTTGATGATTTGATACGTACAACCATGCTCCCAAGCGACCCAAATTTCAAATGTGCCTCAATCCAGCCTGAGGCCTAAGCCAAACCCAAATTTGAGTTTTGTACGGCCGGAAATTTCTTTTTTTTTTTGGCCCCATCCAAGTTGATACCAAAACAAATAAATAAAATTAAATCAAAATATATAAAATAAGACTGTTTGGTTTAAATTGTAATAATAATATTACGATCTGCCCGCGCGCTTTTATCGTGTACAAAATGCTAGCCTCGAATTTCGAAATATAACACGAAATTGAAGCTCTCCTTTACTCCTTATATTCTCTCTCTCTCTCTCTCTCTCTCTCTCTCTCTCTCTCTCTCTCTCTCTCTCTCTCTCTCTCTCTCTCTCTCTCTCTTCTCTCACATTGCAAGAAGTACTGAAACCGATCGATCATTTTCTGCTTGGAGAGGTAAACTTTCTGCCCAAATCAATCTTCTCTGCTCATTGTTTGTGAAAATCTCTATTTTAGAAGGTGCATTTCTTAGTTCTGATAGAATCTGTTTAGTTCGATCTGAGAATTTCTTGTTGTAATATGCATCGGTTGTTCTTGTTGACTGTTTATGAATTGAATAGCATGCGACTTGTCCTACATGTTTGAAAATCAATTATTTTGATATTCTTATTCTTTGGTTTTGAGACTCTATGTATGAGCTGATGAACTGCGAAATATACATGTGATTGGAGAATGGAGATACTAGTTATTGTTGTTAGTGATTAATTGGGTGGGGCCCACTTGGGCAATTAAAGTCCGGCACTGTTGGATGGTGTGTTCCTACCAGATTTAAATAATCATAGCCATCTGATCTTCTAAGCCTTCAAAACATATGGTTGGGAAGTTTCTGTCCAACCCCTAATCTTTTTGTGCCCCTTCAATTGGTGAATCCACCTGATTTGTGGGACCCACTTGGGGATTGATGTGATTGGAATGATCATAGACATCTGATTTTAAGCCTCCGAAACAAATGGTTGAAAAGACCATGTCCAACCCTAATCTTATGCAGCCCACATTTCATAGATAATGCCATTAAGATGTTCTACCACATCGCCAACATGTGATTCATATTGATATTTGGGACCCACATGCCCACCACCATTAAAAAATCATCAATGGTCTGCATCCCATGATACTAATTGTTTAGTCTACAAAGGTTCATCTGATGATCCCTAATGAGTGATGTCGATAGGATGATCATAGCAACTAATTGAAGAACTTCTGTCCATTGAATGCTGATATATCGTTGATTTCTCCCTAACCATCCATGTTTAAGCATCTAAGATTCTCCATTCCTATTGCCTATGAGCGGCCAACTGGTGAGTTTTTTTGTGTGCGGCTCATCTGTGTTGGGGTCAGATGGATAACTGAATCTCTTATGCAATGATGGATATATCTTGGATATACCACATCTTCCATCTAACAATGAGTCCTTGTAAATAGCTATCATTCTCTATTCAAAATCTATCATGCGCTTTATGGTGATTTTGTGAATTTTAAACAATTTATCCTCATCGATGACAACCCTTTATTCACAGTTTTTAACATTTTCTAGTTTCTTACTCAAAATAAAAAAAATTATCTAGTTGTATATAAGAAAATGAAGCGAATCATGCATTGTATTTAGACATATGAGATGCTTGAGATCATCATTATCATCAAAGCATTGTCTCAACTACGTTGGAGTCAGCTACATGAATTATGTTCCTTGCTCCACCTTGGTCTATCATAGGCCAAAAACTTGGATAGATTGCAGTTCTTCAGATCCAACTTTACTACTTCCATCCATGTCCTCTTCGTCCTACCCCTTTTTCTTAATGGGCCATCAACTTGTATAGAAAGTTCCTTACTGTCTAGAAGGATTGTTCCTCACTGACGCCGTTGTTGACCTACATGGGACATTGACCATGATATCTTGTTTCAAAATCATGTTGCAAACTATAAACATAACTATAGGCATATTCATAGGATCAGAGCTATTCTGCTATGCTCTGTTACCAGTATATTCTGTTATTATTCTTCAAGCTGAACAGTGGCATGCACTGAGATCCGCCTTGAAAATCATGTTGCAAACTGTGACATAATTACTGGAAGATAGTTATAGGATTCGATAAATTCCATTATGATTCTTCAAGTTGAACAATGGTATAGTGAAGATTGTCACAGAGAGCAACGAGTCTGGATAGACACCAATAAAGACTGCAAGACTGTAGATGAACCTTGAAAACCAATGGCGCACCAGAATACTTGGAATGCTAATGGTTTAGATAGGTAGTTGTGTTTGCTTTTTCAGTGGAGTTACCATAACAAGAATGCAAGGAATATATGGGAGGAGATGCATCTCAGCTGATGATGACTGTAAACAGTCCCCAAAAATTTGAAAATCGCCCTCATATTTTCAAAATATCATACAGTTCCCCACAATTTTGAAAAATACAAACAAAAGACTAATTGCACTGGGAATCAGAATTGAATGCATACATTAATGTGTCTTTCGGCTTAACCCCCACTTAGTCTTAGTACACCAAAGCTTATAGAGGCACTCAATGAACATAGTCTTAAACTAAGGGCTCCATTTAGCAAGCTGGATATATTGAACACATGCATTTCCTGAAGGCCATCCGCATTGTTATTTGGTTGAGTAAGTGTTGTAGAGGACTAGCCCCAGAGTCCCATAGGAAGTGGCTTCACTTTCATACTTTCATACTTACGTAGGTGAGTCTATCTGAAGTGCATTCTTTTATTTATAGAGATATAGACCCTTTAAAAGTAATAACCCAACCTCCTTTTCCATATAGATATACGCTAATAATCCTTTGATGGTATATTTTCTTTCTTCGAGCAGCCTAATTCTCAGGGAAACCTCTTTACATTTCTAGGAATGAAATTTTGGTTTAAAACATTACTCTTGATGGAAAGCTGGTAGAGATAGTCTCAATCTAGGCCTTGAAGAAGTACCCCTGTACTTAGATTCTTGATGTAAAAAGATGCCAGTCATGAAATTTGAAGAAAACAATTATTATATTTGGTAACTCAGAGAGCGGGTCCTTTGTAGGAGATGGAACATGCAGAACTTGATTCAAACAAATTTCAAATTTGGTATCAGAAAAAGGATTTTACTAACATTCTGGATTGGTGAGGCAGCTCCTTTACCTACTAGTGCTTCATCATCACCATGATAAGCAGAGGCTTGGGAGAAAGATGAAATGTCAGGATTTATACGATTATGGGTCTTAAATCAGGATAATATGCCAAGTCACGAGGGTTCCCATCTACAAAGCAACAGAAGATTGCTGCGGGCTGTTACTAAGGGTTGATCTAAATGTCCTGGACAGTGAGATGCTTCATGCACGATTGACACACCAGGTTGCTTTGGGAAGAATGTCTAAGAATTCCAGCCTTGTCTCACTGAGAATGAAAATTGTTACTTCTACCATTTGACGTGAAATGCTGCCGATGACGATTAGTGTTTTTTCCAAGTCACCTTCACTTCCCTAGTTGTTATAGGTTGAGTTAGTTGATTAGTCTAGGAGGTTTTGATTTGAGTAGAAGGCAGTATTAGTTAGAGGATAGTGAATGGTAACAGGGTAATCAACAAAGGACTATTGTGTGAGCAGAAGACTATATGGTTCATCAAAGGTTAGCCACAAAGTACTAGTGATAATTGATGTCTTCAAAGATTTAATAATCACGTCTGACCTCACTTTGGATATAGAGATCTGTTCGTCTCTATACCATGAGAAAATGATGTGAATTTCAGTTTCTAACCTTTTTTTTGCTGGGTCGACCTACTGGCCAGAAGTGATATTTCCAACTTGAATGCGTGTGTGATTAGGTGATATCAAGGTGCCAACACCACTTAACCATGAGTGTGTTGGGCAAATTTTAGTTTGTACTTCTGAATCATATAAGACGTGTTTTTACAGTACTATGGCTGGTATGGCTTGGATATATGATCTATATAAGTTTAGTCTGCATGTTCAACTGTAAACACAGCACTAACATAATCATAGGAACATAAAATCTTCACTATGCTCTGTTATTTCCTTATTGGTATGTTCTGTTAGTATATTTTACCAATTGAAAGATTTTGAGTACGTTGTAGTTAATAAAGTCTCAATGCCTCACCTTGACCTGTCCAAGTCGACTTTACTTGAAAGGTACAGAGACAAATGAGCCTGACTGAACCTGCCAAAACTTAGGCAATCTTCTTGAAGTTACTTAGTTCCATCCTTCTTAGCCACTTGAACAAGCGAAGTTTCTATTACATTTTATATATATATATATTTCCTGATAGTCACTAATTCCAAGGATTAGCACACATCCGAATGGACTGAACCGTTTGATCGAGGGTTGAATATTTTTTTTGAATATGAAGCCATTAAATTTGTGGGCCATGGATGAAGGGATTAGGGGCATGGGTTTGGGGTCAAACTTGACACTTGGGGTGGTCTCATATAAATCTTTCCATCCCCCCTAGTCCCATCCCCGAATGGGCCCCACAATTGGGCCCCACAAAGAAGTTCTCATATAATATGTGAGAACTAGTTCTTACCTAAATATTAATGTTACTGAAATTATATAATATTTTATTTGGCATCACTATAATTAATGGTTTATTTGAAAGTATTTTCATATAGCAGTATAGTTGGGGTCAAAAGACTCAAGACATAAATATGTCAAATACTGCTTGATTTGTTATCTGCTTAATATTTTAATTCCAATTTGGGACTTACTTATTTTTATTCTTCTGGATTTTAGTTTTTTTTTTTTTTACAGGTATTTCTATGTTTATGTTGCTGATCGAAATGTCCTTATGGGTAATAAGTGCATTTCTTTTATCACTTGCACCTCTGCTTACTAAGAGTTGCAAGGGATGCAAATGTATCTGTGCATGTGGTGTCAATTCAACTAAGAAGACGTCATCAGACTCAGATTCAGACTTGGACATTGACTCGACTACCAGTCTGGGTATAGAAAAATCATCCAAAATGAATGGTTTGTCCTGGTGGCAAAAGAAGCTCAAGAGGAAAAGTTCATTCTCTATCTCTGGAATACATAAATATCGTTACAAGTATGTTAATTTCTTTCTTCAGCAGTCTTTCAGGATTTACATACTGTATTCTAGCTTCATACTTCTTATTTCTTGTTTGACGGGGTTATAGTTTGCGGTTTTCACATTCATTCCTATAAAAATATATAACTAGTGGTTATTTCAACATTGGTATGCTTTACACTATTATAGTTTGTAATTTTCAGTCATTCCTATAATAATATATGACCAGTGATGATGCCGACATTGGTATGCTTTATACTATCTTAATCCAAATACTTAAAATTTGGAGGATGGGATGTGGTCATAGCTTGCTTTTCTTTATGGGAATGTTGCACCGGGTGATAAAGGCTAAGATGATGATGATAATGATGAATTTAAATGTGAATGCTGGAAGTGGTGCATGGCATGGACTTGGGTCATGGGTCATGGGCGGTGTTGGAAGTGTTATCTTTGACATGGGAAATTAAATCTCTGCTGAAAGTGAGTTTTGAATTGTAGTCTCGATCGGTCTAGTAGATTCACCAATGCATAAAATAAAGCAGGACTTAACTGGTGCATTTCTATATTTTATCCTCATTTGACTCTGAGAGTTACTCTGCAATTGGGGCATTACATATTTATTGTTTACAGCAAAGATAATGATAAATGACAGTATTTCACACAATAAATCTGATTGGACCCAAACAGGACCTGATTCTAAATTTTATCCTGTTCCATATATCTGAATCCAATCTTGAGTCCTCCATTACTTTTTGGGTCAAATCATTCACATAATCCGGTAAATGAAAATAACTGACAAGTCTGCTTAAAAATGTATATCTCTGAATATTTCTAATGTTGTTATTTATGTTCAATAGAATTTCATGCTTTTCTTTGTTTTACTTTGCCGTTTGTGATGCATAAACAGTGAGCTGAAAGCAGCAAATAATTTCACAACATCCATTGGTCAAGGGAATGCTAGCAATGTTTATAAAGCTAAGATGCCTAATGGTGAGTCACTTGCAATTAAAGTGCTCGCAACTAATAAAGGGAAGATGGAGTTCCAAGCAGAGGTAATTCTAGTTAATATCTTAGGCATCTGAAGTTGTCTTGACAACATAAATTAGAATTTACATGTCTTATGAACACTGTACTGGTTATTAAAGTCATTGAAACTATTCTCATGAAGCTATTGGTCTTAACTCATAACTAATCTTGACTCGTCCTGCATAGCCAGTTTTAGCCAAGTCAACCTGGTTGACTGAAATTAAAATACTTAATTAGAGTAGTATAATGGTAAATTTTAATATATCTAAATGAGAATAGAAATCTAAAATTTAAAGTTCACTATATTTATATTCATGATGTATATGTACATGAGTTAGTACTTAGTACAAATGTATATAATTATGATATACAGATTTAGACATTAATTACTTAAATGCCTGGTTGATCTGTTGATTTTCTTACTCAACTCATCCTGGTTATGTACTTAATCTGGTCAATCTACTGGATAGGAAAACTATGGGCAACTTAGTTACATGCTCAATTCACTTTGACAGTAGGGGTGAATATCATCTTGTGCGACTTCATTATACACCCTTAACTTTGCATTTTTTCCCTTTTACATTGTTCTGTCACTTTAAAGGCCGATGGTTTCAATTGTTGACACTTTCTCAGTCGCCATAATAATTATAATGACAATGAGTCATGAACTCAAGAGAGACATTCATATCCTAACATCATGACCATTGTGACCTCCTGTTTGATAAGAGGGAGGCCCACCTTTGTCTAATCCACCCATTCATGATACACAACTGGCTGAAATTTTAATCAAATCAGAGTTATTTACACTGTTGTATTGATAATGTAGAAGGAATACAGTTCTGTTATTTTTTTCTCAACTCAGGATCAATGCAATAGTGTGAATCACTCTGATTGGAGTGAAATTTGAGATAGTCCCTGTAAAGGTGGGGCACGCTTTTTGAATGGGTTAATTAAGGAAAGGTGAGTGCCAAACTAGTAGAATGAGACGTACCGATTGTCTTGATATCTAGATATAATTGTCTTAGATCATTTAGCTAAAGTATTATCAGAGTAAAATTGTTTCCCTTTTCGCTTTATTTTACTCTTAGACGTTGTGATTTGCTTAAATGGTCTTCCATGGTTCTTAAGGACTGATTACAACCAAATTTAGGTTTCTTCAATATGAATTTTTTTTCATGATTTGTCCTTTTTCCTTTTACTAAACAGAAGTTGTTTTATTTGCATTTTCATTTGTATCGTCATTTTAACTGTTTTCTTTTGTATCATTGTGTTTGGTTCTAGACAGGTGATCCAGTTATAACTTTCTTATCCTTTATAGAATGGATCCTTTTCTTGGAGTAAATTTTAACCCTATTTTCATGTCTTCTTTCCCAGGTCCAGCTGCTTGCGAGATTGCATCACAGGAATCTTGTGAACTTGGTTGGCTACTGTATAGAAAAACCCGAATACATGCTTGTATATGTGTACATGAATAATGGCAGCCTTGCGACACATTTGTACAGTGAGTAATCCATACACTTATTGAAGTACAAATGAAAGCCTAGATATGCTAATTGTTGAAGAATAGTCTATATGATCCATTCCTAGACTCATTTTGATCAGTAAACAGTAATAAACCGTAAATTGAATTGACCAGACTTGTGTAGGTTTAGGATTGTTCTGTTTTGTGAAATTCTGGTAATCATAAAATTTTATTTCCACTTAAATCTTGAGAGTTTCCTCCTTTAATGCAAAGAGGAGGATTCCTTAAAAGCTGCCAAATTAGGATTCTATAGAATCATCATCATCATCCAAGCTTTATCCCGTCTATCTGGGTTGGCCATGCCATCTCTACTTTTTTACAACTCAACTATATTTGAGACAATGTTCTTTGTAACTTCAGAATCTATCATATCTTACCTTACAACTTCATTCAAGATCTTTACTTCTAGTTGATTAAGCTTGTAACCCTAAAATACATCATAGTGGTTGTTTCTAATCTTCGGTATACTTGTCCAAACCTTCTTAAAGCAGCATTCATTGATTTTCTCCTCTATTTGAGGACTCATAAGTTTCCTCTTTCATACTCATTCCTAATTTCATCCTTCATTATAAATTCAGAAATCCATCTTAGCATGCAGATCTTGGCTATGTTGTTTCTTTGTAACCCCAACATCCAGATCCATAGAAAAGTATATGCACAACTGTTGTCTTATATAATTGCTCTTAAATCGTTCGAGGTTATGGATCATTTTACCCTCTTCAAAGATGGATTGCCAAACTAAGTGTAACTGAGTCTTGCATTCCTCATCCATGAATTCCATTTATCCGAACAACTCTTTAGTATCTGTAAGTTCTTATTAATTCAAATAAATGGTATTTGATGATGCCAAAATAGGGTTTCGGACACCACCAGTCAAGTAATAAATACAGTAAATGCAATAATTAAAGAAGAGAGAGAAGGGATTATAGTGGTTCGGTCAAAATGGCCTACGTCCATTGCTGAAAGGCAGAGATTGCCTGTAGTGTTTTACTTCCTCAATGATTTCGGGTTACAAACTAGAGGAATACAAGAGTCGAAGTGAATGGGGAGATCTTCCTTGCCCCCAAGTGCTGGTGGGGCTCTTGATTTATAGTCTACCCTAACAGACGGGGACGCTCCTCTGCAACGTTCGCCCTTGGAACCCTCGAACTGTCCTCGCGCTGGACGAAGCAGGTGAGGAACTGCCCTCGCGCTGGACGAGGCAGGTGAGATATCTCTCCGCAGGACCTGGTAGGAGCGGAACTGTTTCTGAAGCAACGCGGCTGCCCTGACTTGGTCTCTTCGTGGGCTTGCACCCGGGCTTCAGCGGATGGACACTACAACAAAATGCACTATTGGTGACACCCTTTGGTGACAAAAAATCAATGTTGTCACGGAATGCACACAACGGTGACAAAATCTTTTTTTGCTTGTCACGAAAAGTCTTTAGCTCAGGTGCCAAATAGAGAGGAGATTTGGTGACAAAAATATTTATCACTAAAAAATCCAATAGATTTGGTGGCAAAAGGTTTTTGTCACCAATGCAATGGCCTAATTTTTACCATCTCCCGCCTCCACAACCACGTTTTCCCTCTCCAAGCCCTTTTTCCCCTTTCCATTCCTCTCACTCTCTCACTCTGTCACCGTTTTTCCCCTGCGCAGCCCTCCATCTCTTGACCTCCTTCATCTCTCTGGCCCTCTCCTTCTCTCTCACACCATGCCTCTCAGCCGATCCCTCTCAGCCGACCCAACCCATCTACGTTCCTTGTCTCATTCGTTCTCTCATGAAAAGAAAACACAAAAAAAAAAAAAAAATGAAGAGGAGGAAAGACGGATAGAGAGAGAGAGAGGGGAAGCAGAGGAGATGGCGAGGAGGAATGCGACGGCGATGGCAACGCACCAGTGCGCAGGCAGCAGGGAACGGCACGGCAGTAGGGCACAGGGCACTAAGAACAGGTATCGCCCTCTTCGTCTCTCTATGTTTGTTGCTTTTTTTTTTTAATATTCAGATGGGTAATGGATGGGGGTTTATGGTTTTGGTGGTCGAAAGTGGGGTTTCAGGTGAGCAACGGAAGGTCCAATTGCTTTTGGGGATGGTATTGCTGATGGATTTTGAGATTTGGGTTGGTTTCGGATTTGGGTATTTTATAAAAAATCAGGTGGATTGGGTACTAAAAATTATTGATTAGGGTTCGGTTGGATTTTGTTTAGGTTTTGGGTTTGCCGAATTTAGGGGTTTAGGGTTTCAGATTTTGCAGATTTGGGTGAATCTTGGGTTCGGTGGTTAGGAATTTTCGGTTAAGAGGGATATGGGGTTTTAGGGTATTTGATTGGTTTGAAGTGGTCTAGTTTGTTTGTAATGGGCGTCCGCTGGGACTGGATTAGTTCGACTGGGATGGGTTTTAGTGGTCTATTTTGGAATGGATGCCCTGTGATGTCGCCTACTATTTCGGTTTCTGAGGGGGTTGTAGCGATGGAATGATGATGATGATGAGTCGGTGATGATGAATGAAGGTAACAGATTGAAAGAAATTATGGCCTGAATGAGTCTATTAGGGAAGCATCGTTGAATAGGGAGACCTCCCCAGATTTAGACACTAGTGTCCAGGATGTTCTTCGTGAAGAACTCCATCTTATATCCCAGCACAAACTAGTGGAAGAACCTAAAGCCTTCACTGCCATAGGACAACCCATCCACTGATTTGGACATAAGGAGTTTGGGAATCTTGCACAAAACTGTAAAAAATGATTTTTTTACAATTATTGTAGGAGAATTGGGTATGTAAGTTCTGAATGTACCAGATGTACTCCACAAAAAACTGAAACTCCAGTGTCATCCCGACCAGCACCAAGTGGCCCTTCAAGCTCAGGTTTCTCCTACCACGGATGAAGCCACTTCCTCTCAAGCTGTACTCATGATTCCAGAACATATTCAAGACATGATCATGTCACATCTGCCTTCACATTCATGGGTATTGATGGTCGGTTGGTATCATTCCATATCTTTTGCTACTCTCATTACTCCCTCCTCTTGGTACATAGACGCGGGTGCTTCAAAACATATGACCTCAGTGGAACAAAGCCTTATTCCGGAACTGAGTAAATTATTGTTGCTAGTGGTAATACTTAGTCCATTTCCAGTATTGGTCTGGTAGTCCTAACAACCCCACAAAACCAATCACTTACCTTTTCAAATGTTTTCTTTGTTCCTCAGTTATTTGTTAATTTACTATCAACTGGACAATTAGTTGATAATGGTTAGTCAGTTCATTGCATATCTTCTGTGGTTGTGTCATATAGGACCAGCAAATTGGGATAGGAAGTAAACGTGCGCCAGACATTCTTGCTGGACATGGGACTAGGATCTTTGTCTTCTGACGGCAGTGCTAGTAAGTTACTAGTGGACCATTTAGCATCGACACCTTTGTCATCTAAATAATGACAAACTTGTTTTCTTGTTTAACCATGGTAGTTTTGGATAACACCATTTCTCTTCCTCCTGTGTCCACGGATCTCCAAAATGTTGATATCTTCATAAAGGCCTTGCCAAGAAATTGCCATCAATTTTTAGTGGACAAATTGCTGCAAGTGGACTCCCTCGTATCAATTTTGTGGGGGAGGGGGGTATTAGAACCATCCTATTCATGGACTCCACAAATCATCATGGACCACTACCCCATAGATTCTCATAATCTGTCAGGGATTATCTGTATCATTATCAAATTGTTGACTTTTGATTGATTGCTCAATTAGTGATACTTAGATTGTAATCACCCCAATTAAAGGGGCTGTAGCTGACAAGAAGAACAAGAACTGTAGCTTTATAAGAAGAAAAAAATACAATTGCCTTCACAGCACAACCTCCTCTGTATTATTTGTTATTGCCAGTTCACTGCCCATCTATCCAAGTAAGTGAAGAAAAGTTTTATTTTGTGATACAGGTTCAATGGGAAGCCATTTACTTCCATGTGTAATTCACCTCTGCATTTTGTGATTTCAGGCCTCTAATGCGCTATGGCAGAGAGAATCACTACAACACCAATTGGTATTGATCTAGATACCACAAATTCATGTGTCGGGGTTTGGCGAGAAGGATGGGTCGAGATCATTCCAAACCAGCTGGGAAATAGGACAACTCCTTCATGTGTTGCCTTCACAAACACTCGGCGCTACATAGGAGAAGATGCAAAGTGTCGGGCCAACACGGATCCCTGCAACACAATCTTAAGTTAGTTTCCTTCATCTCTAAATTAAACAAATTGATTGTTGAGATAGTAGTTGAGCAAGAGCAGAGGAAGCACCATTGCCTCAAAAAACGACAAGCACATGCTTGTGCAACTAGAGGATTCCGCTGGCCTGCATATAATTTTGTTTTTATGGGCATGTTTACCCTTCCCATATGAAATCAAAATCCTTTTTATTGAATACATCAGCTCATTTTTTTCCCCTTTCTTGTGGAGAATGTCACAGTGGACTATTTTTTGGATAATTGAAATCCTCTAGTTGTACAAAACTGGTTTAATATATTCACAAAGTTCCTATTGGGGGAGATTTTTCGAAAATTTATATTATTCTTGTGTTATTAATGTGAAAATAGGGCGAAAAGATTCATAAAAGGGATTTATATTATCCTTTAATGATGTTTTATTTTTGAAAAAAAAAACACTTGGACTGAGGTGGCATGTAGTAGTGCAATTAGTAAAGTTAATATGACGTACTGTTAGACATAAATGAAGGTCATGTTAATTGGGCTATGCTGTAAATCATTTTAACTCCGAGAACAACCCTGTACATGCATGATACGTCAAGTTTTAGCTGATGTATTCATTCACCATTATGGATCATTTTACCAAAACTACTGGGACAACTACCATGAGCACCATATAGTGGACCAAACAGACATTTCACATTTTACAGTGGGGTTTCTTTTTGGTAGAAAATTCAGAAGGAGGCTTACACTTTAAGTTTTGTATGTCAGAAATTTACTGGTTTAATTCACCAATTACCAGAAATTTACAGGTTGAATTCTTTAGCTTGGGGAAATGGATTAAGTCTTCTTTTCCAGAAGAAGGTGTCTGGATCTGGCGCGACAAGAGGAAGAGAGCCTGTAGAGGATGATCTAGTGTGAGATCTAGCTATTTTCAAGTTTGTCTTAATTGCTCCTATGTGCGAAAGCTTCTATGTGGAATTTCATTTCCTTGTCATGCCAATTTTCCTCAATTACCCTGTAATAGAAAAACTCTTTATGGCGCTATGTAATTCATGGACTTGTTTGTGCGGATCCTGTTGAGAATTATATAAAACAGAGATGAAAATATAAGGAGTCAAGTTAAATCACATGGCGAAGAAATGAAATCCCATGGAAATTTCTCTCCCTCTCTCCGTTGTATATCATGTGCATTTTTGCTTGACCAGTATCCACTTAATTGTAATTGTTTTACTTTTGAACTTGGATTTCTGCACATTCTTTTGATCTGCTGCGTCTAGTACTTAGATCCACCTACTATTAGTTCATTTATCACATCAAAGAGGTCAGTGTCTTGCCAATCTGATTGCTTGGTGAAGCTCAATCAATTAGTTACTGTTGGTGGAGATGAATTGTGTGTTTAAGCAGAAGTGAGGGCTCCTATGGAGTGCCTTTGATTATGCTCGCGTATTTCCCATGTGCTACTGGCTGTAGGAGATTCCCTTAGTGGTATCAAATGTGCTTAATTGCCAATTTAAGACTCATGTAGATTTGCATTTATTTTCTATAACATTTGGAACAAAATGTTGTAAGATTATTGACATTTTCATTTTTCCCTTATTCTTTTCGGGGTTTACATTGGATAAAATAGCAATAGATGACATATGACCGTTGGGACCCTTACTGTGGCCTTACAAAAAAAGGAACATTAGATTCTAGCATTTTACAATATTTTTTATTTTTGGATAGTTTTGTAGGTTTTTTTTGGGTTGCTCTATTGTACATGAAAGTAGAATAATATGGACAAAGTTTTTGTCTACAAAGGATCTGTGTGTTAGCATTTCTTTTGTTTTGTTTTTATGATTTATTCTTGTGGATGCTTACTCGTTTACTTCTTTATGCCTGTGATTCCTTATTTCTATTGGCATAGCTGAACCAAAATTCATTTTGATATTTTCTTTTGAGTTTTTGATTTACAAGTATAGTTGGTGTCTCTGTTGCATCTTTGTAGGAATTCCTATTGATAAGGTGGCAGCTCTAAATCAGAATACCCGTGATTTTGTTGGGAGAAAATTGCTTGAGCTGACACTAAAAGAGCTATTTGTCTTCCGTTTCATGCAGGCAGGTTTTAACCATTTCTTATGTTGAAAGCATGTTTGTTTGTGTTTTCCATTATATTTGTTGATATGCCTTGACAATGGAACTTGTGTTCACGTTGAGAAGTAATTTAGATCTCTGTAGCTTGCTTTTGTGGAAGACACTGCCTCACCGGTAGGGGCCCTTTAAATCTTTGTAATTCTTCACTTAAGAATTTGTAAATATATGCCTTCACTTACATTCTTATAGCAATTTTTATTTTGTTTTTCCATCAGTTCTTAATGCAAGATATTTTACTGGATTCATTGTTGCCCAATTCTTCCCATAGTTTCTGATGTTTAAGACCATGGATTCTTGCAGAAGGTGCCTTGAGATTACCAAGTCTGGTATGTGGCAGATCCTAGTAGTCCTTTTTAGTTTACTCATGCATGGAGTGATTTATTCTTCTTCCATAAATGGGGACTTTTACTACATAACAGAGCATAGTATGTATAGATGCCCTTCCAATCCAGAGTGAACAAATTGGCAGGGAAAATATTACAAATTTTGATCCTAATAGTCCGACTTTAGGAATTTGACATCTAAAGATATGTGGATGGTTACTACTGTTTGTTTCCATTTGGTGGCACAAGTTCCACATTTAAAGATTCTTTTCATTTTGAGACCGTGCTTTGATGGGACTCGCACGGGATAATGGCCCTTTACATGTTCACTATACATTTAAGGATAATGGCCCATTATTGATTACAAGACTCATTACTGCTTTAGAATTATCTTTGTTTCTGAAAAAGGCCAGGACCAACTTCCCTTTTTATTGTTTTGTATCTTGTAATGAGAATGTTGTTTTTGGAATAATGATATGGTGTTGGATATAAAAATGAATGAACATAAGTTTTTTTGGTGCATCTTTCTAGTGTGTTGGGGCATTGAAGTGCTATGGTCAAATGGTGTATGACTGATGACGTAGTGGTGAATGACTTTGTAGTGTGTTGGGGCATTGGGTTGTTTATATGAAGTGTTTTTTTGTCATGTACAGGTACTAGCAGGTTGTAAAAAAAATTACATGTCACACGTACAGGGGAGACTATGCCGAAATTTCGAGAAAATCTTTCCAGGTACATCCCATGGTTTTTGGGTCTACAAAGATGTGAACCTTTTCTATGAACCACTTTATTTTGTTTAAGTTGTCACATTTATGTACAGGGAAGAAAGCTCCCAATTCTAGTGTTAAATAATTACATTTTTTTTGTTGCGATTTTATACAGGTAGGTAACTATCAAGATGGAGTTACTTTTTGGCAGTTAACCAAGATGACGAAGATGGAGTTGAAGACTTTTTGGCAGTTAACCAAGATGATCACCAAGATGCATGGAGTTACTTGTTTTGAATTATTTTTGTAATTAATTTGAACCGACACACCTTGTATGGTTGTTTTGTAGTTATGTTAAAGCTATTAACTTTGAAGTGTTTATTGTTGAATGATGAATATTTTGAAGGGTTGTGAACTTGGATATTAGAATGTTGACTTGTTGGATATTTGATTTGAATGATAGTTTGCATCTTTTGTGGTATAAGTTTTGTTAATGGGTGTATCTGGATATAAATATTTGAAACTTTGTAAGTAGGTGTGAAATGATAATTTGGGTGGCACAAATATTTTGATTGTATTTTTTTGTGACAAAAAGAGTATGTCACCATTGAGTGTCAACCTGGTAATATTATTGGTGACACTCATTTGGTTGTCAAGAAAAATACTTTTAGTGACAATTTTTGTCACAAAAGATATCTTTTCTATGACACCTGTACTTTTGTCACCATTGCTTTTAGTGACACCCTACTATGTCACGGAAAGTCTTTCTTCCGTGACACCATGTTTTTGTCACCGTTGACATCATTTCGTGACAAGTGCACAAATTTTGTCACCATTGACTTTTAGTGTCATGGATACAATGACACCCCATCCCGTGTCACCAAAGATAATAGGTGACAAAAAATGGGCCTTTGGTGACATTTTTTCATGTCACCAAAGGTGTTTTTTGTTGTAGTGGGAATTGGATCTCAACGGAACTGACGGATCGAGTTCTTTGGCCTGACCTATCATCCTGGAATGGGTCACTTGGGCTTGGATCGGATCACCTGGACCCGGCTCACCATCAGATTCGGATCACTTGGGTCTGACTTGTCAGTATTGTTAGCTCTTATTCCTGACTTGGATTTAACTTTTGGCTGTGATGATTATAAGGAGAATGAGGGGGGTCCTAAGTATTCGGAAATGCACGATTCTCAAGTTGTAAGTTTCATACACATGGAGTTAATGTTTCACTGATTGAAAGGTTAAATAATGAGTCCCACAGTAGGGGTTAACCAGTAAGGACATCACAGATTATAAAACCTTAGATTTTTCTTTACTTCTAAGACTATTGTTTTTTTTTCCACTTTGTATTTCTTTGAGTATTTCTGATGGTTGCAATCAGGTTTAATCTAGGATTTACTTTGTATGTCCATTTGTTCCATTACTTGCACCAATCCCCAAACTTGGTCATCATTTTGGGGCCATTTAGATAATTAAGTTTTGTCTGCCTAAGTTTTGCCTTGTTGACCACATCAAAATGAGTCAAAGTACACTTGTTATAAGGCTTAGCTCTTTGGCTAGCTTGAAAGGTATATTTCATGATGAATCAATATATATATAACTACTAAGAAGATAACTCACCTTATCTATTAATTTTTTATTATTTATTGACATAATATTTTACCAGAAATTATGTTTAGAAATGACTTTGGTAAGTCAACAGACCGAGGACGATCTCGGGCCCATATTTGGCGAGCCCAATTCAGACGACATCAGATTTAGACTATTTGATGGGCCAAATGAGCCGACCCCAGTGGGTGGCACTACTCCTGTGGCATATCTCTGAATGATTGGGTTCAACCCTTCCAAGAATTTTGTGATCTTCTTCTACACAGTGTCAATCAATTAAGGGGCATACTGAGCCAACCTCTCGAATTTAGTGACGTATTCGAGAACGGTTATATTCCCTTGCCTGAGTTGCTGAAACTCAATGGCGTTTTGTCTCTTGACATGAGATGGGATATACTTCTCAATGAATTGGGTCTTGAATGCTGCCCAAACCTGATCATTAGCCATAGTCTGATAGGGTTCCTTAACCGTTTTCCACCAATGTCTGCAAGCCCGGTAAACGAAGAAGCTGCAAAATGGACTTTCTGCCTTCCAATGCATGTGAAGATGTCAAAGATATTCTCACTGTTTGCTAACCGGTCATTTGCAATTAATGGGTCCTCTTGGCCTGAGAATTCCTTAGGTCCCCTCTTCCTGAACCTTTCAAACAGTACATTCGGGTCATGGTGCCTATTGTTATTAACAATGTTTTTGCCCAAAGGTTGCATAGGTGTTGTCTGCAAGACTTCCAGGAGCTGCCTTTGTACTTGAGCCATTTCTTCATCCTTCTTTGCCATTTGTTATTGAAACCTTGCTTGGTTCTCATTGGCTTGCCTCTGTTGATCTAACATGGCTTGCATGAGCTCTTGAAATTGTGATGATGCAGGTGGATTAACCGGGTTTGTTTCAAATGGCCCTGCATTGGCATTGTTACTGCCTGAAGTGTTGGGATTTGCCAGACTTTTTCGTGGAGGCATGATACTATAAAAGAAAGTGTTAGTACACAATAAACAAGGTTTGGTTGGTATCCAAGTGCCATACTAAATGAACTAATGAGCTAACGGATCCTCGCCACATCCCTAAGATTTTCTAGTTTCTTTTAAGTGCTTGAAACATGTCTCGCTTTGATATCAGTCATGTCGCGACCCCGGATCGAGACCCGGGCCCGCGCCTTGGTTTCCCACTGGTTCCCGCGGTGAGGAACCCAAGAGACGGGAAACTCACTCAATCACGGTTGCAGAAGCATGTAGCAAATCACATCGATATACAAAAATAATATCAAGACATATGTAAAATCATCAAGACATAATTTCAGAGGGAGAAATATAAACAAGGCATTTCCCAAGTTAGTTCAAGTTTCAAAGTTAACCAAAAGTACGTTAAAGTTAAGATACAACCCAAGAAGGGGGGCCAACAAAGGCCAATACAATCCCCAAGAAAAAACAAAAGATGAAACCCTAAACAATGTGGTCTGTATCTCAAGATCCCGCCCGACGTCCAGATGACGTCGTCGGGCTGCCACTCTCGAACAGGCGGCGGCTCAACCACCTCCTCCGAACGATCCTCCTTAAAGGCATCGGCCCCTGCACCTGGGCACCAAAACACAATGGTCAGACACGACGGTCTGGCAGGCGATCAATTTAGGCATGAGCATAGACAAAGTTATAGTGTGAAAGAAACAATATGTAAACCAGATTACCGAATTTAAAACGATTTAACAGAATTAAGAACGATGCACATGAACAATACATTTATCAAGAATGAAAATCCGTGAACGATGTATGAAACAAATCTAGCATGAATACATATAATATCATGATTAGTAAATCCACATTGAGCTCATCCTTTCTCTATCATACATGATGAGAAGAGTAATCAAGACAAAACGAAGCAAGACAAAAAGAAAAAAAATCCCACGCCACACGAGGTAGATGGGTTCCGGCCGCGGAACCGGAAACAAGATGAAAATATATATATATATATATGACTAGTTTGCAGACAGTCCACGTGTTTAAGGACCCCCGAACAGTGGATCAGACTGAAAGGGCCGTCCAAGCTTAGTGGTATTCACATAAATTCATGAATGCACAAAAAAAAGTTATGTATATACAAGGCAAATCGAAATTAGGGAAAAATCACTTATCGAAGCGAGACAAAGCTGGACAAATCGGAATAGCATAAGCTATAAGCACATCAAAACATAAGAAGTGATCCCCTTTTTTTGTTCTTGAAACAATTCAAAACAAAGCTGATGCTTGTAATTCAAAACAGGCGCAAAAGTGATATTCTCTCTGTCAAAACTAAGTTTTCAAAACAACTTCTCAAGTATATGCTAAGACCCTTCATTTGATCCTTGTGTAATTTGAAATCTAAATGTCGGAATTTAAAGTCGGATTGGTGCCCCCGAAGGTTTCAGGTGCACAACATCAAGCTAAAAGCCCCTCAACATATCCTAATTTTTTATTCCCACAAAATTCCTTCAAAAACACATTTTTTTCTTCCCTAAGTCAACCTAGGGACAAAACTTGGGTCCGCTCGAGCAGGTAACCATCCACTCGAGCAGACAGGCCCAGAGGCTTGCTCGCTCTAGCACACCCAAGCTAGCTCTAGCGGGAAGAGTCCCTGGCTATCACCTCGCTAGACAGAGGCCTAGCTCGCTTGAGCGAGCCAAAGCGAAGTGGCCTGGCGCACTCAAGCGGGCAGGCTGCTACCTGAGCTCGTTCAATGTAGGAAAAACCCATCTTCTTTTGCAAATTTCTAATCCCTTCTCCTTTCTTTTCTTTGTTGTACAGAACCCTGCTGTCACGCCTCGAGCTCGAGATTTCACTCATCCCGAGGCGCGACACACGCCCGCGTGGAAATTCGAGTCAAACTCATTGACTCTAGGTCCCCACATACGGAATTTACCCACGGGATATCACGTGTGAGGTTTATATTTCTCAATATGCCTGTATAAATCTGTCAACTAGATATCCAATTAACATAATACGATCATCAAGATATAGAGCATAAGGGTCCATGAGCATAGATTAGATTTCAAGTTCAAGTTCAAGAGATAGAAAGAGAAGAAGTAAGTTAGTTAAGTTTACAATCCCAAAAAGCTAACAAGTTCATAAAACTAATACAAAAGATGTGGCAATCCTAGCCACGGTCCATGGGTCATTTAAACGTCCATTTCTCATCGAGTGGATGTCTAGAAGACATCATCAGGAGTCCACTCTGCTACGTTATAGAGAGATTCCTCTTCCTCAAGGTCTCCGGGGCAATGGCGTCAATGTATTCACCTGTAACGCCAAGTGTAGCACCATTAGACTAAGCTAAGCAAGACAAACATATACAGTCCATATAACATGTAACAAATGAATAGTCAGACAGAAATAGATCATAAGAGATCAAGGAATGATCACTAGGCATATCAGTGCTTGAATTAGCATGAGACATACGAGTCATAGATAACAGATAAACATATTAACAAAACTAGTTGGCACATCCACATAAGCTATGTTCTCTCAAGTTAATCATATAACATGAAATAAATGAGAGCAGAATATCAGAACAGAATAGGGCGGTGCTACTAGGAGACAGAGGTACCCAGAATTCTCCATCATAGACCTAAGGTGCCGGTAAACCCTCAGAATAAATTCCCATCTGCAGAGGGCCAGAAATATACTAAACCCACACTTAGCCGGGTCCGACTTAGATAGGGTCAAAGCTAAGTGGTGCCGACTCATAGAGTGCAATGTATAAATAACAAATCAGGCGCAGAACAGTGTTAATCAGATACAGGACATATACAGGACAAGGCATATAAATGACGAAGAATCAGAACTCACTGAGATGTACTGAACCAAGCCAGAAATAAATGTAATATAATAGATGTGTAACAGAAAATACATAACTGAACAGAAGCATGAGCAAGTCATACTAGAAAACAGAAAACGAAATGCAATGCATGTACATATAGATCATACACGGAGTCCAGATGTAATTCAAGCCAAGCCTACGGTCTTGGGAACACATGTGGTCTTCACCGTCCAACTCAGGTAGTATTAAGAGTTTGATATTATCGGGCTACAAGGACCACTTGGCGTTACATAATTTGGATGTCGAATCCCTTAATAGAACACATTTGGTTCGGTTACAGTCCGAAGAACACAAGGCCCCTTTTGTGGGTACGGTTGCTCAATCTATTTCCACAATTCAATAAACCATCGGTCATGACAAAAGTCCAGGGTGCACATCCTACAGGTCCATCTATCAGGCCAATCAACTAGAACAAGCTACAGTCCAATGTCCGGCTCCTGGAAACTTCCATTTGTCACAATTATGTAAAATCCAACATTTATTCTTTTGTTGGATTCTACACTTCATGAGCTTTCCAACGGTATGTAGATCTCCAAAAACGGACATATGGTTAAAAAGTTATGGTCGTTGGAAAATCTACATACTGCAAGTATCAGGTTCGCTCGAGCGCCCAGATGTTCGCTCGAGCGGACCCCAGACACAGAGCTGTTCGCTCGACCGGACCAAGAATTCGCTCGAGCGAACTCTCCCAGAGAGCCCTTCGCTCGAGCGTTCACTCACGCTCGCTCGAGCGAACTGCCAAATCCTGTGCTCCGAAAATCTGAAACTTTGCTGTTTCTCCCAAGCCATTCAAGGCATTCATTCCAGGTTTAACCCACTACAAATGGGTATCTTTGAGCTTCCAAAATGCTCATAAAAACCATCAATAAACCCATATACATTAACAAGAGAAATCATCCACAAAAATCCATTTTTGAGCAAGAGATGGGTATCTAAGCAAGATTGATCATGTTCATGAATCAAGTAAGGAATCATGCATACAAATGTATAAGTTTAACTTGCCTTGGTACTTGGAAGCTAACTCTCACACTTAAAACCTCTTAGACTCGAAAATCCCCAAATATGAAAGCTCAAATGCCCTAAAAATGGTGAAAACGAAAATGAATGAAATGAAGAAGATACATGCAAGAATCTGAGACATTCTATGATTGAAAGAAATCAAGAGGGGATGATTTGAAATAAACATAAGGGAAAGGAAGGTGATTACTTACCAAAGAAGGAGATGGAGCACACTTGGAGGCAATGGAGATTTGGAGAAGATGAAGTGAAGATGAAATCTACTCATATGCAAGGATCCTTGGATGGTTGCTTGAGATGAGGAAGGAATAAATGAAGAAGAAGAAGAGTAGAGAAGAACTCTCAGCTGGAAATGAAGGAAAAAGAAGAGAAGAAGGAAAATGACTAAGGCTAGGGCTTTTAAGCCAATCTTTCCTGCACTACATGCAAGTCCACAAAAAGGACTGAAATTGCAAGAAAGGGCTTGGAGCTAATGGATGGGCTGGAAATGGGCCTAAATGGATCCGAATTAAATGGGTAAAGGCATGAAAGTTAAGGCCCATGAAATGCTCTATGCAATGCATTAAAAAACCCAAAAATTTCTAAGTACACCCAAAAACCCAAAACACTCCAAAAGTCATAATCTACCTAGTAAATGGTCAAACCCCACTAATTCTACCTAATCAAGTCCAATCATAATCAAAACATCCATTAAGCAATTAATCTAAATTAATTAACTCTAAAATGAGATTAAGGCGGGTCGGGGTATTACACCTGCAATTCCCCGAGTCTACATGCTCTCCAAGGAATCATTTCCAAGCATTTCCAACCAATTATCATCACAAATAATCCATTCATCTCCACATCTCCATTTTTCATCAAAACAAATCCAATTCAAAAACAAGAAATGGAATTCCAGTGCAAAACAGAACTCAAGAGCTTTAGAGAGCAATGAACATAGCATGCATATAGAACAAATTAAAACCAAGCTATGATGAATTGCCAAAACACATAAATTTACAAGTTTACTAAGCATAACCATTTTATAAACAAGATGTATCAACTAGCTTGCATGCACCATCAAACTAAAAGGATCACTTGCCTTAGCCCAAAGTGCCAAACAAAACCTCCTCAAAGAGACCCTCTCTACAGCTGAACCAAGAGTCTACAAAAACCCCAAGAAATCCACCTAAAAAACCCCACAATTTTTTAAAACAAAGGCCTATTTCGGAAATGGTTTGCATGTGTGAAATATGGGTTCCTTTGGAGCGAATAAGACTCCATTGAAGAGATGGAAGAGACCTCTCACATGAAGCTATCCAAACAAGAAGAAAACAGCTGGATGGAGGTGGAAAACTTGTAAGATTTTTGCACTAAGAGTACCCAGCTGAAGCTTGAAGGAAGAGGAAGAAAATGGTGCTTTCAGATTTTCAATCCAAGCTCAAAAACCATGGCATGCAAGGGGAGAAAGTATATATAGAGAGAGAAAAATGGTTTCTTCCTTGTTAGTGCTCTGAAGGTGAGAATGAAGTTGCTGATTTGAAATGTGGGTGAGGGAAGATGATAGTTTTTGAGTTGAGTGGATTCTAAAACATGCTCTTGCGGGCCCCGGACGAGATCCACGAAGAAGGAAGAAATGATCCTTGAAAAATCTAGTTTCCAAAAAGTATAATTTTCACATGGTTTTGAGATTTCGGAAATCGTGTCCAGATTTGAGTGTGAAAAGACAATTTTACCCTTTTGGGCCAAAACACGGGTTTCTGGGCTTCCAACACGGATGGAAACAATTACCGACTAATCACACCTCTCCCGACTAAATTTCCCGACTAAAATAGGTTAGTCGGCAAATAATGAACAATTACCGACTAAATAAACATTGGTCGGCAAAATTGAACAAATTCGCCGACTAATCTACTTTAAGTCGGCAAAATCAAATATTTTCCCTACCAAACAATAAGTTAGTCGGCGAATTTGTGATTTTTTTGGCGCCATTTAGCTTGCCGGAAAGTACTCGCTGGTACTTGATCAACCCCTACTAAAGATTCTTGTCGGAAATTTTACTTTATATTTACTGACTAAATTATTTAGTTGGCTATTGTTTCTAAGTAATTTCCGACTAAAGTATTTGGTCGGCAAAAATCCAGTAATGATTTTGCACCTCGCGGGTACCCGTTCAACTCCTACTTGATCAACTCCAACTAAAGTTTTTGGTTGGAAATTCCACTTAATATTTACCGACTAAATTATTTAGTTGGCTATTGTTTCTTTGTAATTCCTGACTAAAATATTTAGTCGGCAAAAATCCAGGAAACAAAACTTGCACAACAATCACAAATCATGTTCCTAATGATTTTGCACCTCGATGAATGAGTTTTTTGAACCCGCTCGAGCTAAAATTTTACACAAATAATTTAATCAATAATTAAAAAGAAATAATTGATCTAGATTAATGTCATGATTATGTCCCGGCTTTGGTGATACTCTACATTCAACTAGTGCACAAGGTATAATTTACTATCAATTATATTGTGATTTAGGGACTTTTTAAACCCGATCGAGTAAAAAATTTACCCGAATGATGTAATATTCGACAAGATCAACCAAATCAACAATCTCGATCGTTTTGATTTTGTCATAGTCGCATGGCTAACGTACATTCAACTATTTGAATCAAGAGGTGGAATCCAAAACAAATGAATCAAAGATTAAATAAGATATGGATTCCACACAACATAGTTAACATGCTAGAAAACATTTTCCAAAGGTTTAAAACAAAGCATGAACCATATGAAAAAGGAAATTAAAGCTTACTAGAATTTAACTTCGTGTAATCAAGCTTTAGCTTTCCATTTGGACCAATTAAGCTCCCTTAATTCATTCCCTTGGCTTAGGCTCTTAAAACACCAAAAATTGCCTCTCCAATCATCATAAAATGAACTTGGTATGAACTTGATTTTTATTGGAAAATTGGCCCTACGGCTTCATATCGGTTAGCCGAAATCCAGAGTTCGGCTAGCCGAGAGAATCCCAACGGTCACACGCTAACGGTCATAATTTGAAACTTTCCAAATTTCGGCGGACCGAAATTTCGGTTAACCGTTTCCTAACCGAAATTCTGACCGATAGTGAAATTTGGTCTAGAAACCAGCTCTCTGTTTTTCTAACCGAAATGCTTCGGTCAGATTCACATGCAATTTCGGTTAGCCGTACCGGACCGAAATTCTGACCGAAGGTATGGTCAGTTTTGAAATTTTGAAGTTCAGAAGCTTTTTGAAAATTATAACTTTGAAACCAAGTGAACACTGAGACTAGTAAGGTTTTTTTGCAAAATATTTTAACAATAAAACACATTTAAAATCAAGATTTAAATCAACCATAAAGAGTTTTAAATGAAGCAAAAACATTTTTAATTCAAAAGAGTGTTTTTCAAAGTTGAAACTTGTGAAATGTGAAACTATGTGATGAGTTGAATTATGATGCTTATGCCAGACATCAAATTGCAAACAAACCTAGGGTCGAACAATCTCCCCCTTTGCAATTTGATGGCAAACAACACTAAAAAGACTAAGAAACATTTAAGAATACATCACACATAAACCATTCATTTCACAACAGTCCATTGGGCTACTTCATTGTTCTTTCTTTCTTCCTTTGCTCCCCCACTGTTCTAGCTTTTCTAGCTCTCCCCCATTGTTCTAGCTCCCACATTGTTCTAGCAATGGTGTTTTCATAATTGTTCTTTCTTTCTTCCTTTGCTCCCCCACTGTTCTAGATTTTGTAGCTCTCCCCCATTGTTCTAGCTCCCCCTAGTGTTCTAGCAATGGTGTTTTCATATTTCTTTTCTCCTTTCTCCCTTTTTCTTTCTTTTCTCCCCTATAGTGTTTGCGCCTACATTTCTTTCTTCTTGTTTCTATTCTCCTCTTTTTCTGTCTTCTCTTCCTATCTTTCTTTCTTCTCCCCCACATAACATCAAATTGCTAAAAATATGCAAATAAGGCTCATATGCAAGAAATATGAAGAGTTTGTTGCTAAAGTCAAGGGCTTACTAAGTCATCCTTCTGTTTCGAATAATCCATAGTCTTTAGGGTTTGTTAGTGTAGCATTTCAACTCATCATGTTAGCTCATTTAATGCTAACTGCATGCATATTTTCAGCATTTCAGTTAAGCTTGTAACGCTATTTAAATTGCCAAGTTTGTTCAATAAAACCAATTCCAGTTTTCTGTGCTTGAGTTTCTTGATTCTACGAACTCATTCTCAACAAAATATACCTTTCAAAGTAACATAATATTGATATCCTCACAATTGATAACATTGAGATGATTCATAGATCAAAATATGTCATTCATAAAATGAAATTGAAAGTCTTACAACTGATAAATGACAAAGACATAAACCTAATTATAAACCATCCATAAACATAAGCAGAAATATAAATAACATCCTTAAACAAAACATTCCATCCTTTTCCAACAAAAATACACCACCAAGAATATACCAATCATAACAAAATGTGGTGAAAAACAAGGATGACTCCCTAGTCTGAGTCTGGAGATGGAGGAGATGGAGAAGGTGAACCAGCAACATCATCCCTTCTGCAGCTTTGGAAATATTGGAGAGATATTTGAATAGTTTGTTCATAGTTTTGGCTTGCTTTTTCTGCTTTTTCTTCACGTAAGCCATATCTCTCTCCATTGCTGCCCTCCAGTCTTGAGATGTGCTTGATGAAGAATGACCAGGACCAGGAGTGTGCATAGAAGATGGGGCACGATGAATAGGAGGTGGAGAAACAGGTGGCTCTTGTGCCAAGGGAGGATCATCTGCTATGGGAATCTGAGGATTTAGAATAAGGTTCATTTGATTCAGATTGGTCAATGAAAATGGAGCTTTGAAAATGAAAGAAACTACGATTCAGATCTGAATTAGCGGAAGATATTCATGGCTAATTTGTAACATGACAGATTTTTAAAAATCTGATTTGGCCAGCATTAATCAGCCATATAGATCGCATGAGAACTCCATGAATTCATGACCAACAAGTGTATAATTAAAGGAGAATGAAGAAGACTATTATCTCGAATATTTGTAGACTTTAAATCTCTGAAAAAATAGATCCAAAGGCCCGAACTCAGACTTGCAATTAGCAAACAAGTTGCTGGAATTTTCTGCACTAGTATTGCCTTTGATCTTCTTCTCTATCTCACTTCCAAATCTGATTGGCTAAGATGGTGGGATCTTAATCTAGGAATCAAGAACTATTTCTCCAAGGGAAAATCTCAGACCTTAAGCTCTCATCTATTAAGAAGAGAAGCAACTAAGGCTGGACGTGTGGGACTCCTAGGAGGCTTTCTTAGTGTTAGACGTCCAAGGGCCAAGTGGTTTCTTTTATAGAAACTTTGTGGAAAGCATTCCCATAAAGTTATCTCTCCTCATTCTAAAAGATGTCCTAAAAGGAATGATTTATTTCCTTTAAGAAACACTCTCAATTAGAAAAGGAAACTAAAGGGACTTCCCATGCAATTAGTAATCCTAGTTGTACAACACTTACTAATTTTAAGTTCCTAATCCAAAAAGGAAACTTTCTCATAGGAATACTATTCCAAAGAGGAGTCCAACTTTCCAAGTAGAGAGTCCTACTCAAAGATGGAAACCTTACCCATGGAAATCCCATTATGGACGTCCCTCAAGATAATGCACACCATGGCCCACATACAATTTAACTAGAGTTAAATTCATGTATGCCATCAAAGGCCTATTTGAATTTAAACTCGAAATTATTTTTCCACTAAAATAATTCATCCTTATGTTATCTAAACATTTTAGGAAACCATGCCAATCTTGGAAAGTGACTAGAGAAGGGACCAAAAGACATATTTGCCATTGGCTCCCAAATGACCAAAATGTCCATGCTAAACCCATAGCAACATAAAGACCATTTTAACCTTAACTCATTCCACTAAAGAGTTATGGTTGAACTCCAAGGACAAATATATAATATAATAAGCTCGTCATAAAATGACGGTTGTCTTCGACCTACTAAGTGTAATGACCTGAATGCCCCTCTATGTAACATCCATAATCGAGTCAGGTTATCACAAGTACTATCAACCTTCCCGATTACATCTAAACCTTAGAACTTCATATCCTTAACATAATCATCATTCGAATATCATTCTTTTGATCCAGGGAGCGACTCACAAGTTCAATATCCATATGGAACATCTATATACTAAGATCTTAGATTTTGATGATTAATCGGATAATTCTAAGGGGACGATTATTCCATTAGCAGATGGCATAGATTCTATATTGCATCTGCACGTCCCAACTGATCAAGTCAGAGTACCCAAAACACAGAGTTGTTGACCCATGAAAAGAATCTCACCCATAGTGAATTAAAGCACAAGAACTTGACTTCGTCAGTTCATCCACAAATGCTCAAGATTAAGAGCACCGGTCACTCAGTAGCATGAGGTGACTTGATCTCTCTCTGTGATAGTACTATTTTAGAGATCACACCTACCTTGGTCCTGTTCAATGCATTGCATATGCACTAATGAGATGAATCCGGGAAAGCCCTCCCTTGACTTAGGTAAGTCACCCTGAATACAGGAGAGTCTCTCATTATAACTTCTACCAAGATGAAGTGCCCAGCTCCATCTTTCAGTTATGAACAAATATAATGTTTCCAGTGTCCATGAATTAGACCAATCTGTGTGTAGACACTACACACCTAATTCATTTACTAGAAACAATGGGCCTTACACAACCATACATATTTACATGTTTAAGCATAAAGAGTCGTTTCATTAAATAACCAGTAAATATCCAGTAACAATAGATGAGAGTGCAGCTAGTGGGCTTTAGGGCATACACCAATCCCAACAAACTCCCACTTGCACTAAAGATCACTACTTCGTAACCTAACACCCATAGACTCAACATGAGAAGTGAAGACTTTCTCAGTAAGAGTCTTAGTGAATGGGTCAGCTAAGTTATTTGCTGAAGCAATATGCTCCACCACTATCTCTCCATCCTGAATGAATTCCCGGATCAAGTGGTACTTTCTCTGAATGTGCTTGCCTTTCTTGTGATTCCTAGACTCTTTGTACTATGTTACAGCACCAGTGTTATCGCAGTACATGACAATCGGTTTTTGCACTGCAGGAACAACTCCTAATTTCAATAGGAATTTTCTGAGCCATACTGCTTCCTTCGCAGCTTCCGATGCCGCCACATACTCTGATTGAAAGGTTAGCATATAATCTCTCGTTCTCCGAAGATACTTGAATATATGTTTAACAGCTGTGCAATGCATAGGTCCAGGGTTTGACTGATATCTGCTAATCATGCCAACGCCAAAGCAAATATCTAGTCTATAACATAGCATACATGAGGCTTCCAACTGCGAATGCATATGGAACTCTCCTCATGCTCTCTATCTCTTCAGATGTCTTTGGACATTGATCTCGAGACAGTGGTACTCCATGTCTAGAAGGTAGGAGGCCCTTCTTGGAGTCATGCATGTTAAACTTGACCAATATCTTCTCAATGTAAGAAGATTGGGATAGGGTTAACATCTTATTCTTGCGATCACGCTAAAGCTTGATCCCTAAGATATAGTTGGCCTCACCCAAATCCTTCATCTGAAATCGAGAGGATAACCAAACCTTTGTGGATGACAATAAACCTACATCATTTCCTATGAGTAATATGTCATCTACATACAGAACCAAAAATGCAACTGCTTTCCCATTTCCTTTCTTATACACACATGGTTCATCAATATTTTGATCAAAGCCAAAAGATTTGACTGCCTGATTAAACTTGATGTTCCATGCTCTAGATGCTTGCTTAAGTCCATAAATGGACTTCTTAAGTTTGCAAACCATGTTATCTTGGCCACCAGCAATGAAGCCCTCTGGTTGCATCATATAGATGCATTCGTCAAGACTTCCATTAAGAAAAGCTATCTTGACATCCATCTGCCATATCTCGTAGTCATAATGACATGCGATGGCCAAGAGAATCCTTATGGACTTAAGCATAGCCACTGGTGAAAAGGTTTCCTCATAGTCGATACCCTCTTTCTGAGTATATCCTTTCACCACCAGTCTTGCTTTGAAGGTCTCCACCTTCCCATCCACTCCTTTCTTTCTCTTGTAGATCCACTTGCACCCTATGGGTTTAATCCCTTCAGGTGCATCTACAAGCTCCCAGACTTGATTGGAATACAAAGAATCCATTTCAGATTTCATCGCTTGCTGCCACATGTCAGCATCTATATCCATTACTGCTTCATCATAACTAGTAGGATCCTCAACCAGATCTTCAGAGTCTGTCTTAAAAGACACTCCTAGATATCTTTCTGGCTGTCTAGAAATTCTCCCACTACGACGAGGCTCCGGAGTGTTTAAAGGAATATCTTGTTCATCTACTGTCTCAGGATCTGGTACAGATGTTATAGGAGATCCCGGAAGAATCTCCTCAAGGGTTTCTTTACAACTAAGCTCTTGGTGCATCAAACAATCATCCTCCAAGTACCTAGCATGAGTGCTGATAAGCACTTTTTGCTCCTTTGGATGATAAAAGATGCCACCTCTCGTTCCCTTAGGATACCCAATGAAGTAGCACATTTCCGATCTGGGTTCCAGCTTGGTAGCTTTATCATTCAGTACATAGGCTGGACAACCCCAAATGTGAATATGTCTTAAACTAGGTTTTCGACTTGTCCACATTTCTTGGGGTGTCCTAGGTACTGATTTAGAATGTACCATATTTAAAATGTATGCTGCTGCTTCTAGGGCATATCCCCAAAAAGATATAGGTAGGGTTGCATGACTCATCATGGACCTTACCATATCAAGAAGGGTACGGTTTATTCTCTCTGCTACACCATTTTGCTGGGGTGTACCCGGTGCAGACAACTGAGACACAATCCCATGTTGTGTGAGGTACTCCTTGAACTCACCCAGGAGGTACTCGCCACCTCGATCAGATCGAAGGGCTTTGATATGTTTCCCTAGTTGTAGCTCCGCCTCAGCCTTGAATTGCTTGAACTTATCAAACGCCTCAGACTTGCGTCGCATTAAGTATACATATCCATACTTAGAGTAATCATCGGTGAAGGTGATGTAATACTCATACCCTCCTCGAGCCGGTTTTTTCATAGGACCACACACATCAGTGTGAATCAATTCTAACCACTCCTTTGACCTTAGTCCCTTTCCAGAGAATGACCTTTTGGTCATCTTTCCCTTGAGACAAGATTCGCACTGAGGAAAAGGTTCGAAATCTAATGAGCTCAAAGGCCCATCTTCTACCAACCTCTGAATCCGTTTTAGGTTAATGTGACCCAAACATAAGTGCCAAAGATATGTGTCATTGATTGAAGATACCTTCCTCTTAAGGAAAGTTGAGTTTTCTTGTTGTACATTATGCAGTGAGGGAGCAATAGGATATATATAAAATAAGTTGTCATGTATTCTACCGGAACATATAATATTTCCATCTCTACTGATATCAATACCAGAATGGAAAGAAACTGAATAATTAAATTCAATTAATCTGGAAACTGAAATTAAATTCTTCCTCATGTCCGGAACATGGAAAACATTATTTAAAACTAATATCCTATTACATGGAAAATGTAAGGTAACTACTCCTACTGCAACTGCCCAAACTTTAGCTCCAGTTCCGACTCTAAAGGCAAACTCTCCTTTCTCAATTCTTTGCATTATCTGAAACCCCTGCAATGAATTACAGATATGATTAGTGGCTCCTGAGTCTACTATCCATGAGTTAGTAGAATCAACCACTAAACAAGTTTCAATGTAGTATGAAAAAGATGTACATTTCTTAACTGAGGCCAGGAACTTGGGACAATCTTTCTTCCAATGACCTTTGAGGCCACACTTGAAGCATTTCCCTTTGGGCTTTCCATCTGTACCCTTGTCCTTATTACCAGCATTGTCCTTTTTCTGCCCTTTTCCCTTATTCTGCTTCTTCTTGAACTTCTTCCCTTTCGGGTTTAGTTTAGAGGAAGACTGGAAAAAATGAGCTTGGGCTTTGGGCTTCATGATGGCCTCTGCCGCCTGAAGTTCTTTCATTAACTCAGGTAGAGTCATGTCCATCTTGCTCAAATTGAAATTGAGCTTGAACTGATTGAAAGAATCCGGCAGAGTTTCGAGAATCATGTCAGTCTGACTCCCTGCATCAATCTCAGCCCCTAGAATCTCAGCTTCATTGAAACAATCCATCAGCTTGAGCATATGCTCTCTGACAGGTGTTCCCTCAGCCATCCTAGCATTCATGATGGTCCTCATAGCAGCTTGCCTAGCTGGCCTGCTCTTGTCTGCAAACATCTCAGACAAGGACATCATGATTTCATAGGCTGTGTCCATTTGCTCGTGCTGTGTTTGCAACACGTTGGACATGAAATCGAGCATGTAGCATTTAGCCATGCTATTCGCTTTCTTCCATTTCCTCTCAGCCTCTCGCTGGTCATCAGTAGAATTAGCATCAATATCGGGACAGTTTTCCAGCAAGACATACTTGTACTCCTCAGCTGTGAGTACTATGTCAAGATTTCTTTTCCAATCTACGTAGTTAAGGCCAGTAAGTTTGTTCTCACGAAGAATGCACATCAGCGGACTAAAAGAATCTTTACCCATCTCTCTCTGGATATGAAACGGTTTATAATTAGACTTGCAGTATATATGTAATATGCATATGGTGCTTGTTATAAAAGGAAAAAACAAAGCACAAAACTTTTTACATTATTCAACCCCAATCATAATGTATCAGTATTTCAACCTCCTCATAGACCCTCCATCGAAGGGATGGCCGAGCCTACAGTCACGTTGAATTAAGGCAGACTTATTTGGATGATCACTATCTGGATACGCATCCAGTGGTAGTCCAATCACTGATTGGTTTGGCCTCATATGACAAATAACCCTTAACTCCTAAGGAGAGGTCATCACTGTCTTATGTCAAGTGTATAACCATCTCTTATTTAATTCCCAGAATGTCTATGATTAAGTCCTCCGAAGGGAAGAGACTTTTATCCTTTCTAGAAGTGAACTTTAGTAAAAAGATCCACCGAAGGGATGGCCGCTCCCACCAACACTTCATCGACATTCTATAGAAGTGATCTTCAGTGAAGAACTCCACCGAAGGGATGGCCGCTCCTACTAACACCTCATTACGAATATTCACATTAGTTCACCCATTAACCCATCAAAGTGGTCTTTAGTAAAGAACTCCACCGAAGGGGTGGCCGCTCCTACTAACACTTTAATGAGATAACATGAACCGAAAATGGAAGGCCGTGGGGTCTTTCCTAAAACCCCTCTCCCACTTGATTATTTATCGCTAGGGTTTATACTTTTTGACCTTTACATTGTTTTACTCAAAAGCTCTTTTTAAATCTAGCAAACTTGGTTAATTAAATCTATGACTTAATGACTTAAGTCACCTTAAAAATAAATAACCTTTGCTTTAAAACATTTGAGAAAATCCCTTCAAAGAATCAAAAACCTATCTTGGGTTATGAAAACCCATAGGTAGCATCTAATTAGATTTTATTTTAGCCTTCTTTGGAAACCAAGGGTACCAAGATAAACTAAATCCTATCTAATTTTAAACCTTAGACAAATAGAAGGTGCTGGTCTAAGTTCCGTTTAAAAAAATTTGCCAAACTAAAAACAATCTAATACAAAAGATGCCAATTTTAGAACCTAATGGTGGCCATGTTTCTAGGTGACAATTATAGCAATTATATAAAGCATTCATCCAGGCATTCCATATATAAAAGCAAATAAAAGTATGCAATCCTTGATGGCTCCTTGCTCTTCGGACTTCTAATCCTTATCGAACTAGGACATCAAGAATAGGTCTCATCTTTCACCAAGAAGTCTTGTCTCCTCCACCACTAAGGAGTCCGGTTACTTGCAACCTTTCTTGAAACTTTCTTCTTCTTGCTTGTTCCAATAAATTAAATTTATACAAGCAAACCCATAAAAAAAAAACCCCAAATTACATTGGAGATACCTATGCTTTTCAAGAAAGCTTACATCATGACTAGTTGGAATAAAAGTAAAGAAAGAATTACAACTTCCTATGATTGCTAAACGCGCAATCGTACACTTTCCAACTAATGAAAAAACATCCAAATCCACATAACAATCATGCGAACCATCAAGGATGTAATACATGGCTGCAAAGAAAGAGGTTAGTGCATGCAAACACACTATGTGCATCATTAAACAAATCTGGAAAATAAAATCCAGCAATGTTAATGAAACTTGCACACAACATGCATCACAACATAACTTTAGTAGGGTGCCACCATACCCATAATCAATCTAGGATTAATTATACATAACATGGGATCATGATTTCACATGGAGTAGCTCTGATACCACTGCAAGAAACTGCGATTCAGATCTGAATTAGCGGAAGATATTCATGGCTAATTTGTAACATGACAGATTTTTAAAAAATCTTATTTGGCCAGCATAAATCAGCCATATAGATCGCATGAGAACTCCATGAATTCATGACCAACAAGTGTATAATTAAAGGAGAATGAAGAAGACTATTACCTCGAAGATTTGTAGACTTCAAATTTCTGAAAAAATAGATCTAAAGGCCCGAACTCAGACTTGCAATTAGCAAACAAGTTGCTGGAATTTTCTGCACTAGTATTGCCTTTGATCTTCTTCTCTATCTCACTTCCAAATCTGATTGGCTAAGATGGTGGGATCTTAATCTAGGAATCAAGAACTATTTCTCCAAGGGAAAATCTCAGACCTTAAGCTCTCATCTATTAAGAAGAGAAGCAACCAAGGCTGGACGTGTGGGACTCCTAGGAGGCTTTCTTAGTGTTAGATGTCCAAGGGCCAAGTGGTTTCTTTTATAGAAACTTTGTGGAAACCTTTCCCATAAAGTTATCTCTCCTCATTCTAAAAGATGTCCTAAAAGGAATGATTTATTTCCTTTAAGAAACACTCTGATCAATTAGAAAAGGAAACTAAAGGGACTTCCCATGCAATTAGTAATCCTAGTTGTAGAACACATACTAATTTTAAGTTCCTAATCCAAAAAGGAAACTTTCTCATAGGAATACTATTCCAAAGAGGAGCCCAACTTTCCAAGTAGAGAGTCCTACTCAAAGTTGGAAACCTTACCCATGGAAATCCCATTATGGACGTCCCTCAAGATAATGCACACCATGGCCCACATACAATTTAACTAGAGTTAAATTCATGTATGCCATCAAAGGCCTATTTGAATTTAAACTCAAAATTATTTTTCCACTAAAATAATTCATCCTTATGTTATCTAAACATTTTAGGAAACCATGCCAATCTTGGAAAGTGACTAGAGAAGGGACCAAAAGACATATTTGCCATTGGCTCCCAAATGACCAAAATGTCCATGCTAAACCCATAGCAACATAAAGACCATTTTAACCTTAACTCATGCCACTAAAGAGTTATGGTTGAACTCCAAGGACAAATATATAATATAATAAGCTCATCATAAAATGACGGTTGTCTTTGACCTACTAAGTGTAATGACCTGAATTTATCACAAGTACTATCAACCTTCCCGATTACATCTAAACCTTAGAACTTCATATCCTTAACATAATCATCATTCGAATATCATTCTCTTGATCCAGGGAGCGACCCACAAGTTCAATATCCATATGGAACATCCATATACTAAGATCTTAGATTTTGATGATTAATCAGATAATTCTAAGGGGACGATTATTCCATCATCAGATGGCATAGATTCTATATTGCATCTGCACGTCCCAACTGATCAAGTCCGAGTACCCAACACACAGAGCTGTTGACCCATGAAAAGAATCTTACCCATAGTGAATTAAAGCACAAGAACTTAACTTCGTCAGTTCATCCACAAATGCTCAAGATTCAGAGCACCGGTCACTCAGTAGCATGAGGTGACTTGATCTCTCTCTGTGATAGTACTATTTTAGAGATCACACCTACCATGGTCCTGTTCAATGCATTGCATATGCACTAATGAGATGAATCCGGGAAAGCCCTCCCTTGACTTAGGTAAGTCACCCTGAATATAGGAGAGTCTTTCATTATAACTTCTACCAAGATGAAGTGCCCAGCTCCATCTTTCAGTTATGAACAAATATGATGTTTCCAGTGTCCATGAATTAGACCTATCTGTGTGTAGACACTACACACCTAATTCATTTACTAGAAATAATGGGCCTTACACAACCATACATATATGCATGTTTAAGCATAAAAGAGTCGTTTCATTAAATAACCAGTAAATATCCAGTAACAATAGATGAGAGTGCAGCTAGTGGGCTTTAGGGCATACACCAATCCCAACAGAAAATGGGTTGCTCATGGGGTATGGACATGCCAAAAGAGACAGCCAATTGGGTCATCAAATAACCAAAAGGGATTGCATTCTTTTGAGTTGGATTGTTATGGAATTTGATGATTGTATGATAAATGATGGAAGGTAGACAAATAACAGTATTTGTCACTACCTTGGATAGGACACTAACCATATAGGGAGTGAGTTCGGTCCTATTCCCACCCCTCGGAATAAACATTATATGTGAAGATTTGATGAATTATCCCATATAAAGGAATGAGAGAGTTGACAGTTAAGTGGTGTTTTTTGTTGTCCCATGGATAGTCAAAACCACGAATGTCGCGGGTAGCTTTAATTTTCTCATCCTCAAAAGGAGAATCAGACACAAAAGATATACCATTCTGAGAACAAGGGATACCCATGATTGAACCTATTTTCTGAGAAGTAATGACTTCATCCCTATCCACAAAAGAGATGGTGAAAGAACAAGCAGTGTTACTAATAGCAGTGTTGGAGATGGATGCATACATGAGTTTTACCAGAGTTGGATATGCATTTTCTCCCCATTGCAGAATACCTTCCCATCTTACTCTACCAAGTGATCTGTTCAGATCATAGCCCTTGGTAAGAATTCTTTCTACTATAGTTCTCCTCTCAACAACAATGGGCTTTTTATGAAGACCTTGCAAAATATTTGAGTCATGTTTCAACTCAATTGAAAGAGGTGGAGGAGATGGGGATGAACTACCATCAGTGCTTTCCTCAATGGGCCTACTAGATGAAGCTGTGGCTTTTCCTTTCTTAAGAGGACGACTGGTAGGGGCTTTCTTCGATTTTGGAGGCATTTTGACAAAGAGTTGGAGTGCACAGTTAGTTTCAAGTAGGAAATTTTTGAAAAATTTTAGAGCACAGCTATGAAAGATGATGATAGAAAGAGGATGAGATCAAATGCACAAAGATGTAACTTGAAAAGAGTAATGACAGAAGCTGAAATGAGATGAAAAAGTGGTTCAGACAAACTGTCAAACACTTGGTGTGCAGAAATTGAAGCTTGGTATAATCACTGATCTCAGCTCCTCAAATTTCGACATAGACGTGTACAAATGATTTCTGAATCTACATGCATCCATTCATAATGAGAGAATAGCCAAAGACCACCCAAACAGAACCTGAAACGGACGTTGGGTCTCCCAAAACATGCATAGTTGAATGGAGAGCTTGACTGGGTGAAGGACTGAATGCTCCTGGAGGATCTCTGGAAATGCTAGAGCACAATAGAGATGTAGAAAATCTTCAAGCCAGTGATCCACTGCTCCCAAACGAACAACAGATGAACAGTGAGGTCGTGAGGGTTCAATCAAAATAGACGCCCAGCTGAGGAGGATGATCTGAATCATTTTTTTTTCAAAATAGATGGAGATCTTGATCTTGGAAGACGGACATCAGCTTGGAGAAGGAGATGGAAAACCCTAGGTTTGAAGATGAGTCAAGGAGAACAGAATAGTTCTGCGCGCTGTGTTTAATATCGCCCTATTTGATTTTCGGTCAGCCGAATTATGTAGAATTATGAATTAAAACTGCAGGTAATAAAATTTTGACTTATGATCAATAGTTAGGGTGTATTATGATTGATTTAACTATGAAGAACAATAAAAGGATTATAAGAAAAATAATTAAAATAAAATAAAATCTTTTTCAATTTAACTTTGATCAAACATATGCATTTTAATATAAAGTACCTTTTGATTTCAAAAATGCACTTTCAACAAATAATTCTCTTACAATTGGAAATTCTAAACATATAGAAAATACTAAGAAGGTTTGAAACATTTAGACTTATGACCAACATAGTATATAACTTATGGGAGGGGGTTGGTCTACTTTAACTACAAGCCTCAGGGGCGGCCCTGAGTTTTAGGAAGCCCTAGGCGAGTTCCTAAAGTGTCGCCCTAACCGTATACCCACCAATAAATGATAAAAAAATAAAAGATAATTTTTTTTATTTTATGTTTTTAAAACTGCTAGTGGGCTGGGTTCAGTTTGGGCCAAGATGCAAAATCAGGTCGGATTGGAACTGCAGGATGGGTCCAAGCCTCCAAGTGATGCTACTTGGAAAGCAATAAGAGAAAACAGAGAGAAGATATGGAGATGGGGGTGGAAGGCCGAAGGCACTAGCGTCTGGTGATGGGGTTAACGGTGCAGTGGAGTGGGCTGCCCGTTGCTGGATGGCGTCACGGCGGCGACGATGCCTTGGTGCAGTGGAGCCAAAGGCGTTGGTGGTGGTTGGAATCCAGAACGATAGGATCGGATTTGGCTTCCAGTTCTAGGGAATTGGGCGAGGCTAGAGGGACGAAGGGGTTTTGACAAAGGTTGGATAGGGGCGTCTGGTTTTTGGGTGTGGCGGTGATTTTAGGAGGAAAAAAAAATATTCAGACCTGATTCTCCAGCCTGACTGCCCGATCCAGCGTCATTCAGGATTTCGACGAATTTTTCGGTGATTTTGGGCCAGGATTTCGATGATTTTTTTGGTGATTTTGGGCCAGGATTTCGACGAGGCAGAGGTGGGTTTCGGTGATTTTTTTTTTGTTTATTTGGTGGCCCCCAATTGGATACCAAATTTTGGGGCCCCAGCCGACCGCCTGTGTCGGTTGTCCCCAGGGCCAGCACTGCAAGGCCTTAGTATTTTTCTAATAGCCCAACCTTAGGTATCCATCTAAGGTCTTGAGCCTTTGAGCCTATGTTTGAGATTCCACCAACTATAGGAGATAAATTTTGATTGTATTTTAGACTTATCATCAAATCTTTGAGGTTTGACAATTTTTAAAATGATGATTAGTCTTTGGTGGTTGGTGTTGTGTTTTCTCTATGTTCTTCTCATTTCTTTTAACTTTTCCTCCTTTTTGTCTTTTGAATTTTAATTTCAATCTTTCAACATTTTTCAAAATTTCTTTCATTTCTAAGGTTAAAGGAGGTAAAGTGAGAGGTTTCCTGTTGATATGTTTAATTTGACCATTTTTTACTTGTTTAGTCTATCTAAAATCTATCTTAAAAGACTCTTGTTGAGAGGTTTTAATTTGTTGAAACTTTCTAGAGTCTTCCTTTGATTTAATTGCCTTAACCTTCATAGAATAGACATTTTCCCTTTTTAGGTTCATAGATAGGTTTATCCAAATGATTTTTTTTTCTTACTTTGCACTCAAATGTGAAATGCCCTTCATCACCACAATAATGACATTTTGTATTGGGCAATGGAGACTGAGTGCATGAGAATGAGGATTCATCTTTCACAAATGTGTTGGTGAAATTTGGGGTCATGTGTAGTATATGGATTCCACACAACATAGTTGACATGCTAGAAAACATTTTCCAAAGGTTTAAAACAAAGCATGAACCATATGAAAAAAGAAATTAAAGCTTACTAGAATTTAACTTCGTGTAATCAAGCTTTAGCTTTCCATTTGTACCAATTAAGCTCCCTTAATTCATTCCCTTGGCTTGGGCTCTTAAAACACCAAAAATTGCGTCTCCAATCATCATAAAATGAACTTGGAATGAACTTGATTTTTATGGAAATATTGGCCCAACGGCTTCATGTCGGTTAGCCGAAATCCAGAGTTCGGCTAGCCAAGAGAATCCCAACGGTCACACGCTAACGGTCATATTTTGAAACTTTCCAAATTTGGTGGACCGGAATTTCGGTTGATCGTTTACTAACCGAAATTCTGACCGATAGTGAAATTTGGTCTAGAAACCAGCTCTCTGTTTTTCTAACCGAAATGCTTCGGTCAGATTCTGATGCAATTCCGGTAAGCCGTAACTGACCGAAATTCTGACCGAAGGTATGGTCGGTTTTGAAATTCTGAAGTTCAGAAGCTTTTTGAAAATTATAACACTTTGAAACCAAGTGAATACTCAGAATAGTAACGTATTTTTGTAAAATATTTTAACAATAAAACACATTTAAAATCAAGATTTAAATCAACCATTAAAGTTTTATATGAAGCAAAAACATTTTTAATTCAAAAGAGTGTTTTTTTAAAGTTGAAACTTGTGAAATGTGAAACTATGTGATGAGTAGAATTATGATGCTTATGCCAGACATCAAATTGCAAACAACCTAGGGTCTAACACATTAGATATAGGCAGCCACATGATCGCAAAAAATTAATGCATCCGAACGCATTAAATTCATATGTTTTACCGATAATTTTTTATTGACCGACGAAATGTAGATTTTTTCAAAATTTATCATCGATGTTTAATATAAAACATCGGTAAAGATTGGTAGAATTTTCTACTTGTTTGAAAAAAATTAAATTTTAATGACAAATCTTTTATGTTTTGCTCAGAATAAAATTGGAAGGAGAATTTCCCACCATTATTTTATCTCTCCCGCCACCACGCGCCTCTTTTCCCTCTCTCTCCTGCGCCTCTCTCTCTTATCTATGCTCTCACTCAAACTCTCGTTCTCTATTCTCTCACTCAAGAATCTCTCTGTCTCTCTTTCTCACTCTCGCCCTCTTAGTCTGTTTCTCTTTCTCACTCTCGCCCTATCTATCTGTCTCTCTCTCACTCTCGCACTCTCTCTCTGCTCTCTCTCTCTCTCTATGCTCGACATATCTGCTCTCTCTCACTGTCTCTCTCGCTCGAAAGGGGTATCCTTCTCTCTCGCGACTGCCTCTGCTCAGAGCAACCCCCCCCCCCCCCCCCGTTGTCTCTCTGCCGGTGCTGCATCTGCATCTCTCTCCTCTTTTCGTCTCTATCTGATATTTCGGTAAGCCTCTTCTGCTTTCCTCATTTTTATTTTTATTTTGTTTCTCCTTTTTGTTTTGCCATATTTCTTGATGGATTTTGTTGATGGAATAAATGGTTTTGGATTTTGTTTTGATTATGCATAACCCATTTCCATACCCATACAATGTGGGAACCAAATTCATGTATGAACTCTCCCGGAATATTTCCTTATCTGATTTGGATCTGAAGCCATCCCTCCTATTCTTCTTTGTCTCAACATGAGCATATAGCCCAATCCCATTAATTTAAACATGTAGGGATTTTGTTGGGCAAGGTTAAATAAGCATTGCAAATATGTTAAATCATAATTCCTAGAAACACTATCTTTGTTGGTTACAACTTGGTTTCAATCAGCTTTAGCTCATCTCGTGTTCATAATTCAGATTTTGTACATAAAAAGTATAATATGAATTGCATCTGTTAAAATTCCATCTGGACCTGAATTACTATTAGGAGACCTGGACTCTACTCACCTTGAGTCCATGTTATGAGACCCGTAACCGTGTCTAAATTTTAACTAAAGACCTGAACTTGGACCTGGTCTCAAATAAAGGGCTTGGACCTAGAATGAAATCAAAATTCAAAAAGTATAATATGAATTCCATGTGTACATTCAGAATAATTTTTTTTATCCTATTCATTTTTATATCCCCGCCACTTGTCTTCTTGTGAAAAGCGCCTAGAACATGTGTCATCTTCCCAACTTTTTCATTGCATCTTTTTAGTTGATTGAAGAGGCATGTATTCACCATTAATCTGTTCTCAATGTAATAGGTTTATTTTCTTCCAAATATATATCAAACTATGTGTATCTGAATTCAACAGTGTTGAAGTATCTTAATCAATACATTATATCTTTATAGGTCATACAAAATGGATAAGAGTTGGATGACGATAAAACATAGGTGGTTAAGTGAGGAGTATAAACAAGGGGTGAGAGCTTTTATAGAATTTGCAAAGGTGAACGCAGGAGCTGCAGCTGAGATTCGATGCCCATGTATCGATTGTCTAAATAGCAAAACACTTAGCAGTGAAGTTGTTTGGATCCATTTGATACGAAGAGGAATCGACTCTTCTTATAAGACTTGGGTGTACCATGGGGAACCTGTTCCTGCTCGTCAGCCTCGAACAGAGAATGATGACAATCACGAACACAATGAAGATATTGGGGACGAAATAGGAGACGAATTGGAAGGAGAGGTCCCTGAGAATGACAACCAATTGCGTGATATGTTAGAACAGGCTTTTGTTGGTGGCATCCTGGATGATGACGCCGACGAATTGCCTAATCTTGAGAGGGAAGATGGGCGGAATTTTGAAAAGCTGTTCGATGCTGCTCAAAGTAAAGCTTACCCTGGTTGCGAAAAGACTGTGTTAGCATTCGTTGTTAAGATGCTTCATATTAAAGTGTATAAGAAGTTGGGCAATGACACGTTCAACATGATTATGAAGATTATTAAAGAGATGCTACCTGTAGACCGTGATATTGAGACTATTCCTTGGAATATTTATGAGGCTAAGAAATTCTTGAGGGATTTGGGTTTGGGATAAGTGCCCATTCATGCTTGCAAATATGACTGCGCACTCTTTTGGAAGGAGAATGCAAGATTGGAAAATTGCCCTACATGTAACTAGCCTAGGTACAAAGTTAATGATGGCACGGGTAAAAAAAATACCCCACAAGATATTGCGGTACTTACCATTGACTCCGAGACTACAAAGGCTATATTATTGTGAGAAAACAGCTCCCGATATGAGATGGCACAAGGACAAACGTGTAGATGATGAGGAACTGCGTCATCCGGCAGATGGTCAGGAATGGAAGGACTTCGATGAGCGATTTCCCGATTTTGCTGCTGAGCCGCGAAATGTGAGGCTAGGGATGGCCACTGATGGTTTCAATCCTTTTGGAAATATGAGTACATCATATAGTATGTGGCCAGTTTTCAGTATGCCTTACAATCTCCCACCTTGGAAGTGCATGAAAGAGTCCTTTTGCTTCATGTCGTTGCTTATTTCTGGTCCGTCGGATGTTGGAAGAGATATTGATGTTTACTTGCGCCCATTAATTGATGAGTTGAATGTGCTTTGGAATGATGGGGTGCGAACTTATGATGCCTCAAGTCGACAATATTTTACAATGCGTGCTTGTCCTTTGTGGAGCATGCATGACTTCCCTGCATATGCCATGATATCTGGGTGGTCTACAAAGGGTTATTTAGCTTGTCCCATTTGCAATGAGGACAACTCATCAGTGGGTTTAAGAAGTAAGATTGGATGTTTGGGTGCTCGTCGCTACCTACCCGAGAACCACATTTGGCGAAGGAGCAAGCTCTTTAATGGTCAATTTGAAGATAGGACTAGACCTATAGAGTTGTCGGGCCAAGAAATACTACAACAAATTAATTCAGGGACATACGAGCCATTTGGGAAACATCCAAACAAGAGTAAGAAAAGAAACAGGGATGAATATGAGAGAAATTTGAATTGGGTGAAGAAAAGCATTTTGTTTGAACTTGAGTACTTTGAGTTCCTCAATCTCCGACACAATCTTGATTGTATGCACATAGGGTCAAACATATGTGACAATTTGGTTGGGACATCTTTGGGGATAGATGGAAAGAAGAAGGATACAGAAAAGGCATGGAAGGATATGGAAGATCGAAAAATACGAAAGGAGCTGCACCTAAAGAGGCGTGCAAATGGGTCATTTGAGAAGCCCCCAGCCATGTATACATTGTCCCCAAAGGAGAGAGAAGGCTTTTGCAATTTCTTAAAATCCATTAAATACCCAGATGGCTACGCAGCAAACATCTCTAAATGCGTGAGCACTCGTGGTGGTAAACTTTCGGGACTTAAAAGTCATGATCGACATGTCCTTCTACAACGACTTCTACCGATAGGGATGCGTGGCTATTTGAACAAGGAAATTGGAACCGCGCTGTTTGAGTTTGGTAACTTCTACCAACAGTTGTGCTCAAGAACGGTGAGGCTAAGCGATTTGGATAAACTTCAAGAGAATATTGTACTTGTACTTTGCAAGCTTGAAAAGATTTTCCCTCCCGCTTTCTTTGACGTTATGGTACATTTGGCTATTCATTTGCCTCGCGAGGTTAGGCTTGGAGGGCCAGTGCAATATCGTTGGATGTACCCGATTGAGAGGTATGACGAAACTATTCGTTATAGTTATACTTTTAAAATAATAAATTGGTATTTTTTATAGATTATTAACTATGTTGTTTTTATAGATTACTTGGAGTGTTAAAACGATTTGTTACCAATAAAGCTCATCCCGAGGGGTCCATTGTGGAGGCTTACATATCCAAAGAATGTACAACCTTTTGTTCTATGTATCTTAATGGAATTGAGACAGTATTTAATCGCGAAGAACGGAATGATGATGGTGGTGAGCGTACATTGGGATTAGCCGCATTCAAACAAACTGTACGAACCTTCGGTCAAATACAAAGAGCACGTAATGTACTTGTAGACCAGTGTGACATGGCTCATTGGTTTATCCTGTACAATAGCCCAGAAGTCGATCCTTATCGAGAGTACGTATTTACTTAAATATTTTATGTAGTTGAGTTGATTCTTTATCATTAAATCCTAACCCTACATGTTAACTAGGATACACAAGAATTTGTTAGAGGGTGACAACACCCTTGATATTGAGAAGAGACAACGAGAAGAGTTTCCCCGGTGGTTCCAAGGGCACGTAAGGCATATAAAATAATTGTATTTGTCATGTTTCAAATTAAGCTATAGATTTTATGTAGTGTATGTTAATACAAACCTTTGTTATTATAGATGAATGATTTGCGGAACAAAGGGTCTCTAGAAGCAACTGATGAGTTGTGGTCGTTGGCCAATGGACCCGATGCAATAGTAAACACATATTCAGCGTGCATTTCTAATGGCATACGGTTCGATATAATTGAACGTGACAACCGACATACAACTCAGAACAGTGGTGTAGTCGTGCAAGGGGAGCATGAAGGCCAGACAATTAACTTCTACGGTTTTTTAGTCCAAACTTGGGTATATGTTAAATCATCGAGCTGTTTTGTTCCAGTGTGAATGGTATGATTCTGGTAATAGTAAAACTATGCGAGTTGATGCGCATTGCATAAGCATTGATACAAGGAGTCGATGGTATAAAGATGACTCATTCGTTCTACCAAATCAAGTCCAACAAGTATTCTACATTAAAGATACCAAGTTTGGTGGAAGTTGGAAAGCAGTAGAACGAACTCAATGTCGAGGAATCTGGAATGTACCAGAGATGGATAGTTTGGAGATCTGCAGTGCTCCCAATGAAGTTTTCCAGCAGGACACAACTACTGAGGTTCCACTAATTGTTGCTGAAGTTCACACTGTAGCCTCTTTGCGGAGAAATGACATTGATCCTACAATTATTAGTGAGGATGTTGTATTACACGCTGAGGGTGAAGAAGAAGAAGAAGAAGAAGAAGAAGAAGAAGAAGAGTATGATGTACATCCTGACATTGAGCATTAGTGTTCCAAGATGTATATGTGAGAGGGTCCTTTTGACAGATTTCAGTGTTTGGGATTGAATGTATTTTCTAAAGTGCTATTGTAACTAACAGTTTAGTGATCTGAATGTGATATCGTTTTGATCATGTTTTAATGTGGCTCTTACATTACATTTTAACTATCACTTGCTATTGTTTTGGACTGCATGTCATACAGCACATACACACAGGCTTCAATGACAGCACATACATTTTTATCTATCACTTGCTACTGTTTTGGACTGGATTTTTAATGTGGCACTTGCATATTATTCTTTCACAGATTATATCATGGCACCAGGCTAAAAAAGAAGCAGTGCAAACTCCAACTCCACAGCAATGCAACTTGGTACACCTACTCCTCAACCACATACACCACATCCGGAACCTACAACAACTTCGAGTGCTCCATCTACTGCTACCCATGCGAGTGTTGCAGGTAATTACTCTCTCTCTCTCTCATTTACTCTTCTCTACAATCAAACCTCGCTACTTTTTTTTAAAGTAAAACTTGGTCTGCTTTTATTTTCCTAAGCTAACTTTACATGTCTAGGTATAACAAGGTTTCACTACTATTTTGTAGGTCCACGTCCAGGAAATGAGAGACGTGTGCGGGGCCCAACACTAGGAAAAAGAGTTCAAATAATGATTTCTGCCAATAGTGGGAGCAGGCTCAAAGTTTATGTGACTCAAGAAATGAAAACCTTCTGCGGGGAAAATGCTACGAAAGTGTCAAACGAATTGGGCTCGCACATTAGGAGGATGTGCCCAGTTGATGGTTTTATACACTCTTGGAAACGGATTGATCCGGGCTTGAAAGCGGCCATAATACAGGCTATTTGGGTAAACTTTCAGCTTGCTCTTTGAATAAAGTTTTCACATCTGCTATGCAAGATATTTATTAACTAATTTTTTATATGCTTGTAGGATAAATTTTCAGTCACGGAAGATGATGATGAGTTCACTCCACTGGTTGAGCAAGTTTTTCACAAAAAGGGAAACCTAATCTACAAAGATTGGAAATGGAGAATGAATCATCACTATAACGAGCTGAAGGAAAAAAGGATAGATGCATATCAGCATCCTTTTGAAGGGGTAACAATGAACGGTTGGAAGTTCATGATTGATCACATATTCAACGATCCTAAGTGACAGGTGAGTATATCAATAGTTTTATGAGTTACATTTCAAATGCTACTTTAATATCTAACAAGTTCTTTTTTTTCAGGCCCGCAAAAGTGCTGGAAAAAAGAATAGACATGCAGTTGTAGAAGGTTTCACTGTGGCTTCTCGTGGTCACACATTAGGTTCTAGATCCATTGCTGCTGCAATTACCATTGAGGTGAGTTTTCTTTGGACGCAACAGGTATATTGGGCATAGCCCAATGTTACACCTCGTCCCGAGTTAATCACGATTAACTCTAATTAATCTCGATTAATATGGATTAAATGTGATTAGTTGAGTTAAGTGTAATTAAAGATTGAAATGGATCAAATTAGTCACAACTAAATGGATTAAGTCTAATGAGATAATTTGGAAGAGATTAAGTGAATTAATTTGGGTTTGAGACTCAAATTAGTGGTTTTGAGGACTTTTACGCAAATACTAGTTTATACGTATTTCATCGAATGTAGTAAAACTCGATACCATCGTGTGTATCTCGATGAGTACGTGAAATTTCATAATACACTTGATTACATTTGATTTAAGATGAATCAAGTGTGTTGTGATTTGACTCAAAATGGAAATAAGTGAGATGAGAAGGATTTATATGCAAAGTTGCATTATGAAGGTTCAAATGAAGCAGGAGCTGGACTCATGAGATGATGCCATAAAAATTAGGAGCTGGCAGCATTATAGCATGCCAGAAAACCCATCTCAGTAATAACATGCTGGAGAGTTAGCTTTATTCTTCTTTGTTTCTTCCTTGTGAAGTGAATATAGAGACTTTGAGAGTGAGTTTCAGTTATATCATTTTCTTTCTTGAAGTTAAAGTGTGAAGAAGCTTTGGATTTCTTTGGTTTACGATTCAAGTATGTATTCAATTATTCTTATAGAACTTTTAAATGATTTGGGATGGCGTTTACAGCATATAATTCAGGAGGTTTCTTTTGGGTTTATTATTGATGTTATGTTTTCAAAGGGGTTTTTGATTTGGATTTGGATTTCAACCCTCAAGCTAACAAGAGAGTTTTTGTTTATCTTGGACTTGAAGTAATTGAAGTAAAGGAAAGTATAAACAATGAATTATGTGTATATGCTAAAGAACTTGGTTTTCCTTGAGGTTTTTGGTTCAGCCCTTTTCTTTATGATATGATTGATATGAATGGTGAATTGGAGAAGGAATAGAATATGAAATCGAAGTGTTGTATGTATGTAAATGATACTATTGAGGAGGGAACAGGGGGTTCCAAGTCTGTTATGCAGGATTGAACTACAGTAGAATGAAACATAGTTTCGTTTCTGAATTCTATGTTCTGGGTAATTTCGGTTAGCCGACACAAATTCGGTTAGCCGAAATTCTGACCGGTAGTGTAAAATCAAGGAAAAATGATGTCTCTGGTTTTCTAACCGAATACCTGACCGAAACATTTCGGTCAGCAGAAGAAGGCATTTTGGTTAACCGAAATGTCTATTTCAAGATTTTAACAGAAATGTTGCTCTCTGGAATGCAAACCAAATTATTATCGGTTAGCCGAAATTAGAGAATTCGGTTAACTGAAACGTAACCGAAATTGGGATTTTCAGATTTACTTTCTAATTTTCTAAATTAAAAGCCTGTTGAACTAATCGAGGTTATTCGTATTGGTTATACCTCCATAGGCGTTAATTAAGGGGACTTTAATGTACATAAATTGTAATCTTGAGTGAGACACGTTTATTCCATGTTTTGACTTTGTTTGAGACACGTCTCAAGTGATCTTGTGTGCTGTTTTGAGTGTTTAACTCCCCAACTAATGATAAACTTATGGTTTATTATGCTGATTTAGGCAGACAAGCATGATGAAAGGGTGCCAGATTTTCCAGAGTTATACCAGGCAGCAAAAACAAAGAAAGATGGTGGATGGATCGATCCTCAGTGTGAGGAGCTACATGTATGCATTTAATATCCAACACTTAAAGGTCCTTCTACATTTATGTTTTTCCTTCTACAATCAGTCTATTCCTTATATTTTTTTGGTTTCTTGTCTTCTTTTTCTAACGACAGGAGAGGATGGTGGCCATGCGAGATGAGGCAACTCAATCAGGAACTCCTTTGACGGCTGAAGAAATGTCAACAAGTGTTCTTGGGGAAGCAAAGTACTACGTAAGAGGATTAGGGGTTGGCCGGAGGCCCTCATCCTTGTCTCCCAATTCTAATTCAGCACATCAAGAGGTTCTAAAACTCCAAGCTGAGATGGAGCTAATGCGTGAGGAGCGTCGAATAGAGCGGGAGGATAATAAACGAAGGGATGATGAGCAGCGGGATGTTCAAAGACGAAGGGATGAGGAGCAGCGGGAGGATCAAAGACGAAGGGATGAGGAACACCAGTCACGCTGCGATGCTCTTCAAAGGCGGCTTGAAGAATTTGAAAATTTCAAAGCCTTGATGATGAAGCAAATGCTTGGACAAGACGTTGGAGGATCGAGCTGATGTTGTCAAACATTTGGTATGCAATTTCCTTTTTATAATAGGTTCGGACTTGATAACATGGAAGTTCGATCACATTCATTGTAAGTTTTATGTATTTATTTGTTCACTTTAATAACTTGGAAGTTCGATGCTTACGTTATTAGATTTGAAATGTTCATTAAGTCTTTGTAAACTTCCTCCTCTCATTTATGCCCACCTTTTCGTATGATTATGTATTGCTCTGTCTTAAGTTTGCCAAGGTAACTCTGAGTTTTGATCACAATACATTAAGCTATTGATATTGCTTTTAACTTGATCATTTACTTTCATCTTATTGGTACAACTGGATTAGCCTTGATTTCACAAAGACGTTTTATATGAAGTGAAGTATACATTATGTAGGAACTTCTTCAGCTGTATGGAGTCCTAAACACATAAATCTGAAATCACTTTGAATTAGGTTGTGTTTTTTTTTTTTCCCACATAATATAAATTCTTGCTCTAGACTTTCGCCACGATTGACACAGGATCCTTCATCATTTCAGGTTTGGTTGATCTATGTTGGGCATTTAATCCATGCTTGTAGTTGTCTTAGGCTTGTTTGCATCATGGGTTCTCCTTGGTTCTCTATTTTATGCTTTTGATTGGTGGGTTTGACATTGATTCATGTGTTATTTTTTTATTTTTATTTTGACTGGAATTGTTCTTGTGTGTGCATGGAAGGTATATAGAAGAACCAGGTGCAAGAACTAGGACAAAGTTGTTTCAAAGCTTCTATGAAGTTATATGGTAATATCTATGAAGGGCCCTGCTATTGCTTTACAAAGTTATAAATGCTTATTTCTATGCTTAGTTCTATGTGGTTGTTATAAGCAAACATGTTTTTCTGGGACGCTTCTGTGTTAACCCACGATTGATGATTTTTCTTATAGTTTTAAACATTGTTATATGCATTGCTCAATTGATTAGAATTTATATTATTGATGTTTAGTTGTGTAGGACACCACTGACAGATTTGGTCATAAGTTCAATGAATGATTTTTCCAATTCTTATCAATGACTCAACATTCATGGCCTGTTAGGCTGACAAAGATTGGATTTTTTTCTCCCAAAGTATCTTATCTGATGTCCATAAATTAACTTTTCTTAGCTTAGGATATCAAGTAGTTTTTCGAATGCTAAATGTGTCATCTTCATTAAAATCTAGATTTTGTAGAGTTAGCCTTGCTGTCTTAGAATTCCAGGTGTAAACTCAATGAATTTTCTGGGATTGATTGTAACATGTTCTGTAACTTCTACAATCACCTGCAATCTGTGACGGATCAGGGTACTCTTGCTAGTTTAAATTTCACTGATTGATTGTTATGTTTGGGGGACGGGTATACACTTTGTGGCCTGAAATAGAGGTAATTAGCTCTTCTTGCTGATGTGTCAAACTATAGTGGTAAGTGAAGTTACACTCAATTCCATCTATGAATGTAGTGGAGAATTTTGATGCAAGCAGGATATGTTGGACTACAATGATGAAAGCTTAAGAGTTATTTTTTTATTTTTTTTATTTTTTATTTTTTATGTGAGCAGGATATGTTGACCTATAGTAATGATAAAACTGTATGCTTGATCAAGTTCTCCATCTTATAGACTTGTTGGGAGCATTTCTAGCCATGGTTGTATCAGAGTACTGTTGCATGAAAAATCTACGTTGGCCTGATTTACTGTCTGATTTTTACTAAAGCCTTGTTATGGTTTTAATTTCATGTTTTGGAGTCACCACACCCAAAATGGTTATGTATGAGCTGAATGTTAGTTGCTTTACCAAAGGTCAAAAATAAATAATTTGTGACCAATTAGCAATAACTAATGATTGTGTTTTATTGTTTGCACAGATGGAGTATCCCCCGTTTTGATAACGGAGTTGAAGAAGTTAGATTTCTGCCCTGGGTTCTACGTTAATCAAGTTGTCATTTTGTTGCTTCACCTTCTTTAATTTTGCACACTCTGGGGTTTGGATATAACTTGTCTAATGCTAATATTGGAAACTTTGGTAGGACCTTATTTTCCACTTTTTTTGGTACGATTTCGTATTATTTTGTGCTCTGCGAATTCGGATATTATATGTTAAGCATTTGGTGAATGCTATTTTATTTATGAAAGTTATGGTTTTCTTAGTCATTCCCATTTGGATAATATTGTGGAGGAATTGAAAGGTCGGTGATGATGTCCAAGAGGAATATTTGGGTTTCTATACAAGAGAACCAAGGTACATGAAGTTTTGATGGCTTACTGTCACATGTATATAATTTCTCATTGATTGGTGCACTATGGCGTGCTTGAGTAGAATTTCCTATGTTATGTTTGGAACGCAATAAAGTTTTGCTGTTTCTTTATGTCTGACAGTCATATTTTTATTTCACCTTTCAAGCCTTTTCTGTTACGAACTGATGAAGCAATATGAAATTGAACGTGATAATTCAATTTTAGTGTGTGGTCATTATGTTTATTGGTGCTTGATTTATTTTGTTGGAGCTCAAAAAAATTGAAGCAGGTTTTGACAATAGATTTAATTCTAATATAAAGCATTTTTGCTAAAAAAATAAATAAATTGTCGACTAAACAGTTAGTCGGTAAACTTAAAATTAAATGATTAAGATATTTCATTTTGCCGACTAACCATTTTAATCGAGAAAAGCTTTATAACATTAACCAACTAAATTTTTTAGTAGGGCATTTGTAACGTTCAACGACCAAACTATTAGTCGGCAAAAGCTTTATAACATTAACCGACTAAACCGTTTAGTAGGGCATTTGTAACGTTCGCCGACCAAACTATTAGTCGGTAAAAGCTCTATAACTTTACCCGACTAAATTGTTTAATAGGGCATTTGTAACATTTGCTGACCAAACTATTAGTCGGCAATGTAAACCAACACTGACTAAATACTTAGTTGGTAATACTCTTATCTTTTACCAACTAAAACCATTGGCCGACTAATTATTTAGTCGGTACTAAAACAAGCTTACCCGACTAAATTTTTGGTTGGGAAATTGTTTTATTTCCCGACTAAATAATTTTAGTCGGCAAATTCATTTCTCTACCTCACTTCAGCGACCAACCGCCGACCAAATGTTTTTGGTCGGGAATACTCTTCACCGACTAAAAAACCGACGTTTGCCGACTAAAGTGTTAGTCGGGAGTGGTGTTATTTGTTGTAGTATGAAAGTTGTGGATAACAACAAAAGTCATTCAAAAGCAATCAAAATCATAATTTTTATCAAAAATCCAGAATTATCCTCCCATGCTTACACGTGTACTCAGGGCACCCCTAAGCGTGTCTGACTAAAACCAAGCGCTCTCAAAATTCCCAAAGCTATGTCTAAGACTAAATCAAAATACATTCTAACCCAACGATTACTAATCCCACTAAAGTCTAAGCACACACTTAATTAACACTAATCGAGCTAAACTGGGTCGGGGTCTGACAAACAACAAAGAGCCACATGTGTGAGACACAAATGCATCCGCACACTCATAAAATGATGAGGTGTGTTGATTTCATTTCAATCCACACACAATACGTGCCTGCCCATGTGACTTACAGGAATAACGCCTTCCCAAGGTTCAAACTCGCGACCTAGCATTGGCTCTGATACGATGTGAAGTCCAACTAGCCAATACATCCTAAAAGCTTAAGATGATAGGAACTATTAGACAAATCTACTTAATAAGATGGATGTCAAATCATGAAAAAGGCAAAGGTAAAGTATACTAAAGTAAAAGTAGATCTATGGTAAAATCCTTGTTTGGATAGTATGACATTAAGTATAGGTGAGTTCTCCCTAGGGTTCAAACTTGGGACCTAGCATTGGCTCTGATACAATGCAAAGTCTAACTAGCTAATACATCCCAAAAGCTTAAGTTGATAGGAACTACTAGACAAATCTACTTAACAAGATGGATGTCAAATCATGAAAAGGCAAAGGTAAGGTACTAAGGTATGCTTAAGTAAAAGTGGATGTGTGGTAAAATCCTTGTTTGGATAGTATGAGATTAAGTATAGGCAAGTTAAAATAAAATTACGTGTGTGGTAAAATCCTTGTTTGGATAGCATGAGATGAGGTGAGAGAGGAAGCATAGACTTAGTCGCACTTTTATGTGGTGAAAAGAAATAGGCTCGTGGAAGGGTAAAGGTAAATGGTGTCAAATCATAAGTTTAGTTCTCCATTCCATTTTTCTTACCCAAACATGGTGAAGTCTAAAACTTCGCATCACTTGCATACTTTAACTCCACCTTTATTAGTCCTTGTGCTAAACAAACATCCCAGGTTTGCTCACAAACTTACACACACCCTAATATAAGCAGGCTAAAGTCCTCACGAGATTAGTCAATGTGGCACAACATAAACTCCCTCACGACACTTACACAATGAAAGAGTAGTAGAACTCCCATTTCTTCTGTATTTTACATCTTCCAAAGCCAGCACTTGATGCTAAAGTGAGTCACTTGAAGATTTGTTCATTTATTACTTTGAGAACAAACAAAGATTTAAAACTCTATAGCATGTAAATAACTTCAATAGATGCCAAATGTCATTCGTATGAACAATGAGGGATCATAAACTCTTGGCTAGTCCTTGTGAGGAAACCATTCTCCCAAAACTCTCATATGATGATATAATAGAAATTCTTCAATATGCTTTTGTTCATGAACAATTTGTGGTTTTTCCATAGCACCAGCTGGCATGCCATGCAGGTGGAAAGCATGAAGTGCTGAACTGGAATGTGAGGCTTAACATAGCTCTCGACGTAGCAAACTGCTTGGAATATTTGAATCATGGGGTAAGGTTCCCAAATCCTTTCTAGAAAGTTAATGTGATATATGGAGTAGTTATAATGCATCTTTCCTCTCTCACTGCAGACTGTTCCTCCAGTAGTGCATCGGGACATCAAGTCTTCAAATATATTGTTGGACTCATCGATGCGAGCTAGGGTACGTAACTCTACTGATCAAAACAACTTGTTAAACTAAGTCTAGCCTGGGGTGTCCAACAAGGATTGGGTTCAATTAGGGTTGTTTGTGTCTTGATTGCCCGAGAGCTAAATGAACTTGGCCTCACTTATACATGTTCAATGTTGAACTATAAGCCTGGTCCTGCTTGACATTTTAAGGCAGGGGGCCTGTTCAGTTGGTCAGAACTCAAGCGCAGGTATCTCAGTTTATGTGTAAATGGCATTCAAGAACTTGAACAATACATAGTAACTATTGTTTTGTTCTTGCGACGACCAATTATAGATCATTTTTGAGTTACAGGGAAATTGAATTACAGGTACTCAATTGCAGGGAACTGATTTCCAACATATACTATAAAACATTTTTTATTGGATAAAGCAAAAAGATAACCAAATTTGAAAAACAACTAGAAAAATCATTCTCTGGGCATTTTTATTTTAAATGTATTGAAGGTAACCAAAATTTTTTAACATTATAGATAGAATTTTGAATATATTTTTTATTTTTTTAATTGACGAGGAACTCCAGAACCAACCCCACCCCCCATCTCCTCTCGTGCTTGATCATTGGTAAAACCCCGGATACACAACACCACCCACCAGCACTGTGTATCGGGTAAGATCTTTTATGATGTTTTTCATTAATGTCGTCATCATCATCACCACCACCTTATTCCATTTATTTGGTAACAACTTTGCAGCCCTATTCAATTTATAACCATGTTTTCAGTTACTCCACCCTCAATCATGTGTTTTGCCACTAGTTCATTTGAAGGCATCAATGGCCCCTCTTTCTTTTCCTATTCATTTAAGGAGGTTCTCTTAGTATCTGGAAAGAAAAATTGAAAATTCTGGAAATCTACAGATGATAAGAATGATAGTCGTGAAAATGGTTCCTCTAAAGAATTTTTCTAATCATTTTGCATTGAATTTGATTATCACAAATGCGCTATTTGTCTGGAGCAGGTGACTGGTTTCGGAGTCTCGAGAAAAGAAACTCCGTGGCTACATTCCTATAAGGTCAAGGGCAGTTTTGGCTATGTTGATCCAGAGTATATATTAACAAGGATCCACACTACAAAAAGCGATGTTTATAGCTTCGGAGTCTTGCTCTTTGAACTGATCGCAGGAAGACCTCCTAAAGCAGGCCTTCTCGAATATGTTGAGCTTGTAAGATCTTCACGCTTTAACAACTATTTGTGCTTTATCAAAAGTTTTCAAATGCTTGTTTCTAGTTCTGAATTATACTATTTTGCAAGCTGAAGTACTCATGAAGGTTACTTAGGGCCTGTTTACCTAATTGTCATTGAATTTCAAGGGTTTTATCAAAGGAGTATTAAAGAGGTAAAGAGTAAAGGATCTAAGTGGAGATGTAGGCCCTACCATAATTCCCTAGGATTCATTTTGCCAGGGTGAAGGGTGGGTAATCATTCTTATCCAAGGAGAAATCATTTGATTGACCCTTGTGGACCTTTAACTTTCAGCTCTCAATGTTAGCCCTTTTGGTACAAAGCATTGCTAAAAATCCTAGGAATTCAATACCGAGTACACAAACAAGCCTTGAAGTCCTAGTTGCTTACTTTGTAATTAATTCATAGGAAGTCGTAGTAAAATGAATTCTTGTTACTTCCTCATAAGGCAGCCCTCCCCTCCACTGGATTTAAGCTAAAAAAGAAAATGGGTATGTAATAGAAACCCTGCAAGGACTGACAACTAGCCTTCTCTCAAGATCATAAGGAGTAAAAGAAATAAATAATGAATACCACTTTCCCATTTAACCACAAATTCTTAAAACAGAATGGATAATAAACTTCAGAAAGATGTTTACGAAAAGTAATGAATCTTTGAATTGGAACCAAGACCTGAATAAATGTATTTGAGTGCAGGCAGTGATAAAACAGAAGGAAATAGTGGATGGGAGGAACTCGTTGATTCCCGGCTTGAAGACGAATATGACATCCAAGAGCTCAATGGAATGGCTGCTCTAGCATACAGATGTATCGACTCTAGCCCCATCAATCGACCTTCCATGAAGGACATTGTTCAGGAGCTCTCTCAGATTCAAAACTTTCGAAATAATCGTGCTATGTTGGAGGAAGTTACCATCAGTAAATATACACAAGATATCCAAAATCCAGTGGCTGAGGATGGAGGGGAGGAAGTTGATGACACAACCCAAGTTCTTTTGAGATGCTTTTCTGTCTGATTCTCTGCTTACCTGCCTTTTGGGTAAGCTCTGTGCACGCATTCTAAGGTTACATTTGCGAGCACAAAGTTGCAGTTGCTTAAAGTTTGGTCAGCATCCAAGTGGAGATTAAATGAAACTGTTAACCTGAGTACACAGATAAGTAATTCAGTATTTAGGAAACAGATCCTCACAATCAGTGAAGCAATCAACAGAGAAACCAAATTACAGAAAGTAATCTAGAAATGGAAATCACTTACTATATGAAGGCAGAGAACAGTACTTCTTTGTTGAACTTACGAAACTCAGGAATTCGTAGAAGAAGATTGATCAAGGCTAGTATTTAAAACTATGTCCATAAGCCAAAATTCGCCCCCGCAACGGTGCTAACGGGCTTCAGTGGCGTCTGTCTCCCAGGATACAATGATCGGATACACACAGTTGCAGCACTGCAAACTGTGTGTCAGTCGAACCAGAAATGTCCAACAGAACTCTCTCTTCTTGACTCAGACTCAGACTCAGTGAGCAAATGCACAGATGCAATTGAATTGAATGTGTGAAAAACGAATGGGATTGAAAGCTTAAATAGACTGCTACAGGAAACCTTTCAAAGGAGTTGCATCTGTTCAGAACAGTGACTGTTCAGTGAACAGATGCTTCTCTTCTTTGGACACACCCTTTCACAATTGAAAGGACACACACCTCTTGGACACACCCCATTTAATCCAAAAAGAAAAATTTTTATTTTTAATAAAAATTTCTCCAAAAATTAATAATGGGTAGTGGGCCGAGCCAGGCCCGACCCGGTTCGAGTCGGGGCGGGGCGCGCGTGCGCGCGTGTGGTGGTGACCCAACATAAATCTACATCCTTCCTCCTCCACAAAAGTGAGATGCCCCCTTGGGGCTCATCTTATACCACTAAGGTAAACATATTTATACCAAAGAAATGTATTACTCTCAAGCAATGTGGGAAGCAAGTTTTTCACTTCCCTTTCTTTCCATGTTTAACATGTTCAAGTAGTAGTGTTTAGGAGGCAATTTCTCATTCACTCCTTAATGGATTAGAGCAACCCAATACATGTCTTTAATCTACTCATGGAGTAGATTACATTCCCATGTATTCCCACCTAAAATAATAAGTGGGTCCCACTTTTAGTTTGGCCCAAAGATGGCCAAAATAGTGGGTTCTCTAGACATTTTTCCAACAATCCCCCACATGAATGAAATTGACTGAAAGCAATGAAATGATATGCAGACACACAGAGAGAGTACAAATGGAAATTTTCTGTATAGAGAAAGGTAGCTTGTGGCCTTGAACCTTCCCTTGTGAAGTACTATCGAAGTTACAGGTCGAACAGTGAATATGTTGTCTTGAACTGCTCAACCTTTAGCGTAAACCGAGACAATAGAGTTCACATAGAATCTTCCCGGACACAATTGGTTCTCATGATTGTGTTCATTTTGGCCTGGAACAATGCCTGGTTTTCATGAGTGCTTTAGAGAATTTAGCCTTATTATTCTCATAGAATCGGCCCAGTTCACACTCACATAGGTGATTCTTATTAAGAGTATCCTGCTATACCCCACTTGATTAGTTAAGATATAAGAATCATTAAAAGCTTTGCTTACCCTAATTTCTGCTACAGGTATCACTATTATTATTATAGGAATGAGCAGGAGATATTATCTCCATAGTGATATCGTTAAGTCACACACAATCCGGTTGTCCCTTTGAACCAAGATCTTGGGATCTCCAGTCAACTAGGTTGGGTTGCCATTATGGCGACTTTTCATTCATAGGCTTAAAGCCCATTCCCCTCGATGAACGATTTACTTGCTCTCTCGCTAAACCTTTAGTAAAGGGATCCGCAATGTTATCCATGGACTTTATGTACTCAATAGTCATAATGCCATTAGAGAGCAGTTGTCTCACGGTATTATGCCTCCGACGAATATGTTGAGACTTACCGTTATATATGGTACTCTGCGCCCTTCCAATTGCCGATTGACTATCGCAATGAATGCAGATAGGAGGCACATGTTTTGACCATATTGGAATATCTTCTAGGAATTGACGAAGCCATTCAACTTCTTCGCTAGCTTTATCCAGTGCAATAAACTCAGATTCCATAATGGATCTAGCAATGCATGTTTGTTTAGAAGATTTCCATGATACCGCTGCACCACCAAGTGTGAATAGATATCTACTTATGGATTTTGAATCATTGGTATCTGATATCCAGTTGGCATCACAGTAGCCTTCAATTACTGCTGGATATCTCGAGTAATGCAATTCATAGTTTTGAGTGTATTTTAAATATCTTAAAACCCTGACTATGGCCTTCCAATGGTCTGATCCTAGGTTACTTGTGTATCTACTCAGTTTACTAACAGCATATGCAATGTCAGGACGAGTGCAATTCATGACATACATTAGGCTCCCAATTATTTGCGCATATTCGCGTTGTGATATGCCTTTTCCAGTATTTTTGGATAGATGGATACTAATATCTATAGGTGTTCTCGCTGGACTGTTATTATCTTGATTATATTTCTAGAGTATTTTCTCAATATAGTGTGATTGAGATAATATCAGTCCATCCGATGATTTAGAAGTTTTTATTCCTAGTATGACATCGGCAACACCCATATCTTTCATATCAAACTTATTGTTTAACATTCTCTTGGTAGCTTGAATGATTTCATCATTACTACCCATAATCAGTAAATCATCAACATATAAGCAAATAATGACACAGCCATTGTTATTGCTCTTGGCATATATACACTTGTCACATTCATTGATCTTAAACCCATTTGACATCATCAAACTGTCAAATTTCTCATGCCATTACTTTGGTGCTTGTTTTAATCCATATAGAGATTTGACAAGTTGACAAACTTTCTTGGTTTGTCATGGAGCATTAAACCCTTCGGGTTGTTCCATGTATATTTTCTCATCTAATTCACCATTTAAGAAAGCGGTCTTTACATCCATTTGATGTATCTCGAAGTTGTGTATGGCAGCAATTGCAATTAACATTTGAATGGATGTTATCCTCGTAACTGGTGAATAAGTGTCAAAATAATCCAAGCCTTCCTTTTGTCTATACCCTTTAACAACAAGCCTAGCTTTGTACTTTTCAATTAATCCATCTGCTTTCATCTTCCTCTTGAATATCCACTTGCACCCAAGAGTTTTACAACCTTGTGGAAGATCCACTAGTTCCCACGTATGATTTTGCAAAATGGATTCAATTTCATTGTTTATTGCCTCTTTCCAATATGGTGCCTCGAGACAGGACACCGCTGCTTTAAAGCTTTGAGGCTCATCTTCTAACAGAAATGTTAGAAAATCTGAACCAAACATTTTTTATGTTCTAGCCCTCTTACTTCGTCTAGGTTCATCAATCTCTTGTTGGTTTTGATGACTGCTATTAGCAGTATCTAGAGTTCGTTTAAGAGAACTCGATTCCTGCGATGGTTTATTAGGAAATACATGTCCAAAGAACGATGCATTCCTTGACTCAATAATAGTGTTAGGATGCATATCGGAATCTCAGATTTATGAATTAGAAACCGATACGCACTGCTATTATGAGCATACCCAATGAAAACACAGTCAACTGTCTTTGGTCCTATTTTAACCTTTTTAGGTGTAGGAACCGCCACTTTAGCCAAACACCCCCACACTTTCAAGTACTTGTAAGTAGGCATTCTGCCTTTCCACAATTCGTAAGGTGTCTTATTGGTTTTCTTTTGAGGATTCGGTTGAGAATATAATTTGCGGAGAGTATAGCATCCCCCCACAAATTCTGAGGTAATCCAGAACTTATTAACATAGCATTCATCATTTCTTTTAAAGTTTTATTTTTCCTTTCAGCAACACCATTTTGTTGAGGTGAATAAGGATCAGTAGTTTGGTGTATAATACCATGCTGTGAACAGAATTCACCAAAAGGTGATTCGTATTCACCTCCTCTATCGCTTCTTATCACCTTAATTTTCTTCTCAAGTTGATTCTCAACCTCATTTTTGTAATGTTTGAACATTTCCAAGGCCTCATCTTTACTTCTCAGTAAGTAAACATAACAGTATCTTGTGCAATCATCAATAAATGTAAGAAAATATTTCTTACCACCTTTAGTTTGAACAAACTTGAGGTCACAGATATCAGAATGAATTAACTGAAGAGGTTCAGAAGTTCGTTCAATTGATTGAAAAGAAGTTCTAGTGAGCTTAGCTTCTACACATGTTTCACATTAGATATTTGAATCAAAACTGCATTTAGGCAAACATTCCATATTAACTAATCTACGCAAAGCATCATAGTTAACATGACCTAATCTACCATGCCACACATTAGAAGACTCAAGCATATAAGCAGAAGAGTTTTTCTTATTGGGTACAATGGTCATTACATTCATTTTAAAGAGCCCATCGCTCAAATACCCTTTTCCCACGTACATCCCATATTTAGTGAGGACAAACTTATCCGACTCAAATACAAGTTTGAAACCCTTCTTACTCAGTAGTGAGTCTGATACCAAATTCTTACGAATATCAGGTACATGCAGCACATTGTTGAGGGTGAGTTCCTTTCCAGAAGTCATTTTCAATACCACCTGTCCTTGGCCTTCAACCTTCGAAGAGGCAGAGTTACCCATAAAGAGTTGTTCTCCGTTTGTAGCATGATAAGTGGAGAACATATCTTTATTGGAGCAGACATGTCGAGTGGCCCCAGTGTCCACCCACCATTCTCTGGTGTTGCCAACCAGATTGACTTCTGAGACCACAGCAGAAAGATTGATGTCTGAAACATCAGTGGAGAGATTGTCCATTTCTGTCATGTTGGCCTGCGCTGGTTTCTTACTTGTATTTCCTTGGTCCTTGCATTTACGACAGTCCTTAGCCTGGTGGCCTGGTTTGTCGCACACATAGCAATTCCCTTTGAACTTCTTGTTGTCCCTGGGACCTTGTTTTTTACCGTTAGAAGGGTTCTTCCTCTTCTTGGGGTTCTGCCCATGTTCCACCACATTAGCCTTAGCTTCAGTGAAGGTTTTTCCTACTTTCTTTTCAGATGCACGATTGTCTTCCTCTATCCTCAATCTGACAATCAGGTCTTCAAGTCTCATCTCCTTTCGCTTATGCTTGAGGTAGTTCTTAAAATCCTTCCAAAGAGGTGGCAATTTTTCAATGATTGCTGCCACTTGAAAAGATTCACTAAGAGACATTCCTTCTGCATGAATTTCATGGAGAATTACTTGAAGTTCCTGAACTTAATTGATTACAGCCTTGGAATCGATCATCTTGTAGTCAAGGAATCTGCCAACAACGAATTTCTTCATTCCGGCATCTTCAGTCTTGTACTTCTTATCAAGAGAATCCCACAGTTCCTTAGCAGTCTTCAATGAATAATACACATTATATAATGTGTTATCTAGTCTATTGAGAATATAGTTTCGACAGAGGAAGTCAGCATGCTTCCAAGCATCTACAGCAGCAACAACTTGCTTGTCTGTCTCATCTTCTTTTAAGGCAGGAGCTTCTTCATGGAGGAACCTAGCCAAGTTCAAGGTAGTGAGATAGACACTACAACAAAATGCACTATTCCCGGCGTTTTTTCCCGGCGTTTTATAATTATGCCGGCAAAAGTATAATTATCCCCGGCGAAATCTGATTTTGTGCCGGCAATAGTATAATTTGCTGGCGAAATTTATTCGCCGGCATTTTCTATGTTTCGCCGGCAAATAATTCCTTTTCCCGGCGTATATTCTGCTTTCGCCGGGAAATTTACAAGTTTTCCCGGCGTTAATATGTTCTCACCGTCGAAGGTAATTTAATCCCCCGCCAACGAGTTGTGATGGTTTCGCGCCTGCATTTTATTTCCCCCGCTCTGATGTTAACATTGCGCCTGCGTTTTATTTCCCTCTTTCAGACACACAACAAAACCACTCTCTCTCATCTCTCTATATCTCTCTATTCGTCTTCCATTGCTTACATCACTTGGGACTCTCTCTCTCTCTCTCTCTCTCTCTCTCTCTCTCTCTCTCTCTCTCTCTCTGCAGGAGCCTAAGCCAAGGACGAGCTCATAGCGCAGAAGACTTTGCAGAAAATCCTCAATAGAAGGTATTTTTTTTCCTCATTCTCATTCTCATCATTGATCTTGGTTTTTTTTCCTCTCTTTCCCGTTACATTCAACGGATTCAACAGATTCTTGGGTTTTTAGACTTTGGGGTCTTGTTAAATCTCCCCCAATCTCTTTGTGTGGTGTTTGTTTCTTATTCTTTGATTTTCTCCCATTCCCCACCTCAATCTGAGATTCTGAAGTTCTGTTTGGATGAGGTGAACAAGGGTGAGAAAATGGAAGTGGAGAAAGCCAGACCCAGCTCAGATTTCTATTGTGGAGGTTTTCTTCATCTGTTTTCTCCGCACCCAAACAAGGTCTCGTCAGTTTCTATGTGCAAAAAAGAAACTAACCCTAAAACATGTGTTTAGTCGGTCATCTAGATCGGACGCTTCTGAATGATCAAGCCATCATGTTTATCATTTCGCCTGTAGAAGATCCTGATCTATGTAGTTCATGTTGTTGGTAGTTTTTAATTTAATGGTTTAGATTCACGATTGTCACACATTTGAGAGGGGAGACTGGAGAGACCAACAAACAGATCTAAATGAATGGTTTAGAAAGGAACAAAATATGGGGCATCAACATTTTTCACCGTGGCTGGATTAAGCAGCCATTTTGGTCTAACAGATTCATCCAAAGGGAATGAGAGAGGCTCTCATATCAGATCGACATGAGGGTTAAAAAAAAAAAAAAGAAAAAAAAATCAATTGAAGTCAAGGTGGTTAGAATCTAACTTTTTAAGAGAAATGAGGTAAAAACGGAAGATGGGGGAAAGAGAGATTGAGCAGCAGAAGGTAAAGATTGAAAGAAAAGAAAGGGTGGGGGTGGGGTGAGGGAGGGTTCATTTGTAGGCGTGATTTATTACAGTATAAAGCTTTGAAAAGAGGGGGATAGATTTGGGGTCTATTCCTTTTTGCAGAGATCTCATTTCTCTGTAGAAAAGGTAAAAAGATCACATTTTGTCGATATCACTGTGTGCGAGCAGGTATCTCATTTGAATCTTAATTCCTCAGTTTGAAAGAAACATTGTTTCTTATGATTATAGATGGGAAATTAGTTGAAAGGATTGAATAAAATAAATGTGTAGATTGATTATGAAAACATGCATATCATATGGGCATGGGGCAAGATTCATGAATATGTTGAGATTTAAGTTGCATAGAATAATTAGATTCATTGAGAAGATATGTTGATGCAACCCAAATTTGAGTTTAATGGATATCTTATCTTTCATTTCTTTTTACATTTATTTTTAAACCATCTAATGGTTGAATTTGAGTTAACCACCACCTTACATATATATGAACAGATATGGACAAGAGTTGGATGCTACTGTATCATAATAGATTCAGTCAGCCGTATATAGACGGGGTGAATTCTTTTATTGAATTCGCAAAGGCAAATTCGCGCGGGAGTAGAGTGATCAAGTGCCCATGTAACTATTGCTGCAACAGTTTTGACCATGATTATGAGATTGTGAGAAACCATCTACTCGTACGTGGGATGCTGGTATCCTACGACACCTGGTTGCAGCATGGGGAACTTGCACAATCGGATGATAGCGAGGATGAATCGGATGAGGACCGGGATGGATATGATGAGTTACTAGAGGATCATGGCAGGGGGACTTACATGATGGATGATACCCTAGGGATAGATGATGTGCGAAACTTTGAAATTATGCTGGAGGCTTCCCAGCGTGGTTTGTACCCTGGTTGTAAAGATTCAGAAACGCTGTTAGCGTTTGTCATTAGGATGCTACATGTGAAGGTTCAATATAGGTGGAGCAACAAGTCATTTGACAAGGTCTTGGAGATATTTAGGGACGTCCTACCAGAAGGTAATGTGGTGCCCGCGTCCGTCTATGAGGCCAAGAAGCTACTGCGTGACTTGGGCTTAGGATATGAGCACATTGAGTCCTGCAAGAATGATTGCATACTTTTTTGGAAGGAGAATGCTCACCTGGATAAGTGCCGGAATGTGGGGAGCCTAGGTACAAGGTCAATGATGGCAAGGGTAAGCAAATCGCTCATAAGATATTGCGTTACTTCCCATTGATACCTAGGCTACGGAGGTTATACATGTCCCGGATGACGGCCAAAGAGATGAGATGGCACCATGAGAATGGCATGGATGGCGATCTGGGTAGGCATCCGGCCGACTATAATGAATGGAAGGAATTTGATTTGAAATTTCCAGAGTTTGCACGGGAGATCCGCAATGTGAGGTTAGGATTGGCCACCGATGGGTTTAACCCCTTCGGCAACATGAGCACTTCTTACAGCATGTGTCCCGTCGTACTTATGCCTTATAACCTTCCACCCTGGATGTGCATGAAGGACCCATTTTTCATGATGTCCTTACTTATTCCTGGGCCGCAGGCTCCTGGGAAGGAGATCGATGTGTACCTAAGGCCCTTGGTTGATGAGTTGAAGGAGTTGTGGGAGATTGGTGTCATGACTTACGATGCCCATAGTGAACAGACCTTCCGAATGCATGCTGCTTTGATGTGGACCATTAATGACTTTCCCACGTATGGTAACTTATCTGGTTGGAGCACAAAAGGTTATTTGGCTTGTCCCCCTTGCAACGAAGATTCATTATCGTGTAAGTTGAGAAGTAAGATTGGGTGGGTTGGACATCGAGCTTACTTGTCTGAGAACCACCTCTGGAGAAGGAGCAAGAAGTTCAATGGTAAGCCAGAGCATAAAATAAAATCCTTGGATTTACCGGTGCAAAGGGTACTTGATCAGTTGGATCAACTACCAGAAGTTAGGTTCGGGAAGGGCCCCAACAGCAGGAAAAGACCTCGTGAGCCTACACTATTAAATTGGACAAAGAAAAGCATCATGTTTGAGCTACCGTACTGGAAGAAGTTAAACCTTAGGCATAACCTTGATGTCATGCACGTAGAGAAGAACATCTGTGAAAATGTTGTTGGGACAGTGGTAGGCATAGATAAGAAGAATAAGGACACAGATAAAGCGCGCGATGATTTAAAGGATATGGGCATCAGGCCGCAATTGCATCTGCAGAGGAATGAAGAAGGATCCATTGTGAAACCCCATGCATCCTTTACGTTGGACCCGAAATAGAAGGAGGGTTTTTTCGAATTCTTGAAATCAATCAAGTACCCGGATGGCTATGCAGCAAACCTCTCAAGGTGTGTGACATCGAAAAATGGCAAATTATTGGGTATGAAGAGTCACGACTATCATGTGCTCCTACAACGTCTACTTCCGGTTGGCCTACGTGGTTATGTTGATAAGGAGTTAAGTACTACTCTATTTGAGTTTGGCAGGTTCTTCCAGGACCTCTGCTTGAAAACATTGAAACAGAGCGATTTAAAAAAATTAGAGGAACGGGGAGTGTTCATACTTTGTAAGCTCGAGAAGATTTTTCCTCCGGCATTCTTTGATGTAATGGTCCATTTGGTTGTTCACTTGCCCCGTGAGGCCATGCTTGCTGGACCGGTACAATATCGGTGGATGTACCCCATTGAAAGGTAACCGTTACCAAGTGTTTAAAGTGTTGTTCGTGTAGTAATGTGATTGTCTTGTATAAGTAACCTTAATACTAATGTCTCTTTATTTGAAGGTTTCTAGGGACTTTAAAAGGTTACGTTACTAACCGAGCACGACCCGAAGGCTCGATCGCAGAGGCCTACATTGTCAAAGAGTGTTTAACTTTCTGCTCAATGTACCTAAAAGGGACTGATCGAGATGAACGAAATGATGATGGTGGTGTGCGTGGTCCCGGAATGGAGATCTTCACACAAAATGTCCGCCCCTTTGCACCGGTCACAAGGGCACCAGATCCTGTTCAAAATGAACGCAACATGGCTCACTGGTTTGTTTTGCATAATAGTCCCGAGTTAGAGCCATATCTTGAGTAAGTGCTTTGGCTTAACTACATGTTTGCATAGATTGTGTCCTTGTTGATCCTTCATCTACGTTTAATTGCTTATGAATTGCATTTCCTTACGTAGGGAACACAGGAATACAATACAAAATCCAGAAGGGCATGACCTAAGTCAAATACAGCGAGATCAATTTCCAAAATGGTTCAAGCAACGTGTAAGATATATGATCCCCTATTTGCACGGTAAACATGATCTAATTGGGCCTGAATTCACATTAACTCAATAAATTATGTTGCATGTTGCTCATGTAGATGAATGATTTGCGAAATCAAGGGTCGCCAGAAGCAACAGATGAAATGTGGTCGTTATCAAATGGTCCTGGTTCGATAGTATATATGTATTCAGGGTGCATATTCAATGGTGTCCGATTCCACACCAGAGATCGTGAGAACCGACGTAAGTGCCAGTATAGTGGTTCGGTCATGCAAGGGGAGCATCTCGGGAAGACAATTGACTTTTATGGGTACTTGTGCAAAGTCTGGGAATTGACATACATGCATGGGGGCAGGGTAGTAATGTTCCAATGTGAATGGTACAACACCGGTACCAGAAACAAAGTATATACCGATCAACACATAACAAGCATTGATGTTACTGGTCGGTGGTATAAAGATGATCCATTTGTCCTACCAAGTCAAGCAAAGCAAGTTTTCTATGTTATTGATACTTGCAAAGGCAACAACTGGAGAATCGTAGAACGAGTCAAGCATCGAGGAGTCTGGGATGTACCAGAAGTTGATGATGTGCCTAACGAGGCCTTCCAGCAGCACGAAGCAAGTGATGTTGTCCCAATCTGTGTCGAAGATAACGATTTGAATTACTGTAGAGATGACATTCCGCCAGATATAGTTAATGGTGAGGAGCCATTGGCGGAGCATAGCGATGGCGAAGATGAAACTATGGCGGAGTATATAGACGAGGATGATGATGAAGACAATCTGCATAGCCAGTCCGATCCAGATATCGATCCTGACGTAGACTAGGATGTGTAGTTTTTGTTTTCTAATTTCTGTATGGACAAGTGTTCTAAATTAATGAAGTTGTTCGTTTACATTTCATGACTCATTTTATATATATCTCATTTTATTTCATTTTATTCGCCCTCATTCTCATGTGTGTCATATATAGTTCTCAAAAATGCCCAAGGGAGGTAAAACATATGTCAAGCCTGGCTGGGTGGCCAAACAGGCAAAGTTGACAGAATACGAGAAGGTGAGAAATAAGAACATCATGGAAAGAGACGAGAAATGTCGTGCTTTGGGGGTAAAGAAAATAGCCAGCACTGTTTTTGGATTGAGTCAAACGGGCAGAACGAAAAGTGGAGTGGGAAATAGAAAATCGGGTGAAGATGACGATGATGAGGAGTATCGACTGCCCCAGTGTGATTTTGGGTTGGTTTATTCAGATGAAGATACATGTGATGATGGGGATGATGAGTCTTCTGGGTCTGATCATGCGAATATGGTAATTTCTGTCTATTGATTTATGACAAGCCATTCTAGTTATAAACATCTTTCATCCACTTTATTATGTATTTCAGTACTAATACTTCACTGTTGTGGCGTGACAGGTTACTGATATGACTCTAGGGAAGCGAAGTAGACATGCTTCCGTTGTAGCAGCTGCACTGTCCCAGACTATACCGGCACTACCTCAAGTCACACAGTCTTCCCGAGAAAACCGCACGCCCGATGAGGCGGCCGTAGCTAGACCGACACAGCCTCAAGAGACACGGCCTTCTCATGCGGATAGCATGCTTAAGGTGGCGACCAATTCTAGACCGATGGATCCTACAGGGATTGCCGTGTCTTCTGGCCAGCCTGACCAGGTTTTGAGTCAGCGTACTCCGAGCAGTAGTGTTGGTGAGAAATTTAGAATTATTTACGTTTAAGATTTACATTCTTTTAATTTTATATGCTTAGTAACAAAATTAATATTTTGATCATGACATCATTAGGCTTAGGCGAGGGCTCCCGCCGTGTACGGGGCATGACACGGGGGCTGAAGGTGCAAAAACTGAGGCGGCAACTTGGCCATGCCATACCAATTTCGATCCCAGCTTCGAGCCATGCGCCAGAGGGTGAATTTGCCACTGCTTTTGCGAACCTTCTCGGCAAGTGATTCGAGCTGAGGCACCTGTTCGGAAAGAAGGCTGGAAGTCTGTGCCTGAGGTGATCAAGAATTTGGTGGTAAAGCGAGTTCAGGTAATTTCATTTGCGATAACTTGATGCAGATTCATGGAGACTCATTAATATTTATTTGTTGTCTCACATAACATGTTTATGTTTGCAATTACAGCAAACTTTTGACTTCGGGGACTATGTGAACGATCCGATCATCAGGGATGCCGTTGATGTGAAGTGCAAGAAGTTGTACAGGGACTGGAAGCACGAATTACATACCCACTATCTGTCCCTTTTGGAGGCAAGGGTGCCCGATCCAAAGAGCCACCCACTAAAACCTTGTAATGCAGATGACTGGGCCTGGATAATCGATAATTTGTGGGAGACTATGGAGTGGAAGGTAAATTTTAATGGTTTTGTATATATATCTTCCTCAATTATTGATCAAGATCATTGCAGTAGTTAAATTTTGTTTCTACTAATACCTTGTTTTTTATTTATCTGTGTAGGATAAGTCAAAGGAAGCAAGAGTTAGCCGATCGAAGATGCCATGGAATCATACGAGCGGCTCTAGATCGTTCCTAGCACGTAGTTCTTTAATTGTAAGTGCAGATTTAATAATTTATGCCATTTGACTAAGTTATGAAAATTAAAGTTATTATATTAACGAAAATTATAATGTCATAACAGATGGCACATAATGATGGGCAGGCACAGGCTTTTCCCGATTTCTACCACGACACCCACTATATGCATGGGCAGAAAAAGTGGATAAATGAGGCAGCTCAGAAGACACATGTACTGATTCCTAAGTCATGTCTTATATATCAATACAAATATACTTTTATACATTTGTTAAATCACTTTATTTGATTTTTACATGTTTAAAAATGGCAGGAGGAATTAGTACGAGTTAGCGCCGAACAATCCCAACCCTCCATAACATCTCCGTTGACAGAGCAACAGATATCCGTTCAAGTGCTTGGGCATAGATCGGGATACCTAAAGGGTTTTGGCGTCCGGACAAAATCTTGTTTAGCTTTAAGCCAGAATCGGACAGGCCCTGATCCTGAGGTACAACAATTGAGGCAGCAGGTTGCTGAGTTTTCCCAGAGAACAATTTTCTTGGAGAACTTGGTCCTCCAGTTAGCTCAGCGTGTAGGCGTAGATCCAAACACAGCTGCTGGTGTGGATGGTGAAGGTGGAGATCAGGATAGGACTTCTCTAGGTTTGTATATGACTACTCTTATCATCTTTGGGACTTGTTTTTGTTGCTTCTTATCAGCTTATAATGCCTTGGCCTTTCTATTATTTTCTCCTTTACTATTATACTTTGCCCTTAAGCAAGAATAGTACAAACAATTTTTTTTTTGGATTTTTTACTGCTAGAGGAGGAGAGTGATCTGCTATATTACTGTAAGGCTAGTTATAGTTGGATTAGACACATGGCATTTCAGGTTCAGTTAATACATCACATAGAGAGAGAATCTACTTGAACTAAAAGAAATAAGAACATTGAAAAACAGAAAATGACAAGATCAGGTAAGAAATTTACATAAGGCTGTTTGTATCCATGATAATCAATACCAATGGAGACTGCCACTACATGGTTCCACCTGATTTTGTGGGCAATTGGGAGAGACGTTGGATTGTAAAAAAGAATGTAGAGGACTTTGCCTACTATGTTCTAATTCTATTTCCTACATGTAACTCAAACCTTTCATTTTTTTCACTGATATTTCCAGCCTTTCTTGTTAAATTGTGGATCTTGTTAAATTTAAAGGAAAAGAAACAGGATTAGTCATCTCTTTCACTGATATTTCCAGCCTTTCATTTCTTTATTATATGTTATATTAATCTATCTCTCTCTCTCTCTCTCTCCTCTCTCTCTCTCTCTCTGTTTTTTTATTTGCAGGATTGAATGAACATTGATGATAAAGTTTTGTTGAAAGATTCCATGCAGGAAAGATGCAGCCAACATGAAGACCAAAAATGGATGCAGAGTAGCAGATTGCTATATATTAAAATGGGATGCATGGAGTTTTTTTAAACAACATTGCAAATGTTGGAATGTCATAGTAGAATGTTAGCATGGATTTATATTTTGTAATGGTAATGGTAAAGTGTGTTGTAAGGATATTTGAATGTTTAAATTTTGACTGGCATTTGAATGCTGGTACATAGTAGAATGTTAACATCAATTTTTATTTTGCAATGGTAATGGTAAGGTGCTTTTAATGTTGTAAGGACAGTTGAATGTTAATATGAAGTGGCATGAATGTTCTTGTTTCATTTCTTGATGGTTTTGGAAAAGAAATGGGAGAAAGGATGTGCGCATGGTGTGCAGGTGGAGGAAATAACTGGCATTGGGTTCATGCGGTGCTACGGTGCAACTATGAGAGTTCAGGTGCTTAAAAACTTCTTTATTTTATTTGATTTTGTTCTACCTAGACCAAATTAGCAGTTTTTTTTTTCTTGTGAATGCATTTAATCTGCAAATTATTCCTTCTTGCAGGATCTTGGAAAGTATTTATTCTGGAAGTGTCTACATCTGGGAATATCAGTTTCATGTAAGGAATGCTTATATAAATATTGACTTTATATAATTGTTAGAAGACAACGCGCACTTAATATTGATTTCAAAGTCTATCCTTGGATCAATCTATGATACGATGAATTCATCTAAATTGAAAGATTTGTCATCAATCTATTATAGTTGTGTTTGGATTTACCATTTTTCAACTGGTGTGGCTGACAGTTTCATTATTCAAAGTTGAGAAGACAGACCCCACTTTCAAGGGCTCTCAATGGATGATAGAAACTTAAGTTAATTAGAGCCAATTAGAGATTAGTGTCACAGGTCCAAGGTGCCTTGACATACATTTTTTTCTGCTTAACATTTGTCACATGAACTTTGCAAGCTGATATCACAATTCACATTTAATCTTAATCTGGTATTGCAACTTTATCTTTGGCCGGGAGATCCAATGCTACATTTGCAAAAGGTTTGGCCATCTTTGTTGTGCCAACATACATGATTATGGTCCTAGAGGTTTCTTGTTACAACTGTGGTCAATCAGGCCATACTGGCTTAGTAAGTTGTATTCACCACTGAATTAACAGAAGTTTTATATGTTTTCATGTGGCTTATTCCCCCTAGTTCAAGTTTATCAGATCTGTTAATGTGTGGAATCTACTGATGTAGGGATGTGCAAAAACGTATTGCGACACAAGTAATGCTGCATCGCCTACTTATTGTTACAAATGTGGAGAAGGACATTTTGCACGGGGTTGCAATAAATCTGGGAAGGTCTATGTCGAAAAAAATCTTTAACATGCTTTTGTGGAAAAACTTTCAAGCATGTTTATCTAGAACTTAAGTACACATGCCAAAATGTGCACAAGTGAGATGCAAGCTGAACATCAACTGGTCACATCATCCGGATTACTTGGTCCAAAAGTTATCTAGTCCTTTCATCCAAGATAATCACGTTATTTTTGAACAAGTTCTGGTTGCTGGATGAGTGTGGCAGTCTGATTTTTGCACAGGGAATTTACACTGGATCATGCTGATGAATGGTTTGGGTGCTGCACTCATAGCACACATTGGTAGGAATGGTTGTGTTTTGGTGTTCTAGTAGGTGTAGGTTTTATCATTCATTTTTCATGGTTTTAATTTCATTCCAATGAGACAGTTGCATTATTTTGCTTTGTGCAGTTCGGTCAGTGGGTTTGCACACACCCTGCAGACAGTTGCATTATTTTGCTTTGTGCAGGGTGTGTGTAGGTGAGGGCAGGGTGTGTGCAGGGTGAGTGCAGGGTGGGTGCAGGGTGTGTGCAGGTGGTGCAGGGTGAGTTCAGGGTGCCTGCATGTGGTGCAGGGTGAGTTCAGGGTGAGTGCATGTGGTGCATGGTGAGTGCAGGGTGTGTGCAGGTGGTGCACGGTGAGTGCAGGGATTTTTACATGATACGATCTTTTTTATTCTAACTATGATGTTGCTCTTATAAAAGGAGCAAAAATGTTTTTGTTATATTTCATTGTCTTAACTGATCCTGTATGCAAATAATTTTTCTTTTCTTTTTTGTTTTCCAGGCTGAAGATAGCATTGGCTTTAAAAGTGGAAATTATATTGACTTGACCTTCCTTGAGATTGAATGGTATTACATTTTCAACTTTTACATTTTCAACATTTTAATGATGAACATGAAGAACTTCAATAGGGAAGCATGAATGACTGAAACAGTAGAACAGTGGTGGCCATTGTCAGTGCTGTGAAATTCAGGGGGTCCCGATTAGTTGATGCGGGCCTTGCCTCTTTAACATATCAGTTGGGATGTCCACATGTAAGAGAAAATTTTGCTTATTTGAAATATGTTGATAATCTAATTCTCCTATTTGAATGTTTATCCAGATGGTTTGAATGGGATGTGTCTGACAGCATGGAAGCCCATGAGCTGCAGTGGAGTGTTGAGCTGATTTGTTGGTGGGATGGTCGAATTTTGTTTCTAGCCTTTCCTTCTCTTCGCTGTGCTGTGTGGCGTTTTGCTGTTTGGATTCGGTGTGCTGGCTTGTTCTGCCTATACTATTGGCATGTAAGCAATGGTACCCACTGAAGAAACAGGAATCCTATTCCTTAGGATTGATTATGATCCAGTTAGTTGACAGGCTTAACAGATGACCGTCCAAAGTGGGCAGACATGTGTCAATCATGAGAACTTATGTAACGAGGCTAGTCTTGCAATATTATTTCACTCTCACACGATACATCTTGGAAAACATGTATGATGTCCAGTGAAATACCAACAACTACTTCCACATATTGTGGAAGTTATTCTCATATATCAAATATTAGGCATTCACCCTATTTATTTTGTTTTGGGCTTGTTTGCCTGCTTTGTATTGAATTCCTAAGAATCCATGGTAAAGTGAGTTCTAATGAAGGAAAATTCAAGAGGTGATGAATGAGGGATACAAAGTGATGTAAATAGGACCCTCACCATCCTAGGTTTGATTTACTAGAGTAATAGTTGGGTAATCATTTCCAACCAAAGAGGAGACATTGTTGTGTTGGTAATGGGTTTTTTTTTATTATGCAGTGGTGTTGATGATGGTGTTTTTAATTGTCCAGACTCTTTTGGTGATGGTTTTGTTCTCCCACATTTGACTTCATTGGTTACTTGTTATCTTAGGTTGCTTCCTCAAGTACCTTTCTTCAATTTTTGCTAAACTGGATGTTAAAGTGCAGGTAGATGTTTGTGAAACCAGAAAACATCCTAGGTAGATGTTTGTGAAACCAGAAAATGATATCCACATTTTACCGGCGACGTCATTGTCGGAATGATAGACACAGGTGAGCTTTTATTTTTATATTTTCGTATATCTTTCTTATGTTATCACACTTGAAATCGTTCACACGGTGATATATTTTGATTGTCTTTATTATCATCAAAGCCTTATCCCAACTATATTAAGGTAAGTTAGTGATTTATACACTATTAATATGATCTCTTACTTTTCTTTGGTTAGTCCCAGTGAGTATTCAGCTGTTATCGGGTAGGGCTCACCTGTCCCATTGACCTAGAAATAGTTGTTTTGTACCTATTCAATGTTCATGTTGTCTGTGGGCCCACAAGCCATGATGCAAGTAACAGGCATGAGGCCAACAGGAACCAGGCATCTAATATGTGCTGTGGGAGATTAGGTCCAATGTCCTGGGGCTTGTGTTGGCTTATGATGAGACTTTAATTAATGCATGGAATTATCCGACAAGGGAGGGAGAGATCTTGGTTTGTAGATTGTTACTATTGCAAAACAGTGGTAAATCTACTGTTAATGTATGCAAATCAAGGCCATTATTATTGTGGGCCCCGCTAATCATTCTAATCCCTTGATCCATGATCTTCAAGTTTTTTTTAATTTTAAAAGGCTACATTATTTATAGTAAAAATTATATTTATTTTGTAGGGATTTGGCCAGAATCCCTGAGTTTCAATGATGCTGGAATGGGACCAATTCCTTCAAGATGGAAAGGAACTTGCATGGAAGGATCTGATTTCAAGAGATCTAATTGTAACAGGTTCTTTCCTCCTCTTCTTCTTCATTTTTGTAGACTTGTATAGTTTATCAAGATATATAATATCATGATTCCGCAAGATCAAATATTTATTTTGACAAATAATAATAAAACATTTGTTTCTTGAATGCTGTCAATGGGCCAGGACTGGGCATGGGAAAAATCTGATGTTTGAATGGTGGGGCCCAAAATCTAGCCCAAATAGTTAAAGTGCAGCCAGCCCTAATTGGGGCTTTTTCCACAGCACTAAATTATCATCATTCTATCAAATGCTTACAAGTTACAACATTGGAAATGGGTTGTGATGAAATCACAAAAGCTAGTTTTATATTAATAATTAACCAGGTCAGTAGCATTGATCAGTTATTCTAAACCAAGTGGCTACTAATGATGATAGAAAAGTTGAAACCTTTTGTTATTATCTTTACAATTCTTTTTTCTCTGGTGTCAGTAGTGGAAATGATATGGTGTATATGGGTGCACCACAAAGTGGGGTTCATCCTCAAGACATCTCCATTTCCTGCTTTCTTCAATCAAAACCATTGAATCTAAATCTAATCCAAAGAATTGGAGTGCACTTCAATATCACATTCATCAGGTATAAGCTCACCTGTTACCTGCTGTCTTGGGAAATAGGCAGTGAATCCCTTGCATAGGATTTTTGGATTTGAATCAACATATACCATGCAGTGTGAAATTCAAATGTTGTGCTTTATTTTGTATGTCCTTGAGGCCATTGTTATGAATTTAGATTAATTGGTTTCTTTGTCCTCACTTGTATTAGTGCAAAAGAGAGGGTTTCCTTGAAAGGATTAAAGAGGAAGAAGGTGAAGGATACAACATCTATGGATTCCTTGAGATTGTAGATTGGTATTGATGTAATTTTGGTTGCTAAATCTTGCTAAAACTCCCAGGGTGCAGTGGATACAACAAACACCATATGCAATGTATCAGTATTTCATTAAGGTTAGTCTTCACAAGGCCTTGCTGTCACTGACTAGAACAATAACAATGTATATATTTTGTTGCAGAGTACATGTTGATGGTTTTTTCTACTTTTTTGTGTGCTGGTATTCCATGATGGCTGATCTGCTCCATTTATTGTCTGTACATATGAATGTGCATGTGGTGGAAGTTAACAGGGCATTGTGCACTTTTATATTATTCATTGTGGTTTCCAAAAACATCCATTTGAGATCTCTTTACCGGCGAAATAAATACTTTTGTGAAAAGATGGCAATAGTTAGTGTTTTATTTGGTATTCTAATGATATTAGAAATGTTCAAAAAGTAATGTTTGTTGTGTTTGAAATTGTACGTACAGGGGGCTGACAAATACAGGAAGAATATTAAAAAAAAAAAATTTTTTTAAATATAAATGCTTTGCCGGCGCATTTAAAGTGCCGGCAAAAATTTTTAAAAAAATTATATTAATGTTTTCCCGGCGCACAAAAACGCCGGCAAAAGTTTTTAAAAGTTTTTTCTTAATTTATTAATAAAAAAATTACCTTCCCCGGCGCAAAAATGCGCCGGCAAAAGCTTTAACAACGCCGGCAAAAGTTTTAAAAAGTTTTAATAATTCTTTTCCCGGCGGAACTAACGCCGGTAATTTTTTCCCGGCGCAATAAAAACCCCGCTAAAAGCTTTAAAAATGATTTTCCCGGCGAAAAATAACGCCGGTAAAAGTCTTAAAAATTCTTTTATTGACTTTTTCCGGCAAAAAAATAACGCGGGAAGTCCTTTGCCGGCGAAAAAAAACGCCGGGAAAAGTTTTTAAAATTTTATTACTGAAGAAATAGATCTCTTTACCGGCGAAATAAATAGTTTTTCCGGCGAAAAATAACGCCGCCAATGTTTACTCCTTTCCCGGCGTTTCTTTATTTTGCAGGTAAAATGCATTAGTGGCGTAGTATTACCGGCGAATTGCCGGCGCATCAAAATTCGCCGGGAAATCTATTTCCCGGCGCTTTCTTGACTTTTGCCGGCGTTTTTTTAGCGCCGGGAAAAGTGAAATTTCTTGTAGTGAGAACAGCATTTTCTGTTGCCATCTCTTAAACTCAGTACCATTGAACTTCTCAGGTTTCTCCCTATGGTTCACCAAAACAGGGCCATGGGTACTGACTGGAGTATTCTTCTTAATACCTATAACTGTATACAGCACAAAGAATTTTTGCAGAATTAATATTAATGTAGACAGTAACTCGAAGTGGTTACTTACAGAAAACTTACAGAACAGACTACAGGTCTGCTTACTGTAAACAGTAACTCGAAGTGGTTACTTCCAGAAAACTTACAGAACAGACTACAAGTCTGCTTATGTAAACAAAGAGAGATATTCAGTTTTACAGTACTAGTTTCAGAAAAGAAGAAGTAGAAACCAGCAGTAAAACTAACATAAACCGAAACCAGAAATACTGAATTAAATCTGATAACAGAGTGTACTCTGTTAGAGAGATAATTTTGTCTTAAGATTGTTAACCCGAGTACACAGATAAGTAATTCAGTATTTAGGAAACAGATCCTCACAATCAGTGAAGCAATCAACAGAGAAACCAAATTACAGAAAGTAATCTAGAAATGGAAATCACTTACTGTATGAAGGCAGAGAACAGTACTTCTTTGTTGAACTTACGAAACTCAGGAATTCGCAGAAGAAGATTGATCAAGGCTAGTGTTTAACACTATGTCCTTAAGATAAAATTCGCCCCCGCAACGGTGCTAACAGGCCTCTGTGGCGTCTGTCTCCCAGGATACAATGATCGGATACACACAATTACAGCACTGCAAACTGTGTGTCAGTTGAACCAGAAATGTCCAACAGGACTCTCTCTTCTTGACTCAGACTCAGATTCAGACTCAGTGAGCAAATGCACAGATGCAATTGAATTGAATGTGTGAAAAATGAATGGGATTGAAAGCTTAAATAGACTACTGCAGGAAACCTTTCAAAGGAGTTGCATCTGTTCAGAACAGTGACTGTTCAGTGAACAGATGCTTCTTTTCTTTGGATACACCATTTCACAATTGAAATGACACACACCTCTTGGACACACCCCATTTAATCCAAAAAGAAAATTTTTTTATTTTTAATAAAAATTTCTCCAAAAGCCCAAGCCCGGCCCGGGGTGCGCGCTTGTGTGTGGTGGTGACCCAACATAGATCTACGTCCTCCCTCCTCCACAAAAGTGGGATGCCCCTTGGGGCTCATCTTATACCACTAAGGTAAACATATTTATACCAAAGAAATGTATTGCTCTCAAGCAATGTGGGAAGCAAGTTTTTCACTTCCCTTTCTTTCCATGTTTAACATGTTCAAGTAGTAGTGTTTAGGAGGCAATTTCTCATTCACTTCTTAATGGATTAGAGCAACCCAATACATGTCTTTAATCTACTCATGGAGTAGATTACATTCCCATGTATTCCCACCTAAAATAATAAGTGGATTCCACTTTTAGTTTGGCCCAACGATGGCCAAAAAAGTGGGTTCTCTAGACATTTTTCCAACAGAAACTAGATATGATAATTCAATGGTGACTAGAGGGTGAGTTGTGATTCATCTCAATGGATGTATGTAATAATTCCATTGGCAAACAGCAAATTTTGTTAGTAACTCTCTTCCATCTCCATATTAAAATTGAAAGGTGGAGTGTTATATTGTTTTGAAATACTTCTGGCATTCTTTTTGTTTTATCTTAAAGGTGTCATTTGGATGTGGAGAAAGCAGGTAGGGAAAATACGTGGAGAAAGATTTTTAAACTACAAATTTATACTATCAATAGTTTTCTTCACCTCCATTTTCTCTATGTTTTCTTCTCTTTAAAATAGGCTGTTAGGGTCATCTGGATGAAGAGAAAAGATGGAGAAAAATTTTCCCCACCTCTGTTTTCTCCCACTTTTTTTTATGTTCATTTAGAAAAGTGGTGAAAATTATCCAAAAGTTATGGATGTGAACTGATGGTTTTCTCAACTTTGAAGTTTGAAGTGTTAGAAGACGTATAAACTACTTTTCATGCTTTTGTAATATTTTATTTATGTGTTTTATAAGTGATTAATTTGATTTGAGCCTAACTTCTATATGAGTAAAATTTGACGAGGGCCCATTCAAATGAGGTGATTTATTTTCAGCAGTTCAAGATTTTCAAAGTAGGCCCCGCCAAGAGGCCTCAGGAATTTCTCGTGAGTTCAAAGCCTTAAGAGGATCCAAACTCTTTATGAAAAATATCCATTAGACAACGTTGGATGTTATATTCAACATTGCTGACTTAGGCTTTGCATGAACCAATCCACTGGAGTGCTAACATGTAAGAATCTTGGCAGAAATATCTGAAGTCACTGCCATTAGTGCCAGTCTAGAACAACCAGATACATTCACATCAAGAGTTGTCGCATTGCTAACTTGGCTTATGAATCTAACTTGGCTTATGAATCAAGTTCATTGGGTCTTCTGGATTGCTACCAAATCCATGGAATTTGGAATCCTCCTAGAAATATCCTCAATCCCTGTCATCATCATCAATGCTAGTCTAGGATGACCAGATGCATTTCCATCAAGACAACTTGCATGACTGACTCGACTTGACTTGGTTGGAACGAACCAATTCCATTCGGGTCTATTATAAGTGCTAATTGGAATGGATATAATTTTGAATCTTCTCAGAAATAACTGCAATCACTACCACGAGGCAAGTCTAGGGCGACCAGCTGTGTTCATGTCTAAGACAAGCTGACTTGACTTGGTTTTTGATGGTATGAACCTAGCCCCATTGGGTCCCAATCAAGTGGGGGCTACTATTTTAACACTTTTATTGAAACTACAAACATTATCATCAGAGACTTGACACTTGGTTTTGGATGGTATGAACCTAGCTCCATTGGGTCCCAATCAAGTGGGGACTAAATTGAACACTTTGATTGAAACTACAAACACTATCATCAGAGCAGTCCTCAGGAGGAACCCATGCATTCATATTAAGATAAACTAGCGAAAAGCCCCCGTGCTAAGTCTCAAATATGGGTTTAAAATTATATTGATTGATATAAATCATGTAGCAATACATTGGTTTATAAAGAGAAGTAAGAAAACTATTCTAGGAAACACTATATACAGAGGATCAATCTGATCCTGTAATTGATCCTATAATCTAGCATGATTGCATACTAATATGGTGTACAGCTCATTTGACACTCCCCCTCAAGTTGGTGCATATATGTCATCAATGCCCAACTTGCTAAGTGAGCTGTGAAAAATTCTGCCGGTGACTGCTTTGGTGAGGATATCTGCAAGTTGATCTTCGGATTTAACAAATGGTACCTCAATGATCTTGGCCTCGAGTTTCTCCTTGATGAAATGTCTGTCAACTTCAACATGCTTAGTCCTATCATGTTGCACTGGATTATGTGCGATGTCTATTGAGGCCTTGTTATCACAATGCAGTTGCATGGTACGTTTGGGTTTGAATCCCAAATCCCCCAACAAATTCCGTATCCAGAGTAGCTCACATATTCCATGTGCCATACCCCGATATTCAGCTTCAGCACTCGATCGGGACACCACTTTCTGTTTCTTACTGCGCCAAGAGACTAAATTTCCTCCCACAAAAGTAAAGTATCCAGATGTTGACCGCCTATCAGTAACAGACCCAGCCCAATCTGCATCAGTGTACCCTTGAATATCTAGATGACCATGCTTTGAGAACATCAATCCTTTTCCAGGAGCTGACTTCAAATATTTTAGGATCCGATTTACAGCGTCCATGTGTCCTTCACTTGGTGCATGCATGAACTGACTCACCACACTTACTGCATATGCGATATCAGGTCTAGTAAGTGATAGATATATCAACTTACCAATAAGGCGTTGATATCTTCCTTTGTTGGTGGGTACCTGGTCAAGATATTCACCAAGTTTATGATTCACCTCCATCGGGGTATCAGCTGGCTGGCAGGCTAACATTCCAGTTTCGGTCAAAATGTCGAGGATGTATGTCCGTTGAGATAGAAATATTCCTTGTTCTGAACGAGCCACTTCAATACCCAAAAAATACTTCAGAGCACCAAGATCTTTCATCTCAAATTCACTGGATAAATAACGTTGCAATGCTGCTTTTTCCTCCGGGTCATTTCCAGTAACCACCATGTCATCAACATACACAATAAGGGCAGTGACCTTACCTTTCCTATGTTTCAAGAAAAGAGTATGATCTGAGTTACTTTGTTTGTAGCCGAAATTCTTCATTGATTTGCTGAACCTTCCAAACCATGCTCTGGGTGATTGCTTCAATCCATAGAGAGACTTTCTTAGTTTACACACCATGTTGTTTTGACTGGATCCCATCTTGCATCCTGGAGGAGGATCCATATAGACTTCTTCTTCTAGGTCTCCATGCAGGAAGGCATTTTTTACATCAAACTGATGTAATGGCCAGTCCAGATTTGCTGCCAGAGAAAGAAGGACCCGAATTGTGTTGATCTTGGCTACAGGAGCAAAGGTCTCCCCATAGTCAATCCCATAAGTCTGAGTGTAACCTTTTGCCACTAGTCTTGCTTTGTATCGTTCAATGGTGCCATTTGCTTTGAACTTTATCGTATATATCCATCTGCAACCTACTGTTCTCTTCCCTTTAGGAAGGGTAGTCATCTCCCAAGTGGAATTCTTCTGGAGAGCCTCCATTTCTTCATTCATTGCTTGAGTCCACATGGGATCTTTCAGAGCTTCCTGCACATTACTTGGAATAGATACAGTGGATAATTGACATACAAATGATGCACATGACGGAGATAGCCTATGTAGAGACACATGATTAGCAATAGGGTATTTAACCTTTGCTTTAGGGTCCGGGTCATATTGTTGTTTAGCAATCCCTCTATTCGTACGAGGAGGTAACTGATAACCTGTGTTTCCCGTATGACTTGACTCAGGTAAAGGGCTAGAGTGAGAGTTTGAGTGTTCGGTTACCTGTGGAGGGATCTCAGGACCTGATTGGATGATTGGTGGTGGTACTGTAGGAAGAACTGTATCTGAAATACTATCTGGAGTCTCTAGTTGTTGTAGCTCTTGCTCTTGCTGTACCTGTGGAGTTGGTGACTCAGTAGTCACTACATCCTCAGGTGTTGTCCGCGGCTGCTCTGACATAAGCTGATCTAGAACATTCTGTGGAACTTGAATGATCTGATTCTGAGTATCTTCTGCAAAGATAGAGCTCTCCCCTTGCAGGGGATGCTCGGAATCTCCCCCTGAGTAATAGAACTCACTCTCGTGGAAAGTAACATCGGCTGTAACATGCAAGGTCTGAGTAGGAGAATGGAAACACTTATAGCCTTTTTGAGTGTCGGAATACCCCACAAAGACACAGCGGAGAGCACATGGATCAAGTTTACCACGCTGGTGTGGATATACCTGGATATAAGCAACACATCCAAATACACGCGGTTCGAGATTTGGTGTGGATGGCATGGTGAGGAGAGTGGTCAATGTCTGCATTGGAGTCTGATACTGGAGAGTACTTGATGGTGTTCTATTGATGAGGTAGGCAGCGGAACAAAGGGCCTCCCCCCAAAAATGATGAGGCATATGAGCCTCAAATAGAGAGGCACGGACAACTTCCAGGAGATGACGATTCTTACGTTCTGCTACACCATTCTGTTGTGGTGTATAGGCACATGTGGTTTGATGAACAATACCATGTTGGCTTAAAAAATTATGTAGATCGTTGTTGACGTACTCTCCTCCATTGTCCGACCTCAATGTTGTGATTTTCTTGTCAAATTGAGTAGCAACATATTGGTGAAATTGTTTGAATTTGGCGGTGACTTCGCTTTTCTGCTTCATGGGAAAAACCCAAGTCATCCTAGTGCAATCATCTATAAATGTCACAAACCATTTAAAACCACGAATAGTAAGAACTCTAGACGGACCCCAGACATCTGAATGGATAAGCATGAAAGGCATAGAACTTTTATTCAATCTTAATGGGTAAGAAACACGATGGCTTTTCGCCAAAACACAAGTTTCACAATGAAAGTCTGATGCAGCAAACTGAGAACATAAATCTGGAAATAAAAGTTTTAAATAACCAAAAGAAGCATGACCTAATCGTCTATGCCACAGCCAAATCTTCTTCATTCTGACGGACTCGTCTCCTCTCACATGATGTGCTTTACTCAATTTCTCACAGCAGTCATCTGTCAAGTCCAGATAATACAACTTCCCCCTCCTAGTACCACATCCAATCACGGCCCTGGTGAGAAGATCCTGAAACAGACAATACAATGGCCAAAAACACACAGTACAATTGAGGGAATCAATGATTTGAGGAACAGATAACAGATCATAGTCGAGTGAAGGAACAACCAAGATGTGATCGAGACTTAATGAAAATGTAAGAGATAGGGACCCTTCTCCCAAAACTGGGGAAGTGGTTCCATTTGCACTGGTAATATGTGTTTGGCTTGATGGTTTGGTAGAGTGCAATCCAGTGAAACTAGATGTCATGTGATCAGTAGCACCAGTGTCAAGAATCCATGATCTATTATAAGTAAGTGAAGATGTGCAGGAGGAAGTACCTGAGGTGGCCAAGGCCTTGGAGCCAGATGTACCTGATGGAGGTTCCGATGCAGTCTCTTGGGATGACTCCGTTGATGCGAATGAGGCTCTGCTCGAATCCCTCTTTCGCCCTTTGTGAACCCATCCTTCTGGATAACCAATGATCTCATAACAACCCTTAATTGTATGGTTATCTAAACCACACTTGGTACACTTCATTGGAGGCCGGTTACGAGTAGAGTCTGTTTTCTGGGTGGGTAACCGAGATTGCTTGTACCTTGCAGTGACCAAAGCTGTGGCATCGGATGAGGCACCAGCTTCAGACATGGTTCCCTGTCGGTTACTCTCTCTTTTAATATGTGCATATGCTGCCTCAAGTTCAGGTTTAGGCTCCATCCTCAAAATTTCTCCTCGAATTTGATCAAAAATATTGTCCAAACCTGCAAGAAAGATATAAACTCGGAGACGGTCAATTTCCTTGCGTCTAGTTTCAATATCTTCTGGATCCTTCATGTTACTTGGACTTAATTGATCAAGCTCTTGGAAAATCGCAGTGAGCTCACTGTAGTAATTGGCAACAGGTGCTCCATTCTGTGTCATCGTGAATGACCTTCTGTGTAGATCATAGATCTTTGCCTCATCTGAACCATCAGAGTATGTTTTCTTGATTGCATCCCAGACTTGCTTGGTTGTGTCATAACGGATAAACCGTTTCATCTGATCGGGTTTCATGGCATCGAATAACCAGCTCTTGACTTGGCAATCCGACGCACGCCATTTGTTGTATGTTGGATCTGTGGCCGCAGGTTGGGTCATATCACCTGTCAAGTGACCATGTTTCTCTCGTCCGGCAATCTTCATCTCTATGACTTGATGCCATAGAGAATAATTATGTTCATCCAATTTGATTCCAGTTGAGAAGTTGGAATTATCTCCTTGGATGGTGACAATCTGAGTGGTTGAATTGGATTTGCTGGAATCTTCTCCACTTGCCATAATGATGGCTCAATGGATGATGGACGATCTGGACTGGATGGATGATGGGAAAAAAATATTTCTCCTCCTTCGTCTGTCTCGATCTGGTTTCTGTTTTTCAAACAGAATGAACAGCGGCAATTTCTGCAAATGGGTCAGGTCAGAACCGACCCAAATCCAACCTGGACCTGGTTGGGAAGTTGGCTGGGCTTCACGAGTCACAGCGGCAGAAACAATTTCTGCAAATGGGTCAGGTCAGAACCGACCCAACAGACCCGAACCAAAAAACACCTTCTTCCTCCTTCGATACCACTGCGATCCTTCTTCCTCCTTCGATACCACTGCGATCTGTTCTGGTTCTGCAACCAAACCCAGCGCCTGTGACCGCTTCCTCTCCGGCGATGCAACGGCGTCGAGCGGACCAGCGGCGGAAGAGCTCCGGCGACCAGAGGCAGCGGCGGGAACCAGCGGGCGGCAACAGCAGACGCACAGCGCCTGTTTCTGTCTCGTTCTGGTTTCTTGATTCAGCCGAGCGTCCACGCAATCGACATGGAACATGTGCTTGCAAGCAGGAAGAATTCTACATGCATCTCCTTCTTTGAATTCCACCGAACAAATCCCACAATCCGAGTCGAGGCTTCTCTGATGTTTCTTCAGGCATATAATAATGATAATATAGAGAACAACTGCATCTGCACCCAGACTAATGTGAAAGTCCAATGCACCGGATTTAGCAGTATAGAGAAGGTGGACCCGGCCGTCTTTAGCAAGATCGACGATCAATATCGCCTTGTCAATAAGCCTATCGCTTATAGTTATCCTGTCAGCTCCGGCGAACACGCGGACGCGCAGGACGGATGCGCGCAGGCAGCTAGGACGGTGGGGACGTTGGAGCGGCAGGCGACCTCTGTCTTCTCCGGCGAACACGCGGCCTCGGCCTCTGTCTTCTCCGGCGAACACGGGACTCTTCTCTGTTTCGAGTTTCCTGCAGAAACTCAATCCGTGATCTCTGTTTTCTGCGTGTGGCCCAGCAGAGATCGGAAATGATCTCGGCGATGATCGGTGAGGGGAGGGCGGTAACAGCACAGCGACAGCGGCGATCGTCAAATGATCTGGTCGGATCCTCTGTTCGGTGAGGGCCAGATCTGGGCAGCAGGGCCTATCAAGCCTGATCAATTGCCACCAAATCTCCAGATGCCAAACAGCAATGGCGCGGTAGTGGTAAGGGTCAAAAAAAAAAAAAAAAAAAAAACAGATTGTCGACTGATCGCGTGTCTGGGCTTAATGACTGCGGGTGTGGAAGCACACTGATCGGATTTCACAATCGATCTCGTGTTAACTTCTAATGAAGATATGCATGCTTTGATACCATCTCAAATATGGGTTTAAAATTATATTGATTGATATAAATCATGTAGCAATACATTGGTTTATAAAGAGAAGTAAGAAAACTATTCTAGGAAACACTATATACAGAGGATCAATCTGATCCTGTAATTGATCCTATAATCTAGCATGATTGCATACTAATATGGTGTACAGCTCATTTGACACTAAGCACGGGTAACATAATTCATAATACTAAATCTTAAAATAATATAAAATGAAAATTGAGAAAATTAAAATATGCCGTGGCATTTATAATTCAAACGCCTCAAAAAGAAATCAATATAATTAGTAGTCTAGAGGGTATCCCTATTCCAAAAATAAATTAGTTATTTATTAATGATGATGCCAAAATAGGGTTTCGGACACCACCGGTCAAGTAATAAATGTAGTAAATGCAATAATTAAAGAAGAGAGAGAAGGGATTATAGTGGTTCGGTCAAAATGACCTACGTCCACGGTTGAAAGGCAGAGATTGCCTGTGGTGTTTTACTTCCTCAATGATTTCGGGTTACAAATTAGAGGAATACAAGAGTCGAAGTGAATGGGAAGATCTTCCTTTTTTCCAAGTGCTGGTGGGGCTCTTGATTTATAGTCTATCCTAACAGACGGAGACGCTCATCTGCAACGTTCGCCCTTGGAACCCTCGAACTGCCCTCGCGCTGGACGAAGCAGGTGAGGAACTGCCCCCGCGCTGGACGAGGCAGGTGAGATATTTATCCGCAGGACCTGGTAGGAGTGGGACTGCTTCCGAAGCGACGTGGCTGCCTTAACTTGGTCACTTCGTGGGCTTGGACCTGAGCTTCAGTGGATGGATTTAAACCTGGACTTCTCACGGACTGGGTCACTTGGCCTGACCTATCATCTAGTACTGGGTCATTTGGGCCTGACTCATCAATTAACTTTACATTTTGGAAAATAAATATCAAGTTACATCCACCTAAAGTAAAAGATAACCAATGTGAGAAAAAAAAAATGAGAAAATCAATATGGAAGAACACCAAAAAGAAGAATTAAGCAACATGTATGTTACTAAGGTAAACTAAAAAAAAGGGTTTTTGATGGTCTGCATTCTGTGATAGACTTTGATCTTCGTGGTCATTTTTGCCTCATTCAAGCCAGGCCCTTTTGGGTATGGTCATGCAGTGTTTTTTTTTTTTTTTTTCTCCTGTTACACTAACATATTCAGTGGTTTTTGTTTTCTGAGCTTAAAGCATTATTTCTCAATTATTTCTCAATAATTGTTGGCTAATTGTTCACCTTCAGGAACGTTCTCGGTGGTAGCATATTGAGTATGGACCAAGAGGTGAACTATTTTATAAAGTCTTATACAGCTGGAACATCAGAAACTATTTCACCATACCAAACAATGACAACTGAAACTGCAGAAATTGAAATCGTCAGTTGCCATTTTCCGTGGTAAATGATATCTATGTGGAGATAAAATGGTGTGGAAACTGATGAGCACAAAGTGCCCTTTAGGTAATCACAAGGAAACAAATGAGAATCTGAATTGGCATCCACTATAAAACATATTGATTAGCAGTTCTACATGTCTATTGATGTAGAATCTCTGATTGATTAGGCAGCTTTTGGATGGTTTGGACCAACTCAGTTTTGCATGAATTGCTAGGGATTAATAGGAAAGGAGTTTTGAGTATAAAAGAGGGGAAGAGTGATGTGGAGATCTAGATGGGACTGTCACTTTCCTAAAAATAAATTTACTAGAGAAGATAATTTTTTTTTTTTTTTTGAATAGTTAATAGAGGAAGATCATCTGTTGCCACCTTAGTATCTTTGCTTCAATCCAAACTTTTAGACCTCCCTATAGAAAGACATTTCTCAAGAATTCGTACCCATCAATATAAGGGTCTCCCAAGCTTAATTAATGGACTTGGACAAATTGACAAAAAGTTATAGTCAATGAGCCTTCTTAAGGTGAACGTTCCTGAAGTGTTTTGAGTACAGATGGGCAAGTCTAGCAGCAGAGCTTAGAAGTAGTGCAAGATTAGAAAGAGAGCGAGTGATGAATGAAGAGCGGATGAGTGGTAGGATTAGTCTATTTCCACTTTTAGTGCCGCTCCATGCTTCCCACGAGTGGAAGGAATGAAACTCCACAGTGAGGCCCGCCTACTGAAAATCCGAACGTAAATAAAAAGAACTCCATCCCCATGTATCTGATGTCCTCAAATCTTACCTGAATAGGTGTCGATCCCTCTGTTAGATTGGGCATATGATTCAGAATGCGACTAATTAATCTTATGAAATACTCACAGTGTTAATCATATTTCTTCTAAGGTCCTACTCTATTCCCTACCATACTCCCTTTCTAACATAAATTAGAACTAAAACATTCATATATCAGCATTGTTAATTAGACAAGAAGTTCTATCTTAGAACATAAATTCAGCAGCTTGATGCATACAAATCTAAACTAGAATTGGGCTCATTAAACTTTAGTTTTCTGGTGATTTGTGCTGGATCGTGGCATCGTTCGGTTGGGCTGGATGCAAGCTTCAACTGGGGCTGGTTTATGCTCTGCTGGCCAACATTTGAGATAGGCCTACTATGTTAACATGAATCATTTGTAACCTCTTATTTTGCACAAAGTTGAGCAGTCAATTATTCCAACCGTCGCATTTATGGCCTCTTAGGTACATATATATGTAATGAATGCTTAGAAGAAGTAAACCCTATAATACACATTTTAATGGTGATATCTAATTTCTTAATTCTGTACATGTTAATCAATGAGGACTCCTAGCTTCCAGGAGTTACAAGGTTGTATTTTTTTTAGATGTTGGAAAAGAATTCAATTCACAGTTCTCCCATTGATTCAGTGTATGGTCTAATAATCTCTTCCTAATAGAGCTCATAAGCCTCATGGAGTACCCATTAAACTTTTATTTAAGGGAGAACACAAACTATGAAAATTACTTTAATCCATTACATGTACAAAGTAAAGAAACCATGCACATGCATCTTAATCTTAAGGAGTGCTGACTCATTTTTATACTGCATAATAATCAATCTACGACGACCTCTATGATATCAGATTCTTTCATGTTATTTGCGAGCACTCCTGATTGGTGGTTAGCTGTTGATGATTCAGCAGTTTCTGCACTCGGAGCACCATCCTGATCATGAATCTCTTGTGAAGATAGGAATGGCTTGCTTGGCATTTGCAAATCTTCTAAATTCCCCTCTAGCATTTCGACAACCCTGCCCATAGAAGGACGATCTGTAGGCTTCATCTGTATACACCATAGTGCGACTATACTCAACTTCTTCGCTATATCTTTTTCCTCATCAGTAGCACACATCATTTCCATATCCTTTCCCTGATGGAGTTGATTATAAATCCATAATGGGAAATAAATTTGACTTGAACGGTCGGCAAATGCATCAATATTTTTCCTTTTCCCTGCAATTTCCATCAAAAGCATCCCAAAACTATACACATCAGACTTATAGGAAACACCACCAAGGTTTTTATAAAATAGTTCTGGGGCCATATATCCTATAGTTCCTCTTGCAGCTGTAACCGATACTAAGCTCTCTTCTGTTGGATAGAACTTTGCTAGCCCGAAGTCAGAAACTTTTGGGGTGAACTTCTCATCGAGGAGGATGTTGTGAGGCTTGATGTCGAAATGCAGAATCCGCATATCACATCCTTGATGAAGATATTCAATCCCACGAGCTATTCCTAGTGCAATTTGGTGCATCTCATTCCAAGACAAAGAATTTCTGTTTTCCTCTGTGAAGATGTATTTTTCTAGAGACCCATTAGGCATGAACTCATAAATAAGAGCCCTTTTTGACCCCTCGGAGCAAAACCCAAGCAGTCTTACCACATTGACATGGTGTATCCTTCCTATTGTGGCCACTTCATTGATAAAATCTTGGCCATTACCCTTAGAGGTCTTTAACATCTTTATTGCAACAAGACAACCAGTAGATAACTTTCCTTTGCAAACAGAGCCAAAGCCTCCTTCGCCTAATTTTTCTTTAAAGTTCTTTGTTATCTTCTTAACGTGAGAGTAAGAGTATCTTCTCAGCATCTGGTACCTATAAGTGCTTAGGAATTCTTCAACGGTTGTATCCATCCATATATGCTTCTTTCGTAATTTATACACCAGAAATATTGAAAAGCAGAGTATCCCAATTGTTGTTCTCGCAAGTAAATACATATCTTCAACACAAAATCACATGCAAGTGCGTGTGTTAGATTTTCTAAAATGATCATGTTCCTTATTCATAAAATACACAGGAAATGCATGGATCATATATGTGCCAGTGCTACATGTATAAGATGGTCTTACCAATGTACCCGCTAAAGAGAAAGTCTACGATTTCTGCATTGTAAGCCATGAAAGAAAGCAGAATCAAAGTTTGCAATGCGGAGATGAAAAGTAAACAAGAATGAAATCTAACGCATGCATATAAGAATTATTAAAGAGAACCATATATGCTTCATATGTAATAAATATGCAAATGACTATTTATTTTGTTTATATGTATTAATAAGAATGGCCGTCATGCAATGAAATTTATTTGAGAGGTCCTTACCAAAATGCCCGTAGAACACGTAGTTAACAACTATCCAGAAATCTAAGAAGAAATTAAAATCAAACAAGAAAAAACAAAATCAGAAAATGAAAAATATAGATGAGAAAGAGATGCTAATTACCCAACATCTGGAGTTATTATTACATCTTTAAGGTACCCGCCCAGAGCTTTCAAAAAACCTGCATGGTGGTATTCAAGAAATTCAGTCAAAATATAAATAAACAATTCTTGGCTGTAAGATAAGTGGCAAAAACATTTTATTCGAATAATTGGGAAAATCGAAACGGATTTCTGCCAAAGCATGGAAGTCCCAAAGTGTTGTTTTCCACACGAATAATTCCAGACAAGGAGGAACTTACACTTATGCCACTTGGATGATCTTTTACAAGATACTAAGCAAGATTGCCATGTATAGATCATTGTAATTATGTTGCACCCCCTCCCTTTCAAGCAATCCTCTGCTATAGTGTCGGAGCAGCCTTTGTAGAACCATTTAACTTGGAAACCCCTCATCAGAATACTCACAATCTGAGAGTATGTGGTAGCAGTCTCGTTATGAGCAAATGATGCGGGGATTTTCATCACAACCTTGCAGGAGGTGTTGAGACGGTGAATTGATATGGAATTACTCGAGATGGCATACAGATATGGAGGATGCAGAGGAGAAGAGCTTAGGCTGCATGGGGCAGCTGGTACATATGCTGGATCCTTTACTGGAACCAAGCAATTCACATACACAACTCTATTCGATAAGCCAATTCCTCTGGAAACTGGGTAATACAGTGACCATTCTTCTGTTGAAGAGAGGACTGTGGGGAAAGAATAAGAACCATTAGAGAGGAAGGAAGAGCAATTTTCTCTTTGTAGAACAGAATCGACGAGCCACATCGATCCATGGTTACTTCCATAGTTACTGTAATCATACGAGATGTTCATAACATAGTATGGCCTCTCCTTGACATATAAAATGGCTCGGTGTCTCTTGCACGTGAGATTGTAGACTGGCTTGGGGCCAGGACATTCGGTTTTAGGAGATTGTTCCAAGCCAAAAGGGTAGCTAATGTCGGCAAGAGTTCCACAGGAAGCGTGGCAGTCTTGCATCTGAGCCTCAGAATTGCATTTGATGGCCGCTAAGAGGAGGAGCAGGAGGAGGAAGAAGAAGAATCCAGCTGAGTACATTGTAGTAGTCTTTATCTATCTGTAATCATTTAGGTCTGCCGAGCCTTAACCCTTTCACTTGTTTATATGGCAAAAATTTCTCTATTAACTTTCTTTGTTGATATAAATTCTTGTGCTTTTTTCACATTTAAATATTAAAACGGAAGCAGTTGCAAATTGGGATAGACCCAAAAGGGACAAACGGGAGTAATCTAGTCATGAGGTAGACCCTTAAACCCTGTGGGTTATTACTGCTGATTTCAAACACTGTTAATTTGGCTAGTAAGAGAGAGATCTATCGATGCCATCTTCCAACATTGAAACTTCCTTCCTGCCTTTTCAAGTCATGTCAACAAACATCCAACTAGTCTAGTATGGGGGAGAGTAAAAAACTAATTAACGCAGGTGATATTATAGGATTATCCAATAAAGTCATATCTTTTATGCAGCATCAAAAAAAAAAATTTATTTAAATAATATAAAATAAAAAATGGTAGTAAGATATGTATTTAACTTTTATAAAATTAGATTTTTATATTAGATAAAAAGAAAATTTAATGCTTGTATACTCTTAAAAGACACAAGATAACATGAAAAAGTCCTCAAAAGGCAAAAAATCAAAAATTATGAAAAAACTTATACTCTTCCAAAATAACAAAAAACAAAAAAAAAAGTTTTTACTCTTAATTCCCTTTGCTTTTTTTCTTCTCTTATTTTGATTCTTAATTTTATTTCATTCCACTCCACCCTACAAACAAGAGTTTTATACCTAATGTTTGAAGTCAAGTGGAAAATTCTGCATCCGATTATTGTTCAAAGGCTTTTTTTTTTTTTTATGTAACACTTGTTTTCATAGAAAGGAGTTTTATTCAAGATCTAGGAGAACTAGCTTCTTCTCTGACGTTTTTGACAAAAACGATTTTTTTTTTTTTTTGTTGTAATATATTTAAAGTCTCTTTTCCTGACTTCAATAGTATTGTACCTGTATCTGTATGATATAAAAACAGCGAAGGGGAAAGTAATCTGGCCTGCTCATCTTTCCATTCCCTTTCATTTGTAATCGTAAAAGAAAGAAATGGGCAGCTTAGAGCAGAGCATTTTCTTCCTCCTCCCTCTTTCTTTTATGATTGTTTCCTCCCTTTCCCACTCCGACTCTTGCAAGCCTGACCGCTGCTCATGGGATGGTCCTCTCATCAGATTCCCCTTCAGAATCAATGATACTCGTCGTCAGCCTGAACGCTGTGGCTATCCAGGGTTCGATCTCTTTTGCAAGGACAATCACACCTACATTCACTTCCCTTACTTGGAACGTAGATATGTTCTAGTAGAGAAAATAGATTACGAGATGCAGAGACTAACCATTGCGGACCACAGAAACTGCCTATGGGGACTCCTCTTCAACAGTCCCAATTTCCCTCCTTCTATTGTATCCCAATATAATTCGACTATTCACACACTTGTTAATTGTTCAAAAAATGTTGATTTCTATTACTCTAATGCTTTTCCTATCCCTTGCCTGAGTGATGCAGAACATGATGCTTTCGTCGTCTCTGGTAATGAAAGCGTGGGTAATTTGCCAGTATCTTGCCAGACAATAAAGAGCATTTCAGTTCCAAGACTATATCCTTTTAATCTTAAAACTCCACCGTCAAGTGAGGATCATACTTCTTTTATGTCAGATTGGTTGCGCTATCATTACTCAACATCGGACCAGGATCTCCATGATCTGGTGTGGTACGTGCCCGGATGCATCGGCTGTGAACGGAGTGCAGGAATGGAGTGCAGATACAAGGGCGATAACAGCAATGACACTCTCTGCTGCCCTAAACAAGGTATTATCATTTAGCACTTGTACACACACAAGGCACATATAATAGGCAGGACATATCTCTCTCTCTCTAAATATATTCATGTAGCTTGGAGAAAAATCTAACAAAAACTGTATTTAATAGTTGAGTTTATTCTTTGGTTACATATAAAATTGCAATTGAGAAGGACGTGAAATAATGTGCTTCGAACAGCTTTCACACACATACAAAGTATTTTGAGAAATTGAATGTATATTTGATTTTTTTTTTTTTTTTTTTTGGGTGTATAGTATACTCTTCAAATTAGACTTGTGAGGTTGTGCCTAATGGGTTCAATTTGATTTCAAATTTATATTTTCTTAAATATCTTAAAAGAATGAGTTTTTTTTTTTTTTTTTTTTTTTTTTTTTTCAGAATGAATTGTATTGCTTTTAGAGTTTATATTTTTAAATATCTTGCAAAAATTAAGACTAACTGGTATCAAACTGACCTAACCGTATCTGTGATGGCCTGGGTTTGGTATCACATGTGAGGTCTGGACATACCTTGGTTCATATCAAACCCGACATGTAGCCTGTAGCCAACCCTTCCTACCATCTGATGGTAACAATTGGTTAAATGCAAGAGAAGAAGACTGAAAAATACAGTTCTGAACACAGACGCAGAGGAATAACATAATGTTTGGATATGATCTTTAGATGTTTCTATGTATTAAATTACATAAACTTCTGTTTAGTCTTCTGTATTTCTTCTTAGCCTTCTAAAACCTAAATTAGATGGCTGGCTTCTAAAACTTGAACTCTGCTGATTTTGACCTTGCATCGTTCTTGCAGGCTGGCTAGCAGAGCATGTAATTATAGGTAGATCCCTCTTTCTCATGTTAATGGCTAAATTGATGATTTTGCTTCCAATTGTTGGTGACTTTCATTTTCACTATCATCTGCAGTTACATGTATAGGCTCGTTTCTTCTCCTAACAACTCTGGTGATTACCATTAAGTTCTTCTGGTCTTGGAACTCAAATAGAAAGCTGGATTTTGAAAACCAAATCAAGGTTGACAAATTTCTAGAAAACTACAAGTATCTCAAGCCCGCGAGATATACTTATGCTGATTTGAAACAAATGACTGGTCAGTTCAAACAAACTTTAGGCCAAGGAGGTTATGGTAGTGTCTTCAAAGGAATGCTTTCAAATGGGACCCTCGTTGCTGTAAAGGTTCTCAAAAATCTTGATGTTGATGGCGAAGAGTTCATCAATGAAGTGGGAACTATGGGTAAGATTCACCATGTCAATGTAGTGCGGCTTTTGGGCTTTTGTGCTGATAGATTGAAGCGGGCACTTGTGTATGAATTCATGCCAAATGAATCATTAGAGAAATACATTTTTCCTAGAAACACCAATGACCATTTTCTTGGATGGGAGAAACTTCAAAAAATTGCGATTGGCATTGCTAAAGGAATAGAATATCTTCACCAAGGATGTGATCAACGCATTCTTCATTTTGATATTAAGCCTCACAATATTCTCCTTGACAAGAACTTCAATCCAAAGATCTCTGATTTTGGGTTGGCAAAGCTATGCTCCAAGGGGCAAAGTGTGGTCTCCATGACTCATGCTAGAGGAACCATGGGTTACATTGCTCCTGAGGTTTTTTCAAGAAACTTCGGAAATGTCTCCTCCAAGTCAGATGTATATAGTTATGGGATGTTGTTACTAGAAATGGTTGGTGGAAGGAAAAACATTGATATTACTGTGGAAAACACAAGCCAGGTATATTTCCCAGAATGGATCTATAATCGCCTACGTCAAGGGGATGATATGGGACTGAAGCTTGAAACAAATGAAGATTCAAACATAGCAAAAAAATTAACAATTGTGGCACTTTGGTGCATACAGTGGTACCCAGTGGATCGTCCTTCTATGAGAAACGCGGTCCAAATGTTGGAAGGAAGCATGGAGAGCTTGACGGTGCCTCCTGATCCTTTTGTTTCTTCAGCTTCAGCAGATACAGATACAAACAATATTCGTCCTACAAATTTGCCTGCAATACCTGAATAAGTGCAATGAAAAGCAAGTTTGTGTCTTGATTTCAAGCTCTTAATGGTTGAAATATAAAGTTTACTCAAAATGGTTGGAAGAAAGAAAAATATTAATCTTGTCCTGTATTTGTATCTTGCAACCTGGAGACTCTATTTCTCCTCGTGAATGGAGATGCTTGTATGTAATAAACTACATTTCTAGTTAATGCATTTACATGATCTGCACAAAGGTTTCTCATCCATGAGTCAATTATATGAAGTTCGATATTGGGCTATTTATTGTTACATTGAAATTTTATCACAATATATTGAAGTCCTATTTCCCTAATTCTTATTTGTTTGGCAAGATTTCACAAAAAAACAAATAGCAAGTGTAAGTGCCTAAAAATTACGGGCTTGGAATCAGGGATTAGGACCCCTGTTTTAGGAAGTCTCGACGAAGATTGACGTGGCTCCGACCGGACCTGAAAAAAGGAAGAGAGGAAGTAAGTCAGAAGACCCTGGCTGTGGGCAGCACAAGGCTCTCCGATGCCTAAGTTAGTAAATGGTCTGAGCAGTAGGATAGAGATAAGGGAGAAGAGAGACAGAGTAACAGCTCTCTGGTTGTGGTGTGCATACCTGTAATGGAGATGGAGCTTCTATTTATAGGTGAGAGGGGGTTGACTTGCATGGGCGAGCCCCATGATGGGTTTTGCCACTCGAGTGGCCTTGTCCACTCAGCCCATACTTCATTAAATAGCAGTCTGATTAGCCCATTGCGCATTAAATGCAGGTCTAATCGGGCCTTACCTCATCTGACTTTTGGGCCTAGTCCATCGGGCCTGGCTTAAGGCCATGCTTTGATGGGACATGGCTACTGGATGCCACGCTGTCAGGGATAAGAGGTGGCCATGATGGCTTTGTCAGTTCCAGCTGGACACTCTTGAGAGGACAGCTGTTACCGCTCATCTCGGCTAAGGTTCTGGCTCTGGCGCCGAACTGAGTAGCCGAAGTGGAGGCTTTGTATTAAGGTCGGGGTGCCCGAGACCAGAGACGGTCATGAGTTTGGATAACAGATGAGCAACATTTGCCGAGATCAAGGCGCCATTAATGGGCATAAGCGTTGAAGTTAGCATAACTTCGGCACTTTGGGAGACGTCCCCACACAATTGCCCCTAGCTTCTGGCCTTACGGAGCTCGCCAGCTCGGTGAGGTCGAGAGCTATAAGACATGATATCCTTCGGGGATAGAGTTCGCCTTGGTTCCGATCGCTGGCGCTTGGCCTTCCTCCGCCGTCGCTCTGAATGACGGGGGTAATAAATGACGCTTGCTAATCAACGCCGAAGACATATTGTCGGCTCTACGTGTCATCTCCTGATTAGTTGTCCAATCGCCTCGATGGCGCATGCGCCGCTTTGTCAGGGACGCATTCAATGATTGAAATGATGTGCGCGGAGCCCCAGAGAGCGTCTAGCACGCGCCTCTAGGGTTTCTGAGGAGGGGATCGCTCCCCCTTCCCCTATTTATAGGGTCATCAAGGTTTCCTTCTTCCTTATTGTCATTCTGAACCGGAGAAGACGAAATCGCTGCGAGAGAACTCTGCCTAAGAAAAGGGGTGCTGCCGAGATCGAGCTCTTGCTAGTCTGTACTCCAGTTCTACCTTAGTAAGTTCATCTTCCCCTGCCTTTTCCCGTAGGTTTTGGGTCTAGGGTTTCTTCTTGCTTTTAGATTCGGGTAGAGATGGGTATTTACAGTCATTGGTTAGAGGGTGAGGCGGCGATTGAGGGATTTAGGTCAACATTTAAGACCCTCGCCGACGTCCAAGTCAGGGGGGCTGATCCTAATGGTATCAACCTCCGTGACTTTTCGGGAGGCTGGATGCCTTTTCCGCTGGTGGCTGTGACTGAAGGTGGGGTTCGTTTCCTCCTTCATCCCCTTCTGAGGAGGTGCCTTAGTCAGTGGTGCCTCTGCCCTTACCAGTTGCTGCCCAATGTCTTCAAGATCGTGATGGGCACGGCCAAGCTGAACGAGGTCCTAGGCATCGACCTCGGCGTCTTCGATATTGAGGACGTCTACGACATATGCAAGTTGGAGATGCCTACTATCTCCGGGCTAAGCCACGTCGAGAGGGCTTTGTTCGCTACCTGGAGGACTCAAGTAAATACGCTGGGGACGATCTCCTGTATGTCTCGGGTAACTGGGAGTTCGGCGTAGCCCACACTGATAGAGCCTACCGAGTCCCCCACCACTTCAGGAATATTCCAAGTAAATACCATCTCCGTTTCTTTGTTCATATTCCATATGCTTTTTCCTTTTCTATCTTGCCGTACTGATATCTCTGCTTGCTATGCAACTACTAAGGAGAGGAAGCGGGTTGCTCGATATATCTGGGCGAAGAACGAAACTTGGCTCCGACAAGTCAAGCGGTACAACGATCACGAGGGCAGGGCAGCTTGGTCGCTGTTAGGGTACCAGTCGAAGTACCGTGGATACATAAAGGGCACAACCAAGCCGTGCCGAGAAGGAAGTCCAGACAGAACTGAGCCCGAGGTCGAGAGGAGGAAGGTGGCCAAGCTCGAGGCTTCCGTGCAGAGGCTGATAGACGATTTCGAGGCCAAGCTTCAGGCTGAATCGAAGAGGGCCGATGAAGCCGAGGCCAGGCTCGAATCTGAGTGCGACACTGTCTTATGTAATGAACGAAAATTCAATATAATTGAAGTTTTCTTTGGCTAATGACTAGGTCATTTTTCTTGTTATGCATGTTTTTGCTTTCCCAACATTTTGCACAAGTGTATGAGTTCGGTAGGGGTAGGTACTTTGTTTTCCCAATATTTTGCGCAAGTATGTGAGCTCGGTAAGGGTAGGCGCCGAGCTGCCCCCAGACTAGCCCGGGATTATATTGTTAGGGTTGCTGCCCATCAGTAGATATGCAAGTAGTGCGCCAGCAATCTGGCATGAGAGTGTCGAGATGCGCTTATCGCACAAAATAGGGCGATCCCTCTGGCTCTTCACCAGGGGCCGTGCTGGCTATCTGGCACGAGGGCCGAGATGCGCTTATCGCACGAAATAGGGCGATCCCTCTGGCTCTTCACCAGGGGCCGTGCTGGCTATCTGGCACGAGGGCCGAGATGCGCTTATCGCACGAAATGGAGTGATCCCTCTGGCTCTTCACCAGGGGCCGTGCTGGCTATCTGGCACGATGGCCGAGATGCGCTTATTGCACGAAATGGAGTGATCCCTCTGGCTCTTCACCAGGGGCCGTGCTGGCTATCTGGCACGAGGGCCGAGATGCGCTTATCGCACGAAATGGAGTGATCCCTCTGGCTCTTCACCAGGGGCCGTGCTGGCTATCTGGCACGAGAGCCGAGATGCGCTTATCGCACGAAATGGAGTTATTTCTGCCGAGCTGGAGAGGGTGAAGTCATTCCTTTGCCGATTTTATTTCCGAAGCTAAGATGACCCTGCGCGCTGCTGCCAAACTGGAGAGTGGTGTTTTTGCCCGAGGTCTTTGACTTAGAAAAGGAAAAGAAATCTCTGAGAAGAAATCGTCTTCATTGATTTGCACAATCTGAGTACATTTCAAAAGTAAAACTTTTTGAGGTGCGAGGCATTCCACGGTCGCGGGAGTTGCTTTCCATCCATATCCTTGAGTTTGTATGCGGACCGGCCAGCAGTCGAGACTACTTTGAATGGGCCGCGCCAGTTCGGCGCTAGCTTGCCTTGGTTCAGATCCTTGTCCGCTGGTAGTGCCTTCTTCAGGACCAGTTCGCCAATGGAGGATTTCCTTTCCCGGACTCTTTGGTTGTAATCTTTCGCCAGCCGTTGCTGATAGGCAGCCAAGCGGATGGTCGCTGCTTCTCTGCGCTCTTCGGCCAGGTCCAACTCTAGGGTCAGGTTCTTCTCGTTCTGGCCTTTGTTAAAAAGTTCGGATCTCAGGGTTGGAAGGCCGATCTCGAGCGGGATCACGGCTTCCATCCCATATGCCAAGGAGAACGGTGTTGCCAAAGTGGAACGCCTCGGGGGTAGTCCTATACGCCTATAGGACACTAGGAAGCTCTTCCACCCACCTCCCTTTGGCCCGGTCGAGTCTCTTTTTGAGTCCGTCGAGGACCACTTTGTTGGAGATCTCGGCTTGGCCGTTGCTCTGGGGATAGGCTGGAGTCGAATAATGATTCCTGATACCGAGCTCCTGGCAGAAGTTTTTGAAGAGGCTGGAGTCGAATTGGGTCCCGTTGTCCGAGACCAAGATTCGCGGGATGCCGAACCTCGTGATAATGTTTTTCCACACAAAGATTTTGGAGTCTCGCTCGGTGATGGAAGACAATGCTTCTGCCTCTATCCATTTGGTGAAGTAATCAGTGGCCACTATCAGCCACCTCTTATTCCCCGGAGCTCGGTGGAGAGGTCCCACGATGTCCATCCCCCATTGGGCGAAGGGCCATGGGCTGGAGAGCGGGCTTAAATCCTGCGCAGGTTGATGGAGAGTGTGTGAGAACTTCTGGCATTTTTCACACTTCCTGGCGTACATATGTGCATCCTTCTGCATGTACGGCCACCAGTATCCTTGGCTGATAGCCCGGTATGCCAGTGACCGTCCTCCGATGTGACTCCCGCAGATGCCTTCGTGTATTTCGAAGAGGAAATCTTCAACTCGGCTTGGGTGGACGCACTGGAGATAAGGGCCTGTGAACGACTTCCTGTAGAGCTTTCCTTCTGGAGAGAGCCAGAACCGGGCTGCTCTCAGTCTGATCTTGTGAGCTTGACCTTTGTCTTCAGGGAGTTGGTCATCCTTGAGGTATGAGATGATAGGGTCCATCCAACTTGGGCCGAGATCAATGCACATAACTTGCCGAGGTGAACGAAGCTCTATGCTTGGTGATGCCAATGATCCTACTTCCACAGTCCTTTTCCTTCTAGCTTCGACGGCGGAAACTAGATTGGCTAGCGCGTCGGCGTGTGAGTTGGAATCTCTACCGATCTGTCTGACTTCTGCTTCTGGGAATTGAGAGAGGAGCTTCTTGGCGAGGGTCAAGTAGGCCGCCATTCTATCGTCGCGAGCCTGGTAATCTCCGTTGAGCTGGCTTGTCATCAACTGTAAGTCGCTGAAGACCACCAGTTGTTGAGCGCCGAGGATCTTGGCGCTGTTCAACCCTGCTATCAACGCCTCGTACTCCGCCTCATTGTTCGATGCTTTGAAGTCAAGTGTCAGGGCCTGCTCGATGACTAGTCCTTCTGGAGACTGAAGAACTATGCCAGCGCCGACCCTCCTGGAGGTAGAGGATCCGTCAACGAAGGCCTTCCAAGCCGAATCACGGAACGTATTCCGAGATTGGTCGTAATCAGTCCCCGAGACTCCGTCCTCATGCCCTTTGCCTCCCAGTTCGGCGTCGAGTGGGCTCGGCTCCGAATTTGGGGAGGCGAACTCCACGATAAAGTCGGCCAAAATTTGCGCTTTGATTGCTGTCCTCGGTTGGTACTGGATGTCGTACTATCTCAACTCCACTGCCCATCTCAAAACTCGTCTGGAGAAATCAGCTTTCCGGAAGACAGACTTGAGCTGGTGCTCTGTGACCACCACTATAGTGTGGGTCTGGAAGTAGTGCGATAGTTTGCGAGAGGCACTGACGAGGGCCAGTGCGAGCTTTTCCATCTGCAGGTATCTGGTCTTGGAGTCGAGGAGGATCTTGCTCATGTAGTAAATGGGCTTCTGTTGCCCGTCTTCTTCCCTGACTAGGACCGAGCTCACAGCATGATCCGAGACCGCCAAGTACAAGTACAGCGCTTCTCCTTTCTTCGGGGTTGACAGCAATGGGGGTGAGGCTAGGTAAGCTTTGAGCTCTTGGAGAGCCGAGTCGCACTCCAGGGTCCATTCGAACTTCAAGTTCTTCTTCAGTAGCTGAAAGAAGGGACGGCATTTGTCGGAGGACTTGCTGATGAAGCGGTTGAGTGCGGCAGCCATGCCAGTGAGCCTTTGGACCTGCTTCATCGTCAACAGGCTTTGGATGCCCAGGATTTCCGAAATCTGATCTGGGTTTGCCTCGATGCCCCGTCTCGTGACTAGGCTTCCTAGGAACTTGCCGGAGCCGACTCCGAAGGCACACTTGGAGGCGTTCAGCTTCAATCTGAACCTCTGGAGGACGTCGGACACCTGGCCGAGGTCCGTCAGGTGGTCTTGGGACTGTTTGGACTTGACAACCATGTCATCGATGTAGACTTCCACTGTTTTGCCGAGCTGGTCTCGGAACATCTTGGTGACCAACCTCTGGTAGGTTGCTCCTGCATTTTTCAATCCGAAAGGCATCACCTTGTAGCAGTAGATCCCCCTGGGAGTGATAAACGCCATTTTCTCCTCGTCCGGCCCATACATCAGTATCTGGTGATAGCCGCGGTAGGCGTCAAGGAAGCTCATCCGGTTGTGGCCGGCGGTGGCATCAATCATCTGGTCGATCTTTGGGAGTGGAAAGCAGTCTTTGGGGTAGGCCCTGTTAAGGTCAGTGAAGTCGATGCAGACTCTCCACTTCCCAGTCTTCTTCTTCACCACTACGGTGTTTGCCAAACATGTCGGGTACTGAACCTCCCTGATGGCGCCTGCTTCCAGCAATTTCCCCATTTCCTCGACCACGGCTGCCGACTGCTCTATTCCCGACCTGCGCGCCTTCTGCACCACAGGCTTGAATTGGGGGTCCACGTTCAGCTTGTGGCTCATGATCTCGGGGTCTACGCCAGGCATCTCTTGCGGGGTCCAAGCAAAGACCTCTCTGTTTTACAACAGGAAGCTAAGCAGTTCTGACCTCTCGAGTTTGGTGAGTTGACTCCCAAGCAGGAAGTATCTCTCGGGGTCATTGGGGTCGATCCTGACTTCAGTAAGATCTTCAATGCTCTTCTCTTCTGGGTCGCGACCAACTTTATCCAGTTCGGCCTCCAGTTCGGCCATGTGTACTCGCTTCGGCTCCTCCTCTCCAGGCGTGACGGGCATCATGCACCGTCTGGCCATCTGCTGGTCGCCCTTGACCGTGACCACCTCGAGCTTCCCGTCCCTTTCCAAAGGGAACTTGAGCTTCTGATGGTAGGAGGAGGGAACAGCTTCTATCTGATGCAACCAAGTCCTCCCCACTATAGCGTTGTAGGAGGACGGCGCATCCACGACGAGGAAGTCAGCCATCACTGAGGCGCCTTCGACTTGGACTCTGAGGGAGACTCTTCCCTTTGGGTATACGGGCTTTGCGCTGAACCCTATCAGGGGAGTACGCGCTTCTTGTAGATCTTCCTCGGTGAGCCCCATCTTTGTAAAGTAGTCAAAGTAAAGGATCTCGAATGAACTGCCGGGGTCGACGAGAATCCTCTGCACCTTGCAGCTTTTTAGCTTCAGGGTCACAATCAACGGGTCGTTGTGGGGGAGCTGGACTCCCTCAAGGTCCTCGTTTGAGAACCAGATCTTCTGCCTTTCCTTCCGTGCCTTCTTAGAGGCAGGCTCGAGCTCGGCCGTCATCACCTGTTTCCCATGGGAGGCCCTCCTGGCCTCGGCACGGGCCTAGTTGCCCCCCATCTTAGCGGGGGCCAGGTGAATGACATTTATGATCCTCTCCGACTCCTCGCTGTCTGGATTCTCCTCCGCTCGGCGCTGAGGTCGTTCGTTGCCCCTGCTGTCAGCTCCCTTGATGTACTCCTTTAGGTGCCCATCCTTGATGAGCCTCTCAAGATGGGATTTGAGACTGAAGCAGTCCTCAGTTTGATGCCCGTTCTGCTTGTGGTAAGCACAGAACCTATTTTGGTCTCTCCTGGAGGAGTCGCCCTGCATGGGCTGTGGCCACTTAAAGTATGGCCTCCCCTGGATCTTGTCCAGTATCTTGTCGATCGGCTCTCTGTAGACCGTATAGACTGTCTCCTGCGAGGTGTAGGACAGTTTGGATCTCTTGCCTCCTCCCGAGGTGTGAGTCTGGGCCGACCCAGGGGCCGCCCGAATGATGGTCTCGGCTCGTCTCTTCTCTGCGGAATGCCTTATTTGTCCCTGTTAGAGGGTCGATCCTCTTGCCGAGACCGGTCTCGCCGCCACTGACTGTCCTCCTGTCGCGGCTGCTCCTCCTGCCGCGATCGACTCTCCTGTCGAGACCGGTTCTTTGTGACGCCGAAACTCTCATTGGCCCGCACCTCGTCTTCTTCTTGCTCGATATACTTGTTCACCCTGGCCATCAGGGCTGTCACGGAGGGCACGGGATTTCGAACGAGCTTTTTCCGGAGCTCACACCCTGGTAGGAGAGCGTGCTAGAAGGATCTGATCGCCACCTCTTCAGAAGAGTGGTCGACTTGGCTGTACACCGTCTAGAACCTCTTCGCGAATTGGGTGACGCTCTCATTCCACCTCATTCTGAGGGCCATGATATCTCTGTCAGTCTTCGGGATGACTCTGTGCGCCTGGAACTTTCCCAAGAAGGAATCCCGCAACTGGCGCCAGCTCGTGATCGATCCCTCCGGGAGTGCGCAAAACCACTTGAGGGGGAGATCTCCCAGGCTGGAAGAGAAGACCCTGCAGTTGAGGTGTCCGACGTCCCCCCAAACGGACAGCTTTTGGGTAAAGTGCCGGAGATGCGCTGCCGGGTCCGAGGTTCCGTCATAGAGGATGAACCTCGGAACTCTGAACTTCTTCGGGAGGGGATACTCATTTATTTCTCGGGAGAAGGGGGACGAGTCGAGGCCGGCAAAGTCGGGGACGTCCGGCTGGTCCCGAACGAATCTGGCCTTCCCCATATTGCGCTGGATTGCCTGTTTGACCAGCTGGTCAATTAGCGCCTTCTGATCACCAACTTCTTATTTCGGCGTCAACCTCCTCTCAGTGTGATTATTGCAGGAGCTCTCAGCGCGACTCCGTTCGCCGCTTTTATCGTTCAAGTGCTCTCTTAAGTCTCTGTCGGTAACAGGATCCTTTCTGCCTTTGGGGTTATCGCCCACGGGGGCTGTCCCCTTCTCTCGGAGCTGTTGTCTGAGCTGGCGGATCAGGTCGTCCTTCTCCTGGATGACAAGGTTCTGAGCCCTGATTGCCGCCTGGGCGGGGTTTGCCTCTGTCGTCTTCATAGTTGGTCCGGCGGTCGGACCGGCATGATCCCTCCACCGCCGGGCTTTTGCCCTTCGAAAGACGCTCCTGCATGGGAGCATTTCGCCATGGTGGGTTTGCCACCTCTAATGGAGACGACGCAGACTCGGTGTGGTAGCTTTCCACGACTGCGGTCTCCTCTCTTGCGTTGGGTCCTTCTGGATGGAATATGAACGGCAATGGTCCAGGAAGAACCAGTGGCCCTAGAGGAAGGGACTTCAGATGCTCTCTACCTCTCTTGTTTCTCGGAGACATGGCGACTGGAAAGATCTTAGGTTTGGGTTAGTACTTTCCCACAGACGGCGCCAATTGTAAGTGCCTAAAAATTACGGGCTTGGAATCAGGGATTAGGACCCCTGTTTTAAAAAGTCTCGACGAAGATTGACGTGGCTCCGACCGGACCTGAAAAAGGAAGAGAGGAAGCAAGTCAGAGGACTCTGGCTGTGGGCAGCACAAGGCTCTCCGATGCCTAAGTCAGTAAATGGTCTGAGCAGTAGGGCAGAGATAAGGGAGAAGAGAGACAGAGTAACAGCTCTCTAGTTGTGGTGTGCATACCTGTAATGGAGATGGAGCTTCTATTTATAGGTGAGGGGGTTGACTTGCATGGGCGAGCCCCATGATGGGTTTTGCCACTCGAGTGGCCTTGTCCACTCAGCCCATACTTCATTAAATGGCAGTCCGATCAGCCCATTGCGCATTAAATGCAGGTCTAATCGGGCCTTACCTCATCTGACTTTTGGGCCTAGTCCCATCGGGCCTGGCTTGAGGCCATGCTTTGATGGGACGTGGCTACTGGATGCCACGCTGTAAGGGATAAGAGGTGGCCATGATGGCTTTGTCAGTTCCAGCTGGACACTCTTGAGAGGACAGCTGTTACCGCTCATCTCGGCTAAGGTGCTGGCTCTGGCGCCGAACTGAGTAGCCGAAGTGGAGGCTTTGTATTGAGGTCGGGGTGCCCGAGACCAGAGACGGTCATGAGTTCGGATAACAGATGAGCAGCGTTTGCCGAGATCAGGACGCCATTAATGGGCTTAAGCGTTGAAGTTAGCATAACCTCGGCACTTCGGGAGACGTCCCCACACAGAAAGAAACAAAAAAAAAAAAAAAACAAAGGGTAGCTAGGGATTGGAGTCGGGGGTCAAAGGTGATATAGGGGACGATCAAATCTATGCCTTTGATAGGGAATATTCCCACGCTTAGATCTATTCTGTTAATAGAACTTTTAGAATGGGGCTATTTATATATATGTCTTTAGGAAGCAATAAGACATAAGTCTCAATGGTACCAAAGTGGGGCTCACATAACGGAAACTTGAGCCATTCAAAATCAACACTCACCCTATTCTTGGGATGTCCTAAGAATTTATTGTGAAATGAGTTGGTCTCAAAAGATTGGACATATCATTGATAATATGTTAGCACAATCTTATGCATTATTAATCTTATTAAATAATCACATTATCAATGATATACTCAATCTTGTGCCGGAACCTAACATTCGAGGACATCACACAATCGGAGTGAGTGCTCATTTGGGCCGCTTAGATTTTCATTAGGTGGGCTCAATTATTAGTTCACTAATTCCATTTACAGGAAGCATGTGGGAGATCACTAAGAAGATTCAGAATGTGGCTAAATCTTGACCAAACGACGAATATGAACCGGGTTCAAAACTGAACGAACCACCTACAAGGTACAAAGAGATGTGGAACCAATGACTAATGATTCAAAAACTCATTTCCCTTCACCGCTCTCACGCACCGGATTCACTTGTAAGAGAATATATAAAGAGAGAGAGAGAGATAGTTGCATCACATGTCACCATCAAACAATAGAACTTTGGTAAATTTTATAAAACCATGAATTTTTTGTCCATTTTCACAAAAGGACATTAAGAATGGGTTATTTCAAAACAATATAAAAGTCTTTCAAAACGGTCCACTAAAACGGTCCACTCCGATATTTTCTTGACAAAAAGAACTGATTCATGGCAGTTACTTAATTGCTCAAAATTTCAAATATATTATTAACTCGACTTTGAGAGGAGTTGACTTTCAGATGATTGTCTTCTAACTTCTAAGCTCTCAACTTGATGAAATGGATGCATGATGTCTTGCTAGATATTGCAATGTTGGCAGTTATCATGTTATTTTTTTTTCCATTTTTTGTTTTTATGCTAGATGGATGAGTAGTACACAACGTGAGACAACCTACAGTCGTGTCCATTGGAGTCTGAATCGGTGAATCCCCTGTTTTGACCAAACCCCACTTGCCACGTGGCAAATTTGTCACCTCGATTGTGACCCTCTCCTAGAATGAATAAAAGAAAATGGCAGGATTTTTCTTGCAAATGGAAAAAAAATGAGTCTTCTCTGGCCCTCTCCTAGGTAGGTTGATAGTAATTTTTTTCTCCCTTTTCATCTATTTATTGAAATGGGCCTACCCCAATGGGTCCATTTCTTTGTGCCAAATTAGAATCTATGTACTTGAATAGGCCCATTTGCATGCTTTAAATTTGATACATGAGATCATTATGAAATGGAACAGTGTGTAAGTTGCATGGAATTAGAATAGATTGAATTTTATTGTCAAGTGGGCATGTTTATCTAAATGGAATGAGCCTTTTTATTTGCATGGAATTGGAATACAGAAGAAATAATTAATTAAAATAAGTGGATGTATTTTCATAAAATTGAAACACGTATGAACTAATTGATTTTCAAGTCATCGACAAACTTTAAAATTCTCTACCCAACCTCTCGCATTAATTATGCCAGCAACAAACATCCAACATAAATGTTGGGTAGATACCTGTCAAAGAGGACGGAGGTGGGTGGAATTATGGGATTGGTTCTTGTCATATCCAGCTAAGTCAAGATAGTAATAAAAAGAAATAGACCCAAATGAGATTGCTTCTTGCATCTGCAACTAAAAGTCAAGATAGTAATGGAACTTATCATATCAAGATAGTATGACCTTCGTGTGCTCCTCTAGTGTATGGATGAAATGATGACTACCACTTGGGTTTTCTCGTGGTTCTCCCAAATTCTATGTATTTTTATAGCACTTTAATATACTCATATGGGATCTGGTTAAAATATCTGCAGTGAAGTCAGAGTCATCAAGCAATAATGTTGGGTAGAGACCTTTCTCGTAAGAGGATGGAGGTGGACCTAATTATGGGATTGGTCCTTGTCATCTGCAACTAAATCAAGATAGTACTGCAAAGAAGTAGACCCTAGGGTGGGCCTCTAAGGTTTTAAAAAATTTTAACCCACTTGATGCAGGGATCAATTATTCAGAAGGCTATAAAATCCAATTCAAGAAGTAAACCCTCAATCTCAGTTATCATGATCAGTAAATACAATCTATCTAAAAGATAGAATCAGCAACTAATAAGCATCCATAATAATCTACAGCATGCAAGGAAGTGGATTATACCTTTTGAGCTTGGTTGTGCTCTAATGGAGAAGTTGCGTCTTTCTTTGATGATGAAACCCTTTCACTAATCAAATAGGGATCTCCAAGACCTCTTGATCTTCCACGCTATGACCCGTATCAAATTCTCCTTTTTCTCAAGAAGATGGTGGGATCTCCAAGAGAAAACTACTAGGAACTCTAAGGAGGAATTAGAAAGAGAACTAGAAGAGGGAGAGGAGAAAGAGCATGTGCAACTCTTGCACAAGGGGGCCTTAGGTGTGAATCCCAATGCTATGGAGCATTGTTGGAAGTCCAGCCCTCCTCTCCTCTATTTATAGCTTTTGCAAGCCCCGTTTACTAATTTCCATTAGAAGTCTTACTTCCAAATAATTAGTAACTATCTTTTCTTAATTAAAATAGAAGTCTTACTTCCATTAATTAATTAGTAACTTACCATATCATAATTAGAAGTCTCACTTCAAATATGATTAGTAATTTTCTAATTCCTTTCTAATTAAAATAGAAGTCTCACTTCTACTAAAATTAGTAAGTCTACTATTACCATTATTAGACGTCTCACTTCAAATAGAAATAGTAACTTTCCTTTTAGAGTTCAACTAGAATTAGATACTTTCTAATAATTGGGCTAGCGTGGGGACCACTAGGGATTCCTTAGAAAGCTGGCTCCAACTGGGACACGCGACCCCACATCTCATGTGTAATCCGGGCCCACAGTTAATTGTAAATAACTCCACTATATAAATGCAATTGAACTCCCAATCTTAGGAATATTACATAGAAGACCCTAAACTTCTACATTACCACAAGTAGGCCCCTCTATCAATATCCATGGATCAATTTGACCTATCTTCCAAACTAGATCCATATCTTATTATCATTGAGCCCCAATTAATTATAATGATCATAGGTACTGTGTGGGGAGATTTCCAGAGCTACAGGATTAAGCTAATCACAGCCATCAGATGGGGCTAAGCATTCTCACGTGCCGTCCTCGTGCCATCTACGTGGCACCAATCTCACCCCGGCTACCAGGGCAGGAGGTCCGGCCGAAGTCAGGCAGCTCCGGACCCTTAGCGCCGAACTGGCCCACATCGGGAATCATCTCGGCAAAGAGTCCACCTCGGCAGGGCCACCCCGGATGCCATCTCTGCAGAGAGCTCTACCTCGGCTGAGGCCACCTCGGCTGAAGAAGCCAGGACAGCAGCCGAAGTAAGAAAGAACCTCCACTCACGCCCCTTATTCCCCACGATGTCAGACACGTGGAGGAATAGGGGCGCAGGCTAATAAGATAGATGTGACACCCAGCCGTCCATTATCTTCACCAGATCGCTGACATGGCGACATCCAGCGGCTGAGGCCACATCAGGGCAAGGCCCGAGGGCAGATCCGCTGATACTCCAACCGCCAAAGGCGCCTAGCACAGTCTGGCCCAACAAGACATGCATTTAATGCAATGTGGGCTGACCCGACTAGCATTAAATGCTGAGTGGGCCGGATTGGACTGCATTTATTACTTTGTGGGCTGATCATGACTTCCCAGTCAGATCGTGGGACCCACATCAAGATATCCTCTGAAAGATACGATCCAAACCTCTATAAATAGACCCCCATGCACCATGCAAGGTACGCACAATCTAATTCACAGAGCCCTTACTCTGCCTCTCTTCTCCCTCTCCTTCCACTGTTCCAGTTCCCATACTGACTTTGGCATCGGAGAGCCTTGCGCCGCCCAGGCCAGGGTCCTCTGACCGTGTGTTCTTCCCTTTCAGGCTTTCGGACGGCATCCAGTCACACCCAGTCAACACCATCTTCTCGGATAAGTCCTGTAAGGCACCCTCTTATTGTGGGTCATTATTTTCTGCACCTACAATTGGCGCCGTCTGTGGGAAAGTAATATCCCAACCTCTCAAAATCTCAAAAACCTTCCCAACCTTCTTAACCTCAACCTTTCAGAAGCCATGCCTCCGAAAGCCAAGAAGGGCGTAGAATCCTCAAGGGCAGCGCTCGAGCTGCCACCACCGCCAACGGACGTCCCTCCTCAAGGACGCTCCCGTGCGGTGCATGGCACGACTGCAGGCGGGGGCCGTTTAGGCTCTCAGCTCTTTATCGAGTTCCCACTCCAAGAGGGGCACGAGGCCTCGACCTCGTCAGAAGAAGTCGCGCCACCCAGACGCGCTGAGCGTCAGCATGAGCGTCCCCGGAAGGACAAAGCCGTGGCCGTAGGAGAGACGCGCCACGTTCGACCCCCTGCCACTGGAGAGGTTCCCGAAGCTGCTCTCCTCCAGAAGCAACTCCAGAAGCAAGAGCGGCTGATTCGCGAGCTCCAGCAGCAGTTGAAGGCAGTGCAAACTGCCTCCTTGAGGGAAGTCTCTGAACCTCAAGGGAAAAAGAAGGACGCCCCCAGCAGGGCAGCCCAGCCTCCTCGTGAAGACCTCAGACATCATCTGGATCAGAAACGGAGCCAGATTCGTGACGAAGGCTCGAGCAACAGCCGAAGTCACCATAGCCGCGATGGCCGAACTCACAGCCGTCGCAGCCCAAGCCATCCCAAGCGGAAGTCCCGAGCTCAGACTCCAGAGAAGGACGACGAGCAAGAGCGATTTGACAAACGTGTCAGATTGGCTCTCCAGCATAACTTGGATATGCGGGACCAGAAGCAGCTCTGTGGTCACACTGATCTCGGGGGCTCGCCCTTCACGAAAGAAATCGGGCACACCCCCTTGCCCAGGAAGTTCTCCGTCCCGCGGTTCATCCCCTATGACGGACTGTCCGACCCATCTGCACACCTCCGACACTTCTCCCAGAAGATGTCCATCTGGGGAACGAGGGTCACCTAAACTGCAAGATCTTCTCCTCCAGTTTGGGTGACCTCCCCCTGAAGTGGTTCTGCTCTCTCCCGGAGCAGTCAGTTTCCAGTTGGAAGGAGCTCCAGCTCTCCTTCCTGAAGAAGTTCCAAGCATACACCGTCGTCCCCAAGAAGGAAGGGGACCTCATCGCCCTGAAAATGAAACAGGGCGAGACTCTCGCCAAGTTCACCCACCGATTCTGGGCGGTTTACAGCCAGATCGAGGGCGCAAGGGAGGGGATAGCCATCTACGCCTTCCAGCATGCCCTGATCCCTGGCATCGACTTGCGAAAGGACTTGGCCGGAGACACCCCAGAGTCCATGTCAGAATTGATGTCCCGGGTGAAGCGCTTCATCGCCCGGGAAGAAGACGAGATCCGAGCTAAGGATCAGGGCGGGCATCCGGAGCCCGAACAGAAGGATGACCAACCTCGGCAGAGAGGTGGGAGGCCCTCCCAGAAACAGGATCCCAAGCGGGCCTGGGTCTCCAGTTCGGCGAAGCCTTCGTCGTCCAGGTCTGGGGGCAATTGGAAGCCCAGACCCCCATCCAGCGCCAGTCAGAGCGTCAACGTCGTCTTCAAGGAGCCGATCTACCGCATCCTGGCCAAGATCAAATCCAAGCCGTTCTTCAAGTACCCTCCGCCCATGAAGAATGAACCTACCGAAGGCGCCCGAAGCAAGCTCTACTGCTCCTTCCATAAGGGCAACGGGCACAGGACTGAAGAATGCAGGACTTTGCAGGGGTATCTGGAGAAGCTGGCCGAACAGGGCCACATCCCAGAGTTCGTCAAGACAGGTGATGCCGGCGGCAGCGAGGGCCGGGTTCACCAGAGCACGGCCCAGGCTCCAGACAGCGAGGACTCAGAGAAGATCATCAACGTGATCCATCTGGCGTCCTCAGCTCCCGCTTCCTCATCCCGGGGAAGCTCTCAGACCCGTGCCGAAGCCAGGCGGGCTTCGCACGAGAAAGAAGTAATGAAAGCCGAACCCGCTCCGTCGTCCAAGAAAGCCCGCCGCGACAGACCAGCCATCTCGTTCTCGGATCGAGATCTAGAGGGAGTCCAGGTCCCTCACAACGACCCCCTGCTCCTCACCATGAAGCTGAGAGACTTCACCGTGAAGAGGATCCTCGTCGATTCCGGCAGCTCCTCCGAGGTCCTCTACTACGACTGCTTCAAAAGGATGAAACTCTCCGAAGCAGACCTCACGGAGGTCCGTGCACCCCTGTTAGGGTTATCCGCCACACCAGTCTACCCCAAGGGGAGAATCACCTTGGAAACCCGAGTTGGCGGAGCCTCCGTGTCGGCCGACTTCCTGGTTGTGGACGCCCCTTCTCCCTACAATGTCATTCTGGGCAGAACGTGGCTCCACAAGCTAGAGGCAGTTCCATCTTCCCTCCACCAAAAGCTGAAGTTTGTCCATGAGAACGAGGAAGGCAAGGTGGAAGTAGTCACCGTGAAAGGAGACCAGCAGCAGGCCAGGCAGTGCATGCTGGCCGCTGTCCCAGCAGCGAAGGAGCCAGAGCGCGTCAACCTGGCCGAGTTCGAGAAGGGCCTCGACGAGATCGGCCGGGACCCTGAGAAGAAGAGCATCGAGGACCTGGCCGAGGTCAGGCTAGACCCGGCAGACCCAGACCGTTTCTTTCTGATTGGCGCCCAGCTACCAGACGAAGAAAGGGCCGAACTCTCTCGGTTCTTGATGCAGAATGTGGACGTCTTCGCTTGGAGCCCAAACGAAATGCCTGGGGTCGACCCCGAGGTCATGTGCCACAAGCTCAATGTCGACCCCGACCACAAACCAGTAGTGCAGAAGGCCCGCAGGACCGGGCTGCAGCAGACAGATGCGGTCGTCGAAGAGGTCGACAACCTGCTAAGAGCAGGAGTCATTCGGGAAGTCCAGTACCCGATATGGCTGGCCAACACGGTGGTGGTCAAGAAGAAAACTGGGAAGTGGAGGGTGTGTGTAGACTTCACCGACCTGAACAGGGCCTGCCCTAAGGACAGTTTTCCCCTCCCAAAGATTGACCAGCTGATCGACGCCACCGCCGGTCACGACCGAATGAGCTTCCTTGACGCCTACCGAGGCTATCATCAGATCCCACTCTACGAGCCTGACGAGGAGAAAACGTCATTCATCACCCCCCGCGGCACATACTGCTATAAAGTGATGCCCTTCGGGCTGAAGAACGCGGGGGGCGACCTATCAGCGCCTCGTCACGAAGATGTTCCAGGCCCAGCTCGGCCGAACGGTAGAGGTGTATATCGACGACATGGTCGTCAAATCTGTGCGCTCCAGCGACCATCTGGCGGATCTCGGCCAAATCTTCGGCATCCTTCGCGCCCACAAGCTCAAGCTCAACGCTTCCAAGTGTGCCTTCGGCGTGGCCTCCGGCAAGTTCCTCGGCAGCTTGGTGACGCGAAGGGGGATAGAGGCCAATCCGGAACAGATCACTGCCATCCAGGGCATCCAGAGTCCCTCTACCACAAAGGAAGTTCAGAGGCTCACAGGAATGGCCGCCGCACTCAATCGCTTCATCAGCCGCTCATCAGATAAGTGCAGGCCTTTCTTCCAGCTTTTAAGAAAAAATTTGAAGTTCCAGTGGACCCCCGAGTGCGACCAGGCATTGGCCGCACTCAAAACTTATTTAATGTCACCACCATTGCTCTCCACCCCGACTTTGGGGGAGATTCTGTATTTGTACCTGGCGGTCTCGGATCACGCAGTGAGCTCCGTCCTCATCAGGGAGGACGAGGGAGTTCAAAAGCCAATCTATTACACGAGCAAGACCCTGCTCGATGCCGAGACCAGGTACCTCCTTTTGGAGAAGCTTGCGTTGGCCCTTGTCACAGCCTCCCGCAAGCTCTCCCTTTATTTTCAATCCCACACCATTGTGGTGATCACGGAGCACCCACTCCGTTCATTGTTCAAAAAAGCTGACTTTTCAGGGCGCATATCAAAGTGGGCAGTTGAACTGGGGCAGTATGACATACAGTACCGTCCCCGAACTGCGATCAAAGCCCAGATCCTGGCGGACTTCATTGTCGAATTCGCCTCCCCCAACCCGGCTCCAACCCAGCTCGGCACGGCACTGGGGGGCACAGGGCAAGAGCCAGTGGAAACAGAAGTCCAGCAGTCTCCCACCTCGGCATGGAAGATCTTTGTCGACGGATCGTCCACCTCCAAGAGAGCTGGCCTCGGCATAGTTCTCCAATCGCCAGAGGGACTGGTCATAGAGCAAGCCTTCACCTTGGACTTTAAAGCGACGAACAATAAGGCAGAGTACGAAGCAATGATTACAGGGTTGAACAGCGCCCGAATCCTCGGAGCCCAGCATCTGGAGATCTTCAGCGACTCTCAACTGGTAACTAGCCAGCTCGCTGGGGACTACCAGGCCAGGGACGACAGGATGGCGGCCTACTTAGCCCTGGCGAAAAAGCTACTCTCCCAATTCCAGAAAGCCGAGGTCAGGCAAATATCCCGAGATACCAACACGCATGCAGATGCGCTTGCAAACCTGGCCTCCGCCGTCGAAGCAGGAAAGAAGAGGACCATCGAGGTCGGGTCAGTATCGAGGTCGAGTCTAGAAATCCATCCATCTCGGCTTGTCCTCTGTGCTGACCTCGGCCCCAGCTGGATGGATCCAATCGTCGCCTACCTGAAGGACGACCAGCTCCCCGAGGACAAGACAGAAGCCCACAGGACCAGGCTCAAGGCAGCTCGGTTTTGGCTCTCTCCAGAAGGCAAACTCTACAGGAAATCCTTCACAGGTCCATACCTCCAGTGCGTCCACCCGGCCAAGGTGGACGACTTCCTGTACGAGATCCATGAAGGAATCTGCGGCAGCCATATAGGAGGTCGGTCATTAGCCTACAGAGCAATCAGCCAGGGTTACTGGTGGCCCTACATGCAGAAGGACGCCCAGGTCTACGCCAGAAAATGCGAGAAATGCCAGAAGTTCTCCCACTCCCTCCATCAGCCAGCGCAGGATTTGAGTCCCCTCCCCAGTCCATGGCCCTTCGCTCAATGGGGCCTGGACATAGTGGGGCCTCTTCACCGAGCTCCAGGGAACAAAAGATAGCTGATAGTGGCTATGGACTACTTCACAAAGTGGATAGAGGCTGAACCGTTGTCCTCCATCACGGACAGGGACTCCAGGAACTTCGTTTGGAAAAACATCCTTACGAGGTTCGGCATCCCCCGGACCCTGATTTCGGATAACGGGACTCAGTTCGATTCCAAATCCTTCAAAGACTTCTGCCAAGAGCACGGCATCAGAAACCATTACTCCACCCCGGCATATCCACAGAGTAATGGCCAGGCAGAAATCTCGAACAAAGTGATCCTGGACGGCCTGAAGAAGCGACTGGACAAGGCAAAGGGCAGATGGACAGAAGAGCTTCCGAGCGTGCTGTGGGCATACAGAACAACTCCAAGGAGGTCCACCTCGGCGACACCTTTCTCTCTGGCCTACGGGATGGAGGCGGTCATTCCCTTGGAAATCGGCCTTCCTACCCTGAGGACAGAGCTGGTCGACCAAGGCCGAAATGAGACGAACCTAGCGATGGAGCTAGAACTGGCGGACGAACGACGAGAAACAGCAGCCCTGAGACTAACCGATTACCAGCAGCGGTTAGCCAGGGCATACAGTCAAAATGTCAAGGAAAGAAGGTTCGCCACGGGAGAGCTCGTTTTAAAGAAGACCCTGCCAGCTGACAGAGAACCAAACGAGGGGAAACTTGCCCCAAACTGGCATGGCCCGTTCAGAATAGTCTCACTGGCAGGAAAGTCAGCCTACAAGCTCGAAGATTTGGATGGCAAGCCGCTGCCGAGACCGTGGAATGCATCCCACTTAAAGAAATTTTATTTCTAAAGATGTAATGAACTTCAGAATCAATGAAAGCAGCTTTTGACTTGTCATCAATCTCTCTCTGGTCGACTCCGGCAGCTCAGGCTCTACGCCCTGGAAACGGCTTCGAGTTCCTACACTCAGCCTTTCCTAAAGCCCCGTGTCTTGGACACACTCAGGCTCTACGCCCTGGAAACGGCTCCGAGTTCCTACACTCAGCCTTTCCTAAAGCCCCGTGTCTTGGACACACTCAGGCTCTACGCCCTGGAAACGGCTCCGAGTTCCTACACTCAGCCTTTCCTAAAGCCCCGTGTCTTGGACACACTCAGGCTCTACGCCCTGGAAACGGCTCCGAGTTCCTACACTCAGCCTTTCCTAAAGCCCCGTGTCTTGGACACACTCAGGCTCTACGCCCTGGAAACGGCTCCGAGTTCCTACACTCAAGCCTTTCCTAAAGCCCCGTGTCTTGGACACACTAAGGCTCCACGCCTTGGGAATGGTCTAGAGTTCCTACACTCAGCCGTTTCCTAAAGTCCGGGTTCGTAAACCCCTCACAACGGCAGATCGGCCAAGGACGGTTCCCTAAAGTCCGGGTTCGTAAACCCCTCACAACGGCAGATCGGCCAAGGACGGTTCCCTGAAGTCCGGGTTCATACACCCCTCAGAAGGCCATTGCCGAACTCACTTTCGCCGAGCCGGGGCCAACGGAATGGGTCCACTTCGGCACAATGCAGCTCGTCTCGGCCAAAGCCAGCCCTTTCGGCCGAGGTCAGTGCCAGCATTTAAACGCAAACCCAAGCATTCCGGAACAGCGCAAAGAAATGAGAAAAAGAACTCAAAAGCACTGTACACAATTTGGGTAATCACAGAATTCCTTTTTTATCCATTGCAAACTGCTTCATTACAGGAAATACAGAACAGAAAGCAAAGTACAGAAAGGAGGACCACAGTCCTCTAAAAACAGAAAATAGAGAAAGGCTAGGAGACTCTGATCTTCACCGACTCCTCAGGCAGGAGGCTCGAGGACGCCGGATCGCCGCCTGGAGGTTCTGAGCGATCCTGGACCTCACTGGGCTCTGCAACACCCTCGGCGGCCAGTGGGACCAGCCAAGCTTAAAGAAGCTTCCCGGTCCAGCAGGGCCTTATCCCACCTTCCGTACGACGGGCGCACAGGGTCGTGTCGGACGAGAATGCGCCACCGTCCCCTTGCAGCGCATCCTCACTCTGTCTGGCCAAGGGAGGATGGCCGTGAACCCGCGTTCAGAGAGCGCGTGGCCCACGGAGATTTCCTTCAGAGAGCGCGCAGACCACGACAGCCTTCCCCCCTCAGGGATAGCCGTCCAACGGCGCAGGGTTCCCCCCGGATCATATAACTTCGGACACCTCCCAGACATGGTTCATACAACTATGTTCCTTCCTTCTCCCATGGCGAGCCTGCTCCCCCTACTTATAGGATGGAGAAGGGCTCTGTCTCCAAAAGGAGTTATGGGGCGAAGTTTCCCACGCATTACTGGGAATATGCGACTGTCGACCGGTGACCCCTACGGCGCCACGTGGAGACATCCGTCAGATTCCCTCGTCGGCCGCGCCACCATGTTTATTACTATTTAAGATCGCCCAAGATACGGAAGATCAACGCGAGTACCAATGAAGGTCACCTAAGATACGGAGGATCAGCGCGAGTACCAAGGAAGATCGCCTAAGGCATGGAGTGCCGATGCTAGCGCCCAAGAGGGCCACTCGACACTCGGTACTAACGTTTCGTCACAAGGAGCACTCTGCCGAACTCAAGTAATCGAAGTACCAAGCTTAAAAGAGACAGAAGCACGAATATTTCAAGAAACTTTCAATTGTATTAAAATCTCACTCATTACAGTGTTCAGCAAATACAAATTGAAGAAAATTACAAGAGCATAAAGCAGGAGCAAATTTCCCGAGGTCCCGAGATCATGACCGGTCAGTTGCACGGGCTGCAGCGTCAGAGGCTTCGCCGGATGGACGGGCAGAGGTCGGCACCGGAAGCGTGTACGGAGGAGGCTCCCGAAAGGAGGTGTGGCCCTCCGAGATCCCGACCTCCTTCAGGCCGGCAAGCCACCCTTTCGCCCAGGCCTTATCCCTCACCACAAGAACCCTTTCCTTGTAGTGGGCGGTGACCTGCACTTTGGCATCCTCGAACGCAGCGTCGCACTCGGATTCGAGCTTCGCCTCGGCTTCATCTGCCCTCCTGGACTCGGATTCGAGCTTCGCCTCGGCCTCATCCGCCCTCTTGGACTCGGCTTGAAGCAGGGCCGCGTAATCGTCTCCCATCTTTGAAATGGAGACCTCGAGCTCGGCGGACCTTGTCCTCTCCACTTCGGCTTCTTCCCTCGCCTGCTCGAGCTTCGCCGCGTACTCCTCTTCCACCCTGGCTAACTTCTGGCTAACGGCGTCCAGGGATTCCTGCAGGCCGTTCTTCTCCACGGACAGCTCGGCAACGTCCGAGCTGTACCTGTGGATCCTGTCAGCAACGGCCATGGATTTCTGTGCCGCCTGTCAAGGAAACGAGATGTACGTGTTAGATCCAAAGTGCGCCAGACTCTAAATCGCTGGTTTGACGAAGGGAAATGAAGACTCACCACGAAATTGGACTGCAACATCGACAGGATTAGCTTCTGATCGCTGTAGTTGTCCAGCTGCTCCATGTCCCGGGGAAGGGCGCAGGCTCGCCCCAAAGCCTCGAGGACCGGAAGATCGATCTTGTGAAGGATGCGATCCTCCATCGTCATCGGCCTCCCTGGCCCAAGCATGAAGCTCGGCTCCCACAACGGCGGCCCCTGGGGCAACGAGGCAGCAGCCGAGCTGGGACCCGCATCGGTCCTCGGCACCTTCAGCGGCCGGGTTCCCTCCTGCTCAACCTCAGCTGGGGACAGGCGTACCCCGGGATCAACAGGGCTGGGGGGTGCAGGAACCTCCGCCACCTCTGCGGGAGAAACCACCTGACCCCTCGGAGATGGATGCCTCGGAGAATTTACCGGCTCCTGGGGGGCCCGGGCGTCCTCCGCTCCAAGCGCCAAAGCCTCGAGGTCCTCAAAGGACAAGCGCCTGGTGCGCCTCATCTCGGAGTCAGGCGAGCGAGATCGGGCAGCTTGACTCAATTCCCGCCCTGAGACCTGAAGTCTCGATCCCGACGTAGAAGCCAAGGCTCCAGACGTGGCCCTAACGTCAGACACCTGCCGGGGCTCCGCGACCTCCGGACCGGCTTGCTCCTGCCCGACCTCGAGTCCGGCACCTTCACCCTGTATCGGCTCTACGGTGCCCCTCAGATATCCACGGTACTTTGGCCAATACCCTAGCAGCGACCAAGCCGCCCTGCCGTCATGACCGCTGTATCGCTTCACCAAGCGGAGCCAGGCGTCGTTCCTCTTCCAAATGTATCTGGCAGCCCGTTTCCTCTCCTTCAAAGCTGCAACAGATCAAAAGTATAAGCGCGGCGGAACAAAAAGAAATTTTAATGTAAACAAAAAAGGAACGGAGGATGTTTACTTGGAATGGTGCCGAAGTGGCGAGGGACCTGGTAGCCTCTATCGGTGTCGGCCACCCCAAACTCCCAGTTCCCCGAGACGTACAGAAGATCGTCCCCGGCATACTTGCTCGAATCCTCCAAGTATCGGACAAAGCCGTCCCGGTCTGGCTTAGCCCGGAGATAATAAGAATCTCCAGACTTGCATATGTCATAGACGTCCTCAAGGTCGAAGACGCCGAAGTCGGTGCCCAGGACCTTATTCAACTTGGTCGTGCCCATCACGATCTTGAAGGCATTCGGCAGCAGTTGGCAGGGGCAGAGACACCACTGACTAAGGCACCTCCTGAGAAGTGGGTGGAGTGGAAATCGGACCCCGCCTTCTATCACAGCCACTAGCGGAAAAGGTATCCAGCCTCCCGAAAAGTCACGAGGGTTGTAGCCATGGGGTTCACCACCCCTGACTTGGACATCAGCAGGGATCCTAAAGGCGGACCTGAAACCCTCGATCGCTGCCTCGCCCTCTAACCAGTGGCTGTAAATCCCCATTCCTATCCCAGTCTAAAAACAGAGAAACCCGCAGAATAAGAGGCAGGGCAGAGGGAACTTACGGAAGCAGGACGAAGATGCCGGGCAGCAAAGAGACTCAACTTCAGCAGCGCACAGTAGCTTGCCCACCTCTGACGCTCGCCTCCGATTCAGAATAGCAAACGAAGGGTAGAGCGGACCTCAACTGCCCTATATATAGCAGAGAGGCTCCCTTTACAGAAACCCTAATCGGGCGCGCCCCCTGGGATTTCGCGCGAGTCATTTCAGAAATTGATTGCGCCCCTGATAAAACGGCGCGCAAATCATTTCAAAAATTGATTACGCACCTGACGAGACGGCGCGTACGACCTCGAAGAGACAGACAACTAGCCAACAGATGACGCGTGGAGCCGTCGATCTGTCTTCAGCATTGAATAGAAGGCGCCATTTACTACCTCGAACATCCAAAGCGACAGCGAGTCGGGGCCGAAAAGGGCTTTTTCCTCCAGATAGACCTGACACATAGCTCCCGACCTCACGGCACTGACGTTCTGCGCGAGGTCAGAAGCTAGGGGGCAATTGTGTGGGGAGATTTCCAGAGCTACAGGATTAAGCTAATCACAGCCATCAGATGGGGCTAAGCATTCTCACGTGCCGTCCTCGTGCCATCTACGTGGCACCAATCTCACCCCGGCTACCAGGGCAGGAGGTCCGGCCGAAGTCAGGCAGCTCCGGACCCTTAGCGCCGAACTGGCCCACATCGGGAATCATCTCGGCAAAGAGTCCACCTCGGCAGGGCCACCCCGGATGCCATCTCTGCAGAGAGCTCTACCTCGGCTGAGGCCACCTCGGCTGAAGAAGCCAGGACAGCAGCCGAAGTAAGAAAGAACCTCCACTCACGCCCCTTATTCCCCACGATGTCAGACACGTGGAGGAATAGGGGCGCAGGCCAATAAGACAGATGTGACACCCAGCCGTCCATTATCTTCACCAGATCGCTGACATGGCGACATCCAGCGGCTGAGGCCACATCAGGGCAAGGCCCGAGGGCAGATCCGCTGATACTCCAACCGCCAAAGGCGCCTAGCACAGTCTGGCCCAACAAGACATGCATTTAATGCAATGTGGGCTGACCCGACTAGCATTAAATGCTGAGTGGGCCGGATTGGACTGCATTTATTACTTTGTGGGCTGATCATGACTTCCCAGTCAGATCGTGGGACCCACATCAAGATATCCTCTGAAAGATACGATCCAAACCTCTATAAATAGACCCCCATGCACCATGCAAGGTACGCACAATCTAATTCACAGAGCCCTTACTCTGCCTCTCTTCTCCCTCTCCTTCCACTGTTCCAGTTCCCATACTGACTTTGGCATCGGAGAGCCTTGCGCCGCCCAGGCCAGGGTCCTCTGACCGTGTGTTCTTCCCTTTCAGGCTTTCGGACGGCATCCAGTCACACCCAGTCAACACCATCTTCTCGGATAAGTCCTGTAAGGCACCCTCTTATTGTGGGTCATAATTTTCTGCACCTACAGGTACCTTTCCAATTAACTCTTAATCGGAATGGGTGCGCACTTACCAACGATAAATCCATTAATTGGCACAAGGGGATATTAGAAATAGATTCCATCTTGATCATTGAATGTTCCCACAACTCTACTACCACGTACCCAAATCACCGAGGTGTTGACCTACAGTTGGCCTTACTCATTGGTGACTCAAAGCAAATGAATAGATAAAAATTTGAGTTCATTAATGTCTCAAGATTGAGAACCTATTGCTAGGGAATTATGAGAGCAGACCTTAAAGTAAAGACAATGTTTATAAGGTGCTTCTCATGGTCCTTCAATACATCCAATGTACCAGCGCTATGATCCAGAATCTTATATTCTGATGATCGATACAAATCATACTATCTCATAGTGATCAAAGTGCTACAACCTTGTCAGTATGAGATGTCCAGTCTCATCACTGGTTGTGAAGATATTTAAGTATAAGATTTGTCACACATGTCTCCCGTATGTGGATCTCATCCATACACATGTGTTACATCTAATATACTTGTGGACTCCGGTTCATCTCATGAACCATCATGTCATTCATATTAATTATGTGCATATATATAATAAATCACAATTCATATTATGAAAGAAAAACATGAATATACTGATAAATAAATAAATAAATAAATTTATTATATCATTTACTGGATTGAGTCCATAAAACTAACAAATAGGACCTCCTTTCGTGCTCTGCCAGTGTATGATTGCTGTTGTAAAGAATTGTGTTAGAATATTGAAGTCGGACCTTAAAAGTCAACAAAAGAGGCTGAAGAAAACGTTGCTGCCAGATTGAATAAAAAAAAGTGACAGACGGCTGTCAAAATCGTGCCCGAGGCAGAGACATGCCTCAGTAGAGCAGAGGTCTAGTTCGTTCCGGACTGTAAGAAGAAGTTTGAGAAAACTCTCTTTTCTAAGTGGATAATTACAAAGAGTCTTAAGCACGAATTAGGAGTTATAAATTGGGCGTTTCTCACAACCCAAAAGAAGACAGATCATCTCTCAAGTTCTGAATTAGTGATCTAATTGAGAGAAATATTCTTTAGAGATTTTTGAAGAATTGTGCTGCCAAGTACTCTAGAGAGCCAGGTTCTTCTGCATCCTTTGTAGAAGATCATCTTTTTGCGTAGAAGATTTGAGGAGTCAAGCGCTGGATTGAGTCTGTTGCAATCAACGGTGTGATGTCGTTGAAGCATGATGCGACACAAGGTAACTTCAGTCTTTAGATAGGGGATATCTATGGAAGAAATCTAAATTTCTTGTAATTGCGAGATTCATAGTGTGTGATTAGATCCAGTTCGGATCGGTGGTTTTTCACCGGTTAGGATTTTCTATCTTAAATTTGGTGTCCTTGTGGTGTGTGCCTGTGGTTTTATTTTCGCTGCGTTGATCATTATTTTTTGCACACTAGTGGGTTGATTTATTGAGCGGAGCAATCTAGAGATCTCGAACCCTAAATCTTCAAATTGTACTCCATGCCAGAGGATACTCCACCTTATTCATGTGTTTTATAAGTGATTAATTTGATTTGAGCCTACCTCCTATATGAGCAAAATTTGACGCAGGCTCATTCAAATGAGGTGATTTATTTCACTACAACAACTTGCACTTTTAGCGACGTTTTTTGGCGACACTTTTATAAATTCATCAGTAAAGAGTATTATTTACCGACGTATATAATTTCGTCATTGAAAATTTAAGACCCCGATCCCTAGTTCTCTTTTTTAGTGTTTTCTTAGTTGTGGATTTTCTTTTTAAGTGAGTTTGAATAGATTTTTCATAGTTTTGGAGAGTTTTGAGGACCGTTGACTTTGGTTTGACTTTGCCCGTGTGATTTGTGTTTTTGTGAGAACTTATTCTTGATTTCGAGAATTTCTAATTTTTACTCCTTTCGATTTGTATTATTGATCTCAATAACTTTTATGTTTCGTCCATTTGAATTTGAAACTCGGAAATCACAATTTTCAGCAAAAAGGGTAAAACAGGTTTTTCACCTTGAAATTTGTGCATGCATTTCAATGTTTGCAAAATCATGTAAAAATTATATTTTTGGAAACTAGATATTTCGACAATCCTTTTTTCCTCTTTCGTCGATCTTGTCCGGCACCTACAAGTCAGTGATCCAACCATGTCAAGATTTGGGACCCATGGGGCCCACAACCCACTTAAGTTTTAAACCCACGATGAGTCACTCTTCTTCTCCATTTCGTTCCCTGCAACTGAACCAGAGAGAGAGAGCTCTCTTCCCAGCCACCTTCTCTCCTTTGCATGTCACTGATTTCCAGCCCAAAAGAGAGAATGGATCACACATTCCTCTTCCTCATCTTCTTGGCTTTCTAAAGAACCTATTTTTGAAGAAATCTCAGCTGGACAGTCTTCTTCCCCAAGCATTTCTTGCTGATTCCTGCACTTACAGGTTAGGTTTGGTTCCTTCCTTCCAGCCATGGGTTCTTTAGACCCTTGGGAAACTTTCTATCATGCATGCAAGGAGGTTCCATGGGAATCCTTTTTTATTTCAAAATCTGAGATTTCTTTTGAATGATTTCCATGGATTTCTCTAGCTTGGAGTTGAGCTTGGGAGGAGTGTTTGCTTGGAGCTTTTTAGAACCCTATAGAGTGTGAGACAAGTGAATTAATGGATTGGAACGCATGCTTTTGAATCTTGTTTATTTATAAGCTCTGATTTGAAATATTAATTCATTTTAAATGATTAGCTTAGTCATAAAAATTCTGATTTCCAGCAGTTTTATAACATTGGGTTAATGTTCAGTCCGTCTGTATGATTTTGTTGGTATTAGAATGAAAATCTCTGATTTTTTTAAGGACTTCTCAATGTGAGATTTCAGCTCAGATCTTTACATTTATCTTATGATTAATCTCTGACTTTCATGCTGAATTCATAAATGGGATGAGGCGATTCAGTTTAGTATTGATTGATTTATGGTTTTGCTATGAAATAATTCAGTTTTTTATGCTATAGATTGATGATTTGGTGAAGGAGGGAAGAAGGTTTCAAAAGAAATGCAAAAAGGAAGATAAAACGGTGCAGAAGTGCACTTTTGACGGGCCAGCCAGAGAGCAGGCTCGCTCTAGCGAACCCACTCCCTGGGAGGGTCCGCTCGAGTGGACCCAAGCCCACTCGAGCGGGCCCAGTCCCTGTCCCAAGGACTTTTAATGGGCTGTTTGCTGCCCCTTTTAAATTTTTATGAGCCCAGCCACTGGCCAATTGGAATTCTGGCCTATTTTTACTGAATTTCTGAATTGTTTGGAGGGCTGTTGATGTCCTATTTAACTTGGATGAGCTGAATACTATTTTCTCTCACTAATGGATGTTTGATTTAATCCAAGACTTATTTGGAAGGAGGAATGAAAAGTCTAAAACACATGTGATCTTGAAATTAATGAAGAGAATGGAGGGGTTTTCTACTCCAATCACTTGTAGACCATTCTTAGTCGAAGTGTACATCTTGATCATATCCTTAATGTCGTTTAAAATATTGAGCACCATCTAAATGAATGATCGACATTGGATTTCAAAGTATATATGATTGGACGATTATGGTCTCAAGGTATTGATGTTAAATTATGATTTATGAACCAAACTCTCGACTTGTGAATTGTATTGATTTGAAGATAAATGTTTTCCAAGGTTTTTATTTAAAACCGCGAGGCAAGATGGGGCTAGAGCTATGTAGTGTGAGCACATGAGCCAAAGAGAATAAGCATGTGTGTTTTGGGAAATCATCGAATGAATTGTGCTTTTACACACATCGAGTAAGGACTACTATTTTTTTTTAAATAAAACCTTGAGGCAAGATGGGGCCAGAGCTATGAAGTGTGAGCCCATGAGCCAAAAGAAAATAAGTGTGCGTGTACTTGATTTAGAGTGAGTAGTTCCTGAATTTTGAAGTGTCAAACATTGTTTTGGAAATGTGTATTTTTAGTGTCGGCTCCACTCAGCTTGGATGACCATTGCCGGTCTGATCAACCGCCTTGGGTCCTTAAATCTTGTACCAACTGGGATTGGTAAATACGTACATTCATGCTTGCTTGTTCAGCCCGTTCCACGGCGGGACTCGAGTGCAATCCTCAGTTTATTGAGCTACTGCAATTTATGTTATATTATGTTAGTGTCTCCCTTCTCCTTTGTGTGACGGAGGCCCACGAGTGTCTCCCTTCACCTTTATGTGACGGAGGCCCATGAGTGCTCTCGTCACTTCGTGTGACGGAGAATGGAGCTACATGTGGATGCCAAAGTATTGTTTTTTTAAGGGTTATCTTGACTTATGAATGGATCTTATAAATGATATTGTCATCGAAATGCTCGATTTGTAAATGATTTTATAAATGATACTGTCACCAAAATATTTTGTTTTACGTGATTCATGAAAGGATCTTATAAAAGATATCGACATCAAACGCTTTATTTTATGCAATTTCTCTTATGAATGATATTGTCATTAAAATGTTTTGTTTTACGCAACTTCTCTTTATTGTATATACTATTTTAATCATTTCAAAACTATTAATGTATAGCATGATTGTACTTCATTCTTTTGCCTGCCAGACCGTCGTGTCTGACCCTTTCGTTTTGGTGCTTAGGTCCAGGTTTTCGTTGCCCTTGAGTAGGAGCACGAAGTGGCAGCTGTAGAGCAGCCGGTTGAGTGAGAGTGGTTGTCCAACGATGTCATTTAGATGTCGGATTGGGTCTTGAGATACTAAATATTGTTGGGGGTGATCTCTTATTTTGTTGGATGGTTTTTTATTAACCTTTTGCTTTGGGATTCTAATTAATATACTTTTGTAATTTTGTAACTTGAATATATGTGGGAAATGAATTGTCCTATTACCACTCAATATTTATGGTTCTTGATTTATTCCATTCTGATTATGAGCCTTGATTTGATGGCTTTATGTTAATGGTAGAGTGCGACACAGATTCCGAGGGTCATGGGTTCCGAGTCGCAACGCCACATTTTCAGCTTCCGCGAAATATTCAATTTGTGATGGAATTTTGTTATCCTCACACACGCAGATCCTGGGGAAAAGCAAAGATTTTAATTAACCCCAAAAATCACGCCTTCGAAATCGGACCGCTCCAGGATCCCGGTTTTGGGGCGTGACAGAAAATCAGCCTTTTATCGACGTTTTATATAAAACGTCGGTCAAAGGTTAATTTTTAGCGATGTGTTACTAAAAAACGTCGGCAAAGTTCAATTTTAGGGTATTATTTTTTTTTCTTTTTTTCTTTTGCCGACGAGAATAAACATCGGTAAAACGCTTTTTATTTTTTATTTATTTTGCCTTTTTATTTTACCAACAAAAAAAAAAAACTTTGGTAAAAGTGCTTATTTTTATTTTTTGTTTATTTCTCTTTTTTCTTTTGCCGACGAAAATAAACGTTGGTAAAACTCTTTTTATTTTTTTTATTGATTTTTCTTTTTTATTTTTCCAGCGAACAAAAACGTCGGTAAAAGTGTTTATTTTAATTTTTTGTTTATTTTTCTTTATTTCTTTTACCGATGAAATTAAACGTCGGTAAAACTCTTTTTATTTTTTTTTATTTTTCTTTTTTATTTTACCGTCGAAAAAAATGTCGGTAAAAGTGTTTATTTTATTTATTTTCTTTTATTTTCTTTTTTTTTTACCGACAAAAATAAACGTCGGTAAATTTTCCACTTATTTTTTCCCTCTCCCGGCCTCCAAAAAGCCCTCTTCTCTCTCTCTCTCGATCTGCTCTTCTCTCACTCACTCACTCACTCTCTCTCTCTCTCTCTCTTATTAAAGAAAAACCCCGCTCTCTATTTTAATCTTTTGGGCGATAGATAGTCCCGGGTTTTACGTGATGGTGCTAGGCCATTCAGCGCCCAGTCCTGGGCATTAGGTCAAAATGGCTGGGGACCTGGGGTACTTTTCCCCCTTTTCATTTTTCATTCCTCTTTCCCTGTCTTTCGTTTCTTTCTTTCTTTTGCGTTTTTCAAGTGAGGCGCAGGGGAGAGTTGGGAGAGTGAAAGCATAGGAGAGGAGGGATGAGAGAGAGAGAGGGAAAGGAGGTGGATCGGACAACGAACAGCGCTCGGGTCTTTAGTCGCCCAGGTATGTGAATCCCGCCCCTTTCTTCCAGTTTCCATTCTCTCTTTTCTTTCTTTTTTTTTGGTTTGTGTAATGTTGCTGAAATGGGGATCTTGGGTTCGGTTTTGGCCATGGGTGCCTATGAAAATGATAGGCGTTTTGGATTTCGAATGGTGGATGGGGCCGACCTTGGCTATGGGATGAAAGTCCCAACTTCTAGTCTCATTATGGGTGGCTGCACAGTGGACAATATGGGCAACAAAAGGGTTTGGTCACTATGAGCAAGGTTTGGGGATTCCAGGTGATTTAGTGATTCTTGAAGAGATCTGTTGGTGGGGCTTAACTCATTGGCTGTTTGGGCCAATTGGGATGAATTGGTGTGGCTTTGATTAACTTTGTTTTCTTTAAATTTATCAGAGAATATAATGGCATAGTAGGACAATTTCATATTCTATGTCATTCTGAACCCTTTCATATTTCCAAATTTTATTGTTGAAATTAACTTTGTTTTCTTTAAATTTATCAGAGAATACCCTTGAGTCTTGAATAGATACCTATTTTCAGGTTTATTGTGGATCTCTCCTCTTGAATTTACTTTTGGATGCAGCTTTTGTATTTGTGATTGGTGCTAAGTATGCAGAGGCGGACACAGGATTTTTATTTAGGTGGGGCTAAACCTTTGCTAGAATTTTCTCATATCAATAATAACAAAAGAAAAAATGTATTTCATGTAAGTAGACGCAAAATATTTAACTATATCAACTTAATATATTTCTTGTTTGAAATGAGGAGTATTCATTTATCCAGAATTTACAGTATAAGAGAAGTTTACTGAAAACAAAAAAGTCTCCCAAAAAAATGAGGGCAAACCCCAAAAAATTTGGGATCAACCCGAAGAAAGAAGTACTTATTAATGATTGGACATCAACTAACATACACTTCTCTCATCAAAAGTCATCTCAACCCCAAAATAAAGTTTTTTTACAATTGCCCTCTACGACTCTTCATGTTTTGCAAGCGTTGCATGATTGTCTTATCATCAATGCTATTGAATATGTCCTTTTCGATATACACAAGCAAACAATCATTCATCCACTCATCTTCCATTCGATTGCGCAGTCGATTCTTAACGATTTTCATAGCAGAAAATACCGTCTCAACAGTAGCAGTGGCAACTAGTAGGGTTAGTGCTAATTTCAAGAGCAAATAAATTAAAGGATATGCAATGTCCCATTTTGTTTTAACCATCTTCTGATCAAGGCCGCTAATTCCTTTCACTCCAAAAAACTTACTATTGGTGCGCATATCAGTGATATAAGTCGAAAGCTGACTATCAAGTCTCACCCGATCTAAGTCCGAAAAAATCATTTGGATATAATTGAGAGAGCCAGATCAATTTTTTCTTATCGAAAGCAGAGAATGAATTACTTGGATCCAAACATGCCACACAAAGAAGCAACTCGGTATTCACCACATTAAAGTGGCGGTTGAGCTCTTGAAGTTGCAAATCAATTAGTAACATAGAATATGTCGACTCGAAAATGATGGATATTTGTCAATTCAGCTTTACGTCGTGATGGCCTTCGTCCAACAAACATATCATTCATATTGGGAATGATGATTTCATATTTATCACAAAATGAATGAACTTCAAATAGGAGAGAATCCCACCCATCGTCTCTCATCATCTGCAGTCGTTGCTTCGACACTCTTACTAGTTCCATGGTAGTGAAAATATTTTGATCTTTTCGCTGCAATAACTTTGATAATTCATTGGTGATCCCCAATATATCTCTCATCAAATGCAATTTAAAAGTGATGAGTGTTAAATATTGCATATTTTACTCCTCATTAGTTCGGGTTTTATCAGCATCTCATATGCATATCATTTGCTTTACACAGAGATTTTATCATTCTATCACATTAAATGAATTATCGGATTATCATGTATAAATCCGATTATTTATAACGCATTTTTATGTAATTTCTCTTGTGTAGGTGGACCCCGCGACTACCCCAACCTTCCGGCTAATGTCCCAAGGCATCAGTAGCGTTGAAGAATTCCAAAATAAGATGAGAAAAAGTCTTTTTCCAACAAAAAGAAATGGTTGGCGTATTGGTTAGAGCTTTGGTTGCTATGAAATAGGTTATGGGTTCAAAACCCAATAATTACATTTTTTTTACATTAAAAAATATTTCATCCAACTCTAACCTTTCCACCAATCAAAGCTTGCCATGGCACAAATCCATGTGAAAGAATATGAGCCACCACAAAAAGTAAAAAGCACATATGCTTTTGGAAGAAAAGTTTGTCGATCCTTGTGAAAGCAAAAGAGCCAATCAAAAGCCTTCAAGTTGCAACCAATCAAATGGAAGCAATCATTGCGAATGAAAATGAGCCATTCAAATGTCTTTAAAGTTTCTATAAATTGGAATGTTGTTGTAGAGAAGAAGGAGATCTTTTGGCAAGTTAGTCTTTTAGCAATTTTATTTTACTTTCTCTACACTTTTAGATTATAATTAGGAGCTTCTTTGTAACTAATTTAGAGAGAGTGTGTAATTGAAGATCATTAATGGAGATTTGGAGCTATTTCTTGATGTTTAGTGGCTAAAGCTCTTGGATTAGGCTCTCCTTTTGAAGCTAAGTAATGTGATTAGTTCAATTACATGCATATTTTAGTTTAAATTCCCTACTTGTACCTTAATTGATTAGTAGATTTTAGATCTAGTTGTGCTAATCTCTCTCATTCTTCATGCTCTATCTCTACACTTGATGCTCGAATAATCTCAATTGATGCTTTGTAGTTGGATTAAGTTCTCTCACATAGCATGCTCTAGAGCCCTTATCTTTGATCTTTTGTAGCTTGATTTTGATGATTTATTGTTAGGGTGGCTAAATGATGATCTAAGATCTTGGCCTTTGATTTTCTTTTACTTTGATATTCATGTTATATCATCCAATCCAATTAGGCAAGAGATTGCTAATTGGATTGTAGATTTGGGAGTTGAATTAGAACATGCATCGTTTGAATTAATTACATACTTAGTGGATTTTGGATTGCCTAATCTTTTATCTTGATTGTTGTTAATTTTAATCTTTGTTTGATTTGTTATTTTCAATTCTAGATTGTTAGATCTACTCTCATGACATAACTTGTTTTAAAATCCTACACATTTCACACCACATCTTCATCTTAAATCTTTCATTTTCACCACCATTCATCCATTAGTTTAGTGCAGTTTACTAGATTAACTTAGATCTTATTAAATTCATATTTTAGATTGTTAATTAGTTGTTCACATTGCATAGTTTATTAGTTTTATTTTTTCACTTCAATTTCTATATTAGCTATATTTTAGTTCAATTCTACTTTAATTGGATTCATTGCTTGTTCCACCCTCTCTTCGTGGGATCGATAATCCAGACTCTTGAGTCCTTTACTATTTGACGACACCGTAGTCTTGCGGTTAAGCGTTGTACATTTAAGTGTCGATCAAGTTCTTGGCGCCGTTGCCGGGGAGAGGCATTGGAAAGCTTTGAATTTCATAGATTTGAACTCATTTTTAGCTTAGTGTACTTTTATCTTTCCTTTATTTTTCTTGCGGATTCTACACATTATTTGTGTTTGTTTTGTAGGGAACTCCTCACTTAGAGCAAAGCAAAGTGGAAAAGTGCATTGGAGAACTTGAAGATTTACTTGCTTTCCTAGTTTAAGATTAGCTTAGACATTTTTCTTTCTTTCTTAGTTGTTTGTATTAGGTATTTATCATCAAAGTTGTAATAATTTTGGTTGCGGGTCGGCCCGTAACCCATTTACTTTACTTTACGCACTTTACTTGCTTTAAGTAGTTAGTTATTTAGTAGAATTGCAATAAATTGCTTGTAGGGAAGGAGGACGGTTGGACTATACCATTGCGGCCCCTCATATTCGTACACGAAAATTGGTATCCGTGGTGTGAGTCGACGACAACCGATTCGTCCCTCGAAATAAATCGGGAGGTTTGCATTTCTTAACCCCCACGAATCCCTTGCAAGCGGGTTTACTTTGTTGGTTGTTCCTTGATTTGTAGTGTAATTGTTTTAAATACACTTGTAATTTGGTGCACTACTAGTAAAGGGCAAACCATAATAAAATCTTAGTTTAGAACCAATAAACCATAATACCTAATACAAACAACTAAGAAAGAAAAAAACCATAATAAAATTTTATCACCGTTTCCTTTGCCCTTAGAATTTCATCTTAATTCTCACTTAGTTTAGAACCAATAAACCATAATAAAATTGAGTAGAAACGTGACCTTAGGTTACGAGCTCACTAGGGAAGACCACCGCGGTTGTGTCAATTGTGTGCCTTGGCAGATTTTCTGGTGCCTAGGCAAACCTTGTCCCTTGGCTACCATCTTGCCAAATAGGGAGACAACTTTGTTGTTCAAGGAGTTGGTTTTTAAGAGGAGCATTCGCCTAGCGCGTCGAGATCCCACCATCTACCTGGGGGTTAACTGGCCAGAATTTCCGTTTCATAGGTCCAGGTTGGAGGCCAGAGTGTCCTCTTCACAGTTAGGAGCTATCTAGAATTCTTTTAGGTAACCTTAGTTTAGATTAGCTTTTCATTTAATTTTCAAAATCTTTTGTTATGTTGCATTCATTTCATTGAGCGGACCATTGCATTGCTAGGTTAGTCGCAATTGTATGTGAGTGTGGATACGTGATCAAGGCCGATTAGTGAGGATTGATTACCTTGCTTTACCTGTCCCACCCATATTACCCACAATGGCTGCCCAAAACCCTCAGCAAAGGACCCTCAATGAACTAATTGCACCATTTTCATCAACTTCACCTAGTTGTATAGTTTTGCCAGAAAATAATGCGGACCGATTTGAAATCCGGCCCACCACCATCAACATGTTACCAAAATTTCATGGATCTGAGTGTGAGCAGTCCTATATCCATTTGAATAAATTCCTGACCATCTGCCACACGTTTAGAAATCAAAATTTGAATAGTGAAGCCGTGAAGCTTAGGTTGTTTCCCCTCTCACTAGAAGATCATGCAGCCGCTTGGCTGAATTCCTTGACTCCAAACTCCATTACCACCTGGGATGAGCTTGTCAAAAAGTTTATGTCCAAATTTTTCCCAGTGAGCAAAGCTGAGCAGTTTAGGAGTGCTATCAGGAACTTTAGGGGACGACTAGAGGAAGAGTTTGCCCAAACCTGGGAGAGATTCCATGACCTATTGATCAAATGCCAAATCATGGGATTGACAAAGGAGAGTTGATACATTTCTTTTATAGAGGTCTTACGAGCCCCCAGCGTATCTTGATTGAATCAATGCACAAAGGAGAATTCATGAATCAGACTGCCGATCAAGAATACGAATTACTTGTCAAGCTTGCAGAAAATTCACAAAATTGGAGCAGTAATAGGAAAGATTTGGAGAGAGATGAGACAGGGATCCAGAAACCTGGAATGTATAACATCAAACAGGACCCTGAGTTGAAAAATGTGATGACCAGTTTAGTTCAGGGAGTGGGAAATTTGAGTAAAAAGATAGGATCTCTGTCTGTAATGTCATCCCAACCCACCCCTCAGCAACATGAGCCTACCTTGAGAAGTATGAGTGAACCGCATCATGTTTATATGTTATGCGATAGTTGTGAGCATGTGGTTGAGAGTTGCCCTAGTCTACCATTTGTCAAGGCCAAGCAAGCTAATGCGCTGAATTCCTATGGAAACTTTTGGAAACCAACTGTTAACACTTTCAGTCGGACATACCACCCAGACAATAGGCTCCACCCCAATTCTTCGTATCATCAATCCGAGCCTATTCAGTCCCACGGAGGTCAACCAGGATTCCAGCCGCAGTATCCTAGGCAGCAATTCCAGCAACCTGCTCAAACCAATCATCATATGGTTCCTCATCCTCAGCAACCCATACAGCAGAATCAGTTCCAACCACAGAACCAATGTAAGGCACTAATCCCGGATCAGATGCCTAATTACTCTATACCAGCACAAGCTCCTCAGCAATCCTTTCATCTGGAGAACCTGTTATCCAAATTCATTCAAATCCAAGAGCAGACTAACCAGGCCTAGAACCAGTCCATTGCAAAACTAGAAGCCCAATTAGGTCAGCTCATCTTACAGTTGTCTGAGAGAGAAAATGGCCATTTCCCGAGCCAAACCATTCCTAATTTGAAAGGACAGCCCAATCAGCTCAGAGGCCAGTGTTCGGTAAAGAGTAATGAGCATGTGAAGGCGATTCATACTCTGAGATCAGGAAAGACTGTTGACAATAGAGTTGAGATGCCTGAAGAGGATCAAAGAGAGAAGATTTTTTTAGGAAAACCAGAGAGTTCGAGGAAAGTTGTCGAACCCGAGAGAGAGAATTTAAAGAAAGATTTGAAAGAGAATGCAGAAAGAGAAAAGGAGAAAGAGAGAGAAGAACCCATACCAAGAGGAGAACCACAGAGAGAGAAGATTCAGAAGCCCATTGTAGTTGAACCATCATCTTTAGAAGTGGTACCTAGAGCACCATTCCCACACTGATTAAAGGAGACTAGGAAGAAGGATCACTTTGAGGGAATCTTAGAAGTTTTTAAAAATGTCAAGATAACATACCCATCCTTGATGCCATAAAGCAAATCCCTTCCTACTCCAAGTTTTTGAAAGACCTGACCACTGTCAAGCGAAAAACGTCAGTACCCAGAACCGCTGTGATGGCAGCCCAAGCATCAGGCTTGATCCAGCAGACCATTGCACCCAAATACAAAGACCCTGGCTGCCCTACCATTACCATTCAGATAGGAGACTCTATCATAGAGAGGAGTCTCCTTGATCTTGGGGCAAGTGTAAATTTACTGCCGTACTCCGTGTACGCGCAGTTGGGCCTGGGAGGACTGAAGAATATTGATATTACCCTTTGTCTTGCTGATAGGTCAGTCAAGTATCCAAAAGGTGTAGTTGAAGACGTGATCGTAAAAGTTAAGGGTTTTTATTTTCCAGCTGATTTTGTGGTTTTGGATACCGAACTAGTGGCAGCCCCCGACCTACATATTCCTGTCATTCTTGGTCGAATATTCCTTGCAACATCAGATGCAGTGATTAGATGCAGGAATGGGGTTGTGACACTTAGTTTCGGGAACATAAAGTTGGAGTTGAATATTTTTCGTAATGGACTCCAAACATCAGACCTAAATGATGATGAGGAAGTGAACATGATTTACACATCAATTAATCAAATAGTTCAATCATCATGTTACATAGATCCGCTGAAAGAATGTCTGGCTCACTTCATTGCCAACATAGACATCGATGGGTCCATATGCGAAGTTAATGCATTATTGGATGTTGGCCCAGCCAATGGAAGCAGAAAATTGAGCCTATCTTTACATCCACCTCTGAATCTATGGTCGCAGAAGAATCAATTATTGTTAAGCCACCCAAGTTAGAATTGAAACCATTACCTGAGATTTAAAGTATGCATACTTAGGGCCCTCTGCTAGCAACCCAGTAATTATTGCCTCAGACCTTGAGGAAGAGCAGGAAAAGAAATTAATGGATGTGCTGAAAGACCATCAGAGTGCCCTAGGTTGGACCATCTCGGACATTAAAGGAATCAGTCCCTCTATAGTTATGCACCAAATTCATTTAGAAGAAGGTGCCAAACCATCTCGTGAACCACAGAGGCGACTGAATCTTGTCCTAAAGGAAGTACTGAGGGGAGAAGTAATCAAGCTTTTAGACGCTGGCATTATCTACCCAATTTCTGATAGTCAATGGGTGAGTCCTGTCCAAGTAGTACCCAAAAAATCTGTCGTAACCGTTGTCGCCAACAAGGACAATGAACTGGTCCCAACCCGTGTTCAAACAGGTTGGAGAGTTTGTATTGATTATAGAAAATTGAATTCAATGACCAGGAAGGACCACTTTCCATTACCCTTCATTGATCAGATGTTGGAAAGATTAGACGGCCATGCTTTCTATTGCTTCTTGGATGGTTATTCAGGGTATAACCAGATCCATATCTCCCCCGAGGACCAAGAGAAGACAACCTTCACCTGTCCTTTTGGCACATTTGCCTACAGGCGTATCCCATTTGGCCTGTGCAACGCAGCTGCGACTTTTCAAAGGAGTATGTTGAGCATTTTCTCGGACATGGTGGAGAGATTTCTGGAAGTCTTCATGGATGACTTTTCTATTTTTGGCTCAAGTTTTTATAGTTGCCTGCACCACTTGACCCTGGTATTGCAAAGATGTAAGGAAAAGAACCTGGTTTTGAACTGGGAGAAGTGTCATTTTATGGTCAAGTCAGGCATTGTTTTGGGTCATATTGTGTCGAGTAAGGGCATTGAAGTAGATAAAGCCAAGATCGACTTGATTGTGAACCTGCCCCCTCCTAAAACTGTACGAGAGGTGAGAGCCTTTTTGGGCCACCCAGGTTTCTATCGACGCTTTATCAAGGACTTTAGCAAAATTGCTCGCCCTCTCTGTGATCTCTTGGCAAAGAATGCTAATTTTGAATGTTCTACTACATGTTTAGAATCATTTGATCATTTGAAGCGAGAGTTGACATCTGCACCCATTATCCATCCTCCTGATTGGACGAAACCTTTTGAATTGATGTGCGATATTTCCAATTATGCTCTCGGAGCTGTACTGGGACAGAGGATAGACAAATTGCCTCATGTCATCCACTATGCTAGTAGGACCCTTTGTCACACCCCGAAACTGGGCCCTGCAGTGATCCGACCTCGGGATGGGAAATTTTGGGATTAATTTGAAACTTTTGTTATATTTCCCAAGATCCGCGTGAATGAGGATAATAAAATTCCATCACGATCAGAATATATTTTCGCGGAAGCTTATTATGGTGTTGCGACCCGGAGTCCGTGGCCATCGGATTGCGTGTCGCACTTGACCAATATCATAAAGCCATCATATGAGCAGACTGACACAAATCGTAAATCATAGAACACTGAGCTGGTAGCAACAGGACTATTTATTTCCCACATATTCAAATTACAATTAACAAGTGTCTTAATTACAAATCCAAGAAAAAGCATAACAAAGCCATACCAAAATATCCAACTAAACAGGAATACTACCCCCAATGTTTAGATACGAACTCCGGTGCCAAACTTGACATCTAGATGATATCAATGGGCAGCCTCTCACGTCAGACCGGCGGCTCCACCGCCTCCTCCGATCAAACACCTAAAAATAGAAAGAGAGAAATCTAGCACTAAACAAACAGGGTCAGATACGACGGTCTGGTAAGCAAATAAACAAGTAATATGTAACATCGACATTTATAAAACCTTATGGAATCATTGTAAATCCATTTAAAGAGTCTAAACAATAATAGCAATAAATCATGATAAAACAATCGAAAGACCGAACATAAATATCAAAGCAAATAAATGAACAGTCTCTGAAGAATAAATATCTCGAAAAGATAACAGCCTACATAAATATTTAATAATTGGAAATACATTTAAAATCCTGAATAATAGAGACAATACGATAAAAGATCGGTTTCATAAACATTAACAAATTCAAAGAATATAATGAGTATAAACAAACAAGAATCATAAAGCAAATTAATAAACATATAAAACATTGGCAAACACACATAGCTATATTCTCTTATTACCGAAGTAACAAGAGCAGACAGAACCGTAGCTACTACACGTGGGACCGGAAATAGAATCAGAACCGTAGCCATACAAATGGGACCGGCAGATCAAAACCGTTGCCATGGTCGGTACAGACAGAATCCAAGCTGCAGTTGGCAAACAAATTAAAGATGCCAAGCCGGGTGATCAGCCCGACAAGGCGACCTAAGCCTAGTGGTGCCTTTAGTTCTCAAAACCCAAACCGATACAACTCAAACCATAATAATCCCTTTGGCTCATGGGCTCACACTACAAAGCTCTGGCCCCATCTTGCCTCGAGGTTTTATTTTTGAAATAATAGTCTCTTTGGCTCATGGGCTCGCACTACAAAGCTCTGGCCCCGTCTTGCCTCGAGGTTTTATTTTCAAAATAACAATCTTTTCAAAATAATAGTCTCATCGATGAAATCCCGAATGTGGCGAACCACTCCAATCTCCTTCCAAATCGATTCGGAGAAAACATACGAACTTCCAGGGTAAACCACTCGAATACACATCAAACTAATTTGTATAAAACCATGCGATCAATCCTTTCGAACATGGAAAACCACATGATTTTATAACAAATCACCGATGCTATTCAAATTAGTTCACCGAAGAATACAAATACATATACCTTCTCTGACTTGAAATGGAATGGATAGTGGAGAATGACTTAATGACTTACTAAGGAACCATCTCAATACACATTTAACCTTTAAGAATTTATTAATAAAGAGCATGTTTGATGCCAATGAAAATCCACAACATTTAAATGAGAAAGTGCGTATTGAGACTTGAAAGGTTCCCGGGTAACTTTACATACGCTCATTCTCTCATTGATCCCATTCCCATTTCACAAATTCCAAGTATCACAAATAATCCCAAACTCTTTAAATCAGGCCCACAACTGACCTTAACCCAAGCCCCAAAAGAGTCTACTCATTTAGCCCAAAACAACCCTTAATTTGCTTAAGAAATAGGTCTTAAAACAGTCCAAAAACTGACCTTGAATGGCCCAAGAAACAGGTCTTAAACAGCCCAAAAACTGTCCTTGAATGGCCCAAGAAACATGTCTTAAAACAGTCCAACAACTAACCTTGAATAGGCCCAAAGAACAAGTCTTAAAACAGTCTAAAAGCTGACCTTGAACAGGCCCAAAGAACAAGTCTTAAAACAGTCTAAAAGCTGACCTTGAACAGGCCCAAAGAACAAGTCTTAAAATAGTCTAATATCAGGCCCTGAAATGGCCCAATATCAGGTCTTGAAACAGCCCAAGATCAGGTCTCAAATGGCCTAAAACAAATTTCTAAAACGGACCTAAAACAGGCCCTGCATAATGCCCCCAGTCTGGACTGGGCTCACTCGAGCGACCCAAGGCCCGCTCGAGCGAAGCCCAGACAGAGCCTGGGTCGCTCGAGCTACCCAGTGGGTCGCTCGAGCGAGCCAGGCAGAGACTGGTCCGCTCGAGCGGCCCACTGGTCGCTCGAGCGGACTGGGCTCTGTCCAGTCCGGCTCGTTGGGCGATTTTTCTAATTGTTTTCCTCCTTTTTGATTCTTTTTGATTCCTTTTCTTTCATACAATTTTCCAACATCAATTGGGCCCTTTCTTGACCTCTTCAACTCATCAAATCACCATTCATAATCCTTCCAATTGATCAAATACCACACTTTTAAAAAAATCAAAGTTTTTCCCCATTCTTAGAACACAACACTTAACACAAAGAAGGCTAAATTTCAAGATGTCCAAAGTGAAATCAAACTTCTAATACATTGCAAAACAATAATCTAAGTGAAAATCACACATCATATTACTCCATTCATCCCAAAACACATCTATGAATCATAAGAAATTAGCACATAACATGAAATACCATAAAATAAAACAAGAGAAAAATGAAACCATTATATTAATTGAAAAATCCACTTGCCTCAAGCCAAGATGAAAGCTAAGATGTTCTTCAAACAATGCTCTAGGGTCTCAAGCTCCCAATCTACAAAAACCCCAAAATTTTCCAAAGAGAACCCTAAAAATCAATATTTGCAAATCACCAAGGAAAGCTCTTGCATGTGGGATGAAAACACTCTAAATGAAGAGGAAAACAAAGATCTCAAGTTTGGATAGCCATTGCTAACCTTGAAAAGCTCTAACAAAGGAGAGAAGCTTGAAAGGAAGCCTTGCCCTAGCTCAAATCCTTTGAAAAAGGGTTCTTTGGAAAGCTTGAATGGAGAGGAAGAAGATGGGAAGATCATTCCCTCACTTAGCACTCAAGAAGAGAGGTTTCAAAGAGGAGAGAGAAAGTGCTGGGAGAAGGGTTCTCTCTTGAGCCTAAGGTTTGCAAGAAGAACAAATGGGGAAGAAGAAGAGCCCAAGGCTTTATAAAGGATAAGTGGGCTGGGCCCCATGGGCCCCAATCTTAGAAAGGCTGAAACTAACATTTGTGGGCCCCGAATGAAAACGACGAAGAAGACAAAAATGATCAGCGAAATTTCTACTTTCCAAACAGTATATTTTCCCCAAATTCTGAAATTTTTAAAATTTATGGACAGATTTAGTGAAAATGTCATTTTTGCCCATTTTTCTCGAAAAACGCAATTTCAGAGCATCAAATCAAAATGGTCAAAACATGAAAGTTGTTAAACTCAATAAAACGAGTCAAAAGGAGCAAAATTTGTAATTTTTCCAAAATAAGAATAATTTCTCACAAAAATACATTTTACAAAGACCGGGTCAAACTAAAGTCAACGGTCTTTAAAATCTCCAAGGCTATGAAAAATCTAGTCAAATTCCAAAAAACAAGGTCAAACCAACTCAAATCTCACTTAACAAGTTAAGCCATGATTAAAACAATACTAAACAGAGAAATTGGGGGTCGGGGTCTTACATCCTCCCCCCCTTAGAACCCATTTGGTCCTCCAAATGGTCTAAACCAAATCAAAATAATAAATCCAAAAGACAAAAGAAAACACTGACACCCTACGCTGAACCTCGGAAACTGAGATACCCTCTGACCAAACCTGACATTGAGATGCGCCTGCAAACAATATTTTGATTCGGTCGAAGGCTTCACACTGTTCCACATCTACTCAAAAACATACTTCTCTGACAAAACTAGAGTTCAACAATTCTTCTAATCATCCTTGGTGTCATCTGTCGTTCTTGTACTGGATCATTTCTTTTACTTATCTCGTCAGTCACTGTCGGTTCAAGAACTGCAAGTTCTATCTCTTCCTATCACTTTGGAATTCTGTGCCTTAAGTCCTATAAAGCTGTACACGGTGTCCCTGACGCTTGTACAAAGATGTGATCGTAGACATGCCTTCACTGAAAAATCTTCATCCCGAAAAATTCTGAAATTTCCATATGTTTGCTCTAACTATGTTTCTCGAATGCATCATCAGCTTCTGGCCTCCAAGTATATCGTCAATACTTCTTCGTTCTGAAATCACAAACTCCAAATTCTATAGGTCTCCTGTCACTGACTTGGTCTGCTACAACTCAGATGTTGAATTGCCATAACCTGCTGAGCTGTTCTGTGTCGAAACTTTGCATGGCTTGCCTCTTCAGATTTCACTCTTCAAGTCTTCTACCCTTGACATGTAAAGCCGATCTTGGAATTCCAATCTGTGTTCACAACTTCATATTCCAAATCTTTCTGTGCTGTACTCAGAATTCTTGCCCACATCTGATTCTATCTACTTGTTGTTCTTGATCTTCTGCTTGATACTATGTCATCAACAAATTAAACCTGCCAAGCTGGCATCATTCCCTGATAAGTTGAAACTTTCAATCCAAGTCTCGAATGATGTTTACTCTCTCATAGATCCAACTTTGTCCCCAACTGAACCAGTACACGTCCTGACCTCCATCAACCCTTCAATTCATACACTTCCTAACTCCAACCATAAGCTATTACCACTCATTCCATTCAATGCAAAACAAATCTTAAACATAATGACTAAAATAATTACTTAGTTGAATTTCATCATTTTAAAACATAGTAGAAACCGAGCCTCCAAATTGTCAAATAAAGCTTAATAAATAAAGTTTATCAAAGTTTGAATATGAAACAACATTATTCATTTTGAAATTCATATTTTCATAACCCAACAAATCATTGAAATACTCAACAATTTTAAATTAGAATTTTAAAAATAAATCAGGTTCATATAGTATGACTATACATTAAACTTTGCCAAAAATCTGAATGTTAATTAAACACTAAACCTTGTTGAAATCTGAACTCATTCTTTCATAAAAATCCTGTAGAGATCTAAGCACAGCTGACCGTTAAAACAAATGTAGAAACCTGTATATAATCTAAACACAAAACCCTTAGGAAATTCATTTTGTATAGCCAAAGAAAATGAATCAATGAAATAGAAATTTCACATCGTACTTTGAAAAAGAAACACAATTTTAGTTACATGCTTTTAAAGATCAGTTTATCCACTAGTCTCTACAATCCATCATTAAAAACACCCATCCATTTCTAACCAAACATATACAAAATTTTGAAATCATTAAGGTTTGAAATGTAGCTGTCAACATTTAAGAGAATTAAAACAAGGGCAAAACTCTAAGATCATTGTATAACAATGTCTTAAGAAGATTAAACAAAAATCCAAAACACAAAACCTTATGAAAACAAAATCATGTGACTCATGAAAAGAGTATAATGACATAATTTATTTCGAAGATAAGCCTTAAAGAAGAAACATAAATCCATTGTTTAAACACTGCAAGGATAAATCATAGACATTAAGGAAAAACATAACAAAAGATGGAAACATCACGAAAATCATTCTCACCAAGAAAAGGGACATCACCATAATTGAGGTATACACTTACATCTGTACGTTGTCCAATCCAATACCCCGTAAGTCGGTAAAATCCACAAGGTTTCATCTGCTGCCAAAAATTATCTTGACCACAACTAACCATCCACTTGGTATTACCTCTGAAAACTACACTGGCTAAGCTACAAGTCCTGAAAATTCTCAGCCAAATCTATGACAAGGCTCGTTAAATCCGGGAAATCCCTAAGTCTCTGGCACTAGCTTCCAACCTTACTAACTAAGAATCACTTCTCCCTTCGTAAAATCGACAGCTAATATGCCTTTTGCAGTCCTTCATCTTGGAAAGATGGTCTGAGTTCACCCAAAATCCACATTTACTTACCTTGGTACGTTGCATGATGATCTTCAATTAGCTGAAAGGGGCTCTCCATATATTAATCAAATTCTACTCTGGCAGGCAAATGCACATGTCTTCTCTCATTAACCCCATTAGTGATGTGGAAAGGCTGAAAGTCTGCTGATGTTCTCCGAAAATAACATACTAAGTCCACAGGGTTTCTCAGTCTCCGACACAAGAACAGACAAAAGACACCGAACAAGAGTATGGAGAATTCAAATTCTCCACCACTAAGGAGGAAATTTGGTCATCCAAATCTCCTAACAACAAGAACTAAAAGAAAAGACAAGCAAAGTCTCCCGAACTGAAAGAAAAACAAACTCAAATTGAAAGAAACAAAGACAAGAGAAAACAGATCGACACAATCTAACGAATCCTCACCACACGTCTTAATGTCTCTAGAGTATTTTATTTCCTAGAAACTAACCAGCTCTGATACCAAACCTGTCATACCCCGAAACCGGGCCCTGCAGTGATCCGACCTTGGGATGCGAAATTTTGGGATTAATTTGAAACTTTTGTTATATTTCCCAAGATCCGCGTGAATGATGATAATAAAATTCCATCATGATCAGAATATATTTTTGCGGAAGCTAATAATGGCGTTGCGACCCGGAGTCCGTGGCCATCGGATTCCGTGTCGCACTTAACCAATATCATAAAGCCATCATATGAGCAGACTAGCACAAATCGTATATCATAAAACACTGAGCTGGTAGCAACAGGACTATTTATTTCCCACATATTCAAATTACAATTAACAAGTGTCTTAATTACAAACCCAAGAAAAATGCTAACAAAGCCATACCAAAATATCCAACTAAACAGGAATACTACCCCCAATGTTTAGATACGAACTCCGGTGCCAAACTTGACATCTAGATGATATCAATGGGTAGACTCTCACGTCAAACCGGCGGCTCCACCGCCTCCTCCGATCAAACACCTAAAAACAGAAAGAGATAAATCTGGCACCAAACAAATAGGGTCAGACACGACGGTCTAGCAAGCAAATAAATAAGTAATATGTAACATGGGCATTTATAAAACCTTATGGAATCATTGTAAATCAATTTAAAGAGTCTAAACAATAATAGCAATAAATCATGATAAAACGAACGAAAGACCGAACATAAATATCAAAGCAAATAAATGAACAGTCTCTGAAGTATAAATATCTCGAAAAGATAACAGCCTACATAAAACATTTAATAATTGAAAATACATTTAAAATCCTGAATAATTGAGAAATACAATAAAAGATCGGTTTCATAAACATTAACAAATTCAAAGAATATAATGAGTATAAACAAACAAGAATCATAAAGCAAATTAATAAACATATAAAACATTGGCAACCACACATAGCTATATTCTCCTATTACCGAAGTAACAAGAGCAGACAGAACTGTAGCCACTACACGTGGGACCGAAAATAGAATCGGGACCGTAGCCATACAAATGGGACCGGCAGATCAAAACCGTTGCCATGGTCGGTACAGACAGAATCCAAGCTGCAGTTGGCGAACAAATTAAAGATGCCAAGCCGGGTGATCAGCCAGACAAGGTGACCTAAGCCTAGTGGTGCCTTTAGTTTTCAAAACCCAAATCGATACAACTCAAACCATAATAATCCCTTTGGCTCATGGGCTCACACTACAAAGCTCTGGCCCCATCTTGCCTCGAGGTTTTATTTTTGAAATAATAGTCTCTTTGGCTCATGGGCTCGCACTACAAAGCTCTGGCCCCGTCTTGCCTCGAGGTTTTATTTTCAAAATAACAGTCTTTTCAAAATAATAGTCTCATCGATGAAATCCCGAATGTGGCGAACCACTCCAATCTCCTTCCAAATCGATTCGGAGAAAACATACGAATTTCCAGGGTAAACCACTCGAATACACATCAAAGTAATTTGTATAAAACCATGCGATCAATCCTTTCGAACATGGAAAACCACATGATTTTATAACAATTCACCGATGCTATTCAAACTAGTTCACCGAAGAATACAAATACATATACCTTCTCTGACTTGAAATGGAATGGATAGTGGAGAATGACTTAATGACTTACCAAGGAACCATCTCAATACACATTTAACCTTTAAGCATTGATTAATAAAGAGTATGTTTGATGCTAATGAAAATCCACAACATTTAAATGATAAAGTGCGTATTGAGACTTGAAAGGTTCCTGGGTAACTTTACATACGCTCATTCTCTCATTGATCCCATTCTCATTTCACAAATTCCAAGTATCACAAATAATCCCAAACTCTTTAAATCAGGCCCACAGCTGACCTTAACCCAAGCCCCAAAAGAGTCTACTCATTTAGCCCAAAACAACACTTAATTTGCTCAAGAAACAGGTCTTAAAACAGTCCAAAAACTGACCTTGAATGGCCTAAGAAAACAGGTCTTAAACAGCCCAAAAATTGTCCTTGAATGGCCCAAGAAACAGGTCTTAAAACAGTCCAACAACTGACCTTGAATATGCCCAAAGAACAAGTCTTAAAACAGTCTAAAAGCTGACCTTGAACAGGCCCAAAGAACAAGTCTTAAAACAGTCTAAAAGCTGACCTTGAACAGGCCCAAAGAACACGTCTTAAAACAGTCTAAAGCTGACCTTGAACAGGCCCAAAGAATAAGTCTTAAAATAGTCTAATATCAGGCCCTGAAATGGCCCAATATCAGGTCTTGAAACAGCCCAAGATCAGGTCTCAAATGGCCCAAAACAAATTTCTAAAACGGACCTAAACAGGCCCTGCACAATGCCCCCAGTCTGGACTGGGCTCACTCGAGCGACCCAAGGCCCGCTCGAGCGAAGCCCAGACAGAGCCTGGGTTCGCTCGAGCTACCCAGTGGGTCGCTCGAGCGAGCCAGGCAGAACCTGGTCCGCTCGAGCGGCCCACTGGGTCGCTCGAGCGGACTGGGCTCTGTCCAGTCCGGCTCGTTTGGGCGATTTTTTCTAATTGTTTTCCTCCATTTTGATTCTTTTTGATTCCTTTTCTTTCATACAATTTTCCAACATCAATTGGGCCCTTTCTTGACCTCTTCAACTCATCAAATCACCATTCATAATCCTTCCAATTGATCAAATACCACACTTTTAAAAAAATCAAAGTTTTTTCCCATTCTTAGAACACAACACTTAACACAAAGAAGGCTAAGTTTCAAGATGTCCAAAGTGAAATCAAACTTCTAATACATTGCAAAACAATAATCTAAGTGAAAATCACACATCATATTACTCCATTCATCCCAAAACACATCTATGAATCATAAGAAATTAGCACATAACATGAAATACCATAAAATAAAACAAGAGAAAAATGAAACCATTATATTAATTGAAAAATCCACTTGCCTCAAGCCAAGATGAAAGCTAAGATGTTCTTCAAACAATGCTCAAGGGTCTCAAGCTCCCAATCTACAAAAACCCCAAAATTTTTCAAAGAGAACCCTAAAAATCAATATTTGCAAATCACCAAGGAAAGCTCTTGCATGTGGGATGAAAATACTCTAAATGAAGAGGAAAACAAAGATCTCAAGTTTGGATAGCCATTGCTAACCTTGAAAAGCTCAAACAAAGGAGAGAAGCTTGAAAAGGAAGCCTTGCCCTAGCTCAAATCTTTGAAAAAGGGTTCTTTGAAAGCTTGAATGGAGAGGAAGAAGATGGGAAGATCATTCCCTCACTTAGCACTCAAGAAGAGAGGTTTCAAAGAGGAGAGAGAAAGTGCTGGGAGAAGGGTTCTCTCTTGAGCCTAGGGTTTGCAAGAAGAACAAATGGGGAAGAAAGAAGAGCCCAAGGCTTTATAAAGGATAAGTGGGCTGGGCCCCATGGGCCCCAATCTTACAAAGGCTGAAACTAATATTTGTGGGCCCCCGAATGAAAACGACGAAGAGAAGACAAAATGATCAGCGAAATTTCTACTTTCCAAACAGTATATTTTCCCCAAATTCTGAAATTTTCAAAATTTATGGACAGATTTAGTGAAAATGTCATTTTTGCCCATTTTTCTCGAAAAACGCGATTTCAAAGCATCAAATCAAAATGGTCAAAACATGAAAGTTGTTCAACTCAATAAAATGAGTCAAAAGGAGCAAAATTTGTAATTTTTTCAAAATAAGAATAATTTCTCATAAAAATATATTTTATAAAGACCGGGTCAAACTAAAGTCAACGGTCTTTAAAATCTCCAAGGCTATGAAAAATCTAGTCAAATTCCAAAAACAAGGTCAAACCAACTCAATTCTCACTTAACAAGTTAAACCATGATTAAAATAATACTAAACAGAGAAATTGGGGGTCGGGGTCTTACACCCTTAATGACGCACAACTTAACTATACCACCACTGAAAATGAATTGCTGGCTGTCGTCTTTGCATTGGATAAGTTCAGATCCTATCTCATAGGGTCAAAAGTCATTGTCTTCACTGATCATGCCGCATTGAAATATTTGTTGAGCAAGAAAGATACTAAAGCTCGGCTGATCAGGTGGGATACTGCTTTTGCAAGAATTTGACCTAGAGGTACGGGATAAGAAGGGGTCTGAAAATGTGGTAGCTGATCATGTTTCGCGTCTGATTGTCGATTCCTCTGAAGACCATCCGATTTTAGAAACCTTCCCAGATGAGCAATTGTTGTTTGTTGATAGTTAGAACCCCGTGGTATGCAGATATAGTTAACTATCTGGTGACCGGGAAAAGACCAAGTAATTGGTCAAAAAATGTCCCATTCCGCTTCTTGTCTAGGGCTAAATACTATTTTTGGGATGATCCCTATTTGTTTTAAAACAATGCCCTGACCAAATCATTAGGAGGTGTGTACCCGAGATGGACCAGAAGAGCCATACTTGAATTCTGTCAATAACCATGCTTCTGGGGGACATTTTTCTAGTAAAAAGACAGCAGCAAAGGTGCTGCAATCTGGATTTATTTGGCCTACCCTTTTCAAGGATGCACATGAACCTGTAGGAACTGTGACCGGTGTCAACGATTAGGGAGGATCTCTAAGAGGAATGAAATGCCCCAATAACCTATCTTGATCGTTGAGTTGTTTGACGTTTGGGGTATCGACTTCATGGGACCATTTCCTATTTCTTTTGGTTATCAGTATATTCTATTGCTGTTGATTATGTGACTAAATGGGTAGAGGCCATTCCATGCAAACCAATGACCACAAGGTTGTGGTTGAATTTTTTAAAAATCAAGTTCTCGCTCGCTTTGGTATACCACGCGCAATCATAAGCGACGGTGGTAAGCACTTTTGCAACCGAGTATTTGAAGCTTTAATAGGAAGTACCACATCACGCACAAAGTTGTCACACCATACCATCCCCAGACTAGCGGGCAAGTAGAAATTTCCAATCGTGAGATCAAGAACATCCTGGAGAAGACAGTCAATCCGAATCGGAAAGACTGGTCTTTACGTTTACATGATGCACTGTGGGCGTATCGGACAGCCTTCAAGACACCTATCGGAATGTCTCCGTACAGGTTGGTCTTCGGTAAGGCATGCCACTTGCCGGTTGAGCTTGAACATCGAGCATATTGGGCGATCAAGCGCCTAAACTTTGACTTAGAAAAGGCCGGGGTCCAACGGAAGCTGCAGCTTGCTGAACTAGAGGAAATGAGGAATGAATCATATGAATGTGCGAGGAGTTATAAGGCCAGGACTAAAATGTTTCATGATAGAGAGTTCTAAGAAAAGAGTTCCATCCTGGCCAGAAAGTTTTGCTATATAACTCTAAATTGCACTTATTCCCAGGCAAGCTACAGTCTCGATGGTCAGGACCCCATGTCGTTCAGACAGTCCATTCCCACGGTGCAGTTGAACTTTTGAATCCCATAGATGGTAACACCTTTCGAGTGAATGGGCAGAGATTGAAAGAGTACATTGAGTTTGTGGATCCTGAGAATGTTGTTGAGGAAAGTCTTTCTTGTGGACCCTGGATAAACTGACCTCATACCATGCTAATTGCGTCTGACTGAAGACGTTAAACTTAGCGCTTGTTAGGAGGCAACCCAATATACCCGTGTGTCGGCACCCCATGATGAGAAATTTCAATTTACCTTCCTTGTCCTATTTTATTTCTGTTATGCATAAACATTGGGGGACAATGTTTAGGATAGGTTTGGGGGTGAGGCACTGCATTTCATGCATTGCATTTGCATGTACATAAGTTATTTTGTTTTCCATTTATACCAAAAACGCTAAAAATTTGAAAAAACCCTAAAATTTGAAATTTTTTCTAAAATCACTAAAAATCTGAAAAAGATTTCAAAAATTGTCCATGGATTTTAGCTTGAAGATTTGTCATAGATACAAGTCCTATAACCTTTTACACATTTGGCCACATGAGTGTAGTCCAAGAGAAGAACAAATCACTTCTGAAAGACCTGGAAGAATTATTAGTGGAGACTAGATCCCATTGAGCGATTGAGCCTATCTATATCTGTTTGGGTGAGACTCTTCTGCGCTATTCCTGAGTAGAATGAGGAGCTACTCTTAGAGCTTCTTAGTCCATCACTTCCGATCTCATAAGTGCAATTCCTTTTCTAATCATAGAGTTGGCATTCAAAATGCGAATAAACCTTAACTTGTAGCTTATGTTGCATTTTTCCGAACTTAGGGGAAGATGATAGGCATTCTAAAAACCAATGGCCAAAATTTTGAACTCACCTATTACATTTTATACCTTGGAGCCCTCTGGAGCCTATTTACAAGAAACCTTCCCTTCATTGTCCCAAGCCTCATCACCCACATATATATACGCCTTTTTCACCTATTGTGTTTTAGAAGGGTAAGGTATATGAAGAAATGAAGGATTTGAGCATTAGGTGATAAGACTTCACATGGGCTACCAAAATATAGATGTTCTATAAAGGGATGACAAAAGGAATAAAAGAAGTTGAAAGTTGAACCAAAGAAAAAAAAACGAGGAGAAATGAGAACCAAAGGAAAACAAAAGAAAAAGAAAAAGAGTATGGGAAACAAAGAAAAGCAGCACAAAAAGAAAAAGATACAGTGGAATAAAGAACAAAGCAAATGAAAGAAGTGAAGACAGTGGAAGACCTTTCTATGAAGATTTGAAAACCCTTACCTTCTCAAAAATTTAGCCGCATTTAACCCTATCCTACCTAATAATCCTAACCCCATTACAGCCTATGAAAGACCTATTGGATCCTAGGAAAGGTTAGGTGCTCAATGAGTGAGAAGTTTAGTGAGCATTTCCACCTTCTATTGGTTATATCTTATTCTTTGAGATCAATCATTCTATACATAAACTCCGTTCTTCATCAGTTTGTGAGTTCTTAGCCTTGTTCATACTCACATACTGAGAGTTAGTCAGCAAAATCTGTGTGCTTCCATTGTGAGAGTCTGACTTGTAAGGCTGTAGTCAAGGCGAAAATATATTCCGAAGGGGATTAAGGTTATGTGAGCTTTGACTTGAAGATGCATGATTATTGGCTAAATACACACACATACACAGTGGGACTTAGGTATTGACTGGCATATCGTCAAGAGTTGGCTAGTATTCCTAACTCAGTACTCATTCTTATTAGCTTGCTAAAGACTGTTGGACATCAAAAATATTTTCTTTTCAAAGTAAAAGGAATTTTGTGAAAACCCTCACGAGACAAAACTCATCCACTAGGGTAAACCTAGGGGTTAACGGCTTGTTGCACGAGCTAAGTGCAACCGCGATTCCAGCGAAAGTGAGTTAGGATTTTTATAGTGTTTTTCTTGCATATAGTTTAGTTTTTCTTTATAATTTTTGCTCGGGACTATAAAAATGTAGGTTTGGGGTGTGATGAGTGTTAAATATTACATATTTTACCCCTCATTAGTTCGGATTTTATCAGCATCTCATATACATATCATTGCTTTACACAGAGATTTTATCATTCTATCACATTAAACGGATTATCAGATTATCATGTATAAATCCGATTATTTATAGCGCATTTTTATGTATTTCTCTCGTGTAGGTGGACCCGCGACTACCCCAACCTTCCGGCTAATGTCCCAAGGCATCAGTAGTGTTGAAGAATTCCAAAATAAGATGAGAAAAAGTCTTTTCCAACACAATGAATGGTTGGTGTATTGGTTAAAGCTTTGGTTGGTATGAAATAGGTTATGGGTTCAAAACCCAACAATTACATTTTTTTTGCATTAAAAAATATTTCATCCAACTCTAACCTTTCCACCAATCAAGCTTGCCATGGCACAAATCCAGTGAAAGGATATGAGCCAATTAAAAGCCTCCAAAATGAAGGACCACAAAAAGCAAAAAGCACATCGCTTTTGGAAGAAAAGTTTGTCAATCCATGTGAAAGCAAAAGAGCCAATCAAAAGCCTTCAAGTTGCAACCAATCAAATGGAAGCAATCCTTGCGAATGAAATGAGCCAATCAAATGTCTTCAAAGTTTCTATAAATTGGAATGTTGTTGTAGAGAAGAAGGAGATCTTTTGGCAATTTAGTCTTTTAGCAATTTTTTTACCTCTCTTACTTTTATATTATAATTTAGGGCTTCTTTGTAACTAATCTAGAGAGAGTGTGTAATTGAAGTTCATTAATGAAGATTTGGAGCTCTTCTTGATGTTTAGTGGCTAAAGCTCTTAGATTAGGCTCTCCTTTTGAAGCTAAGTAATGTGACTAGTTCAATTACATGCATATTTTAGTTTAAATTCTCTATTTGTACCTTAATTGATTATTAGATTTTAGATCTAGTTGTGCTAATCTCTCTCATTTTTCATGCTCTATCTCTACACTTGATACTCGGATAATTCAATTGATGCTTTGTAGTTGGATTAAGTTCTCTCACATAGCATGCTCTAGAGCCCTTATCTTTGATCTTTTGTAGCTTGATTTTGATGATTTATTGTTAGGGTGGCTAAATGATGATCTAAGATCTTGGCCTTTGATTTTCTTTTACTTTGATATCATTGTTATATCATCCAATCCAATTAGGCGAGAGATTGCTAATTGGATTGTAGATTTGGTGGAAGTTAAATTAGAACATGCATTGTTTGAATTAATTACATACTTAGTGGATTTTGGATTGCCTAATCTCTTATCTTGATTGTTGTTAATTTTAATCTTTGTTTGATTGTTATTTTCAATTCTAGATTGTTAGATCTACTCTCACATAACTTGTTTTAAAATCCTACACATTTCACGCCACATCTTCATCTTAAATCTTTCATTTCACCACCATTCATCCAATAGTTTAGTGCAGTTTGCTAGATTAACTTAGATCTTATTAAATTCATATTTTAGATTGTTAATTAGTTGTTCACATTGCATAGTTTATTAGTTTTATTTTTCACTTCATTTCTATATTAGCTATATTTTAGTTCAATTCTACTTTAATTGGATTCATTGTTTGTTCCACACCTCTCTTCGTGGGATCGATAATCCGGGCTCTTGAGTCCTTTACTACTTGACGACACCGTAGTCTTGCGGTTAAGCGTTGTACATTTAAGTGTCGATCAAAATGCAAAAATAAAATCATCCAATACACTCAATAAGTTAATGGCAGAGGCCCTTGTGTTCACTCGTATTATCATCTCAGATAATTTCAAGCACATCAACCACTGAGGAGAACATGAGTAGAAGGGTTATCAATGTGTCATGATGCGAACCCCAACGTGTATCTCCCGGCCTCTTGAGGCTAGTCTTCTGATTCAAACCCCGTCCACTTTCAAGTTCGCCCGATTTGAGAGCATCAACGACTTTAGCAGCCTGTATATTTTGGAGCATGTTATGATGTTTGCAAAAGCCTCCAATAACATTCAACACCATAGAAACCGACTCAAAAAGCGTCGATTAAATTGTTATCTCTTGCAACAACAACGAGTGTCAACTGAAGCTGATGTGCAAAACAAAGAACATAGAATGCGGTGGGATTCTCATTCTAAATGAGCCTTTGCAGTCCATTAAGCTCACCCTTCACATTAGCAGCCCCATCATAACCTTGCCCACGCAAACTTGACATGCTCAATACATGCCTGGAAAATATCACTTCGATGGCCAGCTTAAGTGTTTGAGCTTTAGTGTCTGCAATATGTTCTATGGTTAAAAACCGCTCAATCACACATCCTCACTCATCCACATAGCGTATAACAACTGCCATTTGCTCTTTGATAGAGATATCCCTAGATTCATCCACCAAAATAGAAAATGGTGCATCTCTAAGCTCGGAAATGATAGCTTGAGTGGTTTCAATGGCAGCCGCATTCATAATGTCTTTTTGAATCTTAGGGGATGTCAATTTTAGATTCTCAGGAGCATTTTCCAATACAACTCTTTAATAGCTTCATTCTGATTGGCAAGTACTTGCAAAAGCTCAAGGAAGTTACTCATATTGTTTGAATCTTCAGATTCATCATGACCACGAAAAAGCAATCCTTGGCGCAGAAGAAATCTAACAGAAGCAAGTGTTGCCTTCAAACGGATTCGATAATATGTTCGAGCTTGACTTGATTGCTTGAAAATAATCGTCTCAATGTGTTGCTCTTGATTCAATAAGTTCTGACACTTCTCATATGCTTGATTATAAACATTCTTCGGTCCTCCCACATGATTTCAATTCTTTCTTTTTTCCTCCAACTTTTAAATCCTTGAGTTATAAAAGCATCATAACGTGTTCCTCCCCAAAAAGATAACAACTCATGCAGGATGCAGCATTTTTTCTATGTTGTACTCCAATCAACTGCCGTAATCCTTAAACCAAAAAGGATTAAATAGCCTCTTATCTTGTCCACACCACGTAGAATGAAACTTATGGTCACGAGGCTGACAAGGGCCCTTTTGTAGATATGCTTTTCGGACTTGGTCCCTATCCATAGGATGATAGCTTGAGATTGGATTCCGTAACCCAGGATCTACGGGAAGAATATTCAAGTTAACCTCTACACGCCCTTTCTTCGAGGATGATGGCATTTCATTCTTATCATTCTTTGGAGTCGGAGACGATGGATTGGTACTTGATTGTTTTTTATAATATTTTTCCATATCTGATTCAAAGATAAGGTCAATTACATTAAAATCCTCGCCAACCACCAATAATCACCATTTATAACATAGGTAAAGACGTGATTTTAAACAATTTCTTCTTTTTATAAGGAATCATACCACTAACACCTGATTTATAAATAAACTTCGAAGCGACAACACCCAAATCGCGAATCCTCAAGAAATTAGCATACAATTTGACAAGCAAACTTCTAAGCGACAACACCTGTACTTATGGCATTGTCGTTCTGTGTATCAATTAACATGACATCTGATAAATGATCTAACTTCATGAGATTTAGTGTTATATTTATGCTTATTAGACAAAACCAGGCCCAAAGAAGCATGCTTGAGACTAGATAGATAGGTGCTATCCAAAAATCTCTGCGAACAAAATAAAAAAAGGTGATGATGTATGCGTGATAATAGGAAATGGAATAAGTTTTCCCTTTCCCATGTGAGTTGTGACAACTAGAGTAAGAGAATTGTGAATAAGCAAATCTTTTATCTTCAGATGAACCACAATTCAACATAAGTATAATTTGCTAATGTTTGAATGTCTATGCAGCAGAGATAAATTGTTATTGTTAAAAGAACCAAACGATGAAATGAAAAATAAATGGTACAGAATCAAACTCAACAAATAATATTTTGCACCTATGCCATTTCCCAACCAGCTTCTAAGTTGCTAGGTGTAAATTTGTGTTGTTTAGTGATTGTTTAATGTGAGATAGATTATGCTTCACTCAAATCATGTGGGTGGATGCATTGGAATTGACGTGCCACATGGATGAGAAAAGAGATTCATTAGTAAAGAATCCCATGGCAGATAAAGAATTCAAGTCTGCATACAAGTATAAAATTGACCTACACTAAGAATTGAGACTCACAGTCACTGCATAGAACATAATGCTGCTCCCATATTCACCGTGAAAACCCAATAAGCAATGTCATACAAAGAGAGACAAACACATAAGATATTATACCAAAAAATTGAACATGTTTCGCTAGTACACGAGGAAATTGAAAAATGAGTGCAAGCTTTATAGCATGTATCAGGTGCATCCAGCTGTGACATGTCTGGACCAAAAAATTCAGGTCAGCGTACTGATCAGCTGGACATGTATGTATGAGAAACTGATTGTACACGAACAAATATTGAGGTGAAACCAGATGCTTTTTTGGGCTAGGTTTGTTCACAGTGGGTCTACATGATGAATGAGACAAATCTTGCAATAAGTGCTTTAATAGTATATTGTGCTGCAAACATTTCATTGAGATTGTTGCAGGATTCATATGAAATCATGCTTTAATAGAACATCAATATAACTGGTGAGAAACCTTTCATCCATAGGCCTAGAGATACTGCAAGAGTGCAAGAACTCTGTTCTGCTACTCCTTGCAATCGTTCAACTATAGAACTGAGAACATCACATGCACCTCATTTACCCAAATAAAATCAAATCAAATCAAATAAAAAAGAAAATGTATTCTTCTCAATCGCCATTTTTTTCAATTTTAATAGAACAGCAAAGGGCACTGAAATCATCACTTCAAAAGAAAAAAGAAAACTAAAACATAAACCCTAATGTGCAAAGGAGAAGAGAGGAAGGAAAAGAAGAGAGGAAACTGCACAAACCCTGGCCAGAGAGGGAGCGGGAGAGATAAGCTATAGAGAGAGGGAAAGAGAGTTACCTGAACCGTCGAAGCCTCAAAGAAGAAGAACCGAAGAGCTGAAGCGGGAAGGTGATCGACAGAGCCAAAGAGGATTTTGGAATTTTTTTTTTCGTTCTCTCCTTTTGACAAGGGGCGAGTATTTTATTGATGTGGGCATGGGCCAAGGCCCAATATTATTTTAGAGGAGTTTGGAAATTGACCTAGGGCGACCGGCCCAGGTAATGTATACTTCGGTCCGCCACTGGCTGCAAGAGGAACTATAGGATATATGGCCCCAGAACTATTTTATAAAAAACCTTGGTGGTGTTTCCTATAAGTCTAATGTGTATAGTTTTGGGATGCTTTTGATGGAAATTGTAGGGAAAAGGAAAAATATTGATGCATTTGCCGACCGTTCAAGTCAAATTTATTTCCCATTATGGATTTTATAATCAACTCCTTCAGGGAAGGGATATGGAAATGATGTGTGCTACTGATGAGGAAAAACGAATAGCAAAGAAGTTGAGTATAGTCACAGTATGGTGTATACAAATGAAGCCTACAGATCGTCCTTCTATGAGCAGAGTTGTCGAAATGCTAGAGGGGAATGTAGAAGATTTGCAAATGCCAAGCAAGCCATTCCTATCTCCACAAGAGATGCTTGATTAGGATGATGCTCCTAGTGCAGAAACTACTGAATCATCAACAGCTAACCACCAATCAGGAGTGATCACAAATAACATGGAAGAGTCGGATATCATAGAGGTCGTCGTAGATTGACTATTATGATGTATAAAAATGAGTCAGTACTCCTCATGATTAAGGTGCATGCGCATGGTTTCTTTACTTTGTACTTGTAATGGATTAAAGTAATTTTCATAGTTTGTGTTCTTTCTTAAATAAAGGTTTAATGGGTACTCCATGAGGCTTAAGAGTTCTATTAGGAAGAGGTTATTGGGACATATACATAATCAATGGGAGCACTGCGAATTGAATTCTTTTCCAACATATATATATAAAATAAGGGAGCTCAATTTTTGAATTCCCCATATTTTGGACCCATGGATTTAAGAGGGGAATGAAAAAAGGAGCTAAAAGTTGGAGAAATTTACAAGTTTTTGCCATCCTCATCAAAAGCACATTCACATCTTGGTTTATACGGCTCAAAAAGGGGCAACAATTTTGAGTTATTTACAGGTATTGTCATCCTTTCTTCATTAAAAAGAAAAGCAAGAGTGTTTACTTTCTTATTGTTCTGCCATTGATTCAAAAGGTGTCAAAAGCAAAAAAAAAAAAAAATTCTTTGTAAGGGAGCTCATTTTTTGAATTCCTCATATTTTGGACCCTTGGATTTATGTACATAAATCCTAAGGCGGAGATTAAAAGGAAAGGGGTTGAGGGGTTTAAGGGGGTTTGAGAGTCCAGAGATCTGGGACACTACTTCCCCAGATCCCTGGACTCTTTCTCCCTTATCCGGGTGACGGGTCAAGGAGTCTGGGCTAGGTCTGGGGTTAGGTTCAGGTTAGATGGGTTTGGGTTGGATTTGGGTTCGGATTGATTTGGGCTAGAGTTTGATGGATTGGATTGGGTCAGGTTCAGGTCAGGTCTGACGGGTTTAGTTAAGGGCCTGGATCAGAGGTTTGAGGCCCAAAAGGTGGGCTGCAGTTGGGTCCGGTCTGGGCAATAATCACTGGGACCCAAGTTTCGCAGATTTGATCTGCCGTCGGATTTCAAAGTTTTATATATGGATGGAAAGCCCTTAATGAGTAGATCGTGATAAGCCAACTTTCAAGTCGATCAGGGGCCTAGAAGTGATAGGTGATTTTTCAGGTGGACACCCCGGGGGTGCGGGACCTGCTATTATGATTTTTGTTCCTCCTGTCGGATCTCGAAGTTCTATATATGGATGCCCTCGACGAACAGATTGCAATGAGCCAATTCCTAGGGTAATCAGTGGTCCAGGAATAATAGGTGATCTTTGACTCGGGACCTAATCAGGACAACGTTAAATAGGGTGGACCGAATTACCCCTCATAAGGTGCCAAAATTCAGTTTAGTTGTTAGGTGGTCAAAAGAAGATGAATTAGATTTAGTTGTGCTCAGAACGTGTGCGTCGTGCCTTCAGGTACGGGCAATCACTAGTATATAATAAGGGAGCTCAGTTTTTGAATTCCCCATATTTTAGACCCTTGGGTTTATGTACATAAATTCTAAGGATATTTTGGACCCTTGGATTTAAGAGGAGAATGAAAAAAGGGGCTAAAAGTTGGAGAAATTTACAATTTTTTGTCATCACCATCAAAAACACGTTTACATCTTGGTTTGTGCGGCGCAAAAAATGGGCAGCAAGTTTGAGTTATTTATAGGTATTGTCATCCCTTCTTCATTTAAAAGAAAAGCAAGAGTGTTTACTTTCTTATTGTTCTGCCATTGATAAAAAAAAGTGTCAAAAGAAAAAAAAAAACTTCTTTTGTAAGGGAGCTCAGTTTTTGAATTCCCCATATTTTGGACCCTTGGATTTATGTACATAAATCCTAAGGCTGAGATTAAGAGGAAAGGGGTTGAGGGGTTTAAGGGGGTTTGAGAGTCCAGAAATATGGGACACTACTTCCCCAGATCCCTGGACTCTTTCTCCCTTATCCGGGTGACGGATCAAGGAGTCTGGGCCAGGTCTGAGGCTAGGTTCAGGTTAGATGGGTTTGGGTTGGATTTGGGTTCGATTGATCTTGGCTAGAGTTTGATGGGTTGGATTGAGTCAGGTTTAGGTCAGGTCTGACGGGTTTAGTTAAGGGCCCAATCAGGGCCTGGATCAGAGGGTTGGGGCCCAAAAGGTGAACTGCAGTGGGGTCCAGTCTGGGCAATAATCACTGGGACCCAGGTTTTGCATATTTTTATCCGCAAAGTTCTATATATGGATGGAAAACCCTCGATGAGTAGATCGCGATGAACCAACTTTCGGGGCGATCAGGGGTCTAAAAGTGATAAGTGATTTTTCAGGTGGGCACCCCAGGGGTGCGGGACCTGCTATTATGATATTTGTTCCGCCCGTTGGATCTCGAAGTTCTATATATGGATGGAAAAAGCATCGACAAACAGATTGCAATGAGCCAATTCCTAGGGCAATCAGTGGTCCAAAAATAATAGGTGATCTTTGACTCGGGACCTAATTAAGACATCGTTAAATAGGGTGGACCGAATTACCCCTCATAGGGTGCCAAAATTCAGGTTAGTTGTTAGGTGGTCAAAAAAGAGTAATAAAATTTAGTTATGCTCAAAACATGGTGCGCCGTGCCTTCATGTACGGGCAATCACTAGTATATATATAACCTTTTTCCAATCTTGTGACTCCTGGAAGCTAGGAGTCTTCATTGATTAAGATTTTCAAAATTAAGAAATTAGACACCACCATTAAAATCTGTATTAGAAAAGGACAAAATCCTTTTTTGTCTTTCTCTCCTTGATTTGATGCCCTGATAAAGGAGAGAGAGAGTGAAAAATTGTCTTTCTTTCTTGGATAGAAACAAGTGAGGCGTGGGCTTCGGTTCCAGAAGGTTTTGAATAAAAAAACAATTTGTTGCTGCTGCTGCTTACGTTCTGTTTACAGAACTCGGTATGCCGAGAAGGATTCAGCTTCTCCGGGCTTTGCAACATCGTTGAAGAGCAAGGGCCGTATGCATCAAAGTGGCCCATTCAGAATTTTCATTTGAGTCTGGGCAGGCAATGATTATTGAAAATGTCAAAATCAACTCCAACTATTAATAATTTCCATTTATTATATGGTTTAATGACTTGAGTTTTACTTTATTTTTTTTTACAAATTAAGTATAATGAACTCACATCCTACTATAAATACTCAGTTCCTACATAAATTGTTTATGTTCAAATTAGTTTTTTAAATAAATCAATGGGATAAAAATCAAATTAGCAACCACATTAAAAAAATAATAAAGAAACTACAGAGAACTCCAAAGAAGTAATAATCATTATCATAGGAAGATAACACCTTTTCTTTCCACAAAGGTGCTAAAGAGTTCCTAATAATACCTCTTTGATTTTCCACTCTACATCTTTATCACGTCCTATATTATATTGTTCTCCCAATCTTCCGGAACTCAAAACGCCCACAATAGAACATTTTTCGATAAATCTGGACTTCAAAGATCAAACAAGCTTTAAAAATTTGGTGGGACACAACGACTCTCCAAAAAATCACAACCATTAGATATCTCCATCTCAAAGCACACGGTAGGACAGGTGGCACCAGCCACGTGATGTAGCCTTTCCTGTTGCGGCCTGCATAAAGGATCCGAATTCGATATGAAATCCTTTATTTCTACTCTTCTCCCATCTATTAACCATTCCATATGCTTCCTTTCCCATAAATAAAACCCTCGGAAATAAAAGTTGCAGAAGTAGAAGAGGGAGATCTTAAGACGAAGAATGAGAAACAATTTTGGAGAAGTGTGGGCGGGGCAACAACTTAATTGAAATGGGATATGGCCCATTTGGCCCATGCCACCTTTGGGCATTTTTAGATCCGACGTGGGGCCGCCGCCCTAGGTGCGGACAACATGGGTCCAACCCTGTCGCGTCATCTACAACGCCAACGTCAATGGATAGTGAGTGATTCAATTATCGACATCACTCAGACTAATCAATGGATTTGAGCGTCAAGTTCAAGGTGTTGAAGAGAAGATGAACTTTACTCAAAGTTCCAAGTGCTTGTTCAACATGTCAAAGTGTTGAATAATGAAGATCGCGCCATCGGTGCAGGGACATACCAATCAACGAGGTACGAAAAAGACATTGCCCGATATTCTTGTGGCTCGAATTGTGCGGAATCCAAGCCAAGATGGGATTGTTGGGTTTATGTCTTGTATTTCGGTTTTACCGGATTGGTTTATTGGGTTGGCCAATGACCAGATTTATGGTCATGGTTATTTTGGTAATTATGCCAGGACTTTCTTGGGTCTAAGAAAGGATTTCTTGTAGGCCAATAAAGTAGAAATTATATATTGATTGAATCCGTAACCCTAAACTTGGTGAGAGAGTTAGAGATGTGAGAGCTCTAACTCCCGTGGGTGTCGGAGCTTTTCCGAACCATGTGGGATTAAATGAAGGAAAGTTTGCTTTCCTGTGGACGCAGGCGAGTTTGCTGAACCATTTAAAATCTCTGTGTGATTGTGTGGCTTGATTAATTGTGATTACGGTGATTCACGCTTCCGCACGCACGCGCCCAACTAAAAGGACATAGAATTCAGATGGGTAGTTAGAAACATTGGAAATTATGCAGTATTCATTCGTTAGAAATAGTGATGGTTGCCTCTGTCATGGATATTTCTCACATTTTTTGCAGTTCTGAATAGCTTGTTTCTGATTCTGCTGAATTCTAACATGTATGTTGTGTTGGTAAATTTGGGGCAAGTCATCATGAGGGAGTTCCCATCACATGTTTCTTTGTAAACATCAGTGCTGCTATTTTTGCATGGTGATTATTTTTGCATATTGGATTGGGCACTCAAACTCCTCTGTTTAGCAGATTGGATTAGTTGAGCCAGCTGTGATAGGTACATTGACTATATTTAAGGCATGCTCTAAGGAGGGCTTAAACGAGTTGATGTATCATCTTTATGTGCAGTTTGGATGAATAAAAAATGGACAAGTGATAGAGTGATAGGCGAGGGTTGTTGGTCGGACATGGAGTATTGCAATGCAAGTGAGGCAGTTTTACAGAATTGACTAAGTAATTTAACTTACCAATTACGATTAACTACAAACTCCAGACTATTTGGAACAGCCATATTGTTCCAAATGACATTGGTCTTCCCAAGTCTAGCATTTATGAATTACGATTTTGGCATCCCCTAACAATATTTTTGTAAGACCCTGACCCCTAATTTTCACGATTAGTGTGTTTTTAGCTGTGGGTTAGTTCTCTAAGTGAGATTTGAGCCTAATCGAGTAAGTTTGTGGATTAGAATAATTTTCTATAGCTTTGGGAAATTTTGAGAGCCATTAGACATAGTCTGCAGCCAAGGGACGCCTTGGGTTGCACGTGTCAGCGTGGGGGAGTGTTCTTGATTTTGAAAATTTTTACTTTTTATTTATTTTTGATAGGTCAAATTAGCCCCCAACAACTTTTCTCTTCACACTGATCCTATTCGAAGATTAGAAAATCAGTTTTTCAGCCCTAGGGGCAAAACAACCTTTTCACATTTAAATTTGAGCCCAAAATTTAAAATTACAGACCCATGTAAAAAATATTTTTTGAAAACTAGATTTTATCACGATCATTTTAGCCTTCTTCGTGGAATTCATCCGAGGCTCAGTAAGCCCAGTTCCGAGCCCATGAAGATTGTTTAGTTGTGGAGCCACACCTACCTTTCTTTTAAATCCCATCTCCACTCCAACGTACTTCTCTCCGTCTTCATTTCCTTTTCTGCAACAACAACTCCAGTTGAGTTCTTCCCCTCTTCCTCTTCATGCATTTTCCCCTCATATCAAGCCCACCTCCTTGCAAATTGGAAATCCAAGTACACACTTGAACTCCTCACTTCTCTACCTCTCCAATGGACCCATTTCTTGGGAATTTCAGCATGGCAGCCCTCTCCCTTCACTATTTTCTTGCTGATCGGGTCATCTACAGGTAAGGAGAGGTTCTCATCTCCTAGATTATGAATTAGGCAACCCTTGGGGAGTCTCTTTTTCATGCATGGAAGCCCCCCCATTTCCATTCCTTCTCAGTTTCTCTTTTATGGGTGTTCTAAGATGGGTGTCAAAGTTATACTACATGTTTTATCTAGCTTCATGTTTGATTTTTTCTTCTCAGTTATAGCTGCTCATGTGACTGAATTTGGTGCCCAATTAGCATGAGTTTTAGCTGTTATTCTCCCTCAGAAATCCCCTCTAAATAGTGCCCAATTGTCCGAAGGCAGTGGCTGGAATCGGGGAAGAGAAGGACCAGCAAACTGCACTCTGCAATCCTACTTGTCCGGCAGATTTGTGCTAAAATCTTTGGGCCCTTTTGGATGGGTTTTCAGCCCCTTTCTCCCTCGTATCTGGTCCAGATTTTTAAGGGTCTTTTACCCTTGATTAGTGTCCTTAAATGTACTTTGACTTGCCTCATTTAGTTGACCCCAACCTGTTTTAAATTGGCCAATATCATGGACTATTTTACTAATTTAATGTATTGGTGACTGGACTTGTTTGGAAATCATTACTAACCAGCGTTAGAATGAAGGATAGATGGTAACCATGTTGAGGGTTTAGGGTTTGAGATCTCTAGATTGGTCCACTCAATTAATCAAATCAAAAGTGTGTAAAAAATAATAATCTACGCAGCGGAAATAAAATCACAAGCACACACCACAAGGACACCAAATTAAAGGTGGAAAACCCAAATCGGGTAAAAAACCACCGATCCGTATTGGATGTAATCAAACACTATGAATCTCGCAATTACAAGAAACTCAGATTTCTTCCCTAGATATCCCCTATCTAAAGACTGAAGTTACCTTCTGTCGCATCACGCTTCAACGACATCACACCGTTGATTGCAACAGATCCAGCGCTTGACTCCTCAAATCTTCTACGCAAGAAGATGATCTTCTACAAGGGATGTAGAAGAAACTGGCTCTCTAGAGTACTTGGCAGCACAACTCTTCAACAATCTCTAGAGAAAATTTCTCTCAATTTGATCACTAATTCAGAACTTGAGAGATGATCTTGTATCTCTTTGGGTTGTGAGAAACACCCAATATATAGCCTCAAATTCGTGCTTAAGACTCCTAAGAATTATCCACTTAGAATAAAGAGTCCATCTCAAACATTCTCTCAGAGTCCGGATCTAACGGGGCTCAATTCGTCGTTTTCGCTATAGCGAGACACCATTCTGTCTCCATACAGAATTATGTCTCTTCTGTCAGCAACTATTGTTGACTTATGCCTTTTATGTTCTAACAATCTCCCCTTTTTGGCAATTCTTGGACAAATCTCCTAGAACAATACAATAAGATCTACCCAAAAGAAAAATCCAAAATACAATAAATTTTGAAACAAAAAAATCAGCACTGTAGATCTTGAATTGCCTAAGCTTGTAGAACTCCTCTGGGCTTCATTCTTCTCCCCCTGAATTTGTCCATAATTGACAAACAAAAAATCATGCAGCTTTCGTCAATCTGGATGCAGTAGCTCCCCCTCGATTTTGACTCCCCCTCACTATGATCTCCGTATCAGCACTGGGGGTGGGGACTTGACCTCCTTGATCAGGGCTTTTTATGATTAGTCACCCACACTTTTGTAGTTGGAACTTTCAGCACAGTGTGAGCAAACTCCTTAGGCAAATCAGATTTTCTAACCCAAATTTGAGTTGTCTTGGGTGGAGAAAAATTCTTCCGCCATTGCTTTGTCTTCGGTAGACTTTGCAGCTTATTGCAATAGGAAAGAATGTGTCCTTTCTTTCCACAATGGTGACAAGTGGATGTGCGTGCAGCGCGTGACACATTCTTTTTCTTGATACTACTCAACACATTAATTGAAAGTGCAGTGTCTGGAGTAGCATGTGCAACACTAGAAAAAAAAATTATTTTACCTTTAGCATTTGAAGTGGATGCACCATGATCATAACCGAGACCGCTTCTGTCAAATTGAGACTTCTGACTGCACAAGATATTTGTAAGAGTCTTCGAACCAGTGTTCATCTTGTTTAGTGAAGCTTGTTTGATTTCTAACTCAGACAGAGTGATCTTCAGTCGTCCTTGCAAATCTTCCTTTTCAGATTTAACAGTCTGCAACTCCGTCTTCATATTCTCAATCTCTTGTTCAGCCTTTTCAAGTTTTTGACTCTCAATGGTCAAATTTTCAGCCATGCAGTTTTTCTGACTTTCCAAGAGACGAACATTTTCAAGTGCTTGCTCTAATTCAATTTTCAATGCAGAATTTTCTTCTTGAGCAGCCTGAAGCTTGATAATAATCTTGTTTCCATACTTTGTCATCTTGACACAATCAGCATATGTAGCATGATACAGCTCTTCATAATCTTTCTCTTGATCTGACATCTCATCATCATGATCTTCATCAGTATCATTGTCAGACAAAGACCTAGCCATGAAAGCCACAAACTTGCCATTCACAGTTTCAGAAGTTTCAATTGAAGGATCTTGTTCTTCTTCTAATGACTGTTCCTCTCAAGTTGTGTTGAAATCCTTTTTCAATGCACCATTTTTCTTGTTGGCACACTCACTAGCATAGTGACCATAGCCATGGCACTCAAAACACTTAGTTCCTTTTGCAGAATTATTTTTCGCAAAATTAGAACTCTTCCACTTGACTTGTTTTGACTTCATGTACTTCTTGAAACAATTAAACATTTCAGCCATAACATCTTCAGCCTCAGATTCAGAATCAGAACCAGACTCAGTTTTCTTTTCAGGTTTCTTTCTTGATTCTGAGTTGGCTTTCAAAGCAATACCTTTCTCTTTTGATTTTCCTTTATCCAAACGGTTTGCTTCAAATGTTTGAAGATTTCCAACCAACTGGTTTACCTTGAGGGTATCAAGATTCTTATTTTCTTCAATAGCATCAACTTTAGAATCAAACCTCGAAGGTAGAGACCGCAAGATTTTCTTGACAATCTTGTTTTCTTGAATTTCCTCACCCATATTGAAGACAGAATTGACAATATCATTCAGTTTTGCATAAAATTGATTAAAGGTCTCATCTTGTTCCATCACGATGGTTTCAAATTCTTTAGTCAGCCTTTGCAATTTAGATTGCTTCACCGTGTCTGTACCCTCATACACCGTCTGTAAGACTTCCCACGCTTCTTTTAGAGTTTTGCAAGTGGAAATCCTACGGAACTCTTCAGCAGACACTCCATTGTATATACTATCCACTGCCTTGTTATTACAATTGGAGGCATACTTTTCATCCTTAGTCCATTCAGCTTTAGATTTAGGAACAATTTGTCCACTAACTACAATTGTTGGTCTGGAGTAGCCCTCCTCAACAATATCTCACACATCATCATCAATGGACTTAAGGAGCCCAATCATCATTTGCTTCCAATATGCATAATTAGAAACATCTAGCAAAGGGGGCTTAGAAGTTGATGTCCCTTCTCAATTGAACACCATTCTAGAAATCTCTTTAGATAAAACACAGCAAATTAGTGTAACCCGCTCTGATACCAATTGAGGGTTTAGGGTTTGAGATCTCTAGATTGGTCCACTCAATCAATCAAACCAAAAGTGTACAAAAAATAATAATCTACGCAGCGGAAATAAAATCACAAGCACACACCACAAGGACACCAAATTTAAGGTGGAAAACCCAAACCGGGTAAAAAACCACCGATCCGTACTGGATCTAATCAAACACTATGAATCTCGCAATTAATAGAAACTCAGATTTCTTCCCTAGATATCCCCTATCTAAAGACTGAAGTTACCTTATGTCGCATCACGCCCAACGACATCACACCGTTGATTGCAACAGATCCAGCGCTTGACTGCTCAAATCTTCTACGCAAGAAGATGATCTTTTACAAGGGATGTAGAAGAAACTGACTCTCTAGAGTATTTGGCAGCACAACTCTTCAACAATCTCTAGAGAAAATTTCTCTCAATTTGATCACTAATTCAGAACTTGAGAGATGATCTTGTATCTCTTTGGGTTGTGAGAAACACCCAATATATAGCCCCAAATTCGTGCTTAAGACTCCTAAGAATTATCCACTTAGAATAAAGAGTCCATCTCAAACATTCTCTCAGAGTCCGGATCTAACTGGGCTCAATTCGCCGTTCTCGCTATAGCGAGAAGGAGTCTCGCTATAGCGAGACACCATTCTGTCTCCATACAGAATTATGTCTCATCTGTCAGCAACTATTGTTGACTTATGCCTTTTATATTCTAACACATGTTGTGGCCTTTAATTAAATTATGATTTGTCTCAATTGGTGGACCACGTTTTTAAATTGACCATCTTTGGTTGTCTAAGGGTTATATCTTGGGGTTTTTGTTTAATAGGTATACTGAGGCCTAATTGGTGAGATTAGGGGAGTAATCTTGGAGTGCTAGAGGCAAAGGCTAGTGACTTTAGCCCGTTCTTGTAGTTGTACATGCTATTAATTTTGGATATTTTAGTTTCTAAAGCATGTCTTTTAACTATTACATGTTTGGTTTTCTTGTCCATTATCAAAGCTTGAATTTAACATCAGTTATACAATTGCATGTCATACTCTCATTCTTATTTCTATGGGTTTTTTCATTAACCTTACTGAATTCTTGTTTAAACTTATGATCTTGGTTTTTAACTTAGTGTTTATGGGAATGGGTGTTTTATGGAAGAAGGATGGTTTTGTTTTGAAGTGTTGGAAAAGAAAATGGAGATTTTAGTGTTGAAATGGTTGAAGGATGAATTTTGGAGAGCATGTAGGCTCTGGGAGTCCAGGGGAATGTCAAAGAAATATTGATTTTGAAAAGGGAGAAAAGTTCTGCTTGAAATAGAACCTGATTCAGATTTTCGCAAATGGCGGTCAGCTGGCAGCGACCCATGGTTGGTTACAATTCCAGAAAGCAACTTTTCCCTGACAGATTCAGGCGGTTGGCTGGCGGCGACCGACTGCTCACCGAGAGCTTGCAAATGGGATTTTTGATGGGATTTTTGTGGAGATAAAAACCAAGGATATGCTGATAGCAATCAACTTGATAATGTGTACTGGGAACTTGGAATGCCGTCTACCCTCTGGGGCACCAATTTATTTATAAAAATCCGACGTTCTGGCTTCAAATACATAAAGGGTCAAATGATGCGGTCTTAGCATATGTATGGTGTATTTGTTTTGTAAACTCGAGATTGAATAAGAATTTTGCCGACGTGTATTTGTTTTGACTTGGAAACACCCGATTTTCTCGGATTGGCTTTGATTTGACAAGTTTTACATGTTTTGCCTGTCATCGTCTAGTTTTACTTGTTGCGTTCTGGAAAATTCTTTAATGTCTTTTACATTTACTAATCGCGTGGGATTCAGCCCCGTTGACATCAAAAAACCATTTCTCGTGCAATCAATCGCATATATTTTGATAAAAACACGTGTTGGATGATTCTTGGGCGTTTCGGGGTGCTACCATTCGATCTCTCGGTTTGCGATGCGTTTGATATGATTCTGGGCCGAAAAACACATTTTAGGATATTCTGAGACACATTTTTCTTACAAATGTGTTTCGAGCGATTCTACGGTTAGGAATGCCTTGCAGGGCTTTTAAGGTTGTTTAAGACCGAGACCCGAGTTTCCAGGCAATTCGTTCGTGATTCTAGGCGGATCTGCGAGACTGTAGGTTACATGGGATTAAGATTTCTCATATTTTTCAACCAATAAACATGTGGTCGGACTACTCATCATGCTTGTACTTGGTTATTTACATGCTTACGTGTCCTCGCTTGCCGAGTAGCCCTTTTCTTGACATGACACATGATTAGATTTTTGGTACCATGTTTTAATGGATTTTGAGCCTTGCTTCTTGAAAGAATTTGATTAAAGAAACTTGAGGGGACTACTTTTTGTGCTTTTACATGTTAATAGCTTAAGCTATCCTGTCTTGTCTTGCTTGCTCCGTCCACCTCGCGTGGCGGAGGATCTTTGTTTTGTTTTTATAAGTAGTCCTTTTTCACGATCTGTCTTGTAAATGTATTTCGTTTTGTACATTCATGAATTTGAGTAGATACCACTGAGCTTGGACTGCCCTATCGGCCTGATCCACTGTCCGGGGGTCCTAAGACACGTGGACTGTCGGCAGACTAGTCATATACTTTGTTCTTGTTTCCGGTTCCACGGACGGACCCCGTCTACCTCGTGTGGCGTGTGATTCTGCTTTGCTTTGTCTTACTTTGCTCTGTCTTGCTTGCTCTTGTCATCTCGTATGATGGAGAAATGATGAGCTCTATGTGGATTTACCAATCATGATATTACTTATGTATTCATGCCAGATTTCTGTCTTGCATCTTGTTCATAGATTTTCACTGATTCGTTAGCCATGGTTTAAGAATAATGATTTATCATGCTTTCCAGTTTTACACTTGAAATAACATCTGCATCTTTTGATAAACTATCATGTTTTATTGCACGTTAATATTCTATATGTATATGCCTATCTCAGTCATCTGCCAGACCGTCGTGTCTGATATACTATACTTTGGTGCTTTAGGTAGCAGGTTCTCGTCTTGAGCTAGTACGTGTGCAGATGGTTGTAAAGCCACGGATTTTGTTGGTTTGTTGTGTCAGTGATGTCATGTAGACGTCGTGCTTGACTCCAGAGTTACGTTACACACCTAGGTATTATTGCTCTTAGTTTGTTATTTTGTACGTCTTTTGGTTAGCCTTTTTCCTTGTAATTGTAATTAATGCACTTGTTAATTTATAACTTGAACATGTTTGGGTAATGATCAGCCTGATACTGTCATCTCTGTATATTTTGATATCATGATTTGTTCCAGTCTGAGTATGAGCATTGCTATGACAGCTTTATGCTGACGGGTTGAGTGCTACACGGAATCCGATGGCCACGGGCTCTGGGTCGCAACGCCATGTAAGCTTCTGCGAAACGTTCTTGATGTGTTTGGAAATTTTATCTTCCTCACACACGCGGATCTTGGGGAGAAATATTATTTATCACTTACTTCCCCAATTCATGTCCCCGAGGTCGGACCGCTGCAGGGGACCGGGTTCGGTTTGCAACTGAAAGTCCTGGGGATCCTAACCCTAGAGGGGGGGTGAATAGGGTGATCTACACTTAATGACTAATTATGACCAATTTTAATTTCTTTACAATAAACTAGTCACATGTGATGATTAACATACAAAATGCGGAAGCTTAAACAAAACAATCACCACAAAACAATCACCACTACACAATCATTTATAGTGGTTCGGCCTCAATGCCTACATCCACTACCGGCTTGTGTATCCAACACCCCACCGGATTTCCACTAAGTATGCTTTTCAATAGGCTAAGCAATAACCTCTACAACCATGCTTTTCTAGGCTAAGCAATAACCTTTACAATGTTGTTTTTCTAGGCTAAACAACAACCTATACACAATGCTTTTATATGGCTAAGCAATAACCTTACAATCAAATGATTTCTCTCAAGAAAGTGTTTTCACAAAACACTCTAAGAGATTACAATTAAAGCTTAAGTAAAATGCCTCTAAGTAGGCGGATATGAAAATGTAAATCTAACTCACACAACACAATGAAATGCAAAGATGAATGCTCATGATATGTGTGTGTGGTAACTTCAATCAAGTTTAAAACATAAGCTCAATTAATGTATGCTTAATGCATTTGAAAGTTTAAAGCACTCAAATATATGATTGAAGTTATATGCAAATCACTTGAACAACTACAAACTTGTGAATGATATGAAAATCTAAATATCACAAGTTGTATGAAAATGATTAAGACTAATCAAGTGATGCATGTGCAATGTTGTTTTCAAAAACTAATTTAACTAAGGTTTAAATGTATGAAAACAACAAAGATGATTCAAACAAGTTAATGAAACATGTTTATAAGACAAATCAAAGGTTTTAACAAAATATGATTTATAAAGTTTTAACACAAAACTTGGTTTGAATCAAAGTGAGAAATCCATCACAATCTAAAACAAAGATTGAATGAAGGTAATGGATTTAACACATCATAGTTTATATGCTACAAATCATTTACCAATAATTTACTCAAGGCATAAAACATATGATTAATAAAAGTAAAGCTTACTTGATGATTTAACTTAATGATCCAAGCTTTAGCTTTACTAATTTACCATTAGCCTTCCTTAGCTTGATCCCCTTTCTTTTGCTTCAAAATGCCTCAAGAAGGGCTTCAAAGATCATCAAAAATGCTTAAGGAATGAGTTTCTTTTTATAGAAAAAGTGGTCCAACGGCTCCTTGTCGGTCGACCCACAGGTTGTTGTCGGTCAACCGACACCTCAACGGTTAGAAACCCAACGGCTTTAATTTTTGAAAAACTGCTTTTAGCGGCGGCCATAAAGCGCCGGTAAAAGTCCCGTTTGACCGCCGGTAAAAGTCCAGAATTCTCAAAAATGGGATTTTCAAAGTGATTTTCTTGGGGGGACTTTGGGCCAATAAACCAAGCATGGTAATATGATTTAAACCATTCCAAGTGCTTAAAAATCATATAACATAAAAGGCCAAACAAAATTTAAAACATTTAAAACCAATGGCTAGCTTGATTTATAAATTCTTTTCAAAAACAAATGCATCCAAGATTTTAATTCAAAACATGCACAAACTATAAGGTTTACAATATTTAAGAACAATGCATGTAGAAAATCAGATTTCAAGGTTTTCTAAATCAATGCATGTGTGAAAATTCATGAGATTAATAAAATGCTAATGCATCCATCAAATTGCAATAAACAAAATCCTAACAATCTCCCCCTTTGCAATTTGATGGCAAACCTTTCTCACACTTAATCTTCACACTAAGTCTTCAGCTCCTCCTTGGCTGGACTAGGCTTGAAATCTTCTTTGGATGCTCTCTTTGTCTTGGCTTGGGCTCTAGCTCTTTTCCTTCATTCTCCTTGATGCTTGGGGCTTGATCATTCTTCAAGCTTTCTTTTCTTCTTTAACCAAGCATCTTCTTTAGCTCCCAAGCTCTTTCTTCTATCATCTTCTCCCCCTATGACCATGCATTCTCTCCAATGCATTCTTTCCCTTTGGGTAGAAGATCATACAATGCCTCTCCCCCTTTGACATTGAATTGCACATCTCTCCCTTTAGCAACTTGAGCACTCTCTTCCCCTTATTCTCTCAAATTGCTCCCCCTTAATTCTTTCTACCCCTTAGCCATTAAGCTTGAGAACTTTCTCCCCCTTAATATATTTCTCCCCCTTTGCCATTAAATTGCAAAGGTATCAATTGAAGAGGGGTACCTACACACATGAAACAAGGAAAATACCTTTAGTAGCACCTGTTAACAAAGGAAATCGAAAATGAAGTACATAACAGGTCATCATGCATGGGTAATAAGCTTATAAGGGTATCAAAGCTAATATAAGGGTGAATTTGATCAAAACTAATGCTTCCTTAGAAGGTTTACTCCCCCTCAATTCATACTCTTCTTTTGTCAAACTTTGACAAGGATTTAACTAATAGGTGCAAGAAGAAGATGGTTTAGCCAATTGAGGGTTAACTTCAAGAGAAGAATTAGATACCAAATGATAATGATAATTGACTATTTAAAGTACAAATTGATCAAATTACCAATATAAAGATGTACCAATTGACGGATAAGCTATAGGATAATTAAAGAGCAAGGTCAAAAGGATATACTAAACATAGCACAAATCATTATAACTATGAAAATCATATGCTATGTAAGGTTTTGAATTCATTTCATACAATCGTTGGATATAACTAACACGCACAAGACGAATGAAATGAAGTTCAATCATGAAGCCAAACCTCACCATTAACCAACCAAAATTATGAAAATATAAACATGGTGGTCATGTAATTTACCTATAAGAGCATGAGAGGTGGCAATCATGAAGATTATGATGCTAATGGAATGTGACATGGAACAAAAGACATATGACTATCAAGATCAATCCAATGTACACAAGGTCTATCACAAACTCATGATATGATACCAATTGGATATAGATACTAATTGAAAATTATACCAATTGATTACCAATTGAATAGGAAACATGATTAAGAGCAAGCATGTGACAAACACAAAATTCCAACAAGCATCATAAAATGATATTCATCACTTAGAATAATATAACTAATAAGCATAGTGATGAACAAGAGAAATTGCATATAAGATATAACTTAGTAAAGCATGCAATTTTAAAAGTGTCTAGTCATATGAATTCAACATCTAAGAAATTCATCAAACAATAGATATAACTATGAAATACAAGGAATGAATTTCAAAGAGGTTCATATGATCAAGAACACTACTATGAAGTTGAAACATATATAATGAATGATACCAATAAGAAAATTACACATGAATCAACATCATAACCATCCAAGTCAAAATAAAAACTAGAAAGCAAGAGGATGGATTTTTGGGTTCTAGTATGGTTTTCACAAATGTAAATAAGATCACAACCATACAAGAAACTAATAGACATTTGCATATAAAAAGAATGAAACTAAAAGATGCAAATTGCCTATAACAACATTCATTTCCATTTAAGTTAAGATAACTAAATGCATGAGGAAATGAAAACAAGGAATATGCTTTGATGTTTATAACTAAAGATGTTTTAAAACATTTCCAATTATACAATCTTCAAATCATTTTAATAAACAAAATCCAACAATGAGCATAAAGTGTATGATTTTGAAGATAACACATTATCAAATATCAATTTGTATTCTATAACTATAAATGATCATACAAATTGAAAACATATTTTCCATACCAAAAGATATAACTTAGTAATCGATGGAAAATCCAAATTGTTTCAAATCATTTGTTTTTCAAAAATAATCTTACTATGTCATACAAACAAATGAATTTTCAACAACAATCGATCATGATTAATCTAGCTATAAAAGCTTTTGAAACCATAATCAATTGAACATGTAGAAATGCATGCAAGATATATATAACTAATATGAAAGCAATAAGCAAATCTAACAAGATGAAATTATAATCAAAAGATTTTGAAAATCATGATATATAACTAGTATGGTGCATGAAAACAAAATCTATTGATCATAAATAAGCATTGCATTTTATGAAATGTAACTATGAAATAACAAAATGCAAATGCAACATGACCAACAAAAAGATTTACCTATAAAGGATAGGATGGTCAATGAGGTCCAAGGCCTTAAGGTTCGTCTAAGTATCTAACTTTAGGAATCCACCTAAGGTCTTGAGATGGTTGATCTTTGAGGCCAAGTTTAGAAGTCCCACCAACTTTTGGAGATTTGACTTGATAAACTTTTACTTTAGACTTATCACCATGATAAATAGATTTGACTAATTTTAGCTTTGATTGGTGAATAGTCTTTTGTGATTGGTGAGTTTTCTTTTTAGGGGATTGATTTCTTTTCTTCTTATTTCCTCCATTTATTTGACTTTTGAATTTAAGATTTAACTTTGCAACTTTCTTCAAAAGTTCCTTCATTTGTTGAGTTAATGGAGGAAGATTGAGAAGCTTTTTGTTAATAGATTCTTTTAGAGTTGGTTTAATTTGTTTAACCTTTTAGAATCTATTTTAGGAGACTCCTTTTTAATTGATTTTACTTGTTTAGTCTTTTTAGAGTCTTCCTTAATTTTTAGTGTCTTATCCATCATAGAGTTTGATTTTACTTTCTTTGGTTCAAAGATGGGTTTAGACACATTGCTTCTTCTTAATTTGCACTCAAATTTGAAATGCCCTTCATTACCACAATAATGACATTTTGATTTGGGCAATGGAGAGTGAGTGCATGAGAATGAGGACTCACCTTTCACAAATGTATTGGCGAATTTAAGGTCATGTGAAATATTCCTATCATAACCAAGACCCGTCCTATCTCTTTGTGATTTACCCAATTTAAATAACTTTTCAAATTTTTCTTCACTTTGGGTAAATTTGCACTCATACTTTTGTTTGTAGGTTTCAAGTTGAGTGACTTGGTTTTTAAGGGTTGAATTCTCATTTTTAACTTTTGTTAGTTCAAGTTCAATTCCCTTAAAATTGTTTAGCTCTTCATGGGCAAGTTTTAATTCAAGTTTAATTTCATTAAAAACATTGGATCCAAGTTCTAGAGTATTTATCTTATTTTGAGCATTAGATAAATTTTCTTTAGTGATAGTCAACTTAGATTCAAGATTGTTAATGTTTTCATCTTGCCTTTGTAATTGATCTCTTAGTTTCAGATTTTCCTTTTTAAGATTATCACAACCTAACTTTAATTCAATTATTTCATCTTGAGCATTTTGTAGGTTATGCAAAGAGATCATAAACTTAGAGTCTACACAATTTATTAATTCTTCTTTCTCTCTAAGTTCATCTTTTGAAGAAACTAATTGTTTGTTTAGACTTTTAGATTTTTCTTCTAATCTTTTATTCTTTTTAACAAGCTCTAAGGCAAATGTACATAATTCATCATAGGCTTGTTGAATGTCATCTTCATTTTCATTAATTTCTTCTTCTTTTAATTTAAGCTTAGATTCAAGTTGAGATACTTTAAATTCAATGTTTGAATCTCCAATAGATGGAAGAAGAGGGGATCTAGAAGAATCTACAAAGTCTAGCATAGTGGGATCCATTCTAATGATTTTCATAGAAAAACACTACTAGGGTTCTAACTCAAGGATCTAGATAGAGAGGATCAACTCCGGGTGTTTAAGCCATAAATGGAGTAACCTTGCTCTGATACCAATTGAAAGTCCTGGGGATCCTAACCCTAGAGGGGGGGTGAATAGGGTGATCTACACTTTGTGACTAATTATGACCAATTTTAATTTCTTTACAATAAACTAGTCACATGTGATGATTAACATACAAAATGCGGAAGCTTAAACAAAACAATCACCACAAAAACAATCACCACTACACAATCATTTATAGTGGTTCGGCCTCAATGCCTACATCCACTACCGGCTTGTGTATCCAACACCCCACCGGATTTCCACTATTATGCTTTTCAATAGGCTAAGCAATAACCTCTACAACCATGCTTTTCTAGGCTAAGCAATAACCTTTACAATGTTGTTTTTCTAGGCTAAACAACAACCTATACACAATGCTTTTATATGGCTAAGCAATAACCTTACAATCAAATGATTTCTCTCAAGAAAGTGTTTTCACAAAACACTCTAAGAGATTACAATTAAAGTTTAAGTAAAATGCCTCTAAGTAGGCGGATATGAAAATGTAAATCTAACTCACACAACACAATGAAATGCAAAGATGAATGCTCATGATATGTGTGTGTGGTAACTTCAATCAAGTTTAAAACATAAGCTCAATTAATGTATGCTTAATGCATTTGAAAGTTTAAAGCACTCAAATATATGATTGAAGTTATATGCAAATCACTTGAACAACTACAAACTTGTGAATGATATGAAAATCTAAATATCACAAGTTGTATGAAAATGATTAAGACTAATCAAGTGATGCATGTGCAATGTTGTTTTCAAAAACTAATTTAACTAAGGTTTAAATGTATGAAAACAACAAAGATGATTCAAACAAGTTAATGAAACATGTTTATAAGACAAATCAAAGGTTTTAACAAAATATGATTTATAAAGTTTTAACACAAAACTTGGTTTGAATCAAAGTGAGAAATCCATCACAATCTAAAACAAAGATTGAATGAAGGTAATGGATTTAACACATCATAGTTTATATGCTACAAATCATTTACCAATAATTTACTCAAGGCATAAAACATATGATTAATAAAAGTAAAGCTTACTTGATGATTTAACTTAATGATCCAAGCTTTAGCTTTACTAATTTACCATTAGCCTTCCTTAGCTTGATCCCCTTTCTTTTGCTTCAAAATGCCTCAAGAAGGGCTTCAAAGATCATCAAAAATGCTTAAGGAATGAGTTTCTTTTTATAGAAAAAGTGGTCCAACGGCTCCTTGTCGGTCGACCCACAGGTTGTTGTCGGTCAAACCGACACCTCAACGGTTAGAAACCCAACGGCTTTAATTTTTGAAAAACTGCTTTTAGCGGCGGCCATAAAGCGCCGGTAAAAGTCCCGTTTGACCGCCGGTAAAAGTCCAGAATTCTCAAAAATGGGATTTTCAAAGTGATTTTCTTGGGGGGACTTTGGGCCAATAAACCAAGCATGGTAATATGATTTAAACCATTCCAAGTGCTTAAAAATCATATAACATAAAAGGCCAAACAAAATTTAAAACATTTAAAACCAATGGCTAACTTGATTTATAAATTCTTTTCAAAAACAAATGCATCCAAGATTTTAATTCAAAACATGCACAAACTATAAGGTTTACAATATTTAAGAACAATGCATGTAGAAAATCAGATTTCAAGGTTTTCTAAATCAATGCATGTGTGAAAATTCATGAGATAAATAAAATGCTAATGCATCCATCAAATTGCAATAAACAAAATCCTAACAGCAACATCTGTGGGAAGCTATGAATAGACCTTCGAGGAAACAACATTATGGATACATGATGAAAATGCTCTCTCATTCGACCCTAAGGTTGTCATGGGTTAGAAAGTTAAGACTTGATGGTACTTAGTGTTAGACACATGATGGTACATATTCAAATTAGCTTGAATAGTGATTTTTTTCACCATTTTAAATTGTATTTCTTTTATTGAAGAACACTCCTACCTTTTCAACTATTTAGGTTCCATGGTCTTCTGGATGGATGTGATTACTTGGATTGTAAATTAAAAGGTAATAAAGGGTTTCTAGCATACTTAGTGTTTCATTTCCTTACTACAGGAGCCATTTAGTTGGTATTCTCTTGCCAAGACCATGGCAAAAACTAGGTGGGTGGTCATATTTAAGTGGTATAGCTTGGGGTTTTAACTGAATATTTCTTTTGGCTTTCATTTCCAAATTGTAGGGTCTGGTGGTCTTGGATGATAAACCAGCAAGTGATTTTCACTGCAATGTATAACTCATTAGAAAACCACTGGAGTTAAAGAGGTATTGCTTTCTGTTGAAATTGCCTCTAAAAGTAGATCATGCTGTGCATTCCCTTATTCCATGCATTAAAGTGGTTGATATGCTATAGAGTTATGTGGGATGGCGCTGCATTAAATATATGGCTTCAAATCTCACTTACTTGATAAAATGGGGTGAATATATACTTTAATCTAGAAAAACTTCCATTTTACTGTTTGAGAAAAAAAAAAGAAACTAGCTCCCCTCAAGGTATGCTGGGAATTCAACCTCCATGATAGTTAGACATAAAAACTGGGCTTATGAAGAAAATAACTATCATATTGTGCGAATCGATGGAATGAATCATCCTTGCACTAATGACTGCATCCTTGGAATTTTCAGTCTTGTAAGTGCTTCAGTTGAATTACTGATAAAAAGATAAAATTTGAGTCTTTGGCATCCCTTATCCATTGCTTTCTAAGTGTCTGGGTTTATTGTGTTACATGCTTCTTTCATGGTATCTTGTAATGTTCAGTGAGATATTACTCACTCAAAGAGTGTTCACATTGGAAGTGGCTTGTTTTTATGGTTTTCCTGCTACTTTTATGAACAAAGTTGTGTGGGGAGATTTCCAGAAACACAGGATTACGCTAATCACAGCCATCAGATGGGACTAAGCACTCTCACGTGCCATCCTCGTGCCATCCACGTGGCACCAGTCTCACCCCGGCTACCAGGGCAGGAGGTCCGGCCGAAGTCAGGCAGCTCCGGGCCCTTAGCGCCGAACTGGCCCACCCCGGGCGTCATCTCGGCAGGGAGCTCCGCCTCGGCTAGGCCACCCCGGATGCCATCTTGGCAGAAAGCTCCACCTCGGCTGAAGAAGCCGGGATGGAAGCCGAAGCCAGAAAGAGTCTCCACATACGCCCCTCATCCCCCACGTCACCAGGCACGTGGAGGGATAGGGGCACGAGCTAGTGGGACAGACACGACATCCAGCCGCCCACTATCTTCACCAGATCGCTGACATGGCGACATCCAGCGGCTGAGGCCACATCAGGGCAAGGCCCGAGGGCAGATCCGATGGTACTCCAACCGCCAAAGGCGCCCAACACAATCTGGCCCAACAAGATGCGCATTTAATGCAATGTGGGCTGATCCGACTAGCATTAAATGCAGAGTGGGCCGGATTAGACTGCATTTATTACTTTGTGGGCTGATCATGACTTCCCAGTCGAATCATGGGACCCACACCAAGATATCCTCTGAAAGATACGATCCAAACCTCTACAAATAGAGTTTCATGCACCATGCAAGGTACACACACATTACATACACAGAGCCGTTACTCTGTCTCTCTTCTCCCCCAACTTCCATTGTTCCAGTTCCCACACTGACTTTGGCATCGGAGAGCCTTGCGCCGCCCAGGCCAAGGTCCTCTGACCGTTTGTTCATCTCTTTCAGGCTTTCGGACGGCACTCAGACATTCCCAGCCATCACCATCTTCTCGGATAAGTCCTTTAAGGCACCACCTTATTGTGGGTCATTATTTTCTGCACCTACAATTGGCGCCGTCTGTGGGAAAGCAATATCCCAACCTTCCCAACCTTCTCCAAATCTTTCCAAACAGTCTTTCTAAACCTCAATCTCTCAGAAGCCATGCCACCGAAAGCTAAGAAGGGCGGAGAGTCCTCGAGGGCAATCCTCGAGCGGCTAGCACCGTCAACGGACGCCCCTCCTCAGGGACGGTCCCGAACGGTCCAAGGCACATCCGCAGGCGAGGGTCGCCTGGGCTCCCAACTCCTTGTCGAGATCCCCTTCCAAGAGGGAGTCGAGGCCTCGCTCTCAGCGGACGAAACCGTGCCACCCCGGCGCGAGCGTCCCCGCAAAGATAAAGTTGTTGCCGTAGAGGAGACGCGCCGCGATCAACCTCCAGCCGCTGGAGGAGATGTCGCATCCCAGGACGCTCTTCTCCAGAAGCAGGAGCGGTTAGTCCCAGAGCTCCAGCAGCTCCAACAGCAGCTGAGGGCAGCGCAAACTGCCTCCTTGAGGCAGGTCTCCGAGCCTTAACGGAAAAAGAGAGACGCCCCCAGCAGGGCAGCCCGGCCTCCCCGCGAGGACCTCAGAAATCATCTGGACCAGAAACGGAGCCAGATCCGTGACGAAGGCTCGAGCAACAGCCGAAGTCACCATAGTCGCGACGGCCGAACTCACAGCCGCGACGGCCGAACTCATAGCCGTCGTAGCCCGAGCCATCCCAAGCGAAAGCCCAGAGCTCAGACTCCAGAGAAGGACGATGAGCAAGAACGATTTGACAAACGTGTCAGATTGGCCCTCCAGCACAACTTGGACATGCGGGACCAGAAGCAGATCTGTGGTCACACTGATCTGGGGGGCTCGCCCTTCACAAAAGAGATCGAGCGCACCCCCTTGCCCAGGAAGTTCTCCGTCCCGCGGTTCGTCCCCTATGACGGACTGTCCGACCCATCCGCACACCTGCGACACTTCTCTCAGAAGATGTCCATCTGGGGGAACGAGGGTCACCTAAACTGCAAAATCTTCTCCTCCAGTTTGGGTGACCTCCCCCTGAAGTGGTTCTGCTCTCTCCCAGAGCAGTCGGTTTCCAGTTGGAAGGAGCTCCAGCTCTCCTTCCTGAAGAAGTTCCAAGCCTACACCGTCGTCCCCAAGAAGGAAGGAGACCTCCTCGCCCTGAGAATGAAGCAGGGCGAAACCCTCGCCGAGTTCGCCCAGCGATTCTGGGCGGTCCACACCCAGATCGAGGGCACGAGGGAAGGGATAGCGATCTACGCCTTCCAGCATGCCCTGATCCCCGGCCACGACTTGCGGAAAAACTTGGCCGGGGATTCCCCGGAATCCATGCCAGAGTTGATGTCCCGGGTGAAGCGCTTCATCGCCCAGGAAGAAGACGAGATCCGAGCTAGGGATCAGGACGGGCATCCAGAGCCCGAACAGAAGGGTGGCCAGCCTCGGCAGGGGGGCGGGAGGCCCTCCCGGAGATCGGAGCCCAAGCAGGCCTGGGCCTCCAGTTCGGCGAAGCCTTCGTCGTCCAGGTCTGGGGGCACCTGGAAGCCCAGACCTCCCTCCAGCGCCAGTTAGAGCGTCAATGTCGTCTTCAAGGAGCCGATCTACCGCATCCTGACCAAGATTAGGTCTAAGCCGTTCTTCAAGTATCCCCAGCCCATGAAGAATGAACCCACCGAAGGCCCCCGAAGCAAGCTCTACTGCTCCTTCCATAGGGGCAACGGGCACAAGACCGAAGAATGCAAGACTTTGCAATGGTATCTGGAGAAGCTGGCCGAAGAGGGCCACATCCCAGAGTTCGTCAAGGCAGGTGATGCCGGCGGCAGCGAGGGCCGGATTCACCAGAGCGTAGCCCAGGCACCAGACAGCGAGGACTCAGAGAAGATCATCAACGTGATCCATCTGGCGTCCTCAGCTCCCGCTTCCTCGTCCCGGGGAAGCTCTCAAGCCCGTGCCGAAGCCAGGCGGGCTTCGCATGGGAAAGAAGTAATGAAAGCCGAACTCGCTCCGGCATCCAAGAAAGCCCGCCGCGACCGACCCGCCATCTCGTTCTCGGATCGAGATCTAGAGGGAATCCAGGTCCCTCACAACGACCCCCTGCTCCTCACCATGAAGCTGAGAGACTTCACAGTGAAGAGGATCATCGTCGACTCCGGCAGCTCCTCCGAGGTCCTCTACTACGACTGCTTCAAGAGGATGAAGCTCTCCGAAGCAGACCTCACGGAGGTCCGAGCACCCTTGCTAGGGTTATCCGCCATGCCAGTTTATCCCAAGGGTAGGATCACCTTGGAAACCCGAGTTGGCGGAGCCTCCGTGCTGGCCGACTTCCTGGTTGTGGACGCCCCCTCTCCCTACAATGTCATTCTGGGCAGAACGTGGCTCCACAAGCTAGAGGCAGTTCCTTCTTCCCTCCACCAAAAGCTGAAGTTCGTCCTTGAGAACAAGGAGGGCAAGATGGAAGTAATCACAGTGGAGGGAGACCAGCAGCAGGCCAGGCAGTGCATGCTGGCCACAGTCCCAGCAGTGAAGGAGCCAGAGCGCGTCAACCTGGCCGAGTTCGAGAAAGGCCTCGATGAGATCGGCCGGGACCCTGAAAAGAAGAGCATCGAAGACCTGGCCGAGGTCAGGCTAGACCCGGCAGACCCAGACAGGTTCTTCCTGATTGGCACCTAGCTGCCAGATGAAGAAAGGGCCGAACTCTCTCGGTTCTTGGTGCAGAACGTGGACGTCTTCGCTTGGAGCCCAAGCGAAATGCCTGGGGTCGACCCTGAGGTCATGTGCCACAAGCTCAATGTCGACCCCGACCACAAGCCGGTAGTGCAGAGGGCCCGAAGGACCGGGCTGCAGCAGACAGATGCGGTCGTCGAAGAGATCGACAACCTGCTAAAAGCAGGAGCCATCCGGGAAGTCCAGTACCCGGTATGGCTGGCCAACACGGTGGTGGTCAAGACAAAACTGGGAAGTGGAGGGTGTGCGTGGACTTCACCGACTTGAACAGGGCTTGCCCGAAGGACAGTTTTCCCCTCCCGAAGATTGACCAATTGATCGACGCCACCGCTGGTCACGACCGAATGAGCTTCCTTGACGCCTACCGAGGCTATCATCAGATCCCGCTCTACGAGCCTGACGAGGAGAAAACATCGTTCATCACTCCCCGAGGCACTTACTGCTATAAGGTGATGCCCTTCGGGCTGAAGAACGCGGGGGCGACCTATCAGCGCCTCATCACAAAAATGTTCCATGCTCAGCTCGGCCGGACGGTGGAGGTCTACATCGACGACATGGTCGTCAAATCAGTGCGCTCCGGCGATCATCTGGTTGATCTTGGCCAAGTCTTCGACATCCTTCGCGCGTACAAGCTTAAGCTAAACGCTTCCAAGTGCGCCTTCGGCGTAGCCTCTGGCAAGTTCCTCGGCAGCTTGGTAACGCGGAGAGGGATAGAGGCTAATCCGGACCAGATCACCGCGATCCAGAGCATCCAGAGCCCCTCTACCATGAAGGAAGTTCAGAAGCTCACAGGAATGGCTGCAGCACTCAATCGCTTCATCAGCCGGTCATCAGATAAGTGCAGGCCTTTCTTTCAGCTTCTAAAGAAAAATCTGAAATTCCAGTGGACCCCCGAGTGCGACCAGGCATTGGCCGCACTCAAAACCTATTTAATATCACCACCCCTACTCTCCACCCCAACTATGAGGGAGACTCTGTATTTGTACCTTGCGGTCTCGGATCACGCAGTAAGCTCCGTCCTCCTCAGGGAGGACGAGGGAATTCAAAAGCCAATTTACTATACGAGCAAGACCCTGCTCGATGCCGAGACCAGGTACCTTCTGTTGGAGAAGCTTGCGTTGGCTCTCGTCAGTGCCTCCCGCAAGCTCTCCCAATATTTTCAATCCCACACCATTGTGGTGATTACGGAGCACCCACTCCGTTCAGTGTTTAAGAAGGCTGACTTTTCAGGGTGCATATCAAAGTGGGCGATGGAACTGGGGCAGTATGACATACAGTACCGTCCCCGAACTGCGATCAAAGCCCAGATCCTGGCAGACTTCATTGTCGAATTCGTCTCCCCCAACCCGGCTCCGACCCAGCTCGGCACGGCACTGGGGGGCACAGGGCACGAGCCAATAGAATCTGAGGTCGAACAGGCTCCCACCTCGGCATGGAAGATCTTTGTCGACGGGTCGTCCACCTCCAAGAGAGCTGGCGCCGGCATAGTTCTCCAATCACCAGAGGGACTGGTCATAGAGCAGGCTTTCACCCTCGACTTCAAAGCGACAAACAATGAGGCAGAGTACGAAGCACTGATTGCAGGGTTGAACAGCGCCCAAATCCTCGGAGCCCAGCACCTGATAATCTTCAGCGACTCTCAACTGGTAACTAGCCAGCTCGCTGGAGACTATCAGGCCAGGGACGACAGGATGGCGGCCTACTTAGCCCTTGCGAAGAAACTGCTCTCCCATTTTCAGAAAGCCGAGGTCAGGCAAATATCCCGAGATACTAACACGCATGCAGATGCGCTTGCAAACCTGGCCTCCGCTGTCGAAGCAGGAAAGAAAAGGACCATCGAGGTCGGGTCAGTATCAAGGTCAAGTCTAGAACTCCATTCATCTCGGCTTGTCCTCTGTGCTGACCTCGGCCCTAGCTGGATGGATCCAATCGTCGCCTACTTGAAGGACGACCAGCTCCCTGAGGACAAGACTGAAGCCCACAAGATCAGGCTCAAGGCAGCTCGGTTTTGGCTCTCTCCCGAAGGCAAACTCTACAGGAAGTCCTTCACAGGTCCATACCTCCAATTGTTAGAGTTTTATTTTGTTGCAATTTGATAGGGTGCATTTCATTTTCATAAGCTTGATCTCTCATTCATTCATGATTTTTATCTTAAGATTTTCATGCTTGATTTTCATTCATAATCTTTGATTTTATTCATGTCATGCATGTTTTTCATAATATTTATGAATCTTAAGTTCATGAAGTTTTCTAGTCCCATGTGGGTGTTTTTGGTGTCATTTCCAAAATTCAAGCTTTCCATGTTTTTCTCTTTAAAATCAGTTTTTATTTGGAGATTTCAAGTCATTTATATTTCATTTTTAATAGTCTTTTTCTGACTTGAATCCAAGCTTGAATTGTGCCCCAAAGTTCATTGAAGACCAGCCCTCACTCTCCTTCAAAGTTCTGAAAAAAAAAATCAGACATCTGGGCTGCCAGCAGGTTGGCCGGCTGTGTACCCGGTCGACCGGCCAAGGCACCCGGTCGACCGGGCACACAGTGCAGGCCGACCCAGGGAAAATGGCCGTTAAGGCTCCAACGGATATATTTCTGACCGTTGAGCACCCGGTCGACCGGGCCCTGTACCAGGTCGACCGGGCACTAGCCGTTGGACACTTTTTGGCTATAAAAAGTGGATTTTTGTTGGGGATTGGGTGCTGAACTTTAAGGAACTCTTGAGGCCAAGGAAGAACTACACTTTAAGGAGATTATTGAAGGACTAATGGGGCTAATCCATGGACTCAATCTTTGATTCAAATCTCAAATGGGTGTGCTCTCTTTTCTCATTTAATCTCATGCTTTGTATTAATCTTTGATTTCTTTTAAAAGCATGCTCAAGTTTCTTAATGTTGTGTTCATGCATTGTTAAATCTTTGAACATGTTTAGTCATGAGGATACAACATATGTTTAGCTATTCACATGAGTTTTGTTTTCAAGTTTCTACACTAACTTGCTAGAGTTAAGTTGTAATTTTTCAAATCAAGTTTCTTCATCTTGAAAACTCATGTGTTTTTCATTCTACTCTTTCATTTAAATATGATCAACATCTTTGCATCATTTAGTGTTTCATCCTTCTAAAAAGAGTTAGAGTGTTTTCTAGCATATGCATGAATCTTACACTTTCTCATTCATATGCATATGTCTAGAGTTTGGCATTTCATTTTCAAATTAGCCTATTTAGAGGCATCTCATTGCACTTAATAGTTCTCTTATCCATGCATCATTAGGCATATTAATTAAGAGAAAATCACTCGTTGTAAAGGTTGGTGCTTAGCCTTTAAAAGCATTTGTTGAGTTGTAATGGTTCATGCTTAGCCTTGAAAAGCATGGTGATGTATTTGTAAGGTTCAAGGTGATCCTAAACCTTAACTCGTTTTAGTGAAAATCCGGTAGGGTTACCGGGAGTGGATGTAGGCACGGTTGCCGAACCACTATAAAACACTTGTGTTATGGTGAATGCTCTTTTGTGCTTACTTTATGTGATTGATGTTGTTATTGTTGAATGTTCCTAGTTGCTTTCATCTTGTGTATGATTAACTTAGGAATCTATCTTTTTCACAAGATTATTAATATTCATCAAAGCATAAGCAACTTAAAAGCCAAAAGAATGAAAGTTGGTCAAGGACTTTGAGCTCACCCTATTCACCCCCCCCCCCCCCTCTAGGATTCGATCTTGGACTTTCAATTGGTATCAGAGCTTGGGTGCTCTTGATTAGGTCTAACAACCTAGAGTTAGAATCCTTAGAGTGAGTTTTTATTTTGTGGTCATCATGCAATCTCATTTAGGTGAAGGAAATGCCACCAATAGACCACCCTTGTTCAATGGAACACACTATCGTTATTGGAAAATTCGAATGCAAGTGTTTCTTGAATCCCAAAGCCTTGATGTTTGGAACATCATTGAAGAAGGCTATGATCTCCCCACTATAGTAGAAAAAGACTCTGAAGGTTTAGTCACCTCTATAAAATTGAAACCTAAGAGTGCTTGGACTCAAGGTGAGAAGGACAAAGCAAATTTGAATGCTAAAGCTAAAAACTCTCTTTATTGTGCCTTGTCTCAAGAAGAATTCAATAGAGTGGTAAATTGCAATACTGCTAAAGAAGTATGGGAAACTCTAGAGACCACTCATGAAGGTACAGATCAAGTCAAGATAGCCAAAATCCAAATGTTAACTTCTAAACTTGAAGATATTAAAATGCTTGAGGAAGAAACATTTGATGAATTCTACACTAAGGTTATGGAAATTGTCAACTCCCTTATAGGTCTTGGAGAGAAGATGTCTGAATCTAAAACTGTTAGAAAAATTTTAAGATCCCTTCCTAAAAGATTCAAACCCAAGATTGTTGCCATAACTGAAAGTAAGAATGTTGACACTATCAAAATTGAAGAACTTAGAGGAAATCTTCTCACCTATGAACTAGATTTTGAAGTCCCTAGCAAGAAGAAAGGTGTAGCTCTTAGCTCTCAACATAAAAATAATGATAATGAGAGTGAGAGTGAGGATGATGAAAACACTATCTTGCTCTCTAAAAAGTTTAAAAATCTCCTTAAGAACAAAAAGAACTTCAAAAATTCTGAGGAAGCAAGAAATGAAAAATCTCAAAGGAACTCCAGGGGATCCTTTATTAAGAAGGATGTGCAATGCTACAATTGTAAAGGATTTGGTCACATTGCTCAAAACTGTTCCTCCCCTAGAGAGTTTGAAAAGAAAGACAAGAAAGGAAAGAAAGTTTTAAATATAACTTGGGATGATGATGAAGATGAATGTAGTGAAAATGATGATTTCCAAAATGATGAAGATGATAACTCCACTTCTTGGCTTCTATTTACACCTATTGAGGAAAATGAAGATCATAATGCATTAATAGAAGATACCATAGGGAAAGATGAAGCAAATGATGAAAATGATGAAAATGATATACATCAAGCCTATGAAGAGCTATATGATCTATGTGAAGCCATAACCAAGAAGAACAAAAGCTTAAAAGTTGAGTCTAAAAAGCTTGTGAAGGATGTAAATGCCTTAAAAGATCAATTAATCTTGAAAGACAATGAGATAAAAGATGTTCAATCTAAGTTGATTAGTTCTCATAACAATCTAGCTGAAGCTGAAAAAGAAATTCATAAATTACAATGTTTGCTAGAATCTAGTCAACAAGAATCAGAATCTCTTAAAATGAAACTTGAAAAGGGAAAACATGTTGTTGATAAATTTACCTTAGGAAATGACAAATTTTACCAAATGTTAGGTATGAACAAAATCTTTGGTAACAAGAATGGTATAGGTCTTGAATGCTCCTCTAGTAGCAAGAAGAATAGTTTACAACCTATTACTAGAACTCATCTCAAACCTATAGACAAAAACTTTTTTACCTCTAGATGGACTTGTCATTTCTGTAATCGTATAGGTCATCTAATCCCCAATTGTCCTTTCAAGATTAGGTTGTCTCAAAACCATCCCTCTAGAGCTCTTATCAAGTTTGTTCCAAAATCCACTAAAACTCCATTCATTAAGACTACTTGGATTGAAAAAGGGAAAAGTTTCAAGAACTTCTTAGTCCAGACTGCTTTAAAGGTTAAGGAAAATTCTAGATGGTTTTTGGATAGTGGATGCTCCAAACATATGACTGGAGACCGTTCTAGATTCATCTCTCTTGAGGACTATGATGGAGGAAATGTGTCATTTGGAGATAACAGGAAGGCTCAAATTATTGGAAAAGGTTGTGTTGGAGGAGATCAAATGCCTACCTTAAAAGATGTCTTCCTTGTGGATGGATTAAAGCATAATCTTTTGAGTATTAGTCAGTTATGTGACAAAGGAAACAAAGTTATATTTGATAGCAAATCTTGCAAAGTTCTGAATGAGAAATCCCAGAAAGTTTTACTCACTGGATTAAGAACTAAGGATAACATCTACACTATAGAAGAATGCTGTGAAAATGAATCCATGAGCTTAATGACAAAGGATCAAGAAAACCAGTTGTGGCATCAAAGATTGGGTCATATAAATTACAAATTGATGAAGATCTTATCCAAAAAGGAAATTGTTAGAGGAATACCCAAATTAGATGATTTTAAATCTGAATTGTGCAAAGCTTGTCAAATGGGTAAGCAAATCAAGAAAAGCTTTAAAGGTCTGAAAGATATATCCTCTTCTCGTCCCCTTGAGCTCATACATATGGATCTTATTGGCCCAGCACCTGTTCAGAGTATTGGTGGGAAGAAGTATATCCTGGTTATGGTTGATGACTATTCCAGATTTGGATGGGTAGCCTTTCTTCATGCTAAATCTGATGCAGTAGATCACATTATACGGATTTGCAAGAAAATTCAAGTTGAGAAGGAGTGCAAGATTAAGAAGATAAGAAGTGATCATGGAGGAGAATTTGAAAATGAAAGATTTGCAGATTTTTGTGAAAACTATGGAATTAATCATCAATTCTCTGCTCCTAAAACCCCTCAACAAAATGGAGTAGCTGAAAGAAGAAATAGAGTTATCCAAGAAATGGCTAGAACTTTGCTTAATGAGAAAAATCTTCCTCGCAACCTATGGGCTGAAGCTATTAACACTGCTTGCTATCTTATTAATCGTGTTTATTTGACAAAGAACACTAACAAAACTCCTTATGAGCTTTATTTTGGAAGAAAACCAAATCTGGGGTATTTAAAAGTGTTTGGGAGTAAATGCTATATTTTGAGAGATAGAGAGCAGTTGGAAAAGTTCGATTCCAAATCTGATGAAGGAATCTTCTTAGGATACTCTGATAAAAGCAAGGCATATAGAGTATTCAACCTCAGATCCATGACTGTTATGGAGTCAGCTCATGTTGTGATAGATGAGACGAATCAAATTAAGAAAGCTATTCATGATGATGAAGAAGAGACATCAGTTGAGCAGACTACTCCATCTGAAATTGAAGATAAAATCCCCTCTGCTTCTAGTATGTCCACAAAGTTATTAAAAGATCACAACTTGGATAATATCATTGGAAACATCAAAAGTGGGGTCATGACAAGAAGACAGGTTCATAATCTATGTGCTCACTACTCTTTTGTTTCACAAATTGAGCCCAAGAACTTCTCTGAAGCAGAAACCAAGTCTGAATGGATAGATGCCATGCAAGAAGAATTAAATCAGTTTAGAAAGAATGAAGTGTGGGATCTTGTACCTCTTCCTGAAGGCAAAAGTAAAATTGGCACTAAATGGATTTTCAAGAACAAGCTGGATGAATCAGGAAATGTGATAAGAAACAAAGCCAGACTTGTGGCCAAAGGATATGCTCAAGTTGAAGGAGTTGATTTTGAGGAAACCTTTGCTCCTGTAGCTCGTTTGGAGTCCATTCGAATTTTACTGGCATATGCGAGTAGCATGAGAATTAAACTGTTTCAAATGGATGTGAAGAGTGCCTTTCTAAATGGTGAAATAGAGGAAGATGTTTATGTTACACAACCTGAAGGTTTTGAAGATCCTCATCACCCAGACTATGTGTTTAAATTAAAGAAAGCTCTCTATGGTCTTAAACAAGCTCCTAGAGCCTGGTATGAGAAGCTCACAAGTCATCTTCTTGAAAATGATTATATGTGTGGAAATGTGGACAAAACCCTCTTCATTAAAAAGGTTGATAAAGATATTCTCCTTGCTCAGATATATGTTGATGATATAGTGTTTGGATCCACCTCTGATCAACTAGCTCAAGGATTTTCTGAATTGATGAGTTCCACTTTTGAAATGAGTCTGGTAGGGCCTCTACAGTTCTTTCTAGGATTACAAGTTAGTCAGACTGATCATGGTATCTTTCTTAGTCAATCCAAGTTTGCTCTAGAAATAGTGAAAAAGTTTGGCTTAGGAGAATCTAAGACTAGCTGCAATCCCATGGGATCTTCCACTAAACTGTCTAGCTGTAAGGTAAGAAAGTAGACCAGAAACTGTATAGAAGCATGATAGGAAGCCTTCTTTACCTTACAGCTAGCAGACCAGACCTATCTTTTAGTGTTGGAATATGTGCTAGGTATCAATCTGATCCCCGAGAGTCTCACTATAAGGCTGTTAAACGTATCATAAAATACATTCATGGGACTTCTCATTATGGTATCTGGTATCCCCGTGACTCAACTCTTCAATTAATGGGATATAGTGATGCAGATTGGGCAGGCTCTATAGATGATAGAAAAAGCACCAGTGGATGTTGCTACTTCATAGGAAATTGCTTAGTAGCTTGGCATAGCAAAAAGCAAAATTCAGTGTCTCTGTCAACTGCAGAGGCTGAATACATAGCTGCTGGTAGCTGTTGTGCTCAATTGTTGTGGATGAAACAAACTTTATTAGACTATAATGTTCCACAACAATGCATGCCCATCATGTGTGATAATTCCAGTGCCATCAGTATCTCTAAGAATCCTGTTCAGCATTCTCGCACTAAGCACATTGACATTCGTTATCATTTTTTGCGTGACCATGCTGATCAAGGCAATATTGAACTAATTTTTGTACCTACAGATACTCAGTTGGCTGACTTATTTACTAAACCCCTTGGAAATGATCGATTCATTACATTGAGACATCAGTTGGGCATTGGCCCTTGCCCTGAATTCTAATTTGTTGTTGGCTTATCACCTGTTATTTCATTTTCTTTTAATCCTATAAACAGGTGCTACTAACAAGGTTTTGTGTTTTCTAGTTCTTGGGCAGGATCCTTTGCAATTGGATGTCAAAGGGGGAGAGATGTTTCAAGTGTTGGCACCAACTAAGGGGGAGAAGATTCTAGGGTTATCTAGTTTAGGGGGAGTTTTTGTATGTATTTTTGTAATGTTGTGTCATTGCTCTCACAAGGAAAATCCAAAGCTCCAAAATATCCAAATGCTCCCATTCATCCAAAGCTCCTTAATATCCAAAGAAGATGGTGAAGTTGGTGTTCAAGTTTCTAAGGAGATTGAGAGAGAGTTCAAGCTTCAAGAGTTGCCATCAAATTGCAAAGGGGGAGATTGTTAGAGTTTTATTTTGTTGCAATTTGATAGGGTGCATTTCATTTTCATAAGCTTGATCTCTCATTCATTCATGATTTTTATCTTAAGATTTTCATGCTTGATTTTCATTCATAATCTTTGATTTTATTCATGTCATGCATGTTTTTCATAATATTTATGAATCTTAAGTTCATGAAGTTTTCTAGTCCCATGTGGGTGTTTTTGGTGTCATTTCCAAAATTCAAGCTTTCCATGTTTTTCTCTTTAAAATCAGTTTTTATTTGGAGATTTCAAGTCATTTATATTTCATTTTTAATAGTCTTTTTCTGACTTGAATCCAAGCTTGAATTGTGCCCCAAAGTTCATTGAAGACCAGCCCTCACTCTCCTTCAAAGTTCTGAAAAAAAAAAATCAGACATCTGGGCTGCCAGCAGGTTGGCCGGCTGTGTACCCGGTCGACCGGCCAAGGCACCCGGTCGACCGGGCACACAGTGCAGGCCGACCCAGGGAAAATGGCCGTTAAGGCTCCAACGGATATATTTCTGACCGTTGAGCACCCGGTCGACCGGGCCCTGTACCAGGTCGACCGGGCACTAGCCGTTGGACACTTTTTGGCTATAAAAAGTGGATTTTTGTTGGGGATTGGGTGCTGAACTTTAAGGAACTCTTGAGGCCAAGGAAGAACTACACTTTAAGGAGATTATTGAAGGACTAATGGGGCTAATCCATGGACTCAATCTTTGATTCAAATCTCAAATGGGTGTGCTCTCTTTTCTCATTTAATCTCATGCTTTGTATTAATCTTTGATTTCTTTTAAAAGCATGCTCAAGTTTCTTAATGTTGTGTTCATGCATTGTTAAATCTTTGAACATGTTTAGTCATGAGGATACAACATATGTTTAGCTATTCACATGAGTTTTGTTTTCAAGTTTCTACACTAACTTGCTAGAGTTAAGTTGTAATTTTTCAAATCAAGTTTCTTCATCTTGAAAACTCATGTGTTTTTCATTCTACTCTTTCATTTAAATATGATCAACATCTTTGCATCATTTAGTGTTTCATCCTTCTAAAAAGAGTTAGAGTGTTTTCTAGCATATGCATGAATCTTACACTTTCTCATTCATATGCATATGTCTAGAGTTTGGCATTTCATTTTCAAATTAGCCTATTTAGAGGCATCTCATTGCACTTAATAGTTCTCTTATCCATGCATCATTAGGCATATTAATTAAGAGAAAATCACTCGTTGTAAAGGTTGGTGCTTAGCCTTTAAAAGCATTTGTTGAGTTGTAATGGTTCATGCTTAGCCTTGAAAAGCATGGTGATGTATTTGTAAGGTTCAAGGTGATCCTAAACCTTAACTCGTTTTAGTGAAAATCCGGTAGGGTTACCGGGAGTGGATGTAGGCACGGTTGCCGAACCACTATAAAACACTTGTGTTATGGTGAATGCTCTTTTGTGCTTACTTTATGTGATTGATGTTGTTATTGTTGAATGTTCCTAGTTGCTTTCATCTTGTGTATGATTAACTTAGGAATCTATCTTTTTCACAAGATTATTAATATTCATCAAAGCATAAGCAACTTAAAAGCCAAAAGAATGAAAGTTGGTCAAGGACTTTGAGCTCACCCTATTCACCCCCCCCCCTCTAGGATTCGATCTTGGACTTTCACCAATGCGTCCACCCGACCAAGGTGGACGACTTCCTGTATGAGATCCACGAAGGAATCTGCGGCAGCCATATAGTAGGTCGGTCGTTGGCCTACAGAGCAATCAGCCAGGGTTACTGGTGGCCCTACATGCAGAAGGACGCCCAGGTCTACGCCAGGAAATGCGAGAAATGCCAGAAGTTCTCCCACTCCCTCCATCAGCCAGCACAGGATCTGAGTCCCCTCTCCAGCCCATGGCCCTTCGCTCAATGGGGCCTGGACATTGTGGGGCCTCTTCACCGAGCTCCAGGGAACAAGAGATGGCTGATAGTGGCTACGGACTACTTCACAAAGTGGATAGAGGCTGAACCGTTGTCTTCCATCACGGACAGGGACTCCAGGAACTTTGTTTGGAAAAACATCCTTACGAGGTTCGGCATCCCCCGGACCCTGATCTCGGACAACGGGACTCAGTTCGACTCCAAGTCCTTCAAAGACTTCTCCCAAGAGCACGGCATTAGACACCATTACTCCACCCCGGCATATCCACAGAGTAATGGCCAGGCAGAAATCTCTAACAAAGTGATCCTGGATGGCCTGAAGAAGCGACTGGACAAGGCAAATGGCAGATGGACAGAGGAGCTTCCGAGCGTGCTGTGGGCATACAGAACAACTCCAAGGAGGTCCACCTCGGCAACACCTTTCTCTCTGGCCTACGGGATGGAGGCGGTCATTCCCTTGGAAATCGGCCTTCCTACCCTGAGGACAGAGCTGGTCGACCAAGGCCGAAATGAGACGAACCTGGCAATGGAGCTGGAGCTGGCAGACGAGCGACGAGAAGCAGCAGCCCTGAGACTGACCGACTATCAGCAGCGGTTAGCCAGGGCATACAATCAAAATGTCAAAGAAAGAAGGTTCACCGCGGGAGAGCTCGTTTTAAAGAAGACCCTGCCAGCTGACAAAGAACCAAACGAGGGGAAGCTTGCCCCGAACTGGCATGGCCCGTTCAGAGTAGTCTCATTGGCAGGGAAGTCAGCCTATAAGCTCGAAGACTTGGAAGGCAAGCCGCTACCGAGACCGTGGAATGCATCCCACTTGAAGAAATTTTATTTCTAAAGATGTAATGAATCTCAGAATCAGTAAAAGCAGCTTCTACCCTGTCATCAATCTGTCGTCTCTCTCTGGTTGACTCCGTCAGCACAGGCTCTACGCCCTGGAAATGGCCTGGAGTTCCTACACTCAGCCTTTCCTAAAGCCCCGTGTCTTGGACACACTTCAGGCTCTACGCCCTGGAAATGGCCTGGAGTTCCTACACTCAGCCTTTCCTAAAGCCCCCGTGTCTTGGACACACTTCAGGCTCTACGCCTTGGAAATGGCTTGGAGTCCTTACACTCAGCCTTTCCTAAAGCCCCCGTGTCTTGGACACACTTCGGGCTCTACGCCCTGGAAATGGCCTGGAGTTCTTACACTCAGCCTTTCCTAAAGCCCCGTGTTTTGGACGCAATCAAGGGTCTACCGCCCTGGGAATGGTCTGAAGTTCCTACACTCAGCCGTTTCCCAAAGTCCGGGTTCATACATCCCTCAGAAGGCCATTGCCGAACTCACTCTCGCCTAGCCGAGGCCAGCGGAACGATGTGGCCACCTCGGCGCAAGTTAATTCGGCCACGGTATGGGTCCACCTCGGCGCAAGGCCAACCCTTTCGGCCAAAGCCAGCCATTTTGGCCGAGGTCAATGCCAGCACTCAAAACACAAAAAGCACAGAAAGTGTTCCAGAACAGTGCAAAGAAAGAGAAAACGAACTCAGAAGCATGGAACACGGGTCGAGCGCACACAAACCTCACCCTCTCTTATTCATTGTAATTGTTTCATTACAAACATGGAACAAAATACACGGAAGAAAGGCTCACGGCCCTCTGAAGACCCAAAAGAAAGCAGACTGCTCTTCACCAACACCGCCCGCCGGCCGGGAACCTCCGGCGGAAAGTCTTGTTGCATCCTGCCCCGAGGTCTTGACATCCCCCAAGAAGAAGGATCTGCGGCATGATTCAGAACCGCCCCTTGGGACGAAGCGAGACCTCCAGGCGCCCGGTGCCGAGAGCTCTGCAACACGCTTTGGCTGATCACGCCAAATTTGCAAACAAGAGCCCCCTCCTAGGGCGTTTCTAGTCCTACCCTCCGCCCAGAACCTTGCGGAGTGACGACAAGGCCGCCGAGCACAGGGGGCACCACCAACCCACAGCTGCCAAGATTCCCATGCAACCGCACCAGGGAAGGCTGGCCGTAGACCCGCGTTCAGAGAGCGCGTAGCCTACGAGGACCATCTTCAGAGAGCGCGCAGACTGCGACAGGCCTTCCCCCTCGGAGGAAGCCGTCACCTGGCACAGAAATTCCATCTGGGTCGAAAGCCCATAGACATCTGTTAAACATGGCTGCCAGGCTGTTTGAATATCCTGACTCTCTCGTCCCTCCCAAGGCGAACCTACCACTCCTATTTATAGGAAGAGGGGTCTGGCCTCCAAGGCAATTTACGAGGCGAAGTCTCCCACGCTCTGCGTGGCGTGCACGACTTCCCTTGCACTGACCAGCAGTCCCCATGGTACCACATGGGGGCACCCCCTCGCTCTCCTCAATGGTCACATCACCGTACTTGCAGCTATTCAAAATCGCCCAAGATACGGAGGATCAGCGCGAATACCAAAGAAGATCACCTAAGATACGGAGGATCAGCGCGAATACCCAAGAAGGCCACTTGACGCTCAGTTCTAACGTTTCGTCACAAGAAGCACTCTACCGAACTCAAGCATCGAAGTACCAGGCTTAAAAGAGACAGAAGCACGAGTATTTGGAGAAACTTTCAATTGTATTAAAATCTCACTCGTTACAGTGTTCAGCAAATACAAACTGAAGAAAATTACAGAGCATAAAGCAAGAAAGCGAATCTCCCGAGGTCATGACCGGTCAGTTGCACGAGCAGCAGCGTCAGAGGCTTCGCCGGATGGACGGGCAGAGGTCGGCACCGGAAGCGTGTACGGAGGAGGCTCCCGAAAGGAGGGGTGGTCCTCCGAGACCCCGGCCTCCTTCAGGCCGGCACGCCACCCTCTCGCCCAGGCCTTATCCCTCACGACAACAACCCTTTCCTTGTAGTGGGCGGTGACCTGCGCTCTGGCGTCCTCGAACGCAGCATCGCACTCAGACTCGAGCTTCGCCTCGGCTTCATCCGCCCTCTTGGATTCGGCTTGAAGCAGGGCCGCGTAATCGTCTCCCATCTTCGAAATGGAGACCTCGAGCTCGGCCGCTCTAGTCCTCTCCGCCTCGGCTTCTTCCCTCGCCTGCTCGAGCTTCGCCGCGTATTCCCCTTCCACCCTGGCTAACTTCTGGCTAACGACGTCCAGGGATTCCTGCAGGCCGTTCTTCTCCACGTTCAGCTCGGCAACGTCCATGCTGTACCTGCGGATCCTGTCAGCAACGGCCATGGACTTCTGTGCCGCCTGTCAAAGAAACGGGGTGTACGTGTTAGATCCAAAGAGCGTTAGACGCTAAATCGCTGGTTTGACGAAGGGAAATGAAGATTTACCGCGAAGTTAGACTGCAACATCGACAGGATCAGCTTCTGATCGCTGTACTTGTCCAGCCGCTCCATGTCCCGGGGAAGGGCGCAGGCTCGCCCTAGGGCCTCGAGGACCTGGGGATCGATCTTGTGAAGAACGCAATCCTCCATCGTCATCGGCCTCCCCGGCCCAAGCATGAAGCTCGGCTCCCATAACGGCGGCCCCTGGGGCAACGAGGCAGCAGCCGAGCTAGGGCCCGCGTCGGTCCTCGGCATCTTCAGCGGCCGAGTTTCCTCCTGCTCGACCTCAGCCGGGGGCGAGCGTACCTCTGGATCAACAGGGCTAGGGGATGCGGGAACCTCCGCCACCTCTGCAAGGGAAACTATCCGAGCCCTCGGAGATGGATGCTCCGGGAAATTCACCGGCTCCTGGGGGGCTCGGGCGTCCTCCACTCCAAGCGCCAAGGCCTCGAGGTCCTCGAAGGACAAGCGCCTGGTGTGCCTCATCTCGGAGCCTGACGAGGGAGATCGGGCGGTCCGACTCACTTCCCTTCCTGAGACCTGGAGAAGTCTCGATCCCGATGTGGAAGCTAGAGCTCCAGACGTGGCCCTAACGTCAGACGACGCCCGCGAGGGCTCTGCGACCTCCGGACCGGCCTGCTCCTGCCCGACCTCGAGTCCGGCACCTTCACCCTAGATCGGCTCTACGGTGCCCCTCAAATACCCACGGTACTTCGGCCGATACCCTAGCAGCGACCAGGCCGCCCTGCCGTCGTGACCGCTGTACCGCTTCACCAGGCGGAGCCAGGCCTCGTTCCTCTTCCAAATGTATCTGGCGGCCCGTTTTCTCTCTTTCAAAGCTGCAGCAATCAGAAGCATAAGCACGGCAGAACAAAAAGAAACTTATGAAAAAAGAAAAAAGAAACGGAGGGTGTTTACTTGGAATGGTACCGAAGTGGCGAGGGACCTGGTAGCCTCTATCGGTGTCGGCCACCCCAAACTCCCAGTTCCCCGAGACGTACAGAAGATCGTCTCCGGCATACTTGCTTGAATCCTCCAAGTATCGGACGAAGCCGTCCCGGCCTGGCTTAGCCCGGAGATAATAAGAATCTCCGGACTTGCATATGTCGTAGACGTCCTCAAGGTCGAAGACGCCGAAGTCGATGCCCAGGACCTCATTCAACTTGGTCGTGCCCATCACGATCTTGAAGGCATTCGGCAGCAGTTGGCAGGGGCAGAGACGCCACTGACTAAGGCATCTCCTGAGAAGTGGGTGAAGGGGGAATCGGACCCCGCCTTCAATCACGGCCACTAGCGGAAAAGGCATCCAGCTTCCCGAAAAGTTGCGAGGGTTGTAGCCACGGGGTTCAGCACCCCTGACTTGGACATCAGCAGGGATCCTAAAGGCCGACCTGAAACCCTCGATCGCTGCCTCGCCCTCTAACCAGTGGCTATAAATTCCCATTCCTCTCCCAGACTAAAAACAGAGAAACCCGCAGAAGAAGAGGCAGGGCAGAAGGAACTTACGGAAGCAGAACGAAGATGCTGGGCAGCGAAGAGACTCAACTTCAGCAGCGCACCACTTCTCGGATGAAGCTCCCTCACAGTAGCTTGCCCACCTATGATGCTCGCCTCTGATTCAGAATAGCAAACGAAGGGTAAAACGAACCTCGATTGCCCTATATATAGCAGAGAGGCCCCCTTTTTTAAAAACCCTAATTGGGCGCGCCAGGGGGCGCCTCCTGGGATTCCGCGCGAATCATTTCAAAAATTGATTACGCCCCTGACGAAACGGCGCGTACGATCTCGAGGAGACAGACAACTAGCCAGGAGATGACGCGTGGAGCCGTCGACCTGTCTTCAGCATTGAATAAGGGACGCCAGTTATTACCTCGATCATCCAAAGCGACCGGGAATCAGGGCCGAAAGGGGCTCTCTCCTCCAGGTAGACCCCGTCACATAGCTCCCGACCTCACGGCACTGACGTTCTACGCGAGGTCAGAAGCTAGGGGGCAATTGTGTGGGGAGATTTCCAGAAACACAGGATTACGCTAATCACAGCCATCAGATGGGACTAAGCACTCTCACGTGCCATCCTCGTGCCATCCACGTGGCACCAGTCTCACCCCGGCTACCAGGGCAGGAGGTCCGGCCGAAGTCAGGCAGCTCCGGGTCCTTAGCGCCGAACTGGCCCACCCCGGGCGTCATCTCGGCAGGGAGCTCCGCCTCGGCTAGGCCACCCCGGATGCCATCTTGGCAGAAAGCTCCACCTCGGCTGAAGAAGCCGGGATGGAAGCCGAAGCCAGAAAGAGTCTCCACACACGCCCCTCATCCCCCACGTCACCAGGCACGTGGAGGGATAGGGGCACGAGCTAGTGGGACAGACACGACATCCAGCCACCCACTATCTTCACCAGATCGCTGACATGGCGACATCCAGCGGCTGAGGCCACATCAGGGCAAGGCCCGAGGGCAGATCCGATGGTACTCCAACCGCCAAAGGCGCCCAACACAATCTGGCCCAACAAGATGCGCATTTAATGCAATGTGGGCTGATCCGACTAGCATTAAATGCAGAGTGGGCCGGATTAGACTGCATTTATTACTTTGTGGGCTGATCATGACTTCCCAGTCGAATCATGGGACCCACACCAAGATATCCTCTGAAAGATACGATCCAAACCTCTACAAATAGAGTTTCATGCACCATGCAAGGTACACACACATTACATACACAGAGCCGTTACTCTGTCTCTCTTCTCCCCCAACTTCCATTGTTCCAGTTCCCACACTGACTTTGGCATCGGAGAGCCTTGCGCCGCCCAGGCCAGGGTCCTCTGACCGTTTGTTCATCTCTTTCAGGCTTTCGGACGGCACTCAGACATTCCCAGCCATCACCATCTTCTCGGATAAGTCCTTTAAGGCACCACCTTATTGTGGGTCATTATTTTCTGCACCTACAAAAGTGTAAAAGGATTCTGGGTTGGCTTTAATTAAAAAACTTTGGCTTTTACATGTGAGCTCCTTTTATTTAGGGTTTAAGGTTTAGGTATGTTACCGAAGTAGATGGATAGCACATATTTCATTTTTAGAAGGACTCATACCAAAACTGTCATCTGGCTCAAAGAAGTAGGAGAAGATGGTGTTTCATTTCCGTTCAACAGGGTTGCAAGCACTTCCTTCCATGGTGTGGTTCATTCATTTCCCCATTTTTTGGGCATTTTTTACCATTTTTCTGGTAGATTAATCTTTCTGATCTTCATGAGCTATCTATGCTGATGTTTGTAGCTTTCACTAGATATACAATAAAGCAACATAGAAAATCACATCAAATCTTTTTTGTCTTTTCTGTACCTTATTTCTGTCTCCAATGTATTTATAGGTTATGCTAGTTATGCTAGGTATGGTTCACGGGTGAGTACTCACATATCTCAACCGACTTTGATGATATAAGCACTTGCATTCTTCATTTAGTTGTGATATTTTATTGTCTATGAAAACTGGAATGAACATGTTCTCATTTGCTCTTCCTTTTTATTGATTGGCAGTGCCCATATTTCTTCCATACATGACTTTGTCCTGCAAATTCATTATATACTTCTTTGCAACATGATTTTATTTACTTCCACATTTCTACAGTGGCAGAGATCCTTTTTGATATGCGTCCTTTTTTTGTTGATTTTCTGCTTATAAGATGACTGCATTTTGGTTTGCATTTATATTGTTGCTGAAGCATCAGGAGAAAAATGCATTCTAATGCAATTGATCCATTCTTTTATACTCTTTACTGTATAAATTCCTTATCGGAAGTAAATTTGACTTGAATGGTCAGCATATGCATCAACATTTTTTTTCTTCTCCCTGCACTTTCCATCAAAAGCATCCCAAAACTGTAAGATATATCGGACTGGTATGAAATGAAAGATAGCCATTGTAATAGTCTTGAACTGCCTTGTCTCCTTGCCCATATTTAGCTAATTCAGTCTCTAGGTGAAATTGGATAATATTTAGCTAATTCAGTCTCTAGGTGAAATTGCCTCGCCTTGTTTGCCTGATGATATAATTTCTTGAGATGATCCCACATATCCGAAGCCTTCTTAAAGGCTTCCAAGGAAGAGCTAATGTTGGATTCAATGGAATTAAGAATCCAAGTAACCAATTTAGAATTATTTTGGGACCAAGTTGCAGCAGATTTAGCATCATCAGTGGGTTGTGCAGTTGTGCCATTAAGAAATGCCCCTAGTCCTTTACCCTCCACAAAGTGTTGGAGATGAAAGGACCATGCCATATAATTTTTGCCATTTAATTTAACAGAAATAACATCCAATTTCTCCATAACCAGCAGAGATAAAAAAATTCTGAAAGAGAATGAGAAATCTCAGATAAAGTGGTGACGTGAGAAGAGTTCTTGGCATGAGCTATTTAACAGAGGTGGACCCCACTTAATGACCGGCAAACAGATCAGTCAGTGGAACACTGATATGCCGAGATGCTGACCACACAGAAAGAAGATGCTGGCTTGATCCCAGGAATGATCCTCGTTGGATGGTGTTGATGCCTGAGTGTCGAGATGCCACGAAAAAGAGATCCAGCGAGGTGCATAATCAAAACTTATAACCACGATGCAGCAGGATGTCAACAATGCATATCAATGAAAATGCCAGAAAATGTAAGATCAACGAGTCCCTACTCGTAAAACAGCAGAAATCTGAATAGAAGATCTTACTGGTTGGGTTGGGTTCAGGTCAAGCCCAACAATGACCAACTCGTATAAGTGAGGTTGGTCCTTTCTGCCTCTTGACTACTGTGCCCAGAAACAAAAGGGAAAGGAAGGGCTTATCTGATTTGTTTCAATGCCAGAGAAAGAGAACAAAGAGATGGAGAATGATGTGCGCGTGTACGTGGAAACGTGAATTAGCGATCGAACGAACAAACAACCACATAAGACAAACAATCACACAAGAGAATTACGTGGTTCGGCAATCTTGGCTACGTCCACGGGAAAGAAAACTCGACTCTCCTTTAGGTTCACTCTTCTGTCTGTCTGTCTGTCTCATGGGTTACACATTACATCATATATATAATGTTCTCTTTCTTATTCCCCAAGAAACCCTAACTTGGTCAACAAGAAAGCCCGGTACAATTACCATAATACCCATGTCCATGAACCTACTTGGTCTGGACCTACTAAGCCCAACAATCTCCCCCTCCAGACCATGGGGAAGACGTCTCTGAACCCCTTACTAGGAGTCCAGTCCTGCCAACTCTGAACACAGCTCCAATTTTTCCTTAGACACGACCTTAGTCATCATGTCGGAGGGATTCTTGTCGGTGTGAATCTTTTCCAGCTTCATGAGATTCTTCTCGATGACTTCACGAATCCAATGATATCTCACATCAACGTGCATGCTTTGTGCGGGCATGGTATGTAGCATTCTTGCTAAGATCCATAGCACTTTGACTATCACAGTAGACTACATACTCTCCTTGCTTCAAATCCAGTTCTTTAAAGAAATTCCTCAATCAAATCATCTCCTTCCCTGCTTCATTAGCAGCTATGTATTCTGCTTCGGTTGTAGATAATGCTGTATACTTCTGCAACTTAGACTGCCAGGAAATAGCTCCCCCTGCAAAAGGAAATAAGTATCCAGAAGTAGACAACCGACGATCAAGATCGCCTGCAAAATCAGCATCTGTAAAGCCTTTAAGTACTGGTTTTAAGCCTCCGAAACACAAGCAAAAATCTGATGTACCTCTCAAATATCTGAAGATCCACTTCAATGCTTCCTAATGCTCTTTCCCAAGGTTAGAAAGAAATTTACTCACTACACCCACTGCATGAGCAATGTCTGGCCGTGTACACACCATGGCATACATAAGACTCCCAACTGCTGAAGAGTATGGAACAGACATCATCCGTTCCTTTTCTTCATATGTAGTAAGACATAATCTCTTACAGAGCTTGAAGTGACTGGCTAAAGGCATGCTAACTGGCTTAGCATCTATCATGTTGAATCTCGCTAACACCCGTTCAACATATTTCTCCTATGACAACCACAGCTTCTTGGCATTCCTGTCACGACGTATTTACATTCCCAAAATCTATCGTGCGGGACCCAAGTCTTTCATGTCAAAAGTTTTTGACATGTCCCTTTTCAATCTGCCAATCATCTCACTATCCTGTCCAACTATTAACATATCATCTACATATAAAAGAAGGATGATAAATTTTCCATTACCAAATTTACGAACATAAACGCAGTGATCTGCAGCTGTCCTCCGGTACCCATGACTCACCATGAATGAATCAAACTTCTTGTACCATTGTCTCGGTGCTTGTTTCAGCCCGTAGAGACTCTTTTTCAACCTGCAAACCAGCTGTTCTTTTCCTTTTACCTCAAACCCCTCTGGCTGAGTCATGTAGATCTTTTCTTTCAGATCACCGTGAAGAAACACAGTCTTCACATCCATCTGTTCAGGTTCAAGGTCCATGCTAGCAACTAGACCCAAGATAACTCTGATAGAAGGAGTCCGTGTGAGATCAACCACTCCATCAACAACTTCTTTAGACTTTTCAGTCTTTTCAATATCTCCAAAGAATTGGTCTTCATGAAACACCACATCCCTACTTCTGATAATTTTTCTTTTCTCTGGATTCCATAACCTGTAGCCAAACTCGGCACCACCATAGCCAAGAAAAATGCAACACACTGCCTTATCATCCAGCTTTGAACGCTGCTCCTTTGGTACATGTGCAAAAGCCTTGCACCCAAATACCTTCAAATGAGAATAAGAAACATCTTTACCTGTCCATACTCTCTCCGGAAGATTAAAATCCAAAGGAACTGAGGGAGACCTGTTAATCAGGTAAACGGCAGTCGGAATAGCTTCACACCAAAATGGCTTAAGTAGCTGTGCCACTCTAATCATGCATCTCATCCTTTCAAGAATAGTTCGGTTCATTCTCTCGGCTACACCATTGTGCTGTGGAGTACCAGGAACTGTTCTTTCATGTCGAATACCATGCTTTGAGCAATAGCCTTTAAACTGGTTGGATGTGTACTCACCACCATTATCTGTGCGGAGACATTTCAAGAGCTTTCCTGTTTCTCTTTCAACCATGACATGAAACTACTGAAATACCTGGAACATCTGATCCTTCGATTTCAACGCATAAACCCAGACTTTCCTGGATGCATCATCAATAAATGTGACAAAAAACTTTCTGCCACCCAATGACTCCACCTCCATGGGACCACAAACATCAGAATATATCAAATCCAACATATTAGATTTTATCGTTGATGTTTTAGAGAAAGAAACCCTATGTTGTTTACCAAACAAGCAATAACCACAAGGTTCAATGGATGCACCTTTGGAGTAATTAATCAGATCTTTCTTTGCCAATAACTGCAATCCTTTGCCACTCATATGTCTAAGTCTTTTGTGCCACAGATTTGGAGAGGATCTGTTTTCAACAGCATTCAACACACCTTTGCATAGCTTCACATGTGTCTTGTACAGCGTATTATACGCCTTCCCTCTCGCAAAAATAAGAGACCCTTTAGTGAGTTTCCACCTGCCATTTCCGAAGTAACTTTCATAACCTGCACGGTCCAATGAAGTCCCGAAAATCAGATTCAACCGAAGATCAGGAATATGTCGCACATCTTTTAGCGTTATTGTGAAACCAATATCGGTTTGAATGCAGACATCACAGATCCCAACAATAATATAATGACTTGTGTTGCCCATCTTCACAGTGCCAAAGTCCCCTGCTTTGTACGTCGTGAACATCTCCTTAGAAGGAGTAGCATGGTAGGATGCTGCTGTGTCAACAACCTACTCAACCTGATCATCTGCAACACTCAAACACTCTTCAACTCATTAGTCAGAATCACTACTTCATTATCCAAAGTAGCTGCAGTGTTAGTGTCGTTCTTCTGCTCATTGTTGGTTTCTTTCTTTTCCTTCAAAGCAAAGCAATTTTTCTTAATGTGACCCTCCTTGCCACAAAGAAAGCATTTTCCAGACTTTTTCTTAGTATGTGATTCCTTGCCACCTCTGGACTTGCCACGACCCCCCTTTGGTCCCCTACTCTTACTCCTCCCTCTATTCTCAGTAACAAAGGCCTGTGCATTATTTGTCCCTACAATTTTCCTTCTTGTTTCTTCATTTAACAAGCCGCTAGTAACCTGACTCATTGATAACACACCATCTGGAGTAGAGTTGCTCACGGAAACAACTAATGTCTCCCATGTATCTGGTAAAGAGCTTAGAAGAAATAAAGCTTGCATCTCATCATCAGGACCATCTTCATTGTAGCTAGCTCATTCACAATGCATTGAAAATCATTTATGTGATCTTCAATTTTACCACTCTCCTTGAATTTCATGTTCACAAGCTTTCTAATCAGAAAAGTTTTGTTTACGGCGGTTTTCTTCTCATATCTTTCTTCTAACTTCATCCAAAGGGTTCTCGCATTGATTATACTGCTATCCACCCACTGTCTGATGTGACCAATGGTCTTTCTATGCATCTTTTTTCAATCTGGATCAGACATATCTTTTGGTCGGGCACTATCCCCCTCAATGGGATCATAGAGGTCTTTGCAATAGAGTATATCCTCCATCTTAGGTTTCCAAATCAACCAATTGGTATGGTTGAGTTTATCATGGTAGTGTTCACAGTATTGTTCTCCATCTCAATTAAAATAATTAAAAAATATAAACAACTGTCATTAACCTCGATTTCTGCACCAATCTGTTGATCTCATCACCACGAGCACGCTGGAAGAAACGAATATGAAATCCGACTCTGAATGGCTCCGATGTCGCAAGAACTATTTTCTGCGCTCTGATTAGTCAAACTTTCTTCTTGACCGTCAAACTGCCAATCTTCTTCCACAGTTACGTAGATCTGCTCGCAACGAGTCTGTAGGAGTAAACAGATCTCCGATCTGACCTCGGATGATCAAGATATAGAGGAAACAATTCTCAGCCGTCAATCTGGTCAAACCCCTGTTGACCGTACAGTTCGCTGACGTGGCGATGACGTCAGCGGCTTCTGGATGGGCTTCCTGCTTCGCGGGTCAGGCGGAACTGACCCAGAACCTGACCTGATCTGGTCCCTGCTGTGAGCTGGGCTTTCTGCAGACGAGTCAGGTCGACCCGACCTGAACCCAACCTGGCCTGGGCTTGTTCTTCTCCCCAAACAGAACCCAGTTCTGTTTCTGGTTTTTTTTTTTTTACCAGAAGGCGATGGATTTGCTGCTCCTTCCTTCTTCCTCTCCAGCGATGGTGCTGTGGCGAAAGGATCCGGCGACGGCACGCGGCGGCGGAAAAACTCCGGCGACACGCAGTCAACGGCGGCAAACCCGCGACGCTCAGACGTATTTCTCAGCGGCGAGGAACGGCGATCAGCAGCGGCGGAACGGCTGGGGTTCTTCTGTCTTCTCCGGTATGATTCCGACTGCACAGGCGATGCTTTGCAAACCCAAAAATCCAAGCAGCAATGGCGATGATCAGCGACTGCAAATCGAGATCTGATGTCAGCACAACCAGTGCACAACGATCCTCCTCCGTGGCCCAGCGATGATCAAAGTCAACGAAACCCAGTTTCTCAGACTTCTTCTCTGTTCTCTGTCTTTTTCTGCAACGTGCGTAAATCCAGATCAGCCCCTCCTTCTGTGGAGGCACCGATCTCTCTGTTTCGAATTAGGAATTCGATCTGTGTGATCTGTGTGGCGTGGCAGAGATCGAACCGATCTCTGTCTCTTTCCCGCAACGAAAAGCAACGTGCAGAAATCCGGATCAAGGAATTGATCCGATCTGTCGATCGCAATGCGGCACAATCCAACCCAGAAAACCCTAGGCTCTGATACCACTTGATGTGCGCGTGTACGCGGAAACGTAAATTAGCGATTGAACGAACAAACAACCACATAAGACAAACAATCACACAAGAGAATTATGTGGTTCGGCAATCTTGCCTACATCCACGGGAAAGAAAACTCGACTCTCCTTTAGGTTCACTCTTCTGTCTGTCTCATGGTTACACATTACATCATATATATATATAATGTTCTCTTTCTTATTCCCCAAGAAACCCTAACTTGGTCAACAAGAAAGCCTGGTACAATTACCATAATACCCATGTCCATGAACCTACTTGGTCTGGACCTACTAAGCCCAACAGAGAAAAGGGCGACAAAAAAGGAGGAGGTGGTCCTGCGACTATAGGGCGACGGTGATGGTGGACTGGGGTGCTTGCAGGTGGTGGCGCAACAACGAGATGATATGAGCCCTTGATTGAGAAAAAAGCTCTGATACCATGAAATCAAATGATCAAGAAGAAGGATCAAATGTTCAAGAAGAAGAACGAATAATATACTGTTGTCAAGGTATATCCCTCTTTGTTGATGACTGTTCATTTATAGTACAATGTTACCAAATATTACAGATCACAATCGATCATTTAATAAATACAATTGATTAATTTGTATCATCAAATCTCCTATAATTAAAAGGTTAACAAGGATCCACGTGTGTGGATATGGTCCTAAGTTTCTAGATGAATTTAGCCAGATGGGCCTGGGTCATGTGGATCTGCCAATGAACCTGGGTTAGATTGACCTCTTCTACATGAAACACTACCAAAGTTCTTATAAAATAGTTCCAGAGTCATTATATCCCATAGTTCCTCTTGCAACTGTGATCGACACTATACTCTCTTATGTTGGATAGATCTTTGCCAGTCTTAAGACGGAAACTTTTGTGGTGAAAACCTCTTGTCAAGGAGAATCCTGTGAGGCTTGATGTCAAAATGCAGAATCCACATATCACATCCTTTATAAAAGATATTCGATCCCATGCGCTATTCCAAGTGCGATCTGATATGTTTTATCCCAACATAAAGAACTTATTTTCTCCTCTTTGAGGATATACTTTTCTAGTGAAGCATTAGGCATGTAGTCATAGATAAGAGCCCTTTTTTTATCCCTCCAAGCAAAAACCCATCGGTCATACTACATTGACATGGTGTGTTCTTCTAATTGTGTCAGCCTTACTGATGAATTCTTGGCCATTACCTTTTAAGTAGCTTTATTGCAATAAGACAAACCGTTGATTGGAGAGCTTTCCTTTGAAGACAGAGCCATAGCCTCCTTGGTCTAATTTTTCTTTGAAAGAAACACACCACAAAGGTCTCCCAATGCTTCCTTTTAGAATCCTATTTTCAAAACCATGGCCCATGTGAGGTCCATGGAAGATTTTGTCTAGAGGATCTGGCACATTCATATTTCTGAATTTTTGTCCATTTTCTTTTCTTGTTAAATTCTTGCATATCCTTCTTGATTTTAATAGGGAATTAGTGATGGAAGCTTCTAATTGTAGTCAGAATCTTATTTACTAGGGTTTCTTAGGGTTTTATGGTGATTTAGTGTATTATATATCATATCATTGGTTGACAATCATGTTACACTTGTTGGACAGTTTTCATATTTTAATATATCAGTATTTTGCTAAGTGTTTTTCCTCTCCCTTACTGTTGTTTGATGCAAAGGTGATTGAGATAGCTAAATAAGGTCAGTTGGGCTGATTCTATGATTCAATTCCTTATTTTATTTATTACTGGTAATTTCTTCATTATTCTTGAACCCCTATTACTTGATTGAAATTCTGTTTTTTGGTTTTAGACGGTCCAATTGTGTCAAATCAGGACTATGTCAGCTTTTCACTTACATTACTTTCCTCGCCTTGAAAAGTACAAACACGGTTTCAATAGGTGTTAGGATTTTACTAATTACTTGTGCACACACAGTTTCATATTCCAGAATCACCCCTCCTAGAAGTTCAAATATGTGTTGTTCTTCCATTTCCTTTGCTTGGTTCTTTCCACAACACAATTTAAGTGCTATATAGAGTGCCAGTTCATGCCACAGGGCTGCAATTTCTTTAGTTAGTTCAAGAATTTTGAAAGTGTTCCCTCTTTGTGCGTAGGCAATCTCAAGTGAATCAGAGAGTTCTTTTGCTGTGCTCGCCGTACTTGGAACTTGTTGCTATACTTTCTTTCATTGAGAATCCAATTAATAATCAACATATTCTCAGAATCCAAATCTGAATATTTGGATCCTTTTTGGAAGGCTCCCCAATTCTTCCATCAATGTACCCTAGCCTCTTGGCACCACCAATTGCCATTCTAGCATAATATGCTTGATCCTTGTAGTTGTTCCCATAAAAAAAATTATTGTGATCCTTTTATTTCGATTCACGACATTAGGTAGTTGTTAGGAGGATGACTCATGACAGAGAGTTTTGTCCCCCTTGCTTGGATTTCATGATGATTGCTCAAATTCAATTCAAAGGAATCATATCCAAAAAACAGTCCTCTTACTAAACCAAAACCACTGCCAACACACTCATGATTGAGTGGTGTTCACACCTTGCGATCACACAAGCCCAGAGATTGTTCTCTGGGCCTTCAAATTAGAAGTATCACTCTTATATAGTCGGCCAGTCTATCAAGGAAGAAAAAAACACCACAAATACCTTTAGGCGGTACCTTTTAAGTTGATTTGGATAATTTCGAATGGTTAAATGCAAACAAAAAAACAAACAGAAACAACAATTCTGTTTATTGGAAGCAAACATAAGCCAATCAAGAAAAAAAATAAAAACTTCTACACAATATCTTGGTCCTACCTATGATGAGAAAAAACCATAAACAGAGATTGAGGGCTCTTAAACTCTCCTGTGCACTGCCTACTGGGTATGACACCTTCGGCAGTCTTGAAGGCACTTTAAATATTTGTTTTCTTCGTCTGTATTCTCACGTAATGCTTCAAATCCTCTTCAGATAGCAGGACTGGAAGAAATCCACAGCCAAAAATCCTTATAGGACAAGGCTGTTGAGCTCTCCTGTGCACTTCCGACTGGGTTGCACTTGTTTGGCAGTCTTTAAACAACCTCAAATCTTTTTTTTTTTTCTTCAATCAATAGCATTGGGATCCTTTGTTGGATCCCCTACTACCTAGTATGCTCTGATACCAAATTGAACAATTATATATATGTAAGATAATTAGGGGTTTTTCTTCAAGAGGTCAAGAAACCCAGAAAGGAAAAACATGAGCAATATAGGAAAACGAAGAAGATTTTCTGGGAGGAAACTGCATAGCCAAATTTTCCTATGTTAGGCTACCATGGTTATATATACTTTTGTTATATTTTGAAATGCTAAAAGAAACAAAATAAACAGTATATTCAAAAATTAGATAAACAGTGCCCTGAAGTTTATTGAATTACAACCAGATCTTATTTTTATGTCATAACAGATGGTCCACTTGTATATCTTCAGCTTTGATCCCTCACTCGCGTTGCCCTTCCGTAGGCGCCCTTCTTCATCAAATCTTAGGAAATTAACAGTTGGGCAAACAAGCCTTAGCATCATGTCATCTCTCGGCTATGCGACAACAAATACCTTCGACCGTGATTTAATTTCATATATAAGACTCTTCTAATGGATAAGAAAGCTTTTCTTAGATCACATAAATATGATAAAATGAAATTTATTTTATTACATACAAGCATCACTAACCAACTGACCATCATAAGAAATATAGTCTCCAACAGTAGAACATGCAAATGCAAGTAAAGTTAATGTTTTCCTTTGTCTAACCATTTCTCTTCGACTTCATCTTCCAACAAGTTGGATCTTGAAATCAAGGGATGCAAAATTTTTCCCTTTGAACTTATTCAGGTATAGCTGACAAATTTGTAATGGAGCTATTCTTTGTATCCTTATTTGCTGAAAGTGATGAAATGAAAGGATTAGAGGGTATCGTCAGGTTTTCCATGCTTCCTTCCAACATCTGGACCACACTTCCCATAGGAGGGCGATCCATTGGGTACCATTGTATACACCAAAGAGCCACAATTGTTAATTTCTTGGCGATGTTAGCATCTTCATCTGTTTGAAGCTCAAGTCCCATGTCTTCCTCTTGACATAGACGTTTATAGATCCATTCTGGGAAATATGCTTGACTTGTATTTTCTGCAGTATTGTTGTTCTTTCTTCCACTAACCATTTCTAATAACAACATCCCATAACTATATACATCTGATTTGTAGGAGACATTTCCAAAGTTTCTTGAGAACACTTCAGGTGCAATGTAACCCATGGTTCCTCTAGCATTAGTCATAGATACCGCACTCTGCCCCTTTGAGCATAGCTTTGCCAGCCCAAAATCAGATATCTTTGGATTGAAGTTCTGGTCAAGGAGAATATTGTGAGGCTTAATATCAAAATGAAGAATGCGCTGGTCACACCCTTGGTGAAGATATTCAATTCCTCTAGCAATGCCGATTGCAATATTTTGAAGTTTCTCCCATCCAAGAATATAGTCATTGCTGCTTTTGGAAAAAATGTATTTCTCTAATGATTCATGTGGCATGAATTCATAGATAAGTGCCCGCTTCAATCGATCAGCACAAAAGCCCAAAAGACGAACCACATTGACATGGTGAATTTTTCCCATGGTACTCACTTCATTGATGAACTCCTCACCATCAATATCAAAACTTTTGAGTATCTTTACAGCAGCGAGAGTCCCATTTGAAAGCATTCCTTTGTACACACAACCATAGCCTCCCTGGCCTAGATTTTCTTTGAATTGCCCAGTCATTCGTTTTAGATCAGCGTAAGAATATCTTGTGGGCTTCAGATACTTGTATTTTTCTAGGAACTTTTCTACCTTGATTTCATTTTCCAAATCCAACTTTCTCTTTGACTTCCAAGAGCAGTAGACCTTAATGGTAATCACCAGAGATGTCAACAGAAGCAATGTGCCTATGCTTGAAACTGCACTTTGAGAAAATGGATCAATCACAAACAATTCCAAAGAAAAGTCATTAATTTAGTCATTAAACATGAGGAGTGATCGCCTACCTATAATGACATGTTGTCTTTTTGAACCTGCAAGAGTAGTAAACTAAAGTCATTAGATATGAATTTTTCACTCTTTATTTCCTGTAATTGAACCAACTGGTTGTTCTTGGTAAAACAATATTAGTTACATAAGTTTGGTGTGGATATAATTGAATTAGTACTGTTTTGTTAGACTTTTGACCATGAGATGGTGACTTTGTAGTTTACCGCATAATAGGGCACAGGGTGGCAAGCAGGTCGGATAGGTAGAAAGAACGGATTTTTACGAAATAATTAAGTTTAAAGTCTTATTAGACGGTTTAATGAAGAATAACATTAAAACTACGAGTTTGTGGTTCGTACAAAATTTTCTTACCAAAATACCCCAATTGATGATATCGTCAACTGCCTTCATGAAAAAACTCAAACCACTTGATTTCAAACACTGCTCGTCTTCCTCCCACTTGGTTGCTCCACTGAGACGGTTTTTTTTTTTTTTTTTTTCATTTTTGTTTCCAGTTTTCTGGCCCACTTCAGGATGGTATCTGTTTGTGCATTTGATGCTTAGTGTTGAGAAGGATGTGTGTGTTGGATATGAGATGTAACAATGGTGTTTAGGTTGAAGGTTTGAGTGAAGAGTGGTGAGATGGATGAGGATTTGAGTTGGTTGTATGACTGGGTAGGAAAGAATGATAGGGTTGTTTGCTCAGATGTCGTGTTTGCTAGGCTGGTAGCCCGTGAAAGTGATCTGGTGATTTTTATGTTTTTTTTTGTGCGCAGTGGATTGTTATGTGGTTGAGGGGGGTAAGATGGAGGAGAAGGTTCAAATTCGGTATGGGCTAAATGGTTTGGATGAGTTGATGAGGGTACATGGAAGATGGTAAAGTTGCAGAGATGAAGAGGGTGCTTTCTTGTGGTTAGAGAGAGCCAAAAAAAGAAATGTCGTCTCTTGGACCGCAATGATCAAAGCACACTTGCAACATGATCAGCCGAAATGGCACTTGCTGCATTTTGTGAAATGCAAATGGTTGGATGCTTATAAGAGAAGGGGAGTTGGGTGCATGCTTCTGTGAGAAGGGGAGGATTCAAATTGTCAGTGTTCGTTGGTACATTGGTTGACATGAGTATTAATCATGCACTTGCAGTATTCAATTTCTTTGAGAAGAAGAGTTTCCAAACATGAGATGTCATGCTTCATGGGCTTCTTATACATGGATATAAACTAGAGGCCATACAAGTGTTTGAGAAAGTGGAGACAGATGTTGAAGTTTATCCAAATGAGGTGACCTTTTTTGCTCTTTTATGTGATTGTAGTCATAATGGGTTACTTGAAGAAGGGTGATTTTATTTCTATGTTATGCAGAAGAAATACATGATCAAACCTACAATCAAGGATTATGGGTACATGCTGGTGTGCTCACAAGAAAAGAAGGCTCAATGAATCTTTCAAACAAGTTATAGAGCAATTAAAGAGATAAAAATAATGCAAATTCTGATGGTGTGAGCTTCTTGAGTTCAAATATTATGTTCAATGTAATTATCAAATTAAGCGTCAAGTTATTCTAAGGATTTCTTTGAGAAGAAGAGTGTCCAAAACATGAGATGTTGAATATCTGAGATTCATTGCAAGAACATTGTGTGTATGAATGTTGACCTTTTGCATTTATGTTCTAGTGACAGTTGTGTATGGAATGATGTAATATTAAGACTCTACAATGTGAATGGCTTACTGACTATTGGAAGCCTATATCATGCACTAAAATATGTATGAACTGTGTATGCTTGATATATATGATATAAAAAGAAGATGAGGTTTGGAAGATTTTTTTTTTTTTGTTTGCAAGAATAATGTATGGAAGTATCTATGAATGTCTGAATATGAATAAAGTGCGTTGAATATGGATGGTTAGTGAAAATCTCTTTAAAAAAAAAACTCAATTGATGATATCGTCGTCTGAGATGACGATATCATTAATCAATATAGAGGATTTGAGCCTCAATTTTTAATCACAAGTTAATTTAATTAACTAATGCAAATCTAGGTATATTCAAACTCTAAATGAATCAGAGTTTCAAAGGAAAAGCAATGCAAGATTTCTGGTGTTTGACAGAGTTGACGATATCGTCAAGTAGGGTATTTTTGTCAAAATAAAAGGTACGAACAATTGGCCCGTATTATTTTTCTTCATAAAATTGTTTAACCAAACTGTAATATTAATTATTTTGTAAAAATCCCTAAAAAGAAATTGGGTCAACCAGGGTGTGTGGGTTAATTCTAAACCTGTATCTGCCCATTTTTAAAATGGGCCAGATAACCCCAGCCCGCCAACCAATGTCACATCCAATGCGAGTCAACCTGATTTAACCCACGTAACCCACACCCCAATGCGGGTCAACCCTTTTGACCCGGGCTGTATCAATTGAGGCACAACCGTAGTTTATAAAAAACAACCATTATGAAATAGTAACTGCCTATGCCATGTCATTGTGAGATCTCTGATTTTCTTGTGTTATTATTATTTAAATAAGTGTGATTAAATTAAAGTTTATAATTTAGTTTTGTGATCCCTGATTTTCTTGTGTTATTCTTATTCAAATAAGTATGATTAATAGTTAATAATTTAGTTTGTTTATTACATTATTAACTGGTTATTTTTTGTGGGATCTGACCATACCAAGGACGTATTTTAATTTGAGTGAAGGTTAGGGGTTATATGTAAATATAGATATATATATATATGGTTTTCATTTTCTTTGTTTCGATGGTTTGGGGATATTTTGTTAATCATCTTTCATTCTTTAGCCCCACTGTTTCAGTGTGTCATTTGATCAGAAATGATTATCTTCACTTTCAAGGACTTATTTGTAATTTTTTATTTTGTGAGTGTGTAACGGTGGAATAATTTGGTGATATTGAATTCGTTGGATAATGGGTCAAATTCTGAACAACTTTTGTTCTTGGTCCAGTTTAGTTTGAAGTGCTGATTATAATACCTGTAAAACTGGACATTTTCGCGATTTCATAAGACTCCACTATTTGAAATTTCTAGAGAAATCTAAGAAATTCTCTGGTTCTCGCCGTTTTTCTTCATCTTTCCTATTCTTTCTTCATTTTCTTCCGTTTTCCATCCTTTGTGGCAAGAAACTCTTGCTCTCTTTTTTTCTTATTCCTCCTCTTCCTCCCTCAGCCATGACTGTTCTTCTTCTCCTTTCCCTTCTCCTTTTGCTTGTGATATTATTACTATTCCTTCCTGTCCTTTTTTCAGTGTCTTCTTTCGATTGGGTATTTGATAGAGGTTATCAAGGCAAGAATTCGTTCTAGTTGAAGAGAGGTAGTAAGAGTCCAAACAAAGGCAAGTTTCTGATATATTTCTCATGGTTTCAATGGTTTATATTTAAGAAATTACTTGAGTTTCAGAATATCCAAAGTTTTAGTGAGTTAAAGTCAAACGGTGAATTTCTTGTATCATAGTATTTCAAGTTTCTTTTACTCTAATTATATTTGAAAGCTATTTTCAAGTTTCTGGAGTATATACCAGATGGAGTGAAGCAGTGGCGGACCCAGAATTTTCATTTGGGTGGAGGCGGATAGAAACTATGACGAAAATCGACGATAGTCTGCAGAAGCTTGATTAGCAAAAAGGATCTTTTCAGACTACATACATGGGAAGTATAGGAAACTAAGATGGAGTCAGACTCTACACAACAGAACACAACTCACAATAATTTTTATAAAATATACCCTTTAGTGATATTTATACAAAGGGCACCTGCCATAAACATTGCATTACAAAGAACATGCCACACTACATATCAAACAAGTCACACCATAAGATACTCATGTATTATCATTATACCCTTAAGATGCTCTCTACTCCTCACACTCACATAACACTATAAGTCTATGTTGCACTCCCTCACTGAACCCAAGATCTCAAGGCAATGGATCTTCTCCTTTAATTGAATTGGAGGGGAAGTTCCTTTACACCAGCTGAGGGACACGTGGGGCAATCTTCCCATGTACATGGGGCGACTAGTCACATACATGTACTGCATGGGTAAGGGCTGTTTCAACTCTGCAGATTTTTAGATTTGATCTGGGGCGACCGCCCCAGATCATAACAATGTGGGTCTGCCCCTGGAGTGAAGAAAGATATGGAAAGGAAATTGATTTGAGAGTGAAAAAGAGAAGAAACTCAAAATCGAGTTTTTGTTCTGTCTGTCTGCGGTTTAACCGTGGGAGGTTCCACGGTCAATCGTGGACACTACACATGCATACTTTCGGTCAGTCGGAATTTCCGAACCTGAGACGAGGCTTTTCTTAACCTGCATTCACGTAAAATTATTTCTGTAACATGTATTATTATGATTTTTGTAAGTGCCTAAAAATTCATGGACTTGGAATGGAGGATTAAGCACTCCTGGATGAGATGGAGAGCCCAAAACTTGAAAGGGGAGAAGGAAGAGAAGGTCAGAGACCCTGGCTGCAGTCAATGCAAGGCTCTTCGATGCCGAAGTCAGTTCTGTAACTAAGCAAAGGATAGAGAAGAAGAGAGACAAAGTATGGGCAGAGCCTTTTGACTTTTGGCAGAGAGTCCCATGACTCTTGAAAGGTACTTGAGAGGTACAGTCACATCCTAACCCACATTTCTTTAAATGGCAGTCCCATTGTGGCCCATCATGTCCAGTCAGGCCTTATCCTGGTGCCTTGAGAGTTGTGGACGCTGCTCTGTCAGGGATTATGTGCGGCAAGGATGGCTTTTTAGTCTCACTTGCGTATGCCCTGGTCTTATCACACGTTCTGTAACGTCATTGAGTGTCCATAGAAGTACAGCTGTCAGTGTCTGTCTCGGCTAGCATTCTGATATCATTGCCGAGATGCGCGACCGAGGCCGAGACATGGTGCCGAGGTCGAGAATGACCTTGATCTCTGTTGGCGCTCTGACACTGCTGCCTAGATGGGAGCACCTGGCCGATATGGGAGTACTGGCCGAGGTGAAAGCACTGGCTGAGGTGGGAGCACCTAACCGAGGTGAAGCACCTGGCTGAGACGAAACACCTGACTGAGACATGGTGCCGAGGTCAGGAATGACCTTGATCTCGGTTGGCGCTCTGGCACTGTTGCTGAGGTACGCATGGCCGAGACCGAGACATGCTTAGTTGGTACCCTTACCAAAGCCATCGTAATCTCGGTATCTTGGAAATATCCTCACATAATTTTATTTTAGTAAAATTATTAGTTTTTAATATGTTATTTTTGTTTATTATATCAACTTACTTGCTTGGTTTTCTGATGGAACGTTTGACGTTAGGAGATTCCACCTTTGTCGGATAACCAGGAGACTGGGCGGTTAAGGAGACTATCCAGGGAGTAGGTGAGTCGCCTACGGATGAAATTGCATAATGTTCTTGTTAAGGAAAGCTCATCATAGGAGAAGTGTTCCGAGGTGGAAGTTTCTGGGATAGTTCTGATAGTGGTGTGATGAGTTAGTGAAAGTTCTATGTCATAAAACTTATCTCTGTAAATTCTATAGACTGTCGAGTTGTAAATACCATGAGACTTCATATGCTATGTTATATATTTATATATATGTATATATATATAGGGAGATGCTCTTATGAGAGATGCTCTCATCTTATTATGAGAGATAAGGTAAGGGCTCTCACTTTATTAAGAACATGCCAATAACTTAAATGTGAGGGCCCCCACCTTATCTATCAGGGTAAGGTGAGAGATATCTCTTATAGGAGCATCTCCCATATGTATATATATATAGGGAAATATTCAAGTGCATCTATCCCTCACCATAGGGTGAGAAACACTCCGCTTTTAGGAAGTTTCAAGTACAAAAGTGACTTTTCAAATACATAGAAATATTTCCTATGTACTTGAAACTTTCCAAAAAGGTGAGTCCCTCACCCTGTGGTGAGGGATAGATGCATAGGAATATTTTCCATATATATATGTATATATATAGGGGGATATTCATATGCATCCATCGCTCACCATATATTGAGGGATAAACTTAATACGGCCCACCTAGGGCCCCACTGATCATGGGACTTGGGGAGGATGGAAAGAGTCATCTTGAATGGGCCCATATATCTAGTTTGTGGTCAATCACATGCCTCTAATTCCTTCATACATGGCCCACAAATCTTACGGATTATATTAAGAAAAAAGACTTGATCTTCAATCCAACGGTTCAATCCATTCAGATAGGTGAAAACTTGATGGATCCAATGTAAGTCATGGGGTTCCATGTGTGGAGATGGTTCAGATGTATCATAAAGTCGGTCTCACTATGTTGAGGGATGGATGCACATGAATATAAATATATAAGTTCTTTTTTTCATATACTTCTATGGGAAAGGTTTTGAAAAGTTCAGTTTTAGCTCACCCATGATATCATGTGGGTCAGTGTGGGGTTTAATATCTACTTTGTCAAAACGACTTCAATCCCTACACTAGTTACATTATGAAATTGGAACCATGAAGGATACCCAATTTTGAGACGTAACAACCATTACGTTATTTTCAATATAACAGTTGCAATATAAAAAAAAGTACAAAAGATGGTACATAACGGCCATTATTTTGAAAATAACGGTCAAAATGTCGTTGATGTTTTTTTTTTCTTTTACTTTCTTTCCCCTTCTTTCCTTTTCTTTTACTTCTTTCTTTCTCAAACTATCTATAGAGCATCCTGAGACTGTGCTAGAGCTTCCAAAGCCGTTTTCTTCATCAAAACTAAATTGATTTGCAAGATTTTGGTGGATCTTCATATGAAGGCTTATTCCCTCCTCAATCCTAATACGGTTGTGTCCATACCCCACTGCTTTTACTAATTAGTTCATGTTGATGTAGTAGTATCTTACGAAAGTTAAATTAATCTTGATGTAGGCCAAAGAGGACGTGGATGAAGGTAGTAAAAATAGATATGAAGACGTGTAACCTATCTAAGGATTTGGCTTAAGATAGATCAGAATGGATAAATATAATTTGTATAACCGACACCAACATAGTTGGGACAAGGCTTTGATGATGATGGTTAGTCCAAAATTAAAGTTGCAATATATGTTATAAAATTTATGATATTTTAATCAATTTTAATATGGGGGATGTTCCCGTGCATCCCTCCCTCACCATATGGTGAGGGACAAACTTAATGGGACCCACGTAGGGACCCGCTAATCATGGGACTTGTGGGATGGGAAGAGGCACCTTGGATGAGACCATATATCAAATTTTGGGTCAATCACATGCCTCTAACCCTTTCATCCGTGGCCCACAAATTTAATGACTTTATATTAAATGAAGAATTTTTACCCTTGATCCAACGGTCCAATCCATTTGAATAGGTGAAAATTCAATGGTCTAGTATACTTAAGAGGGTTCCATGTGTGTTGGATGGTTCGGATGTATTATAAAGTCAACCATACTATGTTGTCCCTCACCATAACATGATGAGGGATGGATGCACATGGATATTTCCCTTTTAATATATATATATATATATATATCTATTTAATTTAAAACATACTTAACAAGTTTTTATTTAAGGCAGCGATGTAGGATGCTTTGACTTAAGGGGACCAATATTTTGTTTTAAACTATTTACAAATAGAAAAATATTGTTTTCTAGGATTTAACAATATTTTATATTTTTTTGGATATTTTGTTTTAAACTATTTACTAATAGAAAAATATTTTTTCTAGCATTTGATAATATTTTATATTTTTTTGGATATTTCTTCAAATTTTTTTTTGTGCAATAAAAATTCCACTACGATGACCACAAATCGCAATGCACTGTCGCATCATAATGGTTTTCAAAATCGACCGAGATTTTGAACTATGGGTACGACAGATAAATTGGAGCCCTCCTTTTCCCACTTCTAATGTGAGTCAACCCGTTTAACCCGAACTATATCAATTGAGGTACAAGAGGTGAAATGCAACCCTCCTTTTCCCACCTCTTCCCATTATAATGAAGGAACCCAAGGAGCAAGAATAGTCCAAACGGCAAAGGATGTTAAGTGTTGAAAGTCTGGAAAAGCCTTTGGCAAGTCTGAACATGTTGATGATTTGAAGATTGAGGATTGTGATTTTTCTTATTTTTTTTTTTGGTGGGGGCCAATGAGCATGAAGGTGGTGACTAAGCTGGCCAAGGACTCTACGCCTCAGGAAGTGGAGAGATCTCGTATTTGACACTTACAATCATTGGCCACCTCCCATAGTTTTACCCACTGCATGTGGATAGGAGGGTTTGCATGTACAAAATCGAGTGCCCCTTAGACTTAGAGCCAAAGGCTCCTCGGCTGGGGCCGGGCAGAGCAGGAGATACCTGGGTTATATCAAAAAAAAGAAAAAAATAGATGCAGGGAGGTTCTTTCTAGACTGGGATCACAAGACCCGTAAAATGCGATAGACCGGTCATGCTGGTTGACCCTAAGCCCCTCGTTTAAATTAGGTTCAGATTCTTTTACCATGATCATATACCATGGGTTAGGTTTAACAGGTGAAATTCGGATATCCGGTTAGCAGGTCAGTTAGATTTTTCCATACCCAACCATAATTGTTCTAGGTCAGAACAACCTTACAGATACTTTTCAGTAATAATAATTAGAGGATTTTACTGGAAAAGTCCTGAAATATAGCCATATATCCTGAAAGGTCCTCGCAAATTGTGTAGCACTAATGAGATCCTTTCGCCAATTTTTTATATTTTTTTATACTTTTTTAGGAGCGACTATAATTGTCATCTATGGAAGAAGACTATCTAGGGGCTTCATTTAGTGGTCTCTTTCTGATTAACCCACAAAAAAACATCAGTTGAAGTGATATACACAAGAGAGACAAAGAGATAGAACTCTTCAAGAAGATAAATTAGTGTCAGCTAGTGAGATGTCCATCATCCTATATGCCTCTTGAGCAGCAGATTCATCCAATAACCACTTCTCAAACGTGGAAAGAGGGAACTCACTCTCTAAATGTTGTTTGCTTTCAGATTACAATAAGTCCAAATCAAGCGTACATTTTTCTTTCTTCTCCAGGGTTGGATGAATTCGGGGTAGCCTCCGATGATGTTCGACTGGGCTTTGGCGAATTCCCCATCAAAATGTCACATATCTAATAAGGAAGTGAAATTTATTTGCTATATTGGGTAGAGAAGTTGAAAGAAGAGAAGGGGGAAGGAAGAAAAGAAAACGAAAGGGAGAGGGATGTGCACAGGCGTGGGTGTAGGGGAGGAGAAGGAGAGAAGAAAAGAAGAAAAGGTAGAAAGAAATCAAGAAGAGGAGGAGGCAGTAGGTGTGCAGGGGAGGCAGCAGGTGGGTGTGTGCAGGTGGTGGCGGGGGGGTGCAGGGTGAGTGTAGGTGGGGAGGAAGAGAAAGAGGAAGAAGAGAAAGAAATAAACAGACAAGAAGGGAAGAAGAAGGTGGGGAAGGGCAGAGTGGTGCAGTGTGTGTAGAGAGGGAGAGAAAAAGAGGGAGAGAAGAAAGAAAGAAAGAAAGAAGGAGGTGTTGGTGCGGCTGTGGTGTAGCAGATGGATGTGCATGGAGATGCAGGGAAAGGTGGGTGTGACGAGTGGCGCTAGCGTCGCCCATGCGTCGCCTATGGTGACGCTATCGTCGCTCATAAAAAAATATAAAAAATTGGCGAAAAGACCTCATTAGTGCTACACAATTTGCAATGACCTTTTGGGATATATGATTATATTTTGGGATTTTTTCAGTAAAATCCTCTAATAACTATTAGAGCACCCACATCTTCATGCTATTTTTAGTTCAAGGGAAGAGTTAATTAATATGTCAATAAAATCATTTTGAAGCATTTATAAGCCTTTGAAAAACTACTATAATATCCTTCTCTCCATCATTCAAAAAAAAAAAGGTGACAATTTGGATTGAGGATTAAAATACGACTAACAATCCACCAGTGAAACCCAAAACACCACAAAATTGAATATGCATTTGTTCTTTCTGGTCTTTTATTTTATGATTAGTCTTGGACTAAAAGTTCTGTATATGTATGTGTAGTTGCATATAGACTTTTATTTGGCAGTATTTTATGTTCTTTTACTTACAGATTCTTTCATGTTTGGCCTATTGAATACAATTTTTTTTTTTTTATGTTACATCTCTTTTCTCTTTTTGAGAAAATTTAGAAATAATCATATTATACATGAGTATACAATTATTATTTGTCTATAGTACAATTTTAATTTCAAAATCATGAGTCAGAGTAAACCCATATATCTTACAAGATAGATTGTGTATGAGAAGTAATTCTCAACCATTAATACCTATGCCTATTATATATGCATATTATAAACAAGGAAACTATATGGTGCGGAGAGATTCCTTGACAGGGTATATATAGTGGAAGAAATTACTCCCCTAGCAGGCACAAACGGTCAGGAAATATGTTCTTGGAGGGGCCAAAATGAAAAAAAGGTTGAAATTTACATTAACGTGTAAAGGGGTTTCTTAAAATTTCAGGGAGGTCATAGCCCATAGGCAACCCAGCCCCCCTAGTTCTACCCCCGTTCGTCCTTCACGGAAAAAATTAAAAAAAAAAAAAAAATTCTGAGGAACCTCTCCTCCCTATAGAAAAGGGCTTTTTTTATGGAAAATCTAGGCCTGCCAACCTTGGAAAATTTCCTCCACAAGAAAGCTGCCAAATTCTTTTGCGAAAAAGGGGGGACACAAATGTGTCCTAAGTTTTTTAGGGATTTTCCCGGTAAATCTGCCTTTGAATTTGACATTTTTCCAGAGTTGGGAAGTTTAAATATTTTTCTTATAGAGTTGTTCGTACAATAATGATACGACATCATAGTTGTAGGGCCCTAGAAAACCACACAGTGCAATATGTGTGATATCGAACAATCGGATGTGTGCGATATCGCATGACCCTAGGATATCACATGAATAGTTCTGAGGAAATACTTAAACTTCAATTATTAATTTACGAATTTCAGGTTTAAGGACCGCTGTACGGTCAATATCCCAATTTTTTATCAAGCCAAAACTTGAGGCATCCAAATGCCACTCCCCATCGGATTAAAATCCAAAGAAATATCCCGTAACGTTGCCATGTGGTAGCCAATGATAGCCGGAGGAGGGGAGGTGGGGGTGATAGTTGAGGAGAGTAACGAATTTAAGAGGGTTTGGGGAAGAAGGGATCTAAGGACATTTAAGAAAGTCCCAAAAAAAAAAAAAAAAAAAAAAAACCCTAAATCTCACTAGATTTGCTGATTTTAAATTCAATTGGAAAACTTTAGCCCTCTTTTCAAATGAAAGATTTTTCCCTTAATTTGAAAATTGGGCAAAACTTCAGCTCTACTTTGAAATTTTTTGTAAGTGGTAATACCTTTGTGAGGAGGCCGAGGCGGAGGGGGCAGGCAGAGCGTCTCAGAGCTGCTGTTGTCCCTGTATCCGCAATTGTTTCCACTCCTTTCGCAGTCTATGCATCCGGGCACGTACCACGCCAGACGTAACCCATCCCTACCTTCGCCATTATAATTGACATAATAATTGCCATAATATCCGTCATAATTTCCGTCATGGATGAATCTTTTCAACTTCTCAGTTAGCTGAGTAGCCGACATCAAATTAAGATTAGAAGGATATAATCTTGGAACTGAAATGGTCTTTATTGGCTGGCAAGATGCCGACAACAAATCCACAGTTGAAGATTCAGGGAAAAATAAAGCATCATGTTCTGCGTCACTCAGACAAGATCTTCTAAAATCAACTTGAACCTTCTTTGAACAATTAACGAGTGTATAAAGAGTCCAGCTGTCGGGATTGATACGAGAAGAGGTGAAATTGGAGCTGGTGAAGAGGAGGCTCGCCAGGCAGTTAATCTTGTCCGCCACAATGTCCAGCGTCTGGTACTCGTAATCTATTCTTTCCACGATAACATCACGTCCTAAAAGAGGGAAGTGAATGAAGGTGTAGTTGTCTTTGCAATAGAGATCGAACCCTGGATAGCCGCAGCGTGGATGCTGAAGGCCTTTGATTCTGAAGGGGAATCTGATGAGAGGACCATCCCTGGTGCCACAGCTCACAGGTTCACAAGAGTGGGCATAGGCATGGGAGTATTCGATGATAAGAGGAAGAGAGAGGAGGAGGGAGAGCAAGCGGAAGAAGAAGCTCTGCTCTAAGCTGCCCATTTCTTTTGCTATGGAAGGGAATGATAGTAAGACTAGAAAAGTTTGTTACTTTTATTTTTGGATACCAAACAGTATTAAGCTGAACCCAATTTAAGGGACGGTCTCAAGCATGTAAGTTGGTCTCTATCCTAGTGGCACGTTTATTTTCATGGAATTGAATTACTAGAATACCACGAAATGTATTCCTAGAAAGTGGCTAAAATCTAATAAACAAACGGGAAAGATTCATAAATGGCAATACAAATATTTCTCCTTGAATGGAAAACGAATTAAGGAAAGATGAAAAATGAATAGCTAGTCTTCACTCTAATAATTCAACCTTCACCTCTTCAATTGTTTTCATTTTACCCTAAGATTTTAGGAGCCCATGCAAACAAACGGCCATGAATATTAATTGATGCCTTTCACTAACTGTCCAGGTGGGTTTCTAAGTGATCACTTTGGGTCCCTAGAAATATACTTCCTGCCATCAGACAGACCGTTCTCTTTGTTTTCTTCTTCGCAGAGGTAAGCCAGACTGTTCAAAGATTGGGATGGCCAGAGGTTCCCGGAATAACCCATAATTCAGCATTCACCCTGTTCAGTTTGTTTTATTCATAAAAGAAAAAGTTTGTTTAGTCAAATCTTTTGGAGGCTAAAAACAGCTGTGAGGTCAAATTTCATATCTTGACTCAACATATATAGAGTTTACAAAAATGGAGAAATTCAGTGAGACCTTGGATTCACTAAGATTTACTTGACAAACAATGAATGAAAATTGTTTCCATGGCACTCAATTGCATATGGAAATGAAACATGTGTAAATGTGAATCAGTTTCCTTAGACATACATAAAAGTCAAACAATCCCTGGCGTGTTTGGCAATTAACTAGTTAAAGTAAAGTAAAGTGAATCCAGACAAGAAATGACATGAGTCATATCAAAAGTACATAATTTCAAAATTCTTTTCGAATTTTTTAAAAAAGCAACCTCCTTTCTCCAAAAAAAACTCCACTTTTATATACAAAACGTCAAAAAGATTCCATACCAAACAATTAAAAATAAAACACCATCATAGCAACTTATATTTTATTCTCTTTTGATATGATGCTTCACCTCACCATACTTCAATTCACCGTACATCCAAACAAAAACAAAAGATTATTGCTCAGAAAAATATTAGGTAACCGTTTGGTAATTTTATCCCTGGCCCGTTTGGTAATTTTACTAGTCAAGTCAAGTAAAGTTAAGCATCAAATCATAAGCACTTTATTTCAAAACTCCCTCCATCATTTTCTAAAAAAGTCAAAAAGCAACTACTTTTATTTACTAAAAGATAAAAAAAAATCTATTTTTCCATACAAAAAGTCAAAAATATTTCATCCCAAACAACTACAAGCAAAATACCATCATAACCCACTTATATTTATATTCCCTCTTTTTATTTCACTTCACTCCACTTTATTTTAAAAGTAAAATGCCAAATGGGCCGCCAAGACAAAGAAGCACTTAAGCCCGTTTGGCTCTTAACTAGAATAGTAAAAGTCAAGTCAAGCCTCTATTTTTCAGACAAGATTTCACATTAAAAGTACTTTAATTCAAAATTCCTTCCATCTTAAAAAAAAATAAAAAAATAACCACCTTTATCCACTAAAAAAAAAAAAAACTCCACTTTTCTATATAAAAAGTCAAAAATATCACATACGAAACAACTAAAAATAAAATATTATCATAACTCATTTATATTTATTCCCTCTTGATTTGATGCTTTACTTCACTTCATTTCACTTGATTTTATAAAAAAATTACAAACGGGCCTTAGAGTCTCCAAGGAAGTTGAGAAGGCTTAAAAAGTCAATAATAATAAATAAATAAATAAAAAACTAGCTGCCACACGTAGTGTATAGTCCTCATCAGATTTCACTTAAAATGGCCCACTATTAAAACACTCAAATAAAATAATTTAAATTTATATATATGCCTGACAGTGGGGCTAAGTTCATCTTAGAGTACTTAAAATCTTTATAAAAAGAATGCTATTTTATTAAAACACTCAATTTTGCCGCATTTTCTTTCCACTAACAATGACAAAAGAAAAGTAAATCTTACAATAGGCCCGAAATTTTCTTCCATTGGTATTTCAAAGAAAGTGTGCATTTCTTTTTGTTGCTCACTGATGATATTAAGGCCCACTGATGTTGTTTATAAGTAAATACACAAAAAAAGAGGAGAAAAAAAGCACATAGAAGCCCCATGAGAATTTTGTGAGGACACTCTATCTATAGGCTCACCTACGAAAAATCTAAATTTTTTACCAAAAAAAAAAAAAAAATCCAAATCTATAAAATATCGTCTCTTCCGGTAGTGTATAATCCACCAAGGGTTTCATTCTAATTAATAACTCACTAGAAGACTAGTAACTTTTAAAACTCTCAATCAAAATATTATAAACACTTTAAATCTTTCATATAAATATATCTAATGATGGCCTACATATATATCATGCTGGATTTTTTAAAAAAAATTATAAAAAAGATGTATTTCTTTTATTGCGTTTAATTTTTTAGGTGTCACTGTTATATTAATAAAAAAAGATCTATTTCTTTATCGGATTTAGGTTTTTCTTAGGTTCCACCGTGAAATTAAGAATACAGTTGTTGATATTATTAAAGCATTAATCATATTATTAATTGTATACTCAATCTTAGGGCGGGGCCAGACTCTTTAAGAATAAAATTTGGAAAAATGCCACTGAACAAGAGGATGTTTTTGCTTTGGATTTTCAATAAGTGGGCACGATCATGGAAATCCACTCATTTTGCTGGTGAGAGGATAAGAACTAAGAAAGAGGGAATATAGTCAGTTGTTTAACATTTTAAGAAAATACTAGCAACAGAGGCCGTGCTCTGCCCATGCCCAAAAATGAGAATATATCTATAATAAAATTATGAAAAGGAAATAATTTAATAGAAATGAAGAGTATTATATAGACAAGGGGCACAATTATAGCTGCACATAGTAATAAGGGCCCGTGCTAAGCCCATTCCCAAAAAATAAAAATATATTAAAATATAAAATTTTACTTAAATTATTAATGAAAAAAATAAATTTTACATAAAGAAATTTGTAATTTATTAAAAAATTTGAAAGAGAAGGGGGCGAACAGGTGTCAGAGAAGAAAAAAAAAACCATAAAAGGTGTACATTGCATGGGATGAGTGTACATTCATCATAGTATGTTTCTAATAGTCTTAACTCATGCCCACACAGATCACATCCTAATAATTATCAAAGAAATTAAGGTTGTGTATGATACCAACCCAATCTGATTGCCCACTACGGATACATATTGACCTAGAAAATTAATCTCTATGAATAATCCATGAGTGGGTCCCACTGTAGAAATAAATTAAATGTGCAGGGCCCACTAACTGACTTGCATCCACTAAGAATCCAGACAGCAACCAGCAGGCTTGCCTCCCTCCATCAGTGGGGCCCACTCTTAAAAAAAAGTTTCAAGAGAAGGCAATTAGGATTTCATCTAATAGTGGAGTCCAATCTTGAAATAGATTTAATACGAACTGGTACCCACTGCTGGATCCATCAATTTAGGAAAAAAAACCTGAAAGGAGAATGAAGGAGCAGCAGTTTGGATTTCGTTCATCAATAAGGCCAACAAAACATATTTAACATGGGACCCATTGATGATTGAAATTCTAAGGAAAAGAAAATAAACCGACTGTAAATATTTGCTTATAATTTGGATAATGGCAAGAAATGGGACTCAAATTCAAACATTTATAAAAATCTCTTATGAGAGGTTTTAGGAGAGAAAGATTAGTCAGAGTGATGTGGAACCTTAAAATAATGTATATTTTTTGTACATATTTCTTCCATAAGAGAACTTCATGGGACGATATTGCTTTAATATATATAAAGTAGAAGACAAAAATGCCTCAGGTACTTAGTAATTTTTTTTTCTTTTGAAAGAAGGAGAAAAATGTGGAGGGACTAAACTAAAATAATAAAGATGTACAAAACTCTAATACTCCCCATCCATAATAATCTTCGCAGAAACATAGGCAGTCGCTGCCATTAGTGCAAGTACTCTTGGACGACCAGATACATTCACATCAAGGGTGGTTGCATTTCTGACTTGACTTTTGAACCCAGCTCACTAATTGGGTGATTTTAAGGCCCACCGATGTTGTTTATATAAGTAAATACACACAAAAAAAAAAATGAGAAAAAAAAAAAAAAAAAAACACATAAAAGCCCCATGAGAATCTTGGGAGGCCACTCTCTATAGGCTCATCTAAGAAAAACCCAAATCTTTTACCAAAAAAAGATCAAAAAAATCCAAACCAATACCACATTGTCTCTTCCAGTAGTGTATAATCCTGAAAGGGTTTCACTCTAATAACTCACCATAAGACTAGTAACTTTTAAAACTCACAATCAAACTATTATAAAACATTTAAATCTTTCATATAAATATATCTAATGGTGGCCTCCATATCATGCTGGATTTAAATATTTTTATAAAAAACATGTATTAACTTTATTGGGTTTAATTTTTTTAGGTGCCACTGTTATATTAATAAAAAATTATTTATTTCTTTATCGGATTTAGATTTTTCTTAGGTCCCACCGTGAAATTAAGAATACAGTTGTTGATATAATTGAAGCATTAATCGTATTATTCATAGTATACTCAATCTTAGGGCGGGACCTGACTCTTTAAGACTAAAATTTGGAAAAATGCCACTGAACAAGAGGATGTTTTTGGTTTGGATTTTCAACAAGTGGATGGAAATCTAAGGACCAAGAAGGAGGGGATATAGTCGTGAGTTGTTTACCATTTTAAGAAAATAAGTAGAAAACAAAAACATCACTCGTACTTGATTAAAAAAAAGATTCTCAAATGTGAAGGGACAAAACTAAAATAGTAAAGACGGACAAAACTAAAATAGTAAAGATGTACAGAATTCTTCTGCTCCCCGTAGTAATCTTCGCAGAAACATCGGCAGTCGCTGCCATTAGTGCAAGTCCCTTCCACATCAAGGGTGGTTGAATTTCTGATCTGACTTTTGGTCACTAATTGGGTTCCCATTGGAGTGCTCACAAGTAAGAATCTTTGAATCTTCACATAAAAATGGGCAGTCACCGCCAAGATTACTAGTATAGGACGACTAGATACATTGACATTGATATTGACATCAAGACTCAAGAGTGGTTGCAGTGCTGACCAGACTTATCAACCAAGTTATCTTCGCAGAAACATCGGCAGTCGCTGCCATTAGTGCAAGTCAGGACCAGATACTTCCACACCAAGGGTGGTTGCATTTCTGACTTGACTTCAGCTCACTAGTTGGGTCCCCATTGGAGTGCTCACAAGTAAGAATCTTTGAATCTTCACATAAAAATGGGCAGTTGCTTACTAGTATAGAACGACTACATACATTGACATTGGCATCTTTGCACTTAAAAAAAAAAAAAAAAAAAGATTGGTTGGCCTGCTGACCTGACTTATCAACCAAGCTCACTTGGGTCCCATTGGAATGCTAACATGTAGTCAGAGTCTTCGCAAAACAAATCGGAGTCATTGCCATTAGTGCAAGTCTAGCACGACTAGATACATTGACGTCAAGAGTGGCAACATTGCTGACTTGATTTCTGAACCACGAGCTCTATTGGTTCCATTGGACTGCTAACATTTAAGAATTTCGCAGAAATATCAGCAGTGAATGTCATTAAAGTCTAGGACGCATTCACTAAAGTCTAGGACGACCAGGCCAGATACATTCACATGAAGAGTGGTGCTATTTTATTTGGGTCGGTGTTAGGTGCTCCCCACCCATATAAAGACATATGGGCAGTCGGTGAAGACGGACAACAATAATAATAAACAAGTACGATAACCCTTGCTAAGCACAGATTTATCCATACTGCCAATTAAACATCTATACACTATAAAGAAGAAAAATAATTAATGATCATTGCAAGTTAATACTCAAAATTTCTAGGAGACTTTCATTGCGCAACTCGGCAATCTCAGGAGAGGGAAGAAATTACAGCAAATAGGTTATGAATAAAAAGTAAAATGAATTGAATAAAACTATTTTCTATTCATCGATAATAATAATAAAAAAAAAACATCATACCTATGAAGAATAAATAACTTTAGACAATTTAGCAAACATATCATAGTCAAGTTTACATTATACGCAAAAATAAATTTTTAGAAAGAAAAAACCTTAACAATATATAGCAACTGATTCAAGAATATTCCAGAAGAGCAGTAGAAGTAGGATACAAAATAGAGCAAGATAATATGCAAAAATGAATATAAGTTTGGTGGAGAAGTCAAGATAAGTTGGATAGAAAAAGAGAAGCTGTGGAAAGTAGATTTAAGTGGTTGTATGAGAAAAAAAGGTAGTGGTTGTATGGGGGGAAATGATTTTCTACATAATTATGGAAAGTTAGTTTATTTTTGAAATTTTCCTTGAGAAAAAAGTGATCTGCGAAACATGGAATTTTAAATGCTGTGAAAAAGTATTTTCACTTTCCATATATTTTCCACAAAAAAGGGGGCACACTACCTAGAAAAGGGGGCACACTTAGGCCTGTCAATGGGACGGGCTAGGCCTAGGCTTGGGTTGTCCAATCCCGTCCCGAAAATAGGACGGGTCTGCCACGTGTTGTCCAATCCCGTCCCTAAATTGAACGGGCCTACATCAAATCTCATCCCGTACGGGCCCAGGCTAGGACAGGGCCGGGCCTGGGCTTAGCCAGATCCTGGACATAAGCAAAACATTCTCTAATTACTCCTACTGTCACCAGACGCCCGGTGTGAAATGGGTCAAGTAATATAGGAATGGTTAAAACCCCTTTTTTATTTTTTGCCGGTGAAAGTAGAAAATCAGAAAATCAATAGAAATGAATGAGAATGAGTATCCTGTATGAGTCAAGTTAAAGTAAAGTAGGATTGGTTAATTACTTTTTTTTTCCTGGTGAAAGTAGAAAACCTGAAAATCAATAAAATGAATGAGAATGAGTATCATATATGGGTCAAGTAATGTAAAAAAGAAATCAACAGGAATTATATTTCTTTTAATATGTATAAAACATTAGTTAGTGCATTCCCATCATTGTCTAAATCGTAATCACTAGTTGGGTCATGACTAAACCAAGCTTGGGAACAAACTAATGCTTCTACCGTATCTGGTTTCAAAGAAGTCCTATGTGAGTCAAGTACTCTTCCTCCGGTGCTAAATGCTGACTCTAAAGCAACGGTAGAAATTGGAATAGCTAAAATATCATGAGCCATATGCAATAAAATATGATACTTTAGTTGAATTTAATTTCCACCATTATAATATATCTATCGTGTCATCTTCTTCTGCAGACTTGTCATCAAAATAACGATCTAATTATGTTTTTTTCTTCTACAACTGCCTTATTGGTGATTTCATTTCAATACTTTAAAAAAGAGAACGAGCCTTTCCATGTTCATCTTCACTGGTTTTTCTTTTAAATTGCCTACTAGTTGCATCATTTTTATCTACTATCTGATCACTTTCTTTAGCACCAAATCTCACACGATACTCCTCATAAATCCTTTTAAATAGATTACGAGCTTCAATCATACATTTATTTCTATATTGCATTGTTTCATATAATATCTTAAAAACTCATTCCAAACACACTATCTTAGAGGAGGAATCAAGCAATATGGCTATTTCAAATATTTGATTATAATTCTTTCAATATTTATCAAAATTTTCCATCATCACTTTAGCCATTCTTGCATAAACAAAATCAAAATCACCTAATTTTTGTACCAACTCATTATGTATTGTACAAACTTCAGGTAAAAGAGTATGTATAGTTGGATACTTTCTACCAAAGAATCTATTTGTAGCTTCATAGAACCTTTCCAAAAAATCATTAATAGTAGTTGTCACATTCCTCATCTGGGACTGGGCCTGAACGGGCTGGGTTGGTTCTGCCCAGTCCCGGTACCATTTTGGCCGGGATTTTATATGTATTGTCCAAGCCCGGCCCACTGGGCTCAATTTTTTTTAAAAGCCCTATATTTTTGGGCTTGGGACTGGCCGGGCCTGGCTTTCTACCCAGTTCAACGCGTCCCATTGACAGGCCTAGGCACACTACCTACCATGTAAAGCATTTTACTTTCAATTCTCCCGTTAAGTAAAAAATGTTTGCTGGATAAATTTTTTTTTGCCCATATAAGCAACCGAATGCGTTGGGACTTGGGAAGAGGAAGCGGTTTGAGAGTTTTGAAATAGCTAGACTCAATGTACAGGGCTTTCCTTTTCTTTTGCTTCTTCTTCCCAGCAGTTTTTAACAGTTATGCTGAGATGCAAGACTGCCACTCTTCCTGTGGACCTCTCGCCAACATTGGCTACCCTTTCCGCCTAAACCAATCTCCCAAAACATGTGGCATATCTGATCCAATGTTCGAGTTCACATGCGAAAACAATCGAACAGTTTGGAATTTCTTGTCCAATCGATACTACGTTCTAAACATCTCATACGAGACACGCTCGATCCGATTCCTTTATTCTCTTCTTCCAACAAACAATTGCTCGTCCCTCCTCTCCTACAATTCCTCCTTCTCTTCAGGCGTTTCTATATACGCACCACCTGATCCCGAATGGTCTTTCAGGTGGGATGGCCGTCGAGTTGTGTATGTGAATTGTTCGGTTCCAGTAGAGGATCCAGCATATGTAATAGTTACCCCATGCAATAGAAGTTCTTCTCCTCACACTCCATATCTTTATGCCATCATGGGTGATTTGGTGCCAATTACCCATCTCAACACCTCCTGCAAGGTTGTAATGAGTATCCCTGCGACTGCGGATTTTGAAAATGCTACCAGTTACCATGAAATTGAAAGTATTCTGATGAGGGGTTTTGAAATGTCTTGGTTTTTGTTTGGGCGAAATTGCTATTCTGATGATTGCTGGAAAGTAAGGTCGTGCGATATATCGCGTATGTTACGTGACTGGACGCGGTGCTCATCTTGTAAAAGAATATTACAGTCTCGTCATTGTAAGTATTGGAACGTTAAGATTAAGTAAGTTCAAATAGAATTTGAATAGATTTGAATTAGAAATTTTCTACTCCATAAATTGATGTTTATGTTAGTGAAAATATACGGAGCCGTTTTTTCTGTTCTGTTTTTTCAATTATTGATAACATGACTTAAATCGACATCCTCATGGATCACACACTAGCTTTTGTCTATATTCATTAAAAAGGGCTTGTTTTCTTATTTGATTTCAAAGAATTTTGGTACGGAGAATTTCTAAATTGGGAGACATGGGGGATTCATAAGTCCTCCTTTGTACTTAGCATTCAGCATTCAGAATCGCTAAGAAAAGCAAAATGGTTGGAATTCTAAGAATCCTAAAGATCATTTGAGACCTTTTAGTTAGCTAGAATTTAGAATTCTAATAAAGTAAACATGGTATTTCAAATATCAAGGGATAAGCCATCACACCATGTAAAAAAAAAAATCCTCAACATCTCAAATTCTAATAAGACATTCTCCTTAAAAAAAAAACAGGCCTTTAAGATTTATGGCTGATTTACAAAGATAAGATTTCTTTAGTATTATTTTCTCCTTTTAGTTGGTAGCAACTTCTATATTTATTGGGTGTGCTATTTGTCATAAAATGCCTATTAAATATGAAAAATGATGCCTGGAAAGATTTCAACCTTCCTGTGTCGTTATTATTGGAAGAAAATATTGCAGAAAGATGAACTCAAGTTTGATTAACAAACGATTACATAACTAACATTTACTGTTAAAACCAATCATACTAAGTTTTCAAATTTTTATTCTTTTATTATTACAGTTTTCTAACAATACTTTCAGCTCATTACATTTTCGACCCTTTTAATGGTGTTTCCAACTAATGGGTTGGCCCGACACAATAAATTCCTCTGAACCCATCAACCATTCAACCCAACTCAAAATAGACTGAGCCTCACCTAGAGAATTTTAAAACTTCGACGTACCTGATCACCTGTGAATTGAGGATTTTGGTTAACATTGCAAGGAAAAGTAACAGATGCATTGAATTTGGGTTCGACTACTACTTGCTACTGATCGAATATGGTAAAGCAGAATTTGGTTTAGGACATCATATTCTTATTTGACTTGAAACTGATTCAAATAGATATATTTTTACTTTACACCTACACCTCTTGATAATGTTTATTTGGATCTCAATTCAAGAAGCACTTTTAAGCCCTCCTTTCTTTTCTTTTGCCTCTTATTTCAAAAAGTACCCGGAGGATAACTTTTTCGAATAAACAATCAGATACTTTTTACTTTGTTTTTTCCATAAGTTTGTCCATATAGCTTATATAAAATAATCAGTTTGCATGTACTGGTTTTACTTTAAGAAAAATCTTCTTATACTTCTTTTATATGACAACTTTTTCTGTTTGTAACTTTGACAGAGTAATAAGTTTACTTTTTATAATTAAATAGACATTCCAAAGAGACTATTTCTAAATAGGTGTAATTGAAACAACTCCTACGAACAGCTCTATTTGAAGGAGCTAATTAATTTGTTTCAAACAAATGTGACTTACGAAACAGGCCATAAGTGGAGCATTTATCTAATGTGCTTGGCTCCTTACAGGACTTGAGAGAAATATACTCGCTTCTACATAAATGGGCAAAGTTTATGGTTCAAGAGTTTAACTATTTATGATCCATTCTCATAGCTGATCACAAATGTAGATTTCTATTTTGACTAGATTCATCTATTCTTATAGCTGAAAAAGGTAGATTTCTATTTTGACTAAAATCCTTTATATGTGCAGGTTTCATAAGAACTCTCCTTAAATACCTTGAAGGTAATTAAAAACTTAAATGTTGGTCTCTGATACGCAGTTATCCTGATCAATTAACATCTTTTTAGTACTTCCTTTTTCATCTATCTTTTTCATAATTTGACTTTATTTACTTGTTTGAATTTCCTTACAGTTGCTGCCTACCACATGTTCTACAAGGATATGGGTAAATCCTATCAAATGATTTCTATTGCATGATTACTGATTTTGTTTGTACTCGTAGAAAACTATATTCATTTTAGCAAGTTAGATATATATTGATGGTAGGATCATTGCTTTGGTGCAATGGTAAAAGTCTCGGGTGCCATATATGCGTGATAACGTCGGATTCGAGACTTACGAGCAGCCATTTTATGCAAAATCACCAAATGTTATAAGGTCTTGCTCCAGTCTAGACCTTTACATGAACTTGCTTTGGCGGGCCGCGGACTGGGTGGATGACCTTATATATTTTGACTAGTGCATGTGTTTATATGAAGTTATGATTTGCTTAGATAGCATGCTTATAAATAAAGGCTTTGCATATAAATTTTAAGTGAAGCATATATGCACGGTTCTCATTTCACTTTCTTTAATGACAGATATTGGTCGGGCTTCCTTTTATGGGTACTTTGGTAAGACAATCTTATATAATTTGAATTTACCTGATCGTGCAGTACACATATATTGTTCACATGCTTCTATTTTATTTCATAGGAAAGAAATATAATCATTTAAGCAAATCTAATACATATTTTGTATGTGATTTCCTGTTTGAAGAGATTTACTTTCTCGGGAGAACAACAACTGGAGCATTGTGCGTTATTATATTTTTGCTGTACAAACTACGAAGGAGGCATATATGGATGGATACAAGTGTTGAAGAATTCCTAAGTAGTTATAGATATCAGATGCCAAGAAGATACTCTTACTCAGAAATTAAGAAGATAACAAAGAGCTTCAAAGAAAAAATAGGCCAAGGAGGCTATGGCTCTGTTTACAAAGGAAAGCTCTCAAATGGATGTCTTGCCGCAATAAAAATATTAAACAGCACCAAGGGTAATGGGCAAGAATTCATCAATGAAGTTGCCACAATTGGAAGGATACACCATGTGAACGTGGTACGATTGATCGGGTTTTGCTCGGAGGGGTCAAAAAGGGCTCTTATTTATGACTTCATGTCCAATGGTTCTCTAGAAAAATACATCTTCACAGAGGAAAATAAAAACTCTTTGTGTTGGAACACGATGTACCAAATTGCACTAGGAACAGCTCGTGGGATCGAGTATCTTCATCAAGGATGTGATATGCGGATTTTGCATTTCGACATCAAGCCTCACAATATTCTCCTTGACGAGAAGTTCACCCCAAAAGTTTCTGACTTCGGACTGGCAAAGTTCTATCCAACAGAAGAGAGTTTAGTATCGGTTACAGCTGCAAGAGGAACTATAGGATATATGGCCCCAGAACTATTTTATAAAAACCTTGGTGGTGTTTCCTATAAGTCTGATGTGTATAGTTTTGGGATGCTTTTGATGGAAATTGCAGGGAAAAGAAAAAATATTAATGCATTTGCTGAGCATTCAAGTCAAATTTACTTTCCATTATGGATTTATGATCAACTCAAGAACGGAAGGGATATGGAAATGTTGTGTGCGAAGAATGAAGAAAAAGGAATTGCAAAGAAGTTGATAATGATCGCGTTATGGTGTATACAGCTGAAGCCTATTGATCGCCCTTCCATGAAAAGAGTCGTAGAGATGCTAGAGGGGAGTGTGGAGCATTTGCAAATGCCAAGCAAACCATTATTATTCCCACAAGAGATGCATGATCAAGATCATTCTTCAAGGGCAGAAACTGCACAACCATCTACTTCTAGCCAATTAGGATCAATCACAAATAATATGGAAGAATCAAATATCATAGAGCTGGTTGTAGATTGACTATTATGCTCTATGAAAACAATTTTCATCGTCTATATTATCATTGAAAGTGAATAAAAATGTGTTCATCTTGATGTACTATTTCTTTCCACTTTCATTTTTCTTCATGACTAAATTTAAATAAAGACCCGGCACGTACTCTGAGGCTTATGAGTTTCCATTAGGAAGAGGTCAACTGCATCTATGTCCTATGTCATTAAAATGGATGTAGTAAAGGATTTACTTCTTTAAGCATTCATTATTTTTGTATCAATGTGACCATATATGAGATGTGGAAATTAATCGACTGCTCGTACTGTATGCAAAGTGAGAGGTTACTGAATGATTGCTAATGCAATAGGTCCTCTTACAATGTATAAATGGAGCCAGATTCTTGTTGAACTAAGCTATCCCAAATCTTGTGTCAGTTGAGCATAAACCAGCTCAGTTGAAGCTTGCTGCTGGCCTAGAAGAGCAACGCCTCAATCCAATCAAAACCACAAGCAAAGGATTGTATAGGACGATCTGCTGGATTCTTTTGTTTAATAATAGAGCTTGTAGTTTGATTAAGGCTGTTGATATTTGAATATTCTAATTTTTCCTTCTGTTAGAAAGCCCATAGGATTTGGAATAAATTTGGTTTGGGTTTGGTTCTAGGTTTGTATTCAAGTATTTCACTGCAAAGATATCATCATCAATCTTATCTCATCTATCTGGGATCGATTGTGGATCCAAATTGTGGATCCAAATTAACACTTAACACTTCTCCCTTTTTGTTGAAATATTCTGTCTCTCTACAATCTAATAATCTCCCAGTGTTTCTTTCAAAGTCTCTACAAGATTATTAGTTCCCATAAGATTGCAATCCTGCAATACCCCATACAAGGTCTATGTTTCATCTTCATTTTTTTGTCCCCAAACTATCTTCATTATTATGCTTTGATTTTCTCTTCTATTGGAGTGAATCCTAAGTTCCCTCTTAAGCACTTATTTCTAATTTTATGCCACTTAACTGATGATAGGTAAAAATGACATGAATATAATCAATAGCCTAAGTTGATTAAAATTAATGAGGCCAGAAGGTTCTCCCGAGCCTGCAAATTATGGGCCAAGCTGACATAGTCCACTATTGCCAGGCAAACTCACAAAAGCCTAGTCCACTCGCCAACCTAGCCCATTCAACAGTCCATCCAATTCGCTGGCTCTAATGAGCTTGCTGGCCCAGCATGCCCACAGGTCCAACTCACCACTCATCTGCCAACCCAACTGACCAGGTCATGACCCGATCTAACCTGTCTACAGCCCATCAACAACCCACGCAGGCTAAGAAGACATCCACCCATTTTAGTTTCTGTCCCATTAATAATTGAATTTCCTTTTGTATTTATTGGTCTATGGTTGCAGTGTGTGCAGAGCCTTTTGGGTCACTGATCGAATTTACCACAAGATGACCTGCCATTTCATGGCCATCCATGAGATATATTTCAGCATTCAAGGGACTTGATTTATTTTTTTTTTACACAATGGTTAAATCCTAAAACTCTTCTTAACTGATTGGCATAGAACTCACAAACTCAGCCAATTGTGTTTAATTTAAGGATTTTTACGAAAAAAATTATTTAAAATCTTAATTCAACGATTTTATGAAGAAAATTAAAATAATAAAATGATAAGAGAGTTGTTCGTATATTTTTTTTTGTCAAAACTACCATAGTTGACGATATCATCAACTCAGTTGACGATATCGTCAATTGGTTGATGATATTGTCAACTTTCATTACAAAAAATTATGTGTTGCTTCATCTTTCTCTATCTAGTGATGCTAAGGTTGTAAAAACTATTGTATTTTGTGTCTCACTCGTCTTTCATATTTGCTACTCCTAAATGTGGTCGACACGTGGGTTATAAAAAAAAAAATAACTTCGATCGTAGTCCAATCACTCTCAATTATCCTTTAACATGACCTGGGTTTTTTTTTATCGGTAACAAAGATTTCACTAAAAGAAAAGCTTGATACAAAGGTCATAAAAAAATAAAAATAAAAGAGAAAGGATTGGAAATTAAAGTGCAAGAGAAGTGCACCAATCCCAATCCCAAGAAAGTGCAAGAGAACACTTGGGTTTTTAGCTGTTTGTTTCTTGTTCATCTCACATGATATATATATAGATATATATATATATATATATTGGATAATGACTGTACGACAGGCCTTAAACCTAACAATTGCCCGAGTTGGAAAATGTGTTATTCTTGCAGAGTTGTTCGTACTCAAAAGGACGCGGTGAAAGTGGTGATTTTACCCTTATTCGTGTGATATCCTAGATCTATAGGATATTGCACAATGAGATATCCTATGGTTGTAAGATATTTCAAAATTATCCCTTCCTGCCCAAACCTAAAGTACATTTTCACCCCACCGACATTCCACTATAAAATATGATTTTCAATAGGCCAAGCTATAACCTTTAAAAGATGCTTTTCAATAGGCTATAGGCTATAAGCAGTAACCTCTACAAGATGCTTTTCGATAGACTAAGCAATAACATCTACAATATGTTTTTCTAGGCTAAGCAAGAACCTTTACAACCCAAAGATCTTCCTCTCTCAATTGGGTCTAAGAATACACAAGAAGAGATACAATTGAGTACAATATGATGCCTCTAGAATAGGCGGATATGAAAGTGAAAGAACAACTCAAACATACACTCTATGGATGCAAAGATGTATGATCAATGCATATGTATTATGACTTCAATCAAGTTTTAAAATTGTAGCTCAGTAAATGTAAGCCTAAAGCTCTTGGAAATTCAAAACATAGAAAGGATTTGATTGAAGTAAAATGATATTACATGTTTTTCAAATAACCAGCTTGAAAATATATTACTTTCAAACTAAGTAAGTTGTGTGAGATTTTAAAACTAAAACATATATGTGATGCATGCGCTTGTTGTTTCGTACTACAAAATAGTTTGACTATGGAACCAAGATATGGAAATCAACAAGCTAAAGATTCAACCAAGTATGAGGATCATTATAAGGTCCCCGACCTTACTAGTGTGATTAGCTCATTAATTTCATGATTAGCTTAATTAATTGCCATGATAGTTAATTATATGGGTTTAGTGTCTCAATGAGTTTCTTTTGTCATCAGGAAGGTGCCCCCAAATTTTTTTGTGATTCTGATTGAGTATAGCAGGGGTGTAGGTTGCAGTTTTAGGAAAATTGAGTGTTTTTTCAAAAAATCCGTAGGGGACAACAGACCAGGAGGTGGAGCTAGATACTGGAGTACCTACACTTGGGATTTGAGTGTGCTTTTTTTTTGGGGGATTTGAGCGTGTTTTATCTAAGTAGGGTGGGACATTATTCATGTTTGTACTTATTCTATATTTGACATTAGGTCAGACTTTAGCCCAGCTACATTTGACACATATTGGTTGATACCTTATTTGCTTTTGCGATGTTTCTTTATACTTTTGCACTTAATCATTGATTATTATATTGTTAAAAGGTCATAAATCGGACCTCACAGCGGACTATGATCTTTGAAGTTTTTGGATTTTTCGGGAAGTAACACGTTAAATTCGGGTACCTTGGCGGTAAACTCGGTATTCGAAATTGGGGCGTTACCATGCCACGGGCCATGGCCCCCTAGCGCAACACAGCACGTGCCTGGACAAGCTGGGCCATGCTGAGCTTGAGTAGCATTACCCATTTTACATCTGTAATGCCGGCATATACAGCCCTAACGAATCTCTGGGGTGGGGCCCAAAATTGCAATGGTAGTAGGAATAGAGGTAAAACCTGATTGTCTGGAGGGTGGAGCAAAATAAATGAGTGTCAAATGAAGAAGAAAAGAAAAGTGGAGGGAGTTGGGTAAAAGCACTCATTTTGTCATTTTATGTTTTTTAAGAGTACATTTTTATCACTTTGTGCCTTTTTAGCACTTTTTTGTCCTCTTGGACAACTAAAAGTATCTTTTTATCATTTATTCTTTTATAATCAACTCCTTCCGCTATCTTTTTTCTTGATTTGAGACTTTCATTTCATTTACTCTACCTTAGAAACAAACATGCCCGGAGTAAGGTAAAGAAAGTGGAGTGGGGTTTTGATTAATCTCAGCTCAAATGGAGTTTAGCATCAAATTGATGTAGGCTTGGTATCATATGAGTTACCAGTAGTCAGGGCCGGCCCGAGCCAATGTAAGTCCTAAGGCGAAAAATCCTAAATAAGTTTTTTTCTATTTTTTATTATTATTATTATAAATATTCTACTTAAAATTTATTTTTCTTGCTTTTTGTGATGCAAAACTACTAATTAAATTTTTATAAGCAATTTCGAATTGGTTGGGTAATGCCCATGTTAAGAGTAAAAAAAAATACTTAGAAACGAGATGTAAAGCCCTCAAATCTCGTGCCCAATTAACTCAATCTCCTAACCAACGTCCAACAGCTCTATCACCTTTCATGATATATGAAAAATGTGGCAACTTGGGATGGGCATGTCAATCTTGTAACCAATGACTCTCTCTGTGCATTTAATAATGCATGAACAGGTGGCGACTTGGGATGAGTATGCCATTTTTGGGAGAGAAAAAAGGTACTTTTACTAATATTTTTACAGGAATCATGGTCTTAAAAATTGAATTTTTAGGAGACTAGTTTTGAGGCTGATTTTTTGGAGGCCTTAGGCAATTGCCTTATTGGCCTAAGGGTTGAGCCGGCCCTGCCAGTAGTATAGAGGTGGCACGACACACCTCAACCTAGGCATGGCCACCCCATCAGCCCTGTCGTGCCGTGCCAGCACGCCTGACGGCACAGCTCGCAGCCTAGAATGACACGGATCGTGTCGTGCCAAACCTCCGTGCCAGGCTTCTATTGCGATGTGCTTCCATTGCGATGTGCTTCCATTTTTAAGATTTTCAGCTAAAAGATTTTAAAGATACATACAAAGAAGAGCGTACATAAGGCCATTTTATATACTTATAAAAAATAAAAATGACCTCCAATGCCCCCAATTTGACTGTTTTATGGCTTTTGGGGGGGATGAGTGGATGATTTAAAAGGGTCAAAACACCAATATGAATGTTTTTTTGTCCCCTGGGAATCAGGCCAGCACGGCCCATTTGACACCTCCACAGTTGTATTACGAGGGGCCCGGAAGGTCTGGGAAATCTGCAACTCTAGGATGGTAGGGTTACGGGTACCCTGAGGAGGATGGAAATAATAGTCATGAATGGGGAGAGGCTACGTACGGAGGTGTCAATACCTGGAGCTGGGGAAGGGATGGGATTGAGATTAGGGATAATTTTAGGGGATCGATGACCAGGTAGAGGTTAAGAAACGATGGAGATACCTCCATTTCAAAAAAAATTCGTCACTAGCATTTTAGCTATTCGAAGTAGGCTGTTTTTTGGGTCATCAAACAAAGAGTACACAGATCGATCTGGGCTTTACCCCAAGCTAGGAACATCTAAAAACCATGATACACGTTATATATACATGGTTATATAATCAATGAAAAACGAGAATATTATACATGTTAGATACGATTATCTAATTTACAAAATAGGAAAACATTAATATGAACCCATCTTCACAATATATACTAGTCATGTTTTTGATAATTTACAAAAGTGGAAAACAATACCAGTCATGCTTGTGGTAGAGTGGTGGGACCGTGGGATGATAAACAGTCCTATGAAAACTTGGTTAATGGAGATCTTCAATGATACCACATATGAAATTAACCTTGGTCTTGGTGATTTGAATTTACAAAATTAAGCCAGTCAAACCACGTTCATGTTAAACCATGGATATCGTATTTTTGGAGAAATGATCTTACCTTTTGCACATGCACAAATTTTGTGTGTTTTGATGCAGTATTTTTTAATGGTGAAGGGAGAAAAATTAACTAATTTTCTTTGCTTTGGGCAGGGCCAACACGCATAACATGAGAACGGGCACAAACTATTTTACTATAGTTCTAGAAAATAAAGTCCTAAGTTCAACCCAAAGGCCTAAAACTAAATACACAGTTCCCATCTAATCGAAAGAAAATCTTCACATCTTCACCTATGCACAAATCACATATATATTTGTGTTTGCGGTCCTGCTTGTGAGGTTGGATGCAACCATTTTATTGGGGATGGGTTAGATAGAAAGGTCTTTTCATCAAATTATCCTAACTCTTATCTTCATAACCCTAAGATTTAATGCTTATTTAACCATAATATCTTTGGAAGTCAACCCAACAATGGTTAAAGGTTTGATAAGTTTCAAATTTGGGCATTTAATCTGCCGGATCAAGGTGGGTGGGGATAAGCGTGTGGCTGCAGCCATTTTATTGGGCGTGGATTAGATGGGAAGGTCTTTTCGTCAAATCATCCTAGCTCTTATTTTAAGAATATTAAAATTTAATGCTAATTTAACCATAAATATTTTTAAAAGTTAACCCAACAATGGTTAAAGGTTTGATAAGTTATAAATTTGGGCATTATGCCAGATCAAGGTGGGGATAGATGTGTAAGAGCTACACTGATTAAAGATGATCCAAGTGAGCCCAATAAAATTGGACTTTACATGTAGTCTACTCCTAGAAAAAGATTTGCTCCAAAACAAATCTTTTATAGATTACATGGGAAGGGTTTTTTGGTAGCCTACTGAATAGACAAGGCTTTCATTCTGAATTTTATTTAGACACTTACGTTATGGACAAAAAAGTTTCTAAGATCAGTCCTAGGAACTATCATGGCTGGGTCAGATCGGGCTCAAGCTTGTTAATTGTTGCGATTTTGTTTCGACCTACTATGACGGAGTAATGATCCGATTTTGCGTATCAAAAAGATCAGCCGTGCTACACCACCCGATTCTGAGACCGGGCGGTGGCATGGGGGACCGTTGGATCCCATGGGGCCACCGGGCGGTGTAGACTTTTTAATCTTACTATAGATAGTCCCCAAATCCAGCCCACGAGCCTAAAAATACACAGTTCAAAAGTCCCCTCCAGCAATTTAAATAAAAAGGAGTTGATTGAATGATTTGAATCCTATTTCAATGACATGTGACATCAAAATCCACGATAAGACTTCATATGCAGATGAAAAGCAAATAGGAAACGATTCTCATTATAGAGTTGGAGCATATCACAAGTAGCAAATAGTAAAACCCCACCCTTGGTGAAGTACGACCAACATTATTCAATCCCATTTACATACATACATACATGACAACACCGACACCACAAACCATACTAGTAATAGCATAATAGTAGTAGAAGTGGAAAAGATAGGGCCAAAACAGTCGCCAGTCCGGACATTGTAAACACCAGAACCAACCAACCAGAGTCTCTGTACAAGTCATGCCTTCATCACTCTTAGCTCTTTTTTTAAACATCCCCTCTTCAGCGATGGGTGCTCTTGGTGTCCCCACTGTAGAGCCTGCAAATGAAAATGACACTTTTAGACTCAATTAGGGTCAGTAAAACCTAACCCAACTTGCTAACCAGACCTGAAACTAACCAGCAAAACTAGATCAGGAGTCAGGAACCAACGATATTCTAAATTAATAACAATTTCAGATTCTAGCTATATTGAATTAATTATAAGAGCAACTTTGGTTGGATCGAATGCAATATGTGGCAGTTTTGGTTTCGGCCGAGATAGATGGGGCTTGTCTAGCCCATTTCCTAGAACACCAGAACTTAACATGCAAATATAAGGGTGCGTCCCAACTCCCAAATAAGAAATCTTAAACTCACTTGAACTAAAGTTGGGTTGCTCTAGCCTAACCCACCCATGTTTACCAAAACGCTCATTATCTAAAATTAATTAAGGTGGACCACACTTTCAACTGAGTAATTATGACTTCTTTTTCCATGGGCCCACAAAAATTGTTTCCAAAGCAAACCCAAATATATTATTATCACTAAAATATGAACATTCAATTATTGGGTTTGGTGGGTCATGTTGAACTGACAAACATCATCCTTTTAGGTTCAGGCTTGAGGCTACCAGATCTGTTTTAATACAGAAGAACCAGGTCCGACTCCTTTAGACCCATTTAGACAAGCCCAACTCAGTAGTGTGTGTAGAGAGAGAGAGAGAGAGAGAGAGAGAGAGAGAGAGAACCAGTCATAGACAGTGGGGGAGTTGGGCTGGGGCTTGTCAAACTTCTCAGCACCAATTTTCTTGGTGGCTATGTTGCTCCCTGGGTGAAAAACGCTCCTCCACACGTTCTCCTTGCGTGCCGATGGTGGCGTGGTTGGCGTAGCGGGTGTCGCCGGTGTGCCGGGCGTTCCAGGCATCGACACGGACCTCTGGAAGCTGCTGCTGCTGCTGCTGCTGCTCTCACCTTCCACTGCAACACATCACACAAAACACCGACACCGTTACAATCAAACCCACTTCCCCAAACAGGGCAAAAACCAGGCCTCCAAAACGCGCACGTACGTTACGTAACGGTTTCTTACCCCTTCTCTATTGTCACCGATACGACTTTGTACACGTATCGGCTTTCAATTAATATCATTAAAAAAAAAATCTGTTACGTAAAACGGAAACCCCATAACAAGAAAACCAATATCTAAAGACTAAAATAAATACTTATAAAATACGGCCCTTACGTACCATTTTTTTCGTTACGTACCGGTTTAAATAGTAACAGATAGTGTAAACAGTGAGTTTTTCTTTTGAAAGACAAAAGCAGCAAAAATATATTTATGACTGAAAGAGACCTTCATCTAACCTTATTTCTTTTGTTATCTTCTAGACTGACCCATTTCAGCCCCACCTCAGCTTTGATCCGAGCCGTCTAGTTTAAAGCCATCATATAATTTTTTTCACAAATTCCACTTAATCTAACGGTGAATACTACTCCGATTAGACTAAGATCTTATCCACCAACTATCCAAAGTAGATCATGTGGTGTGAATGGCTCAGATCAACAAAAATCTAAGTCTCACATGCATCAAGATATAACTAATCATCTTCATCTTCTAAACTATATACAACCGAAAATCAAAACAGATGAGAGAACAACGAAACTGATACATGTCTGGACCACAATATCCATAGACACACAACAGTTTCTGCCTTCACCTTGTAAAGAGAAATAGTAATTGCAATTGACAATCCTAACCGTAGATCAATCATTCAAAGGAGCAAATCAACAACCTTGGACGGCTAAGGGCTTGGCAGAGAGCTTCCTAAGCTTGCCGAGGCCCTTCTCGGGTTGGGGCCCAGCCAAAACATCATCCCACAGCTTCTCTAACAACACCATTTTCTCTTCTTTCCTTCCTGCAAACTACACACCTTTCCCCTCACTCACTTTATATTACTTACACATTCCATGCATCTCTTGGGCTACCACCTTTCTCTCCATTTGTCCTCTTCTCACGGGATTGAAGCCTTTTTAAATCCGGATCCCATACCCCTTCAACTATAGCAAAGACCCAATCTTCTTCCATAATAGGACAGGTGGAAGACTCTGTAGGACCCACTAGTACATTAATAAAATGGGGTTTTCCTTGATTGGCTATGTGAAAAAAATTGAGGCGGTTCGATGTTTCCATCTGTCTGATCCAATCGAATTTCTATTCTGACCGTTCATTCTGGCCACATCCATCGGACGGTTTAAAACGTAAGATGGAATCGGATTTTTTGTGGATGGCTGATCCCATTTGTCCACTTGTCTGTGGGATTATTATGGGGCCCATGAAAAATGCCACGTGTACTAGTTGTAGGGTTGGATTGTGGGTTTTGGTGAGTAAGGTGTAGAGATATAATGGTGGAATTTTTTTAGGTAAGATAGTGGTTGAGGATAAGGATGAGAAGGGTAGGGCCTGCAAAAAAAATCTATTTTGTATCGAGTCTCTTGTGATGGGGCCACGTGTTGATGCTGACGCGGACTCGGTGATGGGACAGGTGGAAATTGGAATAAGTTTCTGGGCTATTATTGTCAAGAAAATGTTGTTTTGAAAGATCAACATCTCATGAAATATCAATAGATATTCATATTTGAGGTTTCCTCGAGATGATAATAGGAAAATATAATGAAAAGTACATTAGTTTTTAAATAATAGAAATTAAATAATTAAAATAAGTATTATTTTCTGTAAAAATGTTGTATCTATCTTATTTAATGACAAGAATAGCTATTTTATTTTTTTGGTACTTCAGCTAAGGGACTGGGATCCAAGAGAGAGCCCGCAAGTATATGAGTATACACGCACACAAATGAGAAAGTAGTCCCCACGAGGGGAAATAGAAGCCTACACAAGCAGGAAGATGGGGGCATATATAGGGTTGGACACCCTGGATGGCCAAGTGATATATGTGGACTGTGGTTCTCAAGAATACCCATCTTATTTTCACGAGACTCACGACAATTTGTGAGGACTTAGGAATTCTTCTTTGGTGCCACTATGTAAACAAAAGTTGTCGGGAGCCATATATTAAAAAAATGTATGAAGTTTTTTAGATATATAAGAGTTTTTTATTTTTTAAAAACTTTGAGGGGCCATATGTAAAGACCACTACGGTGATAATATATCAACATTTAAAAAAGAGAAGTTTTATCAGAATATTGTAATATTGGGATATTTTCCATAATCATTGATGTACATGTGACACCTGCTATCATCAACCCAATTGGTAAATACGTCAATTTTGGATTAGCCAATTTAGTTTGGCTTATTGCATATCGACACACGACTTGATACGTCAACATAGTTTGAGGTTAAATTAAATTAACCAGTATGGTTGGATTTCAATTGGTTTTCCCATTCGATTAATGAAATGAATGGAATTGGTTGGAGCTGACCCATGCATAATCCACATTCCTTAGTAGGCCCGATCATAGGCTTGAGAAGACCAGCCTCGTAAAGATAGAATTCAGATCTAGCTAATGAGGGCTCACTGTTTTTTGAGTTCTCGTGTCCTTCAAATATAATTTCTAAAAATCCATGATAAAATGAGTTTCAACCACCATTGTAATATATTAAAGCCTTGGCTTTAATTTTGACTGTCAATTCTAATTTTGACTAACAGTTGTGCGGCTCCAGAAATTTGAGTCAATGAGATCAACAATAGACTTATCTTCTACAAATTGAATAATTTTTTTTTTTTTTTACTTTTATCAACATCTGCCATCTATTTTTTATAATATTAGAATTTTCTCCTTCTAATAAGGGGAGAATACCCTATTTAAAGGTTAAGTTAGGGTAAACGAAGACTTACCAACAAAATATCTAAAAAAAGATAATTTTCTTTAAAAAATAAAAATTGGGCCCATTAATTTTTTTTTCTTTTGGTAGACAAATTGTCCATTAACTTAGGCATTGAATGGGCCAAAAGCTTTGCATAACTTCAATTCATTAAAGAGTTTTTTTTTTTTAATATTTTTCCGGATCTCAATTGGTGTGGTTTGACAAGTTTAGTTCTAGGTTGGTCAGACTCAAAGGCAAGAATGAGCTTTCATATTTTGACCCAAGCCAAAACCCGATGAGTTTTCATGAGAAGGTGGCAATCAGGGTAGGGCCCATGAATTCTTCCTAGAGGGGCACCACTACATAGAAAAAAAAATCTTCAGCCACATATAAAAAAGATACATGTAAAGCCAGCGGCGGCAATATATCAACATTTAAAATAAGAAGTGTTATGAGAATATTATAATATTAGGGATATTTTCCAGATTCATCGGTGTATATGTCACACCGGCTCTTATCATTCCAATTGGTAAACATGTCAATTTTGGATTAGGCAACGTAGTTTGACTTCTTGCATTCTTACACATTACTTGATAGGAACGTGATCCAATGAGATTTTGGGATGAATGGGCCTGAAGGATTGGATTTCAATTGGTTTTGCCATTAGATTAATGAATTGATCGGAGATTTGGTCTGAGCTGATCCATGCATAACCTATATTCCTTAAGCCATGTTTGGGACCACTGGTCTATTGTTTAAAGACCATTTAAAATAGACCAATACAAAAAAGAGCCATAGAAAAAAAAATAAAATAAAATAAAAATAGGTGTTTGGTAATGCAAGAGAGTCTATGCTGAATAGACATTTTTATATAATTGGTTGAGAGTTTTTCACATATTTTTTGAGATCCACAAGGTATTAGACCATGAAAATTGATCTTATGGATGTGCTCAGCATTCCAAAGAAATCTCACTGTTTGGATCTTGTGTTTGGGGCCCACATAATCCACAAAATTATACCTAATGGCTCACTTTTTTTTGCATATATCTAGAGATTGGTGATGATCCAAATAATGAAATCTGGTCTCATGGTCATCTTTGATATTGTGAACATTACTAATGGTTTAGATCTTATTTTACATGCCTCTAAATAGCAAAAATAAAAAAATTGAACACAATGCATCAATGTGTTTTTTTTTTGCACATATCTCGAGATTCATTTTGTATTATGTGATTACAATTGACCACATAGCTATTTTCAGCCTTCCAAACATATCTAACGGTTTTGATCTTGTGTTTGGGGCCCACAGATCATAATAAATTATATTCAATGGCTCACTATTTTTGGCACATATATCGAGGTTGGTGATGATTCAACGGCTGCAATTTGGATGCATGGCCGTGTTTGACCTTGTGAACATTTAATTTCAACGGTTTGGATCTTGATTGACCCTCTCATATTTGGAGAAAAATTAATAAAATCGGATTGGACGTGATTATACACAAAACACTATAGCTCCGCTTCTTATTCTTTCCCTCTATTTCTCAACTACCACATCAAGGGGGCTGTGGAAAGTAGAGGCATTGCCTCTACTTCTCTAAAATTTGTAGAGGATGAAAGGTGGTTCCAAACACTCTATTTTCCTAAACCTCTATCTATTTTAGAGAATAGAGAAACAGAGGGAAAAATTAGATCTCCCAAACAGCACTTAGTAGGCCTGAGCGCAAACACTTGAGAAGACCATCTTTGAAAAAAATTGGAATTCATGAAAAGAAGATGATATTTAATGCTCACTTTTGAAAATCCACCTTTGATTATCATTTTTAACCACCCAATGTATTCAATTTTAATTTAATGCAAACAAACATGTCCTAAAGTAAAATTCCTAAAATTCGTGGTAAGATGAGTTTCAACAAAGGATTTATTAAGATATGAAGGTAGATGGGACCAAAACTATTGTAGAATCTGATTTATTAGTGTAATTCTAGGGTATTCACTATTAAAAAGAAAATTATTTAATGCTAGTTAAGATATTATTTGGGTTTCTTCAATTTTAATCACTTTTAAAAATATAAATATATAATTTTAATTCTTAGGGATTAAATTCAATGCAAAAAAGACCTTGAAATTCAAATTGCTCTAAGAAATGTCTCACGTTCTTGCGCTTTTCGCTCAAGTATTATTTGAATAAAATCATTACCATCACCAAATTAATAAGGCAAAATTAGCGAAAGGTCCCTATAAGTCAATATTTCCAGCCTCCAGTCAAAGAAAAAACTTTTTAAAGCATATGGTCCACTCAGCTAGGCTGTTTGCAGCGAGAGGTCTCTGAACCCACGTGTTTTCATTTTTGAGGACTAAATTGCCCATGTAACTGACGCAAGTGGTCCTCAACGTGTAAGGATTAGTTAGCAACGTGTCACGATTATTTCTCTTCTCAACCTGACTTGCAACGGACCCAACTGGGTCGTCTCCTTCCTCCCAACGCCTGCAACAGGCACTATGCCTCCTCTGGCAGTTGTCTTATGCGGCAATGGTGGGAGGGCGATCAGACAGCGAGGCGACGTCGACGGCGGAGAAGAACTACGGCGACGGCTGGGCAACGGCGATGGGCTATTCAAACTCGGATCGGGGTTGCAGAGGATGGGGCAGACAAGCCCGGGGATCGATTTTAAAGGCTGCAGACAATTGGAGTAGATCAGTTCTCATAAAATGGAGAGGGTTTGTGGCTGCAGTGAGGAGTGGGTCTGCTGTCTGTCGCTCGTTGCAGTCGAGATGGAGATCGATGAAGGTGGGATGCTTCTGGAAATGGATAGTGATCAATGGGTGGGATGGGTCTCATTGAGATTACTCTAACTGACCCCACTTATTATCCATCTCTTCTCTTGAGTTACTTTCCAATTGTTTGTTTATTAAATGTAGCTACCAGGCCCATCAACCCAATCCAAAAAAATGGAAAAAGTAATGGGGTTTTTCTGTTCAAAATGCAATTAATACCACTTGGCAGAACCCATCATTTGCATTTTGGAGCTTTAAGATCAAGAGTTCTTCTTCAAGATCTTCAAGACTTTTCTTCTTCTTCTCCATCAATGGCTTCAAGTAAGTTCCCTTTTTCAAGAAAACCCCATTGTAGAAAAAAAGGTTCTTTCTTTTTTTTGTTTCTTTCTTTTCTTTTCTTTTTTTTTCTTTTCCACGTGTTTGCTTTTTTTTTACACGTTTTTTTTTTTTTTGCTTTCTTTTTTTTTTCATTTTTTTTTTGTTTCTTTTTGGCCGTACGGATCTGACCGTACAGGCACGTGGCCTGTGGGCCAGTCCCTTTTTTCTTTTCTTTTTTTTTTCTCTCCCTTTTTTTTTGAGAAAGTTTTCTATTTTTTTTTCTTATCATGATAATGCATTTTTTTCGCAAACCAAGATGTTCATGCATGTATATTTTTTTTTTAAAATTGAATTGTAGCATGATGTGATAGCATACCTGAAAGTTTTCGCAAATTTGGGAATTTGGAGCTCGCAGCGATGTTGAGCCCTTCCTGATTTTGCGGAGACTTTGAGGTTTCGAAAGTTTGGAGTTTCGGAGCTCGCAGCAATGTTGAGCCCATCTTCAAGCTTTCTATTTCTTTCGGGATAATTCCTTTTCTTCTGAATTGCCCCGTCAACATGTCAAAATTTCGCCAGATTTTTTTAGCGAGATTCTGTCATTTTGATGTTTGATCTTTTTTTTTTCCATCCTTTGCAGGTGGTTCCTCCAGAACGAACAAAGGTAAAGAGCCTGCTACAAGCGTACCTCGTCGATCTGCTAGATCTTCTAATCCAGCCGTTTAGCAGGACTTTGAGAAGGTCCAGTATGTTGAGAGAAATCTGGAAGAGTGCGACTCCCTCAACAGAGATGAGACGAGGCAGCGACTGATCGCTCTCAAGGGAGAGGAATTCTATAAGATCATGGTAAGCAGTCGTCCATGGGTGATGGGAGATCAGAGTGTTTTACCCAAGCCTTGAGACAATTCCTTTTAGGTTTGGATGATATGAAAGTCCTTTGGTCTGCAGGTTTCTTCTCCTTCCCTTCTCCGACGCAGGCAACGGGCAGCGAAAGGCGGCGGCAGTTACAAATTTATATGAGTTCTGAGTTTTTTTTTTATAAAATTTATCTGAGTTTTGCATAAATTTATCTAAGTTTTGTAAAGTTTATCTGAGTTTTTGAAAAATTTATCTCAGTTTTTTGTGAAATTTATCTGAATTTTCGTCAAGTAAGGGGGTGTTTGGAAACTATATATTTTTAAAGATTTTGCTATATTATATCATACTTTAGAATATAATCTACTCACCTAAAAACTAGGTGTTTGGATAACTTAGAAGGTATTCTACAATATCTCACTTTCTTACAAAAACCTTCATGTTATAATATTCAACTATATGCTGTATAAAACAATATTTCATTAAGACAACTAATCAAAACAAGGGTTTGGCCCACTGCATTTTTTTAAATATTGATGGTTTCTATAGGAATCCTACAATTAGTCAATATTAGATGAGCAATTTAGCGTTTATAAATTTTATGTGGGTCCCATAGCCATGTCATTATTACATAATTTTTTTATTGATTACTAATTTTAGGTGGGTCCTACAAATATCACATTAGGTAATTTCTACCACGATTACCAACATTATGTGGGTCCCGTACTACTAACTTTAGATGGGTCTCATACTAATTACCAATACTGGATTGTAGGACTAATTACTATTTGCCATCATTAAATGAGTCATATTGTTTAATGCTCCCCTCGTGATTACTAAAATTACTTGGTTAATGTGACTATTAACATCAAATGGGTCTTACATTTATTTCTCATGGATTCCTCAATGATGTTCAACACTCATAGGGTTTTCCGTTATAATCACCATCGCATCTATTGCATTATGGTTATTAACATTTGGTGGACCCACATTGATTAAATAATATTGCTCGTTGGTTTTTAACATTTAGTCTAATGGTTTTATAATTAAATGGGCCCTACTATGGTTACTAATATTAAATCACTCTAGTGTGACTACTAGTTAGTGGGTTTCAACTGGGTCAATCATCCCTGTTTTTCTCTTCATTTATTATTTCGATGCATCATCTCGTGAAAATGTTATAAATAGCCAAACACTTGAAAGATATATTGAAATTTGTAGAATTGCCAAACACCATAAATGACACAATATTATAATATGATACTATTTTATTATGTGATAATGAAATCTTACAATATTCAAATTTGATCATATTATATTCTACCTTTATCCAAACACCCCCTTATCTAAGTTCTGGACAAGTTTATCTGAATTTTCGTCAAATTTATTTGAGTTCTGGACAAATCTATCTAAGTTTTTGGCTAACGTATCTGAGTTTTGGAACAAATTTATCTGAGTTCTGAGTATTTTCTTATAAAATTTAACTGAGTTTTGTGTGAATTTATCTGAGTTTTGAATGAGTTTATCTGAGTTTTCGCCAACGCCTTGCACACTTTTTTTTTCTCTTTGGAAAAATGACAGGGCACATGTTGCTATTTTAGGAGCTGGCAGGAAATGAGGGGGCTAACGTGGCAGATGAGTCTTTTTTTTTTAGATTTATTTGTACCGTGTGTTTCGACGGTTTGGATCGTAAAGTCCCAATTTAGATCGGAGTAGATCTAAGGCTTTCATCGGACCCAAGCTTCTTGCGTTTCTCTCTGCAAACCGAAGTTGAGAGGATGAAGACAGATCCTTCTTTGAGTCACCTCGGGTTTCACGCATCATAGGGAAAGCGTGCAAGTAAAGGACGGGAACAGGAAAAGAGTAGCACTTATATATCGTGTTGTCATCGAGTCATTAGTTTTTCTCCTCGGGCTCGGTGCGTCAGAGAAGAAACGAACTGAGCACGGTCCATCGACCAACACATTATATTCGCCCTCTCCTCGGGACGCGCGCATCATTGGTGGCCAGCAATAGAGGGCGACATCTTAGAAAGGGGCAAATTGATCTTGTCAGGTATTCAAAAGTGTAAGAGGGACCCTTGGATGGATGACTCTTTTTTTTGTGGACTATACACAATAAAATTATGTTACGAGGGACCTCCGGCCAAAGCCCCCAATTAATAACAAAAGAAACACATGTTCCCTTGTAGGATAGAAAGAGTTGGGTTAAATGGAGGATGCAATCAATTAGGGGCCAAGTTCGGATTCAAAGGCAAGCATGAGTTCATATATTTTTACCCTAGTCAAATTCGCTGCATGGTTTCAGATTTCGGTTGCCTTTTGTTCGCCCCACCCTCATTATAATTGGTTATTTGCATATAACTTGGTAAGATTTTCTTCAGAAATCCTCATTAAACAAGTGGCAATTACAAACCTTAGAGCCCTGGGACATATTTGTAAAAAGATTTATATTAAAAAAACTTTAGGATCCAATCTAACCCGATCACTATTTATTATGGCGGGTTTCATATCATAAACTAATATCTATAGGGTTACAAATGGATATCTGATAAAGCTTATAGATGAAGTCTCCGATTTTAACTAAGTAAGTCTGGAACTCATTTTTGGATCTGACAGAGTTTTGGATTTGGACTTGGAACCAAGTCCTAGTATGTTCCAAGCAACAATTATGAATATATGGCAATTACATTCACATATATAAGGGGTTTTGACCTGGAACTTACTTGTTAAGATGAGCTTTTCCTCCCCCTCCCTAAGGGAAATGGAAAAAGAAATTAATAATAAATCAAAATACAGGAGGAAAGAGTACGTTTTTAGATAATAAAAAAAGAAATAAACTTATCCAATATCGCAACTTTATAATTTTTTAAGATATCACATAATCAAGGTAAAGATAGAAATTTATACAACAAAGCACAATTTGTTCATTTTATGCGATATTGCATAGTCAAGGGCATTCTAGCTATGGGAAAATATTTAAAATTTGGTAAGTCGGAGGGGAAATCCAACTCTAAAGATAAGTGTACGGTCAAAACCTCCATATATAAATATATATAGGTTTTAAGGTCTTACATAGCTTGAGTGATATTTATGTTTGATAGTCTACTTAACTTTAATCATATACCATTTATTAGTCATAACACAATCTACAAAAATATATTTTGAAGTTCTTTTAACCAATTATACATCTTATTTTGGATCTAAATGCAGAGTTGGGTCTTTTTCTTTTCTTTTTTTTTTAAGGTGCCGTGTTGGAATTGGCTTTGGATTTAGGTGTGGATCCAACTTAGTTTTTGCCTTATATCCAACCTGTTTGCACACCTATAAATCCCTCACATGTATAAGGCCGGGGAATTGTACTTTAGGTTATTAGATCATTTCCCACCAAATCTTACTTGTCACCCGCCCTACTCTCCATACTTTATTTTAATCACATGCTCTAACAATTTGACCAAGAAGTTTAATATAAGTAGGATTTTGACTAATTATAAAACATTATGATACAGTTACAGTACTTAAGTGTTTTAGATTTCAGAGTTGTAGGGGAGAATTGGGCGGCCCAAGACCACGAGTATGGCCATCCATAAAGACCATTCTCTAGCAATTGTCAAGAAAGAGACCTCTGTAAGGAAGTCATTGTTACAATCACCTTTAGAAATTATTACCTTGAGAAAATATTGGAATATTTAAAAAAAATCCTGGGTTCTTATAAATTTATTAGAAAATATTACTAAGTCATTATTTTTATTTTTATCTCAATATTTCTTTGATTTCTATTTTACATTTTTAGTTTTCATAATATTTTGAAGGGATTTTTAAGGAAAAAAGCCACTTGAATTTGAGAAAAACTGTGGAGGGCAATGAAGGAAGAGGGCTTTCTGTCAATTTTTCATAGTTTTGAGAATTTTAAAGAATTGCACGAAATGACAGAATGCCTAGATATTCGGTGGAATTCCTTTCTTTTTCTTCTTCTTAAAAAGACCCTAAAACGCATTTTCGTCTTTGCTTTTCTTTCTCTTCTCCATTACAGATGCAACATCAGATAAATTTGTTTATTTTTTTTTGTTGGTTAGAGTTTTCTTAATTTTTAGCCATTGATTTGTATGAGAACTCATTGTCTCCACTATTTTTCATAACTCGGGTCATTTGTATGAAATTTTACATCTTGTCTCCATTATTTTTCGTTGTTTAGTGAGCTGTATACTCCAGAAAGCGAATCCACGAGTGAGCATATGATGTTGATGAATTTTTTTAAGGGAACTGAATATGCTATCTTTCATTTTCAGGTTCATATTCTACTGCTCGTCCATTAAAAGATGTTGATTCTTGTACCATCTTCTTCTTCTTCTTCTTCTTCTTCTTTTTTTTTTTTTTTTTTTTTTTTTTTTTTTTTTTTTTATATTTTTAAGTACAAAATTATTGTACCATCTTTGTTAGCAATATAATTGTGTACTTCTGATTATCAACCAGTTGTGCACAAAATATCTACAAAGGTTTTTGAAGTATGTGGCTTTGAATTTACCAATCCATCTTGTGACAGCCTAGGATGCACTTTCCAAACATTTCAATAAATTAGGACAAGTGCTAAAAGTGATAATTGTAATGGATGCAGCTGCGGGGTAACCAAAAGGGCAAAAAGTGTTAATGGGCTCGACTTTTGATTTCCTTTCCAAAGTTTCGCTGCCTAAAATCATTCAGAAAATAAGTATTTTTTTTTCAATTAAAGGATAAGCCTTTTCTTTTTCCTAGAGTGATGAAGAATAACATATTTTTAGGGTTATAAAAAAGGAATTATCCTCAAACATCTTGGAATGATTCGACAGTATGTAATTTTGTGGAATCAGGGTAAAATTATAAATTAAAAAAAAATATTAACCATATGACTGTCCTTAAATATGACATTTATTCGTATAGAGTCGAAATTTTAAGACTTCTTATAAAACTGTTTTTGCATAAAGAGTACAATATCCTACATCTCATGACCTTAAAATATCAAATGAACAGTTGTGTTAGAATTTCTTAAAATTTTGACGAACAAATATCAAGTATTGGAGCAGCTATTCCAACCAAGGCCAAAAAAAATTGGCAAAGGTCTTTTTTTTATGGTTGTTATAAAGTGTTTTGGAGCGCCTGTCATTTTCATCACATGTAAGGAATTCTATTTTCAAAGGAAAGCAGTGTTTCTAAAAGAATAGTGTTTTTTCCAATATAAATATCACGATACATGCAGAATATCGCCAGAATTCGCGAGATGGTAGGTGGAAACTGAAAAGGACGCCACTTGATGGAGCTCTGCTCGCAAGCCAATCAATCAAGTGCCGATTCTGTCTGCCACTTGATAGACAGGAGTGTACTCCCGGCAAACAAAAAAGGAACGCGTGGCATCGTACGGTTCGGATCTCAACCTTATCTGTTTAGAACCTTAGAATTAAGTAAAGGGCAGTTGGGTACACAGCCCATACTTGAACCATGCCTCAAGAGTCAAGGCTAGATCGGCTCCATCGATTGAATGTGTGATTTACAAAATAGTGATAACTGATAAGTAGCACTCTTTGCTGAGAAATTCACACAGATTACGAATGAATCAGATTGAGTTTCAAATGTTGCTTATAATTACCAAAATACTCGTGGTTGAGTGGTATTCGTATCACAGTATCATACACATGCACAAAGATAGTTTGATCACTGGGCTTTCACCTTTATAACATCACTATTCGTACCTCAGTATCATACACATGCCCAAAGATAGTTTGATCAAGGGGCTTTTACCTTTATAACATCACTCTTTGCCAGTAGGCTTACCTAGTAAAAAATAAATTAGGCTAATAAAATTTATTTATTGTATTTAAAAGTGAGAAACACTAGAAATTTCCTCAAGAGCCATTTTTTATTTTTTTTTGGTAAAAAATGTCCATCCCAGTTGTGCTCACTATAGTGTATAATGAAAATGGAATGATGCTAGATAGAACAATCTAGATGAGATTTACTTATATGAGAAATTTTAAATTTCATAAGATCATCCTAAAATTTCATAAGATCATCCTAATCCCTTTATCAATGGCCCAACGGTGAGTAAAAGGTGAATGAATTTTAAATTTGAGCTTTATAGTAATTCATAAAAAATAATACGTGAAAAATGATTGAATCAGCTAAGGGGGGCTTCACGCCCTAAAAATTCAGAGCACAAAAATAATAGTGTTTTTTTTTTTTACAAATGGGGAGCTTTTGAAAATTCCTCTCTAAAAATATGCCTACACTGTTTGCATGTATTTCACTTGACCAAGTGATATGGACGAGTAATTCAAATTAGGATGTTATGTTATAGTGACCTGTGGCCCTTAATTATTCAATGGATCAGAAATATACTTACTTGTCTTGAAAGGGGCCAATCATAAAAATAATCTAATTTGTGCCGTGTCCCGTAGTATGACCGTGTGAGGAACGGATGGTCTCAGTCTAAGATAATGATTGGCCACGCTTAATAAATATCGCTAGATACCACTGGAAAATGTTATCCTCCAGCTCACTGGGGACCGTTTTGATAAGTGGGACCAGAATTTTTGTTTGAGGGGGGCTGACGATGGTCAATTAAAAATATCAAATATTAACCTACAAAACCCACAAATCTAAACCATGCACATCAAATCCTTAATTAGGCAGGCTTCCATACAGCGATGCTGTAGCTTAATATCGGCGTGGAAGTATATCCAATTGAATGTCACCACGTATTTTGGGGATTTTCAAACTCCATTTACAACTTGCAAAACTTCCTTGGAGATAATAAATGCATTTTCTTTCCACTTTTACCCTTTCAACTAAAGAGTCATTTGCAATAATTTTTTTATCTTTGGATGTAGAGTAAATTAGCGAAAGGTCCCTCATAGAGGTCTTGTAAGGCCTCCAGTCCATCAACTTTTCCTCTAAGGCATGTAGTCCATGCAGCTTGGACATATTTCGGTGAGAGGTCCCTAGATACGCCACCTTTGGGAGAGAGCTCCCTAGATATGCCACCTCATACCTTTTCATCACTGATTTGCCCTTTCAACTGATTAGGAATAAAAATTTTAAATTTTAAATTTTAAATCTTCCATTCTCCCTCTTCTTCAAATTTTAAATTTTAAATCTTCCATTCTCCCTCTTCTTCTTCAATCCGGACATGGACATCGACGTATTGGATCTCAACAATTGAGATCGATCTCTGTTTCCATACTCGAGACTGTAACGTTTGTGGCAATCGTTTTGTTGGAGCGGTTGGTAGGCTCGGGGCCATATCGATCATGCCATGTCACGTGTGATTAGATCTTCTGAATTCTGATCTTGTAAAAAGAGGATTGGAAGACAAGTCACGTTAGATCTTATGAGTTCTGATCTTGTAAAAAGAGGATTTGAAGACAAGTCACGTGATACTGTGGTGGCATGGGTTGAGGTGTTACAGTACGAACAGACGAAATGCATAAATTGATGATGGATTTCCTGCGCCACCACCGTTCATGCATGTCGCCGGAGAAGGGGGATCGTCACCATACACTGCGCCATGCCATCGCCAGAATCGAGGAAGAAGGCAATATGCTTATTGTTGTCCGTTTCTGGTTACAGAAACCCGAAGGAAGAAGACGACCTTCGGCCAAGCCAGGTTGGGTTTATCTTGGTCAGTTCTGACCTGACCTGCTACAGAAGCCCAGCCCACAGCCCAGATCCATCGTCGCCGCGGAAGACAACCGCAGAAGAGCCTGGGCGCTGTGTTCTATGTTCTGTAGCAGAGAACAGATATCGAAGAGGAAGAAGACCCAGTTGGGCCGTCCCAGGTATTGGGTCAGTCCAGGTCCAGTCTGACCCGACCCAGTTTGCGTAGAGAAGCCCATCTTCGTGTTTGATAAATTCATCTTAGTTTTTGAAAAAATTATTTGAGTTTTTTGAGAAATCTCTATGAGTTTTTATGAAATCTATCTGAGTTTTTCATTTTTGCGCAAATTTATTTGAATTCTCAAACAAATTTCTCTGAGTTATGGACAAATCTATCTGAGTTTATGACTAAGCTCAGCCTAGTGTTTGATAAATTTATCTGAGTTCTGGATAAATTTATCTGTATTTTTGACAAAGTTATCTGTTTTTTTGTGAAATTTATCTGTATTTTTGTCAAATTTATCTGTATTCTGGATAAATTTATCTGCGTTTTTGTCAAAGTTATCTATGTTTTTGTCAAATTTATCTGTTTTTTTTTCAAAGTTAACTATATTTTTGGAAAATTCATCTGAGTTATTTTTTAAAATCTAACTAAGTTTTTTGGCAAATCTATTTGCGTTTTTTGAAATCTATTTGTGTATTTTAATGTTATTTGTGCCTTTTGAAATTTATTTGTGTCTTTTCAAATTCATTCCGTTTTTTGAAATTATTGCATTTTTAAAAATTTATTTTCGTTATTTTAAATTTATTTATATTTTTTTGAAAATTTCTTTGGATCTTTTGAGTTTTATTTGAGTATTTTGAAATTTATTTATGTTTTTTTGAAATTTATTTGGATATTTTGAAACTTATTTACATCTTTTTAAATTTATTTACGTTATTTGATTACATATTGCTTTTTTTAAACTTATTGCATTTTTTGAAGTTATTTTATTTTTTAAAATTTATTTTCGTTATTTTGAAATTTATTTGTGTGTTTTTAGAATTTATTTGAAAATCTGGGGATTCCATTAATCGTGGGCAATTAAATATTAGTTGGCGATTATTAATGAGATATCCCACCAATCATGGGATATGATTAAAAGAAAGGGCAAATTGGACATTTTATGTATGAATAATTGTGAGAGGACCTTTGGCTCTATGACTTTTTTTTGTGGACCTAAGGCAATAAAGTGAAATGTTCAAGGACCTATCGCCGAATGCCCAAAAAATAAGAGCCCCACTTCAACATTTTTCCTACATAAATATAAAAATGAGATCCACCTCTCTCATACTTACATAAAAGCTCCCCTAGGTTTCTCACCTCTTTAATAGCGATTGTCAAAATTAAAGTTTTTCTTATATAATCCTAGCACCATGATTGAAGTGGGACCCACCTTTAAATGGATTATCTATAAGCTTGATTAAGATTATAAAGAATAAATAAATAATTGAATCAAATCAAATGGTATGCCTCTTATGGATGATACAACTCTAAATAGTATTTAGTCGTGGTAGGAATAATAGCGCATACATTTTTTTCCAATCCAACGATAGGAAAGCTTGGATTGAGATAAAATTTGAGGATGTCTTATATATTCGTAGGGAGTTTATTTTGAATGATTTGGATTATAAGAGGTGGGTTAGGCCCACTGTGGAGAATCCGGATTGAATAACTTAAAGATGGGTGGTCCACCCTCTCCTCCCACTAGCTTGGTGATAAAGGTCCACGACAAACTAAAAAACTTAATTTCTATAGAAAAATAAAAAAAGTATAATTAATTTGTATATGTAATAGTGAAGTAATATTAACATGAATACGAGTACATGTAAATTAAAAATGGTTGGGAAAAAAATAATTCTCAATAATGAACATAATATTAATATTATGAGTTAATTAAAATAAACAGTAAATCTCATTATCAACATTTTTTATAAGTGGACCGCATTGTGGAGAGTAATGATTTGCCGCCCACTATTAGACTATATGAGAATTCTAAGTAGATCAAGCAATGCTTGAGCCCATGCCACATTTTTAATATTTAATTGCTTGATTATTGTACTCCAATGTGTAATTATTTTTATCATTAATTGCTTAAAATTTATTTAAAATGGGTAACATTTTTTTTATTTAATCTTTTCATCATTCATTTAAAATGTGTAGCATAGTTTTTATTTAATAGATTAATCTTTTTTTTTTCTTATCATGTACTATAATAGAATGATGATTTTGAGTAGTTTAGATGTTACAATGTTGGCTCATTATTAGTAAATTGGACCTACCTTTATGAAATAGAACATGGGGTCCACATTTAAGAATTATTTCATATGTTGCATTAAAAACAAATGGTCCCGCTTTAGAAATAATAATATGAGATGCACCTTTAGAAGTTATAACATGAAACCCATCTTTAAGTAGGAATTATATATAGCCCACATTTTACAAAAATTCAAAGGCTGGCCACTTTTTTTAATATGGATATAGGTCCCACAATTAAGAATTATAACATGAATCCATCTTTAAAAATTATCAAGAAGAACAGCTCTTTTATCTGGCAGAGTATTTGCAAAGGGAGGGAGTTTCTTTCCAATGGTGTCAGGTGGGGAATTGGAGATGGCCAAAATGTTAACATTTGGGATGATTCTTGGGTTCCTCGTCCTTCGCGGTTCAAGATCTCCACACCAAAGCCTACGGGCTGTATGGTTCAGTCAGTAGCAGATCTTATTCATCCTGCCATGGGTATTTGGAATCATGAACTTATACATTCTTTATTTTGGCCTGATGAAGCTAGGATTATTTTATCGATTCCTCTTAGTATTAGACGCCGCGAAGACCGGATATTCTGGCATTTTTCTAAGGATGGTCAGTATTCAGTTAAATCAGGTTATCATGTGGGTTATGATTTAATGGTTAGTGGTCTTCGTGCGGGTTCGTCTAATATGTCAAGTGAGCAGTTGTGGTCTGACCTTTGGAAGCTTTCTATCCCTCCAAAGGTGCGTATGTTTGCTTGGCGAGCGATACGTGGTTTTATTCCTTCTAAGGTAAATCTTAATAAAAAACGTATCCTTGTAGATGTGAGCTGTAGTAGGTGTGGTATGCCGGAGTCGTTCATCCATGTGTTGCGGGATTGTGCTTTTGCTCAAGCAGTCTGGTTTGGTTCTTGCCTCAGCCTTCGTACCGCTGTGTACCAGGATCTTCAAATGTTACCATGGGTTATGGATATGTTTCATGCCTTTAAGGAGGGAGGTGGCGGTATTGAGGCACAAAAATCTTTTGTTTTGTTATTATGGGGCCTATGGATAGCAAGGAATGATACACTTTTCCAGAACAAAGTGTGGGGAATTGAAGAGGTGCTTCTTTTCGCTAGTAATTTGGGGAAAGTGTACCTCGCTGCAAACCTTGATAATCTATCATCAATGACAGTTGCTTTATCTCCTACTCATCCAGTTGTTTGGTTACCTCCTAGGACTTTGGGTTTCAAAGTCAATTTTGATGCTGCATATCGGCCAGATTCAGATATGGTGGGTGTTGGAGTCATTATTAGAGATGAGAAGGGGTTATTTGTTAGTGGGTGCACTAAAGTTTTTTCCCTTGGGATGGGTGATGTTAGCCAAGCTGAAGCCCTAGCAGCAAGAGAGGCGGTGGTTTTTGCAAAAGAGATGAATATTATGCATTTTATTCTTGAAGGTGATAACAAAGCTCTTATGCAGGACCTTCACTCAGGTTCTGTGGATCTTTCAGTGCGTGGTATGTTGTTGGAAGATATTCTTGCTGTTGTCTCCTCTTGTTTTTCTGTCTCCTTCTCATGGGTGGGTAGAGAAGGTAATAGATGTGCTCATGTTTTAGCTACTAAGGCTAATCTTTTTAATTCTGGGACATGGTGGCGTGATGAGCCTCCTTGTATCTTGTTTGATCCGATTTCTGCGGACCTTGCATGTATTTCTTCTAGGTCTCTTGCTGATGGCAATGCCGAAGGTGAGATTCCTATAAGAGTTTTTTCTTGAATAAATAGTTTGGTCTTTCTCAAAAACAAAAAAAAAAAAAAAAAAATTATAATTAGGCCTCATAGTTTTGGAATTATAATAAATGGGACCCACCTTTTCATCTCATAAGTTGAGAGTTTGTAAAGGTAGTATTGGAAACCATTTTGTTAAGGAATCAGAAAGGGTATTTCTGAAAATAATTAGATTTATTTAAGTACCCATGTTTTGAGGAGAAGCATTAAAAGTGTGGTTCTCATTTCATCCTCCATGTTGACGTGCCATTCTCTTATTGGATGGAGAGAGATGCTGCATACGTTGCTGTACAGAAGCCTCCCCTCTAACTCAATAGAAAACCTGAATCAACATTAAAAGCATATGTTGAGCAGAATAAAAACAAAACTACTATAATGAACATACTTTTACTAATCTCATTGAGGTTAAAAATGGCATTTAATGCATTCAATAAGCAAAGGTCATAAAATTGACAATTAGTTATTAGCATGACACAGGAGGAAAAAAGGGTCTCCAATCACAACTTCAATAGAATTAGAAATTGGGCAGTGGTTGATTGTGCAACGACTTTAATGGTCCATTGCATGCAATATCACACGCTTGGCCATTGCAATCAGCCCATATGAGCAATCTATCCACTTTTTGGTCCTACTTCCCATTTCACATGGGTTTCGATTGTGAGCATCTTTTCTCTAATGAGGTTCAGCAAAAGACATCCATTGAGGGAGCAAAGGGTCACATAAAAGAGGAGAAATTGTACATACATGCTGATGTTGGTGACAGAGGCCAATTTGATGACGTTTTGAAAGATGGAGAGAGAGAGAGACCAAGAAAAACTGATTTGGGAAAGGGAAGGGGACTTGACGGGCTCTTTAAGTAGGGGTTGGTCTAGACGAACCTTATTGCTCTTATGGGCTTTCTTTAAATTGGGAGGGGGCTTGACCCACTCTTTAAGTGGGGGCTGGGCCAGAACCACTTTATTGTCCAAAGGGCTTTCTTAAATTTGGGAGGGGGCTTCAACCCCCAAATCCCTAAACATGGGTCCGCCCCTGACTTTGGTTATCTAATGATCGAACATCAATTCTAATTGTACATTCAATTGACCTTTACTTATTACCATTGGATTGTATGTAGAACAAAAAAAATCTACAGCTAAATGCCATTAAACTTTAAACCTATTAAATCAAGGGTGATTATAACTTGGTGGGGCTGATTTTTGGGATCTCTCTTACCTAAGAAAGCTTTTTACATCTTCGGCCACTCCTCTCATTGATAGGCATACATATAAATGGGCTCATAACTCGGACTACAGCTAGACTGAGCAATATGCAGTCTGCTCATAGAAAAACAAATACTGTCGTGAGACCATAATGAAAGATCTATTACTCTCTACGATCCAATGGATCGGTGCTCATTGTTATGGGTCTTACACTGAAATTCAAAAGAGGGTCTGCTCACATGAAAATATTCTACAGTCATAACATGCCATATTATTAATCTGCTGTAAGTCATGAGAAGAGGTTGCCTTAACCTATTTAAGCTGCAAGGAGGACGCAAGAAGTGGCGGAACAGAAAATATAACTGCGGAGGGTAATAGGAAAAAAAAAATGTTCTAGAGGAGGCAATGTAGAAAAAATCCAAACCCCCTAAGTCCGCCCTGGACTCAAGGTTACCCTTGGGCTGACAGATTAGAATAGTTTACTCTTCCATCCCTTGTTATATTGAAAGTAAAACAGAAAACGAAAAAGAAAAAAAAAATTGGTGTAAAATATTAATATTGCTCAGTTCGACAACAATGAACTAGGAAAGTTTGACCCACTTATAGCAAGGCTTTGAAGAAGGAAGGAAGGAAAAAAAAAAAAAAAAAACCCAACCAACTAGAGCGACTACAAAACATGTCAAGTGATGTTCAACAAGTCTATATTTGGTGTTTATTTAATTTAAACTCAAATAACTAGATATTCAAGTGCTTTAGACTAGTCGGCTTAGTTTTTTTATATGCCTGATTCAATTAACAAAATCTTTTGAAACAAAAAAAAGTAACTATTTTCAAATAGACATAAATGTCTAAAGCAATCACAAGTGTTTTGTTTTACTTTTTAGAAAGTTAGCTCATATAATAACTTTTATACTGTAACAAGTTTACACATACTTCTTTTACTTTACGGTAAATTTCCCCTACTACTTTTACTATATTACAACTTTGCTCATATTTTTTTTAAAATATGTTAAATTTAATTTTTATAATTGAATCAGGTATACCAAACATTCTATTTGTAAAAAGGCCTAATTTGAACAAACCATATTTCAAAAAGATCTACTTTGAATTAACTCTATTTCAAGTATATAAAGCTTATCAAACACGCCCCAAATGGGTTAGATAGGTTGAACCCAGATGTGAGTTGATGGTATCTGGCCTTTTAACAAATGCACCAAATATTGATGAAATTTCAATCGGATGATAGAAAAGTCTCATCATGAATAAGGGCTGCTGAATAAATCAGCCCCATGAGATTATTAGTGCCCTTCTTAGTTGTTTTTAAGAGTCTCAAACGTTTAATGGTGTTTTAACCATGCAAATTAAAAAATTTATTTTCACATTCAATCCATAAATAAAAATAGGTTGATGAGTGTCAGTCAATTAGGGTTCTCTCGACCAACTTTTTCCTACAGAAGCTCATCCGCAGGTGCAGTGCTACAGAGTAGCTGTTATTTTGTGTCTTGTTTGTTTGCTATATTGAAGATAGGTAAACTCGAGTTGACTCTTGACTCAGTTCAGTCACCTTATTCAGGACAAAAGCTGAGTAAAATCCAAGGGTAAAAAGTTAAAAAAACAATATAACCATATTTTTGCTTTACAAGGTTTGCTCACACACCACACGTCTCTAATAAATTGAGCAACAGCGGGACGTTGATGCTATCTATGGACTATGGATGAACAAAATCCAAAGAAATTGTCTCATGTTTGTTTATTTGAATAGAAGTTTTTAGTCGTCGAGTATTCTTAGCAAGGATGTACATGGGCTGATTTTAGGTCCGTGGACTTGGAATCGTTAATGAAAAGATGGAACTGGAACTGGAACCGGAACCGATTTTTAGGTTCCATAATCAAAACTGTTAATGAGAATGTGGAATTGGAACCGTTTATATATGGGATGGGTTCGGGTCGGGATAGAGAATGATATGAAAAAGGCCTAATTTTTAGGAGAGGTTCTCAAAAATTGAGGTAATATGTCGGATATCGAGTTCACGGGTCGGAACCAAGGTGGAATGGGACCCATTTAGGTTACGGGTAAAAAAAAAACCACAACCCGGGAGGGGCCTAAATAAGTTTTTAAGCCCGGTTTTTAACGGGTCGGAACCTCCGGGTAATCGGAGAATCGAAGATCCATTACATCTCTACTTTTTCAGGTGTTCCTAAAGTAAAATGGATATTTTTTATATGATTCTAATAAATTCTTGTAAGTTTGAGAAAACTATGGCATTTTAATTTTCAAATCATGTTTTAACTATATCATCAATCCTTCACTATTCGCCCACATACGCATGATTGAGTAACATTGGTACCTTAGCTTCACACGTATGCCTTCCTTGGGTCTTCAATTTTAAAAATATCGCTAGTGACTAGTATGCCAACTTAGCCCAAAAAAAAATATAGTTAGCGACATTTGAATTATTATAACATTCTGTGTGTGGATTAGAAGAATTTGTTAGGGGATCTAAACTGAAAAAATGATTTTTCTATATTAACTAAAAGTAAATCTGAACCTTTAGCTTGTAAGTTTTATTGGAAATCCATAATTAGCTCAAGTGAAGCACTTTCCTCCTCCCGCACAGGAACAACCAAGGTTCAATCCCTGGCCTTTGTCTTGATGGTAGGCCCGTGTTATATATGAAATTTGTTATTCTTATAACTTTGAAATAAATTTAAGTTTGATGATTAACATTTGACCTTTCAATGAATATCACTTTGTTCTAGGATCTCTTGGATTTAAAAATTAAAAAGAACAAGGTGCATCAACTGCCTACACCCTACTGTTGTAATTTATGTAACTACACTACACCCTACTGTTGTAATTTATGTAACTACACTGCATATATTGCATGGGTACATAGAAATGAGTTGACCCTTTACAATATTTCTGTAATAAGATGCAATGGAAAGCGTTGGCTTTTTTCTTTTTCTTTTGCTAGATGTTGATTTCTTTATTTATATTTGTAGTTGCCACATTTGTTCTATTTATTTTTCGTAATGGGTTAATTAGATGAGAATTAATATTCAATTGACACTTAATGCTCGGAAACAGTATAGAAAAAGAAACATAAAAAAAATGGTTTTCTTATTTTCAACCCCAGGCCTAACCCTGGCCAGCGAGGGTAGAAAAGGACCTAAATAGTGTAAGCCCTTCAAAGGCCAAACCAGTCGGGCCCGAACCTACATATATTAAGGACTGGGTAAGGACAACCACGGGCCCGGGCAGGGCGGTCAGATCGTAAGGGAGTGTTTTGAGTGGGTCTGGGGATTGTAACCATGTGTCCTATTTTACAAGTTTCAAAGATTGTATGGGTGTATTCTAGGGAATCCTTCTCTACAGACCAGCTCTGTGGACCATGGGTACCACCTATTGGCTAAAATCAGTGCACATCAAACTTTTACACAGTTGGATTGAATCTCGAATCTCACAGACTAGGATAATCTGATGGGGATTGATATTTTACAAGACCCTTAACTGTAAAGAAAACTTTCCATCTACCCGGCAACAACAGCAGGAATGCATCTAAGTGGGCCCCACAAGCTTCCCATCTAATTTTTCATTCCTCTCCTATCTGGTGCTTGCTCTGCCTGCAGTACTTGGGTGTTTTCTTGTCTTTTAAACACACTTTAGTTGATTGGTTGTGATTCTGCCTTTGCCCTGCGACAGAACTATTTAGAGTTTTTTTCTCTGCTGACAACTGCTCGGCTTGTATTAGTTCACAATCAATAATATGGAACATATTATAGACCTGATAGGCAACCCAGACCTTGCACAAAGCACTCAAGCCATGAGCCAAATAGAACGACAAGTGATTACAGCAAAATACTTGAAACACAGTAAATGGACTTTTTCATGATGGCTAAGACCAATCAGAGTCACATAGACACCTTCACACCAAATGGTAGGATTATTTATTCTATGAAGAGAATTACGACAAAAACAAGGCTTAGCTACTCTTCACATGGAGATCTGGGTCCCTCTGAGAAATTTTTGTTTCATATGAGAAAATATGAAGAACCAAGAACCGATGTGTGGTTTTTACCCAAGTTGCGGCCCCGAAGGCACTCTAGACTCATCACCTGAGAGTGATCGATGAAAAGGTTCACCTGAAAACAAAGATACCATTAGACAATATAATTACAGTGCTGATCATAACTCAGTAGATCCAAAGAACCAAAATAGAAGAAGAACAAAGCAAGATTGCCAATATAACAAGCCACTCGTTCCATTCGAACATTTGAGTCTGTCCATTAGATAGGATGATCCACAATATAGATGACCACTAGCACAAAAGTCAGGTGGATGACTGGTGGACATTACAGCCCTGAAGAAATGGACCAAGTCGAGTTTTTGGGCTCAGTTACTAGACTGAGTAGATAAGTGGGAGACGAAAGGCCACATCCGGGCATGTAGAAGCTAGGAAGTGGGAATCTATGATGCACATATACGGCATGGATACGGCAAGGACACGCCATAGACACGGTAGGGACACGTATTTTACACATAGAAAGTGAAGTATCGGATACGATACGACACGATACGTTCCCCATTTTGAAGTATCCGTGCATCATAGGTGGAAATAGACAAGAGTGATCTACGATATTAAGAAACCTCTGAAAACAAAATTAACAAAATGAGAGCATACCCTTGGACCATAGCGTTTAACGAACCACTCGGATGTGTTGGCATTTGACGCTTCGAACATGGTTTTCTCGAGACCCAGACGACCTATGATCTTTGCAATGATGTCAGTCCGCAGTGAGTCAGCATACGTACACACATCATCTGCATCAATCATGATCATATCTGCCCCCGCTTCTAAGCACCTCTCAGCCCTTCTGATCAACAGGTCAACATCTTCCACTAATTCTGTTAAACAAGACATAGTAACGGACAAAATTATAAGCATGGATAACATATTCACAATTTTCAATGTATCATAGGTGCAGAATGTAACTCAAACCCGGTATCCCCACAGGAGGGCATGTTCGACTGATGTACATGAGAATAATTAGATTCCTAGTATTTTGTTTATTATTTTGATAGTAGTATGACATGTGGGGGATGCGCCCTAATTCATGCAGTAAAGCATTCATGGTAATAATAATAAAAAGGTAGTGGCAGTAACTTTCATTTTGCACCTATCAATAGCCCACTCATTAAATTGGTACGAATTGCCCTCTTATCAAAAGGCCAAATTAAAAGAATAGAGGTGAAGATAAGCAAAAGGGGCCATCAAATAGTCACTTCTTTTATCTGAAATAATTATCCAGTCATCACCCTAGTACATCAAAACCTGGGAGCCTGTGTCTGTACATACATCCCTACCTATATTTTTCACTTTCACCTCTTTAATAATTCTTAGAACCCACTTTACTACAAACTCTATATAATTCAATTCAAAGTAGGCGGACCAGCCTTAACGGTCAAACAACAAAATTTGGTCATTGGTTCTTTTATTTTTTTGGGGTAAAAGGTCACTGGTTTAAAAATAAGGGAATCAAGAGTCAAGGTGTTTGACAAAACCGAAGTTGTATGGAGAAAAATGGACAGATAGGTGGCTAAAATTAGATATAATGAAAGGTTAAGAATTAAGATTAGCCTAGAATTTATTGTATTTATTTATTATTAAAATTTTTTTTTTACATAACAGCACTCAAATACATCAGTAACTAGGGACTCGGCCTAGCAGGAATGCCACAATAATCAGTGCTAGTGGGATGGTTGGCAATTTTCCTTTTTAATTTGGGACCTTCAATAATATTGTAAAAGACTTTCCGGTGGTGAATATTTTATGAGCTTTTTGGTCATCTCTTTCCTTTCTTTAATACTTTTCTATTTGTACCCTCAACCATCTTTACAACTTCTCTATCATGTTATTTTCTGCTTATTTCCTATTGAGACAACTTATGAACGAGATTAGAGCAAAGAGAGAAAAAAACTTATGGTCTCTCTTGATTGAAAGAAGAATTACAATAACGTACTAAAGTAACTTATTTGGAAAAAAGAAGAAAAAAACGAAGAAAAAAAATGCATCCCAAATGGATATTATTAAACAATACGAATAGGCCTTAATATGTGTGAGAATAGTGGGCAAGGTGACATTTGACTTCTCAGCCAGCATGGGTTAAACATATTTATTCGCCTTGGTTAGAGACAATGTAACTGTGAATAACCAAGATTTAGTCTTATGGTGCATAATTTTTGCAGATGATTTAACACTCACTGGTCAAACAAGAAAGCCAGTAAATGATAAGCTTAGAATCCAGGTGGTTGAGTCGAATGGGTGAAAAAGCAGATCTAAGACCATGGTATTGTAAATTGCAAGTTCAGTGCATCAGGGAGTAAAGAAGATTAGAAAATACCATGATGTGATAGGATCTAATATCGAGAACATGATCCTCATATCTCTCCATGAAATTTCTTACCTTTGAATGACGACCAACCGTGCTAAACCGAATTGCCAGGTGCCCATCTCCCATCTGTATGTCCAACCAAAAGAAAATCTTATTTATATCGATGATCAAACTCTTCCATTACTGATAGCATGCCCTTCTAGAGGACTGAAGAGTGGTATGATGGCCCTGGATGTCCTACCCATTTTTGCCCACTCAATACTTTGCCTTAATGATCTCATACCATAAGTTACTGTGCTATTCTCCCACCCTCCAAAGCCATTTACCCAAAAGGCATTGTTTGTGTGTTTCAGAGGCCTGATACCTAGCCCCCTTTCCTTCTTAGGTTTACAAATTGATTCACAATTCACAAGACAGAATTCTTCTTCTCTTCCTTGCCTTGCCATAGGAAATCGCAACGCAATCTACACAACTGATTTAGAACAGAGATCAAACATCTGAACAAAGACATAAAATACATGGAATGTTATATCTTAGACAGGGCTGACCGAATAAAAGTGATTCTTCCCCCCAAAAGGATAAGTACTTGGCTTTCCATGCGGCCAGCTTTCTTTCAACTCTCTCCACAACTAGATCCCAAACAGATTTTGGAGCACCACCAATACATAAATGAAGCCCTAGGTAGGAATTAGGAAGGCAGCCAATTCTGCAAACTAGAATAAAGGAGGGAAAGATACTCTTCGTCAACTATAATACCAATCAATTGGTTTTAAAGAAGTTGATCTTAAGCCCTAACATCCTTTAAAAAACAGAAGAGGAGCCTTCGCTTCCTTTATCTGATCTTCCTCCGCTAAGCAGAAAATAAAAGACTGAAGATGACGAATCACGGGAGTGGGAGTGCTTTGGGCAGTTTTAAAACCACCTATTAAACTAGACTTACCAACCGCTGAACATCCTACAAAGGCCTTCCCTTGTAATGATAAAAAGGAAAGGGTAAACAGGATCTTCCTGTCTAAGCCCTTTTTGCCAGGAAAATACCTTCAAGACATCCGTTGACAAGGACTGAGAACATAGCCGATGACAGGCATTCTAGGATACATGTTTTACATTTTTCACCAAAAACCATCGTTCGCAATAGATACTAAAGAAATCCTAGTCCACTCTATCATATGCTTTTCAAATCCAACTTACATAATAACCCAAGAGCCTTTTCCTTGCTTATTATAGAATGAATACATTATATGAGAACTCCATCCAGGATCTGTCTACCATGCACAAAAGGTCCATTGAGCTTGCGAGACAATATTAGACAGGACCACTTGTAGCCTGCTAGCCAGCACCTTTGCCAATATTTTGTATATGCTACCAATTAAGCTTATTGGCATGAAATCTCTTAGGCATTCAACCCTAGTTTCTTCAGAATAAGAGCAATGAAAGGAGCCCTGGTGTACTTGGAAAGCTTGCCTCTCAAATGAAATTCCTTCATGAAGGCAATAATGTCATCTTCCACATCACTCCAAAAAATGTTGATAGATGGCTATAGGAAAACCATCAATCACTGGGGCTTTGTCACTCCCCATATAAAAAATCTCATTGTGCACCTCCTACTCTAAAAACTTCCTTTCCCGCCAAGAAAATTTATCTTCTCTATGGAAGCAAAGGAGAGGTTGTCCAAAGATGGCCTAGACAACTCTTCTTTAAAATAAAGGGAAACAAAGCACTGCTTAAGTGTCAAATAATATCTTCACAGCTATCCAGCCTATCATTGTCACCAAGAGAGAAGCGATTCCATTACCCTTTTGTGTCAAGACACCAACCCATGAAAGAATTTTGTATTTTTGTAGCCTTCTGAGAGCAACTTGCATAGTGACCTCTATTTCCATTCAATTCCTCCTGCCTCACTTTCTGTAGAAATTCCTATTACAAGGATAATCTCTTAAGGGAATCCTCATGCAAAAGCTAACCAGTTTTTCCTGTAAAAATCCTGAATGTCTTCCAAAATATCAGATTTCACTGGTTCCACGTCTCCAAAATACAATGAGCTGCATTTAAATGTCTAGTTCTTGGTGCATGCATAAACTTACTTATCACATATAGTATGATCTAGCTACATGGTAGTTTGATAAATAAGTTTTCCAGTAAACCTTTGGTATGCAATTGGATCATTAAACAATTTACTATTATTGCAATCAACCCATGATTTTCCTTTATAACCGTCTTCATAGGTATTACACCTAGCTTCCCCATTTCTTTTAATAGATCTAAAATGTCCTTTCATTGCAAAATTACAAACCCCTTTTCTTGACCTGACTGCTTCATTGACTGCCCAAGAAATTTCAACACCCTAATTCTTTCATTTCAATCTCTTTTCCCAAATACAATGTCAAACGCTTAATTTTCTCTTCCATCATCCCAGTCACAACAATGTCATCAATATCTACTATAAATGCAGTTATTTTATCATTGCTCTCTCTGAAAAATAGGGTGTGATTTGCTTGACACCTCTTTGTCCCATACTTCAGTATCATCAGACTAAACCATTCAATCCCAGGTTGATATGACTGCTTTAGTCCATTTAATTCTTTTTTCTAACTGATATACCTTTTCCTTGTGACTTTTATAGTAATCTTTAGAGGAACCACATAAACTTCTTCTAGCAAAACACCATGGAGAAAAGCCTTTATTTTGTCCAACTGATACAGTGGCCAAGAGAAGTTTGCTGCCACTGAAGGTATTACCCGGGCAAAACTTAAGTTTTCCACTGGGGAAAATGTCCTCAGACAATCAATCCGATAGAGCTGAGTACAAACCTTGGCTAACAAATCTAGCATTATATCTTTGGATTGGTTTGTCCAAATTATATTTCAATGTGTACACCTACTATCATGGATGCTTTCCACTTTGGATTAGACAAGGCATTAAAAACACATGGAGGTATACTTTCCTAAGATTTTCAAGATGAAAACACATCATATACTTGAATAGTAAGATACTAAGGTGCAAGGATCAAAATAGTAGTTGCGGCAAGCATGGCGCCTAATGGACAAAATGCTACATAGCGGTTGCGGCGCGGCGTAGCAGCATGAATTTTTAAGTGATAAAAAAAAATCGAATCTTGTGTAGCAGCCAATCTTGTGTATTATTTATTTATTTATTATTATTATTATTATCATTTTTTGTGATTTGGAACCATATAAAGGTAGAGACAACTTTAGCAAAGGCTATTGAGGTGAAAAAATAGGAAAAACAATATTTTGAGTTAAAACCTTTTGTCTCTACTAAGTTTTAGACTTTAACGCTGTTATTTTCAAAATAGTCTAATGGCCTCAACCACTACGGCCGATAATGAGGCTGTTGCTATTTTGAACCATGCTAAGGTGTAAAAGGATGTCTTGTTACACATGAATGACTAACGACTCCCTTGGCATAAGGCAATAAGGATATCCAAATCCAAATCAACAACACGTGTTAGTTGAGTTACATGAGACCAAGCATCTCAATCAAGGACTTTAGTAGCTGTAGGCACGGATGAAAAAAAGGGGCAGCGGAGGGTATAATGGCTCGTCGCCAAAACTCTACGAAGCGGGCGCTACGTAGCGTAGCGGCATAGCGGCGCGTTTTGAAAAATTCGTCAAAAAAATCTGAAAAAATTCTAGAAAATCCAGAATATTGGAAAATGATTGAAAATGTGTTTTGTTTCTCAAAAGTAGCTTAGATAAGGGGGCGTAGCGGTCCCCTCATTATAAGAGGTCTTGTATCGCTCTATGAATAGAAAATAATAGTAATGATCATTTTTTTCACATGTATTTTATGTTGCTTAGTTATGTTAACTTAGAAACTAATAAAATGCTTATAATCAACAGTGTCATCAATATATTACCAGTACTATTGCTTAAAATATTGCATTTCACAGTTGTATTTATATGAGAAATTTTTTTCTATTAAAGTGAAATTTGAATAGGACTCTATTTCCTATTACAGTGAAAAGGGCTAATTGGTTAAGGCCCTATTTCCTATTAGAGTTTACTTTGGTTAAGCACTAATTCCAATTAGAATAAAATTTTGCTAGAGCCCATCTTCAATTGGCGTGAAATTTGACTGGGCTTTATTTTCAATTAGTGCAAAAATTGGCTATGATCTTATTTCTAATTAGACCGAAATTTGATTGAGCTCTATTTTCAAGTAGAGTGAAATTTGGCTAAGGCCTCAATTAAGTAATATTTGGCTAAGGCATGACTTTTTTATTTTCATATTTAGGCCCCATTGTGGAGCCCACCAATGGCTAAAAGCATTAGGTGCTTCAGGTTTTATTTTTTCTTAGCGGGTTCATTTAAATTTTATCTATACCTTTCAAAGTGCCCATAAGTGGCCTATAATGAAATAAAAGAGGGGTCCATTTAATTTTTATTTATGCCTTTCAAATTGTCCATAAGTGCCCTCTAATGATTCAATAAAAGAGGGGGTTGACACACACAAATCAAGAAATAAAAGAGGGGCTCCATCTAATTTTTGTTTAGAACTTAAATAGGGCCCATTAAGTGCCCCCTAACTAATTAAAACCAATTAAATAGGTTTAGGGGGTTGACCTTAGTAAATAGCGGTCGATACACACTGATATGGTTATGAACGGTGCTATTTCATGTTTAGGCCGCTACGCCCGATTTATCGGCCACTACGTATATTTTCATCGTTTTGATGAAAGTAATGGGTTCATTGTCTCCTATAATGCCCAGATACGGATAAGGATACGGACACAGATACGGGGATCGGGGATATGATTCCTCACTTTTGAAAATCTAGGAAACAGATACGGATACGGGTATCCTAATGTTTTCTTTAGATTACTTTTGAGCCAATGAGATTATCATTGTTTTCATCCCTTTCTAGAATTTGTTCTGGTATGAAGTAAAAATATTAAAAGAACTATATGAAATAAGGGACTTTATAAGTAGGATATGTTAAACTTGTTCCCTAGAATTATCGGTGCAGTATCAGGTACCAATACAAGTGTTGTATCGGTCCAATATGGATACGTTGGGCTTGTACAAGTATCCAAGTATCATAGATTGTCTCATTCCTATGAGAGTAAATTTCAGAGTTTAGTTTTATTATCAACAAGCGATGGCAATGGCACATAAATGGTGGAGGAACTAACTGAATCAGAGATGAATACTAACCACGTTGAAATAATTCAGTAATCAAGGTATTTTAAGGATACAAGGAACATCATCAACGAATGTGACATTTATAATGATATACTGCCTTTTGTCCTTCCCTAGTGAATAGAATTTATAACCTTTTTGTGGATATATATATTTATATATATGGCCTAAGAGGACGTGGATGGAGGTAGTAAAGATAGATATGACGAAGTGTAACTTATCTGAGGATTCGGCTCAAGATAGATTTCGTGTAGCCGACCCCAACATAGTTGGGATAAGGCTTTGATGACAATGATATATACATATATATATATATATATGGGGAGTATTCCTATCGATCTATCTCTCACCATAGGGTGAGGGACACTCCCCTTTTTAGGAAGTTTCAAGTACATAGGGAGTATTCCTATGTACTTGAAAAATCACTTTTGTACTTGAAATTTCCCAAAACGGGGAGTGTCCCTCACCCTATGGTGAGGGATAGGTGCACTTGAATATTATATATGACTATAGATTTGTGCTAATCTCTTAGTTGTCTTGGGGTATAGATAAAACAAGCACATCTAAAAGCTTTTATAGAATTAGGAAACAAAGAAGTACATAAAAATACAAAGACTGTATAGGACCTCTACATCTAACACCTAAGATCACATATGGTTGATGAGAAACGATGCAACCCCGTGGTTGTTTTATGTGGGTGGTGTTTCGTGGGTGGGTGGGTGGGTTTGGGGTGTGCGGTGTGTGTTGGAATCATACGGGTCCAACCTAAAAAAAAAATGCATGAACTTCCATAAGAATTGGGGGTTTTTCGAAATTTGGGGTTTGATCAGACCAATAACATGTTGGAACAGTCATCTCTAAAAGAAGTGATCGGATGATCAAGTATGGATTCTTTCACTCAATCTATATAGTAGAACTTTAAGCCAACATCAATGATCTGGAACTTGTACTGTTTAAAGGCTTATTGATGTAGTTATAGCAGCAAACAGTAAAAGAAACCAATTTTCAGTTATTGTATAAGATTCGGATAGCAACCAATCAATAGATTTGAAGACAGTGAATCAGTAACAAGCCATCAAATATGTATGGCAGAAAACAGCAGGAAGCAAATGAGTACTAGTATGAGTGTATGACAGTGGGGTGATGGAATGAACTAAAATGGATTTCATGCTAACCTTGGACAGGATCCAAGGTGAAGAGCTGGGTGTTGCACCCATCGTCACAAAGAAACATCAGGAATAAGCTTTTACACAGGATATAAAATACTCCATTCAAATTTCATTTAATCAAAATAACTCCATACCAAACTAGCTGCAACCTATGATGAATATTTATTATAAAATAAAGGAAAGATAAAATATAATCTTACCCTTATCTAGATATTTTCCTAGCCCTCCAATTAATTACAGATAAAATCTCACCAAGTATTAAAGGTTTAAACGAAGAAGGAATCTTACACTCACTAGAAAGAGTTATCTGACTATCCATCTGAGTCCAGACTTAGTAAGACATGCGAGTACCACCAAAATAATAGGCAATATAATCAAATATATTCAATGAAATGAGAAATTTAAATAATTTATGGTGAAATCCAGGATTCCTTTGCATAGCCCCTCCTGTGTTTTGTAGATGTCCAAAGTGGGGCCCAGATGATATAGCTTCACATCTACCAATTCGGTCAACTCCCTACTTCTTTGGTCCTCAAGGCCTTTAGGCCAATGTTACAAAGAAAGAAACAGAATTACTATAACAGGCACCAAACAAATAACATTGGTAATCTTGATATATGGCTTAAGGCTCATAAATTATTGTCATATGGTTTGTCAAAAGGTTAATGTTTTTGGTCTCCTACCTCATTTTACTAATAAACAAACTGAGCAGCCAAGGGGACAGTCGATTAGACTATTTCGAGCATTTTTACAAAGTAATTGATCAAAATACAATAATACACAGCATTATTCAGAAAGCTAGATTGTAATGTAACACGAGATTTTGAATTTTTGATCACTTAGCACATACTCTTAAACGAAGCTGCTTACCAGATTTTCGGGGGACTGGCACTATATAAGCCCCAAATGCTCTCTCACCTCCAACTGGGACATCAGATGCATCAACTTTCACTGTAAAAAGAGGTTTGGCTTTTAGACCTCCGCTTTTGATCAAGCGCACGAATCTCAAGAGAGCTTCCTCAGGAACTTTTAGTGTACCAACATTTAGCTCAATGGTGTCGAACCCTAACAGTTTACATTCCTATAAAGACAATCAATTAGAAAGAAGGTAGCATTTAAATAGATAACGGATTGAATGCACATGCAAATCAAGAAATGCATTCATACTTCAACATAGTGCTTGAAAGCAGCCGGTCCTCCACGAAGCAAATGTTCTGCCCAGTCACCTGTACTGACGTAGACATTGTGCCTATGTGCCATGTCAGTAATTTCTTTTATGAAAGTTTTAGGCATCAAACTGTGTGAACCCCCAGTGAACTTCAACCCATCAACAAACTGTCCCATGGATTCTAGAATGTCCTGCAGGAAGTGTTCAAGCATTAACATGATGTAAGCATTAGAAGGAATTTTGGATACAACAGAAATGAAAATACTTGGGGAAAGAGATAGAACCAACTTTTATATATACATATATATATATATATATTTAACTCAGACTAAAGTTAGGCTCACACTTCAAACTCTACTTACAACATACACAAAGGATCTATTTAGACATTTGGGTTGGACTTTAGACTTTCATAAGTCCGGAACAGTATTCTAAAATAATTGTGCGGAATTGAAAACATCATACGTCCATGAACAGTATTTGCATTATTGTCCTTGCTACAGGAAAGCATCTGTGCCGACGCTCGCCACGTGTCCTTGGAGTCGATCAGGACGAGCCGACAGCAAGATATTGATGGCTGAATTCTAGCTGGATTCTTCATTGATTGACATGATGTCGAGGTCGTCATTGAATGCATCATTAGGGTTGTGAATCTTGAAGAATTCCAAATGGATTTTGAGTTGAGCTTGATGAAACTTGAGATAACCCAAGAAGGGCTTTCAACTTTTCTTCAAAAACTTCCTCAGAAGGAATAGGAGTTCCTTTGGAGAGGAGTTCTTGTTTCATTTTCTGCTTTAATTTATCAAATTGAGAAATATACACTGGTGGTGAAGAGGCAGGAATTTGCAGCTTTTTCCGGGGTTGAATTCCAGTATTGATTTCATGAGGATCCCACCATTTTGCATAGATATTATGAAGAAGAGTAGGAGGAAGATCGTCAGAATTCTTTTCATAATCCCAGTGGATAATCCATGGAATGCCAAACTTGCAGAAGAACTTCATTGTAATAATTTGCAGGGAAGCTCCGGGATTTGAAGTGAACTAGAGTCATGATCAAAATTTAATTCTTCTTTAAAACTTTGAAAAGCTTGTTGAGAAGGCCCATTTAGAATTTTGCATAATCAGGGCCAAAGGAAGTCCACCAATTGTCATAGAACCAATTTGGGATATTGTCAAATGATTGAGGATCAAACCGGATAAACCAAGAATGATGGAAGGCTTTATTTTGGAATAGCAGGATAGTCTGCCAGGCTTTTTTATAGTCATAATAAGTGAAGGTGACAGAGTCACTTCCTTGCTTGATTGTCTTCTTACTAAGCCAACAATTTCCCCATTGCAGAGGAGATATTATTTTCAGAATTTTTAGCTTAGAATAAGCTATTTCTGAGACTTGATTGGAATTAAGATTGTAAGAGTGGTCAATAAACACACTTTTAGTGTATACCAGTATTCGAATATAAAAGTCGTAATTTCCGTTATGAGAGATGAAATGCTGATTATTCCCATAGGCCATATTGAGTAAATCTTTTATTGAAAGTGCTGGTTGACAGTCTTCAAGAGTAAAGAGATATTCAGACGAATTAAGAAGATATGGGGCTTTTCTTTTTTCAATTGTTTTGCCCTTTTCAGAATTAGATGGGGAATTGGACAATTGAGATGGAGAACCAGAAATTCTGGATGCTTTATTGAAGCTTGATTGTGATGGACACGGGCTAGTTTCCATCTTTTAATTTCCCCTGCAAAAATTCTCGAGACAAATAGTCAGGAAGAGAATTATCATTTCCTTTATTCTATGTCAAATTCAAATATAGATAAAAGAGCTTGCCAACGAGCAAATATTTGTTTCGAAGCAACATTTTTTACATCTTTGGCAGATTTGCAGTCTATTCTTGGCAGAAATCTTTGACTAAGAATATCACTTTGAAATTTCATTATGCATGTAACTATAGCTAAGACTTCCTTCTTTTTTTATTGTGGAATAATTTTTTTGTGTTGAGCTCCACGTTGCAGAAGTAAATCGAACAATTTCTTCTTTGTCCTTTTGATTTCTTTGGAGCAAAATTCCTCCACATCCTATTTCTCAAGCATCGGTCTGAACTATTTTTTAAAAAAAATAATATTTGAAGTAGATAGACAAGGAAGATTCTGAACTTTTGTATTGATTTTTTGAACCTCTTTAGTGTTTTTGGTGGACCATTCTTGTGGGGGTGTGGAAAGCCTATTTTGAAGAAGCTTTCTTTCTTCGGCTAAATCTTTACAAAAATCAGAAACATAATTTAAGCATCCTAAAAATGTTTGTAATTGTTCTTTGTCAATGATTTCATCAGGAAATTGGAAAGCAAATTTGATAACTCGCTGAATTGGAGCAATCGTTCCATTTTTTATTTTATAACCTAGAAATTGGATTTCAATTTGAAATAGTTTCATTTTTTTCTGGGATAATACTAATCCATTTTTAAGGATTATTTTTTTAAAGATATATAGATGCTTCCAATGTTCGTCTATGGTTTTAGAGAATATGAGGATATTACCAATGTAAGCCAGGGTAAAAGTTTTATAAGGATTAAAGATGTCATTCATAATATTCTGGAATTCTGAAGGAGCATTTTTTAGACCAAATGGCATTACAGTCCATTCATAATGGCCAAATGGAACTGTGAAAGCAGTTTTGTACCTGTCACTTGGGGTAATTTGGATTTGCCAAAACCCAGACTTAAGGTCAAATTTTGAGAAAATATGCGCACCAGAGAGATGGTTGATTAAATCTTTTTTATTTGGGACTGGATAACGAATAGTTTTTAGTACAATATCTGAGGGTTTGCAGTTTATGACACAAGACGAGGGGCTCCTCTTTCTTGTTCAGCAGCATTATTGACATAAAAGGCTGCACAACTCCAAGGAGATTTAGATGGCTTTATCAAATTTTTAGTGAGGAGGTCTTTGATTTCCTTTTCACATAACTCAAGGTGTTTTGAATTCATTCGAGAAGGGCATGCTATGGTAGGAATATTTCTTTCGTCAAAGTTGTCGATATAAGGGAAAGAGACTACATGTTGTTTCCTATGCCAAAAGGTGGAAGGTATATCAGAACAGCATTCCTTTTCAACAGTTTGTAGAAATTGTGATAATTTCTTTTGAAATTCTGGTTTTTTCATTTGATCTTCTATTTTTAGAGTTCGAGCTTCTTCTTTTAGGTGGATGATATGAGTTTTTTATGAGAAATTTGTGCTTCTATTAAGTTGATTTTCTCTATGGATGGAACCTCAATAAACTCAAAAGAATTTCTTGATTGTCAATGGTTGTAGTAATTCCAAGAGAAGTTACTTGGAAAGGTTGAATTTTTATTAAAAATGGCTTTCCAAAAATAAGATGATTGGTTAATCCTTTTGCTACTAGGAAATTGGTTTTTATGCATTTTCCATTTTTACAGATATGAACATTTGACAATTTATATTTTATATTCATTCGTTCTGCATTTGCTAAACCAATACTGTAATTTGTTTTTTGGAAATATTTTGTAGGGATTAATCCTTCCCTAACAACATTAATGTCAGCTCCACTGTCTAGTAGACATGTGGCTTCTTTTTTGATATCTTTTACCTTTATAATTATCTTTGTATGCCATTTTTGAAAAGGAATTTTTTTTATTGAATTTACAAAATTATCAATTTCATTTTGGAACTCTAATTCATCATCCTCATCAGAATTTTTAGGTACTTCTAGGCCTAATTCAAGATTCTCAACTCTTTGTTTTATTTTGTGAACTTCATTTAATTTTTCTTTTAATTTTCTAATTTCTTCCTTTTGGATATTTATTTCTTGATGAAGATCTTGAAGTGTGCCTTTTGAAGGTAAAGGTTGATTTCTTATTCTTTTATTAACTTCTTTCATGGTGAAGGGTTCAGTATTTATTTGAATAGCCTTGTCTTTTTTCTTTCTCTTGTTTCTTGGATTTTTCTAAAATATTTATTTTTTAGTTCTTTGTTTTTTATGTCTTCAAACATTTCTAATAGTACTTCTTCTGATGCAGTTAAGACATTTAAAGAAAGAGGAGGAGGCAGATTCATATTCAATTTCACTGTGGGGCATATTACAAGGACATGATTCAGAGTGACTAGAGTCAAGATCTGACTCAGTTTCAGAATTGGAATTAGAAGAATTACTATCAAAAGAGCCTTTTATTTATTCTTTTTCCATTTTTACTTCTTTCCTTTTTGGTCATTTATTAGCATAATTTCCTTTTTCTTTACACTTGTAACATTCAATATTTTGATCTGTTTTTCTTTTTAAAGAAGAGGGTTTATGTTTGTAATTCGGCCTTGGTTTGTTATGATATCGTCTTTTATAATATTTAGGAGGATCAAATTTTTTTGGTCTCGTTGAACAATATCTTCTTATGGGTTTTCTACAAGTTTTATTAGCTTGAGAGGGACTAATTATTGGTTCGAAACCATACTGATAGCAAAAATCGCCTAATTCATATTTGGTAATTCTTGTTTGCAGTTCAATTTGTCTTTTGAGGTTCATTTTGTTGCATAAGGATGCACATAAACGGTTTATTGTCTGTATTATATCTCCATAAGTGTAATTTTGAAGTGGTAAGGAACCATTATTTTCAGATCTGATAACTTCTCTAAACTTTTCCGCAAAATGCTTAGGCAAGCCTTCTAGAGAATAGATTTTTGCTAGAAAAACATCTTTATACCATCTAAAGTCAGAAAGAGTGGGACAAGACAAATTCATCAATTGAGTTCTTACTTTATCTCCTACATCAACTAGATTACGAGTAAATTGGTCTAGAATGTTTAGAATTAACGAGTAAATCGCATCTTCTTGTGGTAGTCCTTGCTCATTTAAATTTGGATTTTTATTGTCATCACATTCTACAGAACTTCTAATACTATTTCTTTGTTCTTCAGATAGGTACTGTTCCCATCAGCCTTTTAATTGGCCTGTAAACCCAGTAGTGATAGCATTCAAAGCACTTGCTTGAGCGTTTCCTGCTATCATACAGGTCGTAGCATACATCATCATGTGAGCACAGGATTGAAGAATTTTCTATTCGGTTAAACCATCGATGTTCCATTCATATATTGTGGAACCATCAAACCGAACACTGCTTAAATTTGGAGTTTCTTCGAACCGACGGTCTGCCAAAGTGGGTTTAGGATAATAATTTTTTGTTTTTGATGTAGAAACAACTGGTTTTTGTCTTTTGAAAATTTTATTTATTTGGAGAAGGGGTTCATTATTAGAGTCTGATGACTCAGAAGACCCAGATTCTTTTATTAGGTTGGAATTAACATTTATAGTTTTGTTTTTCTCTCTATCTCTAATTTGAAGATTAGCAATTTTATTGGACAATTGATCAATACATTCATTAGAAAAGTTAAGGGGTATTTTCTCTAATTTTAAATCTTTTAGAGATTCGCCTTGTAATCCTAAAGACGTGGTTTTTTATTATAGGAATTAGGAAGGGGTTTTTCCTTTTGAAGTAAGTTTTCAAGTCTTTCGGTCTGTTTACTTATTGTGTAAAAGTTGAGATTTGTATAATTGTTTCGCTCAATCAACTGATTTATGTATTCAGCTTTAATGAAGGATTGAAGGCTTTATCATCTTTTGTATTTAATGTATTTTTTTAAAGGAACTGCTAGACAGGGTGCTTCTAGGCTACCTTTGTATTTTATTGAATTTAAATAGACAATTTTTCAATTACCTTGATTGAGATTTTGGAGGTATTTGAATACTCCGCTTTTAGCCAATCAAAGAAATATCTGTGTTCTTTTTGAGAAGCATGTCTTCATACCATTTTTTTAATTGTTCTCTCTCAATAAGGGTAGTATATTTGAAGAATTCTTTTGAAAGAGGGTGGTTTTTAAGGTTATTTTTTAGAAACTCTTTATTGATTTGAAATTCCTTTTCTTCTTGTTCTATTTTGGATAAAACACAAAGATTAAAGTCAGATTCTGTGGGATTAAAGGTATGAGTTGAAGAGGGAAGAGGAGAGGAAACTTCTTCTGTTTTAGAAGATTCTTGCTTTGGATAAACTGGAAAAACCAGACCAGTTGGCCTGGCTGGAGTTGATTGTCTAGGAGGATCAATCCAAGAAGATCTTACAAAAGATCCTACAACTAAAGGAATATGAGATTCAGATTTTCTGGATCCTATTGAAGATGGGTAGTGAATTGTAGGTGTTCTTTTTCTAGTGTTTCTGGTAAAGTTTATATCAATACTTTTATCAGAATTCTCTACTAAAGGAGACTATTTCTTAACTCTCTTGAAAGCTTTCTGGTTAAGCATTTTCTATGTGGCTGTAAACGGGTCGGTTCCGGTCTGGGTCCACCAGAACCGTCTCGGGGCCATTTTCTTTGCTCCGGACCCGGAACCGTTAAGGAGAAGGTGGAACCGGACCCGGAACCAGAACCATATATGGGGCGGGTCTGAGTCCGGGTCTGGGTCTAGGTAGAGAATGGTATGGGAAAAGTTAAGGAGAAGGTGGAACCGGACCCGGAACCAGAACCATATATGGGGCGGGTCTGAGTCCGGGTCTGGGTCTAGGTAGAGAATGGTATGGGAAAAAAAATCTAATTTTAAGGAGAGATTCTAAAAAATTAAGGTAATGTGTCGGGTCCTAAGTCCATGGGTATGAACCAATGTGGAACAGGAATTGGATTTGTTTAGGTCATGGGTCCAAAAAAAGGACCCGGACCCGGACCCAAATTTACTTAGCAGGGGGCCTAAATAAGGACCCAAACCCGTTTTTTAACGGGTAGGAACCTCCGGGTAATCGGAGAATCGAGGACCCATCTGCCAGAGAGATCTATAGAGTTCCATTCTATTCTCTTGGGGACTGTAACATTATTACGGAAATTTTTCATAACACCTTTAATTTGATTTGAATAAGAAATATCAGGAACAGATTTCATGGCTCTATAGTAAACACGATAAATAACAGCAACATTTTGAGAATTGGGCTTCATGTCAAAACCCTTTGTCTGAACTCCTAATGAAATAGCTTCATGTGCATGAGGGTCAAACAGGGATACTGGAAATTTTGGAAAGCAATTAAAAGAAAGCTGGTCCGTTTGCAAGACTAGATTCTATCATTTTAAAGAATCCCGAAACTTATTATGTCTAGTATCTTGTACGTAAACAAGAGCTTCTGTGTTGAAACCAAGACGGCTTAAGGGTTTAATTGCTACTTGGATTAGTCCAAAGTGAAGCTATTTGTATCGCTGAGATAATTGTTGTAATTGATTAGAAGAAATAAGTGAGAGGGATTGAATATTACCCATTATTGATTCAGTTCTTTCTATTGTTTTAACTAGACAATCAGTTTGGAGTTTGAAAGAGCCAATCTTATATACTTCTCTAGTCTTAACTTTAGGAATCCAATCATATATAGATTGTTCCAATTTATCATAACTAATTTCTTCACAATTCTTTAAAGATATGGTCTTTGAAGAAGATGATGACGAGGATGATGCAGAAGCAATAGGTATAAGAAATCTTTCCATTTTATCTAGATGATAACTGATGTTTAAATCTTTATAGCCTATCCACAGTATCTGCAGTAACGTGTTGAGGAGTAACGTGTCCCTCAACGCCTTTCACACGGTTAAACGGGAAAAGACTGCACTGTTTGACTACTTAAGATTCAACAAACAGTATATAGTCTGAATAATCTGGTAAAGAGTTCATCATACAGGAAATCATCCATTACACAATCTTGAATATAAACAGAAAGTTAATATCTATAGAAAAGAGAGTTTAGTTACAATAAGAGAGACTGATTAGACTGGACTGATTACACTCGGAGCTACTTGACTCTGATACCATTTTGAGAGGGGTTGGAATTTCTCCAAGACCCTCAAGGACATCCCATCCTCTTCACACGGATCTCAACCTGATACCTATCAGAGTCCAGACACTGGGGAACATAGTCTCCCCCCACATGCCTGCCACAGACTGAGAGTTTCTATTTATCCGCTATTTCAAGCGAGAGATTCCGTGGACGCGAGCAATCCCGACCTACGAGCGCCCATACACTTGGGGTTTTTCCGGGGCTCTACGGCTTTGATGCCATTTACACACACAAACACACACACACACAACAGAGAGAGAGAGCGAGAGGGAGAGGAGCCGAGAGAAGAGAGAGGAGAGAGAGAGTAGAGAGAGAGAGGAGACCTAAAAGAATGTTAAATACAAGTGAAGACCCCAGGTCCAGGCCCAATTACACAAGTTCTCTCATGTGGGTGGCTTGGTCAATAGAATTTGTGTAGTTTCTTTATTTAGGGATTTGCTTACTTATTTCTAGCATTGTAATTATTGTAAATAGCAGACTTTACTTGATTGTAGCCTTGATAAAGGCATGTAAGATCTATATAATAGGGGTTAATCCCTAGAGGAAATCAATCGATTCAGTTCACATTTCAGCATTATTCTCTTTATGGGAATGACAGAGAGAACTCAACATAGAATAAACTCCCATAGGATTTAGCAGGATTCATAATTGTCTTCATCAGTTTTGGATGTTCATAGATAAGCCCAGCACATTCATGTGAAAGGGGAAACAGTGAAAAAGGTGTAATGTGTATGTTCAGGGACTCATTGAAACAAGCAACATATTTCATAGCAAACAGGATTGCCATATCAACTACTTCAGAGTTCAGACATGTTTGCAACCTAGAGATTTTTTCCCCTTGGATTTCCTAATATATACTGAGCTCTTTTACTTAGCAACAACTACTCCATATGGTTTACTAAGGTTCTCAGGGTGCAGCATTTTAGAACACCATAAGAGCATTGAGATGGGATTGCTGACAGCACACAAAAAAGTAGGATTTTCAGACATTTCTATCAGCAAGGATTTCAGTCAATACCAATGACAAGGAGTACATCTCATCTTTGTCACTGGCCTCAGATGGACAGAGATGATTATGCTAGTACATTTCATCTCTGTCACAGGCCTCAGATGGACAGAGATGATTCTGCTAGTACATTTCATCTCTGTCACTGGCCTGAAATGGATGGAGATTATTCTGCTAGTGCATTTCTTCTTTGTCACTGGCCTGAAATGGACGGAGATTATTCAGCCAGTGCATTCCATCATTTCAGTGGCCTGAAATGGCCAGAGATAATTATGCTTGTCAAATCAAAGCGTCCTAAATACAAACCCCAAGGGCTATTGTTACTACAGAGATATTGTTAGGATTTTAATGTGTTGGCTAATTCATGGGTTGGACAAAACTCTGAGTCCGTTAAGTTGTAATTTTCTATTTATTTTAGAATGACAGTGATCCGAAGCGAAGAAAAGAAGAAAAACAAATGAAATTCGGAAGACACAAGACCCGATCAATTGCATGAAGGTTGGATCAATCAGATGTGGAGACTGTCCCAATTAACAGGCGCTGAATTGAAAGATTTTGGGAGACAGGGTTTACCCGATCGATCGGAACCCATACCCGATCGATCAGATAGTCCGATCAATCGGATGGCAGAATTTTTCCAAACGAGCTGCGCGAATTAGTTTCCTTTTGTAACTGGAATTTCCAAGTTTGAGTCCTATTTGTGTTCTAATACTAAGGTACGAGTCTTGGGCTATTTAAAGGGTGTTTCTCTCAACCCTAAGTAGAGGAATCAAGTTATTCTCTCATTGTTTTGAGGTGAGAAAATTCATAGAGAGATCCCTTCTTCTCTAGAGCCATCATTGAGAGATTGGGCTGAAGATTTGTTCTAGAGAGCTTGTTGCTTTTACCTTCTCGTAGAAGATTTGATCATCTTGGTTCTCAAGGTGTTGCTGGATTAAGTACAAGGAGCGGTGCGCGGCGGGGAAGTCGTGGCAACGAGAAAGTTGTGCAAGAACAACTACAATCCTTTGGTCGACGGATTGACTGGGACAGGGAGCAGTGAGTATATCTTGTAACTGTTCAATAGTGTTCAATTTCGGATCGTGGTTTTTCTCCCTGAATAGGGTTTCCACATAAATATTTTGCGTGCCTACTTGTGGTGTATAATTGGTAGATATATTTACTAGTTTGCATTGATTTGATTCCGCTGTGCATAGGTTATTGGACTAGTACCCATTTTAGAGAGGACTTTCGGATATGACTTCTATGAAAGCTTTAAATCAACAAGAGCAATGTCCAGATATTGACCGATATGTGGAAATTGGCAAAACCACCCATGGCTTCCTCATTTGTACTTAAGTAGTAGATAAATGGTTAAAATGCGCATTCCCATCCTGTCAACTAATAAACATTAGTTGAAACTTCAGCCTATTACCCAATTAAAACATCCTAGTTCTCTATGGAAACATCTACTCCATACTAAACACTCATCATTTTCAGGATTTTGATGAGACAAATAATTTGATTCAACCCTACTTGACCATATAGTATGGTCATCACTCCTCCTAGATACAAGCAATGATAATGTAAGATTGACCACACTAACTGTTCAACTAAGCCCTAACCAAATCCATACATATACACCTCAGTTTGTAAAGATCAAAACCGTTAAAAAATGCCCAACCTGTGTATACCCATTTGGGTCCATGATTCACTCCAATAATCACCATTTGGATGGGAGAGATTAAGAAAAAAAATCGCCAAGAGGACTAAAATCTCAAATTCAAGACTAATTGGAGGATACCCAAGTTATCAATTCCCATGCGGAATTTAAAAGAAGGCATAAGATAACATCAAAAGAGCTGAGAAAATTTAACAAAAAATCGTTCTCAAATTTCAGTTTCCATGGAAAATGCTTCGCACAATCATATCCTAAAATCTTAATTTCAACGCAAATTGTTAGATACCCAAATACAAACAGTCAATTTGGATTATCAATTGCCACATGAAACATAAAATGCATAACATATAACATCATCAAACGTAATTTAGTGGAGAAATAGTCATCCACATTCGAAAAAATACTAATATTACTACAAATTCAACATCAACAGCTAATGGGTACCCACCAAACCAATGAAAAAACCCAAACAAAAAAAAGCATAAGTTGAGTTTGATGTTTGATGATTAAAGATAAGAAGGAAAGGGGAATAGACCTCAAGAACGTTTCGGTTCAAGAGAGTGTAATTGGGTCCTCTCATCTCTGTAACACCATATATTCTGGGCTTCTCGGGTCGATCCTCATCCTCCATGAAGCTCTTCCATCCATACACCGACATTTTCCTTCTTCTTCCTCTGCTGTCAACTCTAGAAAAGAAGAGAGAGAGATTTCTCTTTCTTCTCTTTGGATGATTTGGATGGGAAGTTGGGAGATGAGAGGACTCGTTTTTTTTTTTAGAGAGAATTGAAGCTTTATCAGAAGCAAGAGTTGGTTCTGGAAAGCTCTTGGAGCTTCTTCTACTTCTCGAATGAACAACACGAATACGTGACTGTGGACCCCACTCCAGTGGGTCCGTCAGATTATCCTATTGTAGGAAGTTGTCAGGCATACTGCAGAATCCGGATCCTGCCAGTGGTCCAGCAGGGCCCACCTGTTCCAAATGGGGAATCCACACCGTTGGATTGAGGATATGATCGTTAACTGGATTATGATTTTGGGACATCTCATAGGGCCCCACTTTAGAGTCCACTCCTGAAGGTTTATTAGTGGGGGCGCTCAAGAAAATCTAAATCACTAAAATCAATTTCCTTGGGTCACTTGGGTCAAATAGTGTCATTGGATCCGTCATCTGCTTGATTTCTAAGAAACAATTAAAGCTTTAGGAATATTGATTTATGCTTTTTTTTTAATCAATCTCATGATAAACCCAATTTTTGTTGGAGTGAGATTTGTTAAAACTTGAAAAAAAAACATATTTTGAACAACTTAGATTTTTTTAAGTGGGACTTACTAAAGAGCCTCACAATTTTATTTATTTATTTATTTTGGGAATTTGGACTCAAATCAATGGACCTACTATGTGTCTAAAAACGTGTGCTTTGTTTTGAAGGTGGGGCCGACTCAAATTGGAATAAATAGCTTATATAGTCCATGATTTTTGAGTGGTTTGGATTACAAAGATGGGTCCGATGATGGATTTCTCGACTTATTTACGAGGTTATGAATCCTCTTCTAGATCTTGTTTGAGTAAAGCCTCTTACAAAGATGGGGCCACCATCGATGTCAAGGGATCCCTCATGGCCAGTGGATCATATCTTTTCATTCGGAGCTGCATTTGTGTGATCAGAGGAATCAATATTAGAGAAAAATATTATCCTAATTTTTCATGCAGCGCCTTTTACAGTTGTTTCGAGTGATACTTTTTTTTATCGTAAGAAATTATAAATTTAAATTTATTTTTTTTAATAAAGAGGAGTTCGATTTCCTATATTAAGAATAAAAATTCAAGATTCCACCCTCGCAGGAAATCAATATACGAAGTGCATAATTCCTTAATCATTTCATTTCACAAATGCACTTTCATGCGGGACTCAATGGACAGACAAGTGGTTCCTCTCCAAATACCAAAGTTTCGAAGTGAATGATAAGGATTATCAAATCATGGTGACTTTTTTGGATCAATGCTCCATAACATGATAAGTGCCACTCTTCTAGTTGATGAATGGTTCAGAATTCATATCCATGCGTACTCGCATGGGCTTCTAATTTCTATGTTACAACTTGTGGTTAATTGACTAGAGACTTCCCTGCCTCTGAGTCACTTGCCGAGGGATCCATCGTGGGGCGCTTTCCTTGCATGTGTTGACCTCTCCACTCGTGTGTGTGTGTGTGCACGCTCTCTCCACTAGTGTTGTGCAATCTCTCAGTGCATGTAGAGGCCTGTGTCTTCTCCGTGTAATGCAATATTCTCTCCCTATCTGTGCGGGTGCTCTCATGGGCCCATGGCCTCATACCTGTGTCTGGGATAGCGAGAAAATAAATTAAATGGAAACTATGGTCCTTTGCTTTTATTGGAATGTTAGGAAGTAGAAAGAAATGGGTCCATTCCAGGAGTCCCCAAACATGATTAGGGATTTACGTAGAGGTGGCAATCGGATCGGGTTGTGCTAAACGGATCGGACCCGTTTATTAAACGAGTTATACAAGTCTAACCCGCATCCAACCCATTTATTAAACGGGTCGGAAACCCCTAACCCGCACTCACCACGGGTCAACCCAGCCCAACCCACTTAACCCGCATAACCATTGCGGGTTATACGGGTCAGGTTGACCCGCATAATCCACATCCATCTAGTAAATAAATCGACTCAACTATGGTTCCCTACTTAACCAAAACTAACTTTTAAGCTCAAATTTGGTTTAATCTCATTTCAACAATCATTTGATGCGCATTACCTTGCTTTCCATTAATAAAAAGCGTGGGGTTGAATTGGTTAAGGTCGATTTATTCTTTTTTAGCCTATGCATTAAAACAATCAAATTCAGTTTTAGCTTAAATAAGCTAGTTATGCGAGTCAAGCGGATCAACCCTAACCCGACCCGCTTAATGGCGGGTCATGAATACTTGATCCGTGACTGACCCGCCTATTAAACTGGTCGGGTTAAGTGGGTAATACGCGGGTTTGGTTGGCTCATATTTTGCCACCTCTAGATTTACGGTTGCATATACTAGCTTGATTTTCTTGGGCCCGACGCACTTTGGACTAAAAATGGGCTGAAATTCTATCATAAAGGGCTGACTCTGGGACTCAATTGTGACCAACTTTGGTGTGGTTGGCCTGAGATGTTTGCCCTATCTAATGTAGAAAACCACAAGACAAATCTATTTAATGTTAATAATCATAGTGGAAAACGAGAACTAGGGGTTGCCCAGTTATCTAGGAACCTCGCCTCTCACTCGGATGACCAGTGATCAATCCCTAGATCTCTCCCTCTTTGCATTTGTGAGTCTTCCCTCGTTGCATGTGCAATGGGGTCTCTCCTACCATGTGCTAATGCTCTCTCCCCACGTGTGTGAGTGCTCTCATGGTCCCAGCCTCCTGGCCTGGCCTAGGCACCAAAGACAAAAAAAAAAAAAAAGGAAAAAAAGTAAGTGTGGAATGTCTAGAATCTGCATTTCTTTTTAAAAACTTGATCAGATGCCATATTACGAAACTAGGCACAATGATCCAAATTGGTTCGACTGCCAGTTCATTTGGGTCTAATCAGAGATGCATGGCTTTGGGAAGGTTCGAACTTGACTAGAGGGGAATTTTCCCTCCTCTTGTTTGGATAGGAAGGTAAAGTAGGGGAGGGGAGGAAAAATGGATTTGGAAAGTTAGTGTAAAAAAGGGCATTTCAGTAATTTACACACAAATATCCCTCTTTGCCTTTCATTTTCCCCTCGGTTTTGAGGGAAAAATTTTTGAGTGGGCCCCACACATTTTCCCCTCCCCCACTTTCCCTCCCCCCTTTCCAAACACCCTCATTTTCTCCTCTTTTTTTTTCCTTCCCCTCATTTCCCCTCCTTCCCAAACATAGTGTAAGAGGATAGAAAATAGAACATCCACATATACATTCAGTGGTTCAGTAACTATAACTTTTTTACTGCCAATCTACATGACCTTTGAATATGGGTTAAATATCCAACTATTCGTTAAATTAGAGTAAGCGAAAAAGTAGTTTTATGAAAGTCAGACCCTAAATAGATGTGATAAGGCTCATTGATATCGATACTAATGATTTCCCCTATGCTAGCATATGCATTTATAAAGTAGAGTTCACGACAAACACGTTTTAAACTCTTTTCTTTAACTCAATGTTTCAAACATAATTGCATATATCTTTATAGTAATTTACAGATAAATGCACTTCTTTACTGTTACCGAATTGTCCAACTAGTCTCAATGGGAGACCCTACAAGAGCACGGTGAGTGCATAATAATTGATATTGCTTTCATCCTTTACACATACGGGTAGAAAAGCAAGAAATGTATAAAGATACCGTATAATTTGCACCAAAATATTTTTAATTTTCATTTATATCTAAATTGCATTAGCAATCTTTCACGAAGATTTCCCAACGTTCTTTTTAAATTAAAATTAAAAATAAAAAGTGAAAAGGGGACAAGGTGGATCCATGCAACAATTTGGGTGTTGGATCAACCATTATGCAATGGCTTCAACCTTGGCAATTAAAAACCCCAAATCAAGGTATGGAACTCAAGTAAACCATGTTTAGGCATAAAACCAGGAAGCCAAACCTTTGGGTATGTCATGATATTTGGAACAATGATATGAATTGCATTAATGTGTAATCAAAGTAGAAAAAGGAGTATAACATGACATTGTTTTGTGAAGTAATGATTTTCTGCCCTACCAAGAGACTCATTTCAGTTCTCAATTTCATCCATCCATGTGACATTGCTTCAAGTGCATGATTTCATTATTTCCTTGCCACCCATGAAAACAGTTCATGGAAAAAGCAAGAAAAGAAAAAATGAAAAGCTAAGAGCAACTTTGTAAAAGTTAAAAGAAGCTTTCCTCACCTCCACAATGTAACTAATGCATTGTCTTAAATGTGATCATATTCTTCCATTTATAAGGCCTCTTCTCCCTCTGTTTGTTCTCACCAAATCTTCACAGGGGTACTCATCTCCCTCTTCTTTTATTCTCTACATCATTCTCACAGCTAAAAAGTACCTCCCTCTCCATCCTCAACCAAGAAAAAAAATGAGGAAATCTCAATGTGCAATGGCCTGTGTCATGATCGTAATTTTGGACTTAGTAGCTGGGATTCTAGGGATTGTAGCTGAAAATGTTCAAAACAAGGTAATGATCAATGCAACTCAATTTTACTTAGATTATGCTACAAACCATATGTATATTGGAAGATGCCATCCATTAAGTCGGGCCATCCTTGATGGCCATAATAATTTTCAACCAAGAGGTGCCTCTTTTGATTTCTATGAGCGTGGAATCCACTTGGATACGTGTCAATCATTGGAGATTATCACAACCATTGATTCAAGTATCCCAAAGCTTACTATTTTCTTGTGTTGCTGTTTTTATGAAGTTGAATATAGTATTGAGTATAATTCAGATAAACCTAAAATAGGGTGAGCGAATTTACGAGGGAATACTAAGTGTGAGGGGGATACATTGATGATACGTGGGTTGGATAACGTACAAAAAGTGTTAAGTCCCATAGGAACCATGAGAGATGCCTCTTGTAAGAAAGATTTGAGTGTGTCCATGCTCGTGTGTGAAAACTATACCATGGAACAATGGGTTTAGCTTTACTAATTGGCCTTTTTTTTTACAAGCTATTTGATATAATTAGACAACTATAGCGATAGTTCTATGTTCAATCTGACATTAGTGATGGTAGGGTTGGGTCTTACTGCAATAACACGATAGCCATCATGACAATATGAGGTTGCTCAGTTGGTTGGCCACTCCGAACGCCACTTGGCTACCCAAGAATCGATCCCTGTAATTGTCACTCTTCCCGAAGTGTGGGCTTTTCTTTCCAATTGTGTGAGTTAGGGTCCCTCGCTCCCAACCCTCTTGGTTGCGGTATAATAATAATATTAAAAAAAAAAAAAAACATGGCAGCCATCATGAATTGGACATATGCCCCAGTTATCTCCCTAGATGACTGTTGCCATCCCACAAAAATGAATCGATTCAACACATAATAGGTTTGATCAATAAGATCATCCTTCTGGACCCTGGTATGTTTTTGAGATGACTCCCTTTCATCACATCATGTCCTTTACTCTTTATCTATAGGTCTCCTTCCTCAAGTTTTTTTTTTTTTAGTTGTAATCCTTCAACATCAAATAGGGGTATTTCTGCACGTCCAAATCAATTCAAACCTAGACTCATAAGTTCTTTCCTAAGTATTAATTCTTAATCCTTTCTTGTTTTTTTTTTGGTAATCGATTTTATCCTTTCTTGAAGCTTCATATATTGAGATTTCTATTTTAACTATCGGTTTTCAAATCCATTGGTCAAATGGTTAAGCATAGTCATATTAAACATTGATGAATATCATCTAGCCCCTTGTGGTTTTAACAAAAGGGTTAATAAATAACTTGGGCATATACACACATACATCAAGTTCTCTATATTATTTTTTGTTATCTTCATTGTACCTTGAGATTTATTTTTTTTTTATTTTTTTTTATTTTCAGATGACACATGTAAGGATTCTGATATTTGAGTGCAAAGAAGCAAGCCATAAAGCTTATGGCCTAGGGCTAGCCGCAGCCATATTACTTGCATTTGCACATGTTATTGCTACCTTAATTGGTGGATGCAAGTGTGTGTGTTCTCCAAGGGAGATACAAAGAGCATCAAGGAGGAAGAAGTTATCCGCAGCTTCCCTAGTTCTCTCCTGGTAAGCTCTTTGATTTTTCAAGTCTACCCCTTTTCTTAAGCAAATTTAGTAGTCTTAGGGTGAGAAGAAAAGTGAAAAGTATAGAATCCTCTCAAGGTTGGATTTGCTTTCAAAGGAGGAAAGTAATTACATACGCATGTAAATCGTGGCCAAGGTGGGAGATAGAAAATCCCAATGAGACCTAGGGGTACAAAATATGAAACCGCATTAGAACATTCTACCACTTTGATTCATGGCCATTAAATTTAACAGTTTAATTTAGAAGGCATCATATCATTTTTTATTGCAGTCCAACGGTGTGATAACGGTTGGATGAGGATTAAAAAGGCTTGTGAAAATTTGGGGAACGGGTTAACTTGCGTGGGCGTAGTAATTTCACTAATTTGGTTATAGGTGACCCAATTGGCCCAAGACTAGGCTAAACCACACTAAGAACTATGTGGAGGGTTCTCATCTGAATATCACTCCATGTATGTATATACAGAGAGAGAGAGAGAGAGAGAGAGAGAGAGAGAGATACTCATAGTTATTTAGTCCCAAGTGATTAAAGCTCACAACTTTATTTAAATGATCAGGGTCATTTTCACCGTCGGATTCCTACTGTTAGTCATTGGAGCATTATCCAACTCAAAATCAAGAGCCCATTGCAGGATCTCACACCACAAGTTCCTTTCTGTTGGAGGGGTTCTTTGCTTCTTTCATGCCCTTGTTTCTCTAGCATTTTGCATATCTGCCTCTGCAGCTCTCATTGAAGACAAGGGATCAACTGCGACTGGCCGAGAAAGTGGGGTCCAGATGACATAATGGGCCCACCATGCTTTCACATCCCTAAAGCGAATGCAGCTCTTATACAAATAAATAAATAAAAAAGCCCTTGTGAAAGCATGTTTGATGGGCTGGGTGTTTAGTCATTTACAACTCCTTTTGTTCTTATGTACGATGTGTAAGATGATGGGATAATGAAATTGTGTTATCTTTAGTTTCTGCAAATTTCAGCGTTAAGGCTATTGTGCATTGGTTTATTCTCTGAACAAGCAATTAAAAAAAAATACCTGGGCTCCATCAGAAAAAGGAATTTCAAAGAGGTTCTACCTAGGCCTGTTCGGTAAAATTACTTAATCAATGAAGTGAAGTGAATGATCAATTCATATACAAGAAAAGAAATTAGGTCAAATAAAAAAGTACTAAGTTTCAAAAAGCCCACTTCTTTTTACTAAAAAAAAAAAAACTAATCTCTCGTACCACTAATTGTCAAAAAACCCTCTTCTTTTTATCAATGTTGTCAAAAAGCTACTCTCTCATGCACTAAACCTAATCTACCAAATGACCAGACCCAAAATTTCTGTTAAGGCCCATTTTACAGGCCACTTGACAATAGCATCTGGATCTTACTTCTGTCAAGTCCATGCCTAGAGCATCCATCTATCCGACAGTAACAGTTTAATTACTCAGTAGATTACATTATACTTACATATGAGGATTTGCCTCAAACCGATTGTAATGGAGAAATACAAAAATTATATACCGGACTCCAACATAGTTGGGATAAGGCTTTGATGACTATATTGAAGACACACTTATGCAGTGGTGTAAAAGTTTTATGATATTGTCAGGTGTAAAACCGGGTCACTTATTATTGTTTCCATGTCGGGTCCAGGTCCTTTAACTGGAGTGGACCCCTTTCAGATTTGACAGGTCAGATACAGTTCAAATAATTGGGTCTGAAACCTGAAACCGGGTATGCAATGAACCTGAACCGAATCAATTTGAAACATTAATTCCACTTGATGGAGCATCTAGATTAAAGAGTTCTATTTTCTACTGCTAGCAGATTTGCAATTTTTTGGTCTCTCGACTCTGAGGAAGGATCCAAATTCAAAACCCTCTGTGCAAATGCACACGGAGTACAACAATTTATATCAGTAAGTGGGGCCCACTTCTTAAATTGTATCTGCTTAAATCAAATCTCATCCCTTTGATTTCGTTGTTACAACTATGAACTATAATTCATTTCACTAATATTGATTTGATGATTAAGGATGGATCAATCTGAACGTTATGAGCTATGGTTAATCCACTTTTGTGTCCATGATGTCTGCATCTACCTATAAAAGGAAAAAAAAAAAAAGTCATATCCCACACTGACAAATCACAGCCGCAGAAAGCAACACAAGGCTTTTATCAACATATCAAAGTCATTATCTTCCTCACAGATTGGAAGCAAATGGACACACCCCCAAGTCACCCCAAGTCAACTAAGGAGGCCCCAACATTTCAACCAATAGGAAACCCATAGATTCACTAATTCAGAACCAAATAAGCCCTCTTTCCATCATCCCATAAAAGTCATTAGCCCATGTTATCATCAATATGAATTCATCATTAAGTTAAAATTCTTTAAATAATACACCACTCGAAAAAAAAAAAATAGAGAAGAATACAACAATCTCTGATACTAACCAAAATTTGCATGGCTTTAAAGAAGGGAAGATCAAGATCACTGCATGTTACCCTCACGCAAGACATCAATCATGTTGTAGATCCGCTTGTCTGCATTGGATTGAACCTGCAATGAATGTGATTTTCCAAAGAGTTATTTGTATTGTCATGATAGAAGACAAATTCATTGGAGTTACAACATGCAGTGCACATGATAAGCACCTTCTTGTGTAGAAAAATGGCAGCATCAACGGATCCCTATGCATATATCGACCTTCCACAGACATTATGCTGAAACTCGAATGAGACTCTGCTAAAAAATTAGAATTACCCAATATCAAGATCCACAAAGAAAATAATACAACTTTGTCTAAAAGTTTCATAGCAGATGGGGCAAATGTGCTAAGAATTTAAATGGCATGTTGACCATTTAAATGGCCCACCATAAGATAAAGATAAAATGGTGTAAAGAAAAGATGAAATGGTCCGTAGTCCTCAACACTAAAAAAAAAAGGACTACAGAATTACCATAACATGCAAGATTGGAGCAGGATTGCACATTGAGCATTGAGCAAATCATGCTAAGCACAGTTGCAAGGTGTTCAGTGTCAACCACAAGGTTGCGTGTTGAGTCATGTTATCATTCAAAAAAAAAGGACCATGCTCAGTTATAGCATGATCTGTTTGTACTAGATGTTGTCCTTTGAAACAAAACAATCACCCTCTCAGTTCTTGAAAATGATGAATCTAGATTTTGTCGGCAGATAAGAGCTCCAAATCTCACTTTTGATGCACATGATGTAAGAGCAAGGAGCCTCATAAACTTTCACCAAATTGGCCAAAAAAGGGATGGATTTTAATGTAAAACTCAAGTACCTCATTATAGTAATCAGAGTTGAACTACTGCAAGGGGGCGCAAGCAATGGTCGACACACCAATAATATTGGCTTTGAAGCACTTTGTTTCCCATTGAAAATAACAAAAGGAAACAACTGACAATGAGTAAGATCCCACAATCCCACATCGCTTATGTCACATTCCGGTCCCGAATCACCCTGGCCTAAGGTAATCCCTGAAGTGAGACACACGTACTCCCGTGTGATTGTATCTTTTGCAAATCAAATGTGCGCAACCACACGAGGGAGAAAACAATTATTGTACTCGTGAGTTTGACTCACTTAAAATCCATTAACAACATTTAAATATAGCGGAAGCAGTAATTTCATTCACAAAACGAATATCATTTCCTCATCCAGTCCATTTACAATATTCAAGTTTAATACAAAAAAATTTTAAAAAATATATACATTGTTTTTTCATAAAAGAGGGTACACAAGGCACCCTGTACAACAATATCAAAAGTATAACAAAAATATAAATGAATACAAGTGTGACCCACACAAAAAGGGGCTAGTCACACTCCAAATGTATAGCTCTCAAAATATTCACCGTGCTCTTCGAAGGAGGAGTATCTACATTGGCCCAACATCCAGCCACTCTTCTAATCCTGGAGGAACCTCTTGGGCCTCCTCCTCTCCTGTCTGGGCCTCTTCAAGGCCGGGAGCTATATTTGCGCCTGTGACACCAAGAATAGTACATCAAATACAACGAATTGGCAAGCATAGGCAATAAAAGGGAAATATATAATGTTTCAAGGTGAATTTAAATAATAATTGATTAATAAGATATCAATAAATGATGGTAAACAACAAATGGCTACTACATTAAGCACATCCTCTCCAAGAGAGCAAATCTAGTTAGGATGTCATCAGCGGCCCGACCAAAGGCTAGCTGGCTACCCAATTCTGGAGTTACGGCACTCCAGACGACATACCGCAGTAGTCTCAAATAATTAAACCATGTTTAACCCCGTCGGATATCACAAGGTCGAAGTTAAGTAGTGCCGACTCGATCGAATCAATAAATTGAATTTGAGTAAGTTCAAATATTTTGTTCACAAAAAAAAAAAATAAGTAATTCTCTCATATATTCTAAATCTTACTTAATTCAAGTTTCCATCAGTTATTGAATAACTGTACATCAATTGGAAGAATGGATAATCAAATCAAATGATACTAAATATATGACTAATTTATCAACTAGGATTGACATAAATGGGGATTCAATCTCAATATGAAATACAATTGATTTAAGGAAATCAAGGTAATTACCAATCAATCTAATCTAATTATTCAATATTCCTCACCATCCAATTCGATATAAATTCAGTGAAACCAAGCTTGACTATTCTAGTTGGTGTCACAATTTAACGAAAAGGTTCACTAAATTAATATACATGGAATGGTGATAGAGTCCCGAATTCTAAAATTATTCAAGCTCTTAGATTTCCATTGGGTATATAATAGTTCAGGGTATCAAAAGATAGCCTTAAAAGGTCTTTGAAAAACTTCTTAAAAATTATGGTTTTCTAGAAGTCGGTCAGCTGGCGGTGGCCTGGCGATTAGCCACTTGTGGAGTAGTCGGCTAGCCGCCTGGTAATCGCCTGGTGACCGCTTTTCCTATGGAAAAATTGGCTGCATTCTAGAAAGTTGACCGGCAGTGGGGTGGCTAGCTGCCAGGTGGTCACGCGGCTAGCCGCTAGGTGACCGCGTGCCGACCGCGCTCCAACTGACAGAATGCAAGCATTTTGGAAAGCTGACAACTAGGGTCGGCTAGCCGCCAGGTGACCGTCAACCTGCAGGCAGAATTCTGAACCGAGCTTTTTAACACAATTCTAAAGCTCTCTCTCCTCTCCTCTTCTTCCACTACAAAACCCATAAGATGGGGTCTCCTTGCTCCCATTCACAACACATATAATCCCTCCATTCCATTATTCATAAAAAAAAAATCATAAATCATGTAATCTATTCAATCACTAAAAAAAATAAAACTAACAAAAATCTGATTATTAAGAATCAATGAAAGAATACATTACATAAAACAGGAATTGCCATACACTTCAGGCGATCCAAGAGGACTGCTTGAGCTCGCTCCAGAGAAAGGACTATGATGATGTGCTTAGAATCATTTCGGAGCTGCCAAAGGACGAATATGGCATGGAAGAAGATGGTTTCTACACATGTCCTTCCACGGCTGTCTCCAACCTTGGCAATGGAATTCCAGATGGAGGCTGCAGAGATTGAAGAAGGAAGCCTGACAACACAGAAGTTGAGGAGCCAGAGCCAAAGCTTCTGAGCTAAAGGGCAAGGGAAGAATAAGTGCAGGTCCGATTCTTCATCTGAGAAACAGTTGTGACATCTTGAAGGCAGGGACCAACCTTTCCTTTTGGCTCATTCTTCAGTGGGGGTGCTCCTATGCATTAAGCGCCAGCTGAGGCAGGCCAGTCTGGGATTAACCATTTTATTCCAAATCAAGCTAGACCGGCCATTAGTTGTGCCAGGAGTTCTAAGAATGTTCCAATCATCTTGAAGGGATGACTTCCCTATCGAGTTTTGCCAGGAAAGGTAGTCTGAGTCAAGGGAAGGGCCTAGAGGAATATGGCTAGTGGCTTGGGAGAGGAGCTCTTGCAAGAAAAGTGGCAGTTGGCTTGGGATGACCCGCTATGCCTTTGAAATTAAATCTGAAACCTTTGAAATTAAATCTGAAACTAGTTCCTCCTCAGAGAATTGAATGTGAGGGTACCTAGAAGAGATAGAGACTTTATCTATCCAATTATCATGCCAGAGGATGATGGACTCCCCATTCCCTACTGTGCGTCTGCTGCTACTTTGGAGAATAGGAGAAAGAGCTCTTATCTTCTTCCAGATGGTGGAGCCATATTTTGGGTTGCTACGATGCCAGATGGGATGACCTTCGCAATATCTAGAAGAGAACCAATTAGCCCAAAGAGAATTCTCTGTAGCCGCAGACTAGCCTAGCCTGAGCATGAAGGCTTCATTTAGATCCTTGAGCCTCCTCGGACCTAGGCCACCCTCTGACTTTGGGAGGCAAATCTTATCCCACCTCAAGAAATGGCCCCAGGATTTGGATGGATCAGCACCCCATAAGAAGTTACGCATCAGCCTTTCAATTTGGAGGCAGGTTTTGCAAAGGAGAGGGATGACCAGGGCTGTGTGCAGAGGTCCAGAGGAATGGAGCTCAGGACGTGCTTCACCAAAATGAGCCTTCCAGCAAAGGAGAGAAGTTTGGTCTTCCAGTTCCACAACCCAGGCCCGAGATAAAAACTTAAAACGAGTTAATCCCGAGTCGTGACCATACTTACTCCCGTGAACTTTAATCATAAAATTCATAAGGGATATCAAATTACACATTATGCGGAATATAAATAAATTTACATTATGAACATAACTATCACTTACTTGCTTACTTAAATACAATGCAAGGTTCAACCTTACAAAATATTTTCTAAAAGTTCTCTCATTATTACAATACTTCATTTCTACTCAACTAATCCTTCTGGAGAAACTGGAGTAATTGTTTCCACTGGTGTTGTGACCTCTGAAGGACCGGCAATGGCAGTTGTGCCTGTAATGCCATCAATAACACTATGAATTCAACAATTCAGCAATGTATAAATAAATATATGATTATACATGCTAATCATACATTTAACATATCTAAATTCAATATCAAACAGTACAATTAAGTTCATTTTATCAATGAGAGTCTTTATGATTTGGCAAACTACCATAGCATTTCCAAACAAATATATCTCCCTGAAAAGGAAAAAGTTATATAAATTCCCCGGCACAGGACTGATGGGCGCACCATTCATGACTAATGCCTCAAGGACTTATCAAATAAGTGGCATCTACTCAATGTCTTGATCAGAGATCACTGGCATTACCACGGAGCTCCGGAACACTCCCTAATTATCGGTTGCGGCAGAAACAGAAATCACTATGTAGTGTCAAACTCAATATATAATACAATTCATTTCATTTAATTCCCGTTTAATTACAAATGGACGGAAATAATTCAATAAATAATCCTTTCAGAATTCTTTTCAATATATAAATAAATAATTATCCTATCTGGGTTTGATTCATCATATAATGTCATTTAAGACAATAAAGAACATATCTTGACAATTCAAATTCAATAAAATAATACCATCCAATTGAGTGTAATCCTCAGTTATTTAATGTACTCGTGTTATTCTCGATGAACATCACAGTTTATATAAAATTTATATATTAAATCTCCTTAATTAACACCTATGGAGGTATAAATAATGTAAACAGCCTTGATTAAATCAATAGGCTCTTATTCTTAAAATTCAGAATTTAAATCTGAATATATACAATTTCGATTTCATGTCAGTTACCTGTCGGTTAACCGACAGATGGATTACGGCTAACCGAACTTAAATTCGGCCACCCCACGGTTACAATTCCAGAGAGAAGTAATTCACTAAAAACACAGAACTCGGTTAACCTGTCGGTTAACCGAACTACATTTGTCGGCTGACCGAACTTGGTTCGGTCAAGCCTCTGTTCACAAACCAGAGACACAATTTTTCCAACATTTCCAACGTCGGTCACTCATCGCTTCAAATTCTAAAGAATACTACAATTATACTTGATCAGCCATTTAGTCAATCAAAGCTCATCATTGTGTAAACTGAACTAAGTTCAGTCATAAGCTTCAAATTCAAAAACAGACTTAAAACAAAACAACTTAATATGATGATTAAAGATCCACAAAATTGATTTCTTCCTCTCCCTATTTCCTTCCATTCAACCTGCACACAACATAGGACCTCCTGTCCTCTCTTCAATATTACTTCATTCATAAGAAACACTTCTAATTATCATTCAACCCTTCTTCTTCACCAATCAATCAACCACACACATGTAAACTAATCAAATTTAGGGCTGAATTTATATTCCATAACATAATCAAGAGAAAGACTACATCATTTGAACACAAATAGAAACACTTCTATGTTTTTAAAAGATCACTCAATCAACATCAAAGCTATCAATTCTCTTCTCCAACTCATGCATATAATTAGATTTTATACCAAAACAGAGCTGAACTTAAATAGAGAAACACACCAATAACATAAAATAACATTTAATCACAAACATATGCTTATACTTGCCTTAATAGATGTTAAACACAAAAACCCCTTTCTTTTAAGCTCAATTAGAGATGAATTCCACCTCTTGAAACCCTAAGACTAAGAACAATCCCATAACAAACCTCTTATAAGTTATTGAGCTAAAAACCATTCCAATCCATTTAATAAAACTCAAAAGTTCTCTAACTATGATGATTTACTTACTTGTTATCCCAAGGAAGAGAAATAACAGATTCTCTTCAACTTCAACTTCAAGGAAAACCAAGCACAGTGAAGAAGATGATGATGAAAATCACAAATTCTTTTTCAAAATCACTTGCACAACTCCAAGTTCAACAATCGTGGAATAAGAACGAAGAAGAAATGAAGGAGTAGAGACCTCAAAGTTCAGCACAGCTGAACTAAAATGAACCCACCGACTGAAACTCTATTTGGTTTCTTTTAAAACCATTTATAATGAATTTTGCACATGAGTATTGCTACCTGGACATACTTTTTGGCATGAATCTTGGACAAACCCCTATGTTACCCCTTGAATATCAGTATTCAAGGGGTAACATAGGGGTTTGTCCAAGATTCATGCCAAAAAGTATGTCCAAGTAGACTTTTTGTTTGCACATGAACCCTTTTTCATTTCACCTATTTCAATTTTAAGTCAAATTAAGACCTATTTGACTCATCTTAAGTCAAATGAAAACATGTGTATCATGAAAATTGATATACTCATTGAAATACACATGATGGTATAAAGTTTTACCACATTCGACGAAATACATATAAATCCGTATTTACAGAAAAATCCTTAATTCCATTTAGTTGAGCCTCAAAACCAACTTAATTAACTTAGTGTCTTCCAACTCAGTCCATTATGCTCAATTCATTTATTCAAAACTAATTTGACCCATACAATTCCTTAATCTCCATTAAGTTGACTAATCATACGTTAATCCATACTAATCTCGATTAATTAGAGTTAATCCTGACTAACTCTGGATGGGGTGTAACATCCAGCCTGCTAGTCTAGTTCTGATTATATCTAGAAGTTTAGTGAAGTATGAGTGGCAACTGCTTCCAAGGAATAGAGGAACTCCCAAGTAGTCTATTGGAAGGGTTGACTGCTGAGTTTGGAGAAGATCTGTGACCAATGACCATGTGAGTTCTTCTGGCATTACAATTTCCAAGGAAAATATGGCTTTTCTGAAGGTTGATGGTCTAGCCTGAGGAGTCCTGATCAGCTCTTAGGATTGCTGAAAGCCTACTAAGATATTTTTGTCTTGCCTTTGAGGAAGTATAACATGTCATCAGCATAGAAGAGATGGCAGGGAGAGTGGAGAAGACTGGGGAGATGGGAGTAATGGCTCTTCCAATCCTGAGTTTCTCCACCTAAAGGCTGAGAATCTCCTCTGTGAGACCCCACCCCTGGTGGGCCCTCATTGTGAATTTGAATACTATATATTAGCTTAAGTATTTTAATTATATTAATTATAGGGCTTAGTGAGGGTAGTTATGTATTTTCCTAGGGTTAGTCTAGTGGTGTAATTAGTAGAGTCAATAGGGTGTCTTTTGTTATTTCTTAGAGTTGGTTAGTTTGTTAGAGGCCCTAGCTAGAGTTTTGTTTTTACCATAGGGGGTTTGCACCAAGGAATCTTCTAGAAGGTCACCTAAAGACCCAAATACCCTTTACCCTAACCCTAATCCTATTTTAACCCTAAGGGCAATCTTGTCCCTAACCCAAAAACCCAACCTATATAAACAAAACCCTCCCCCTGCCCTAACAACTACTGTTCATCTCCTTTTTCCTTTCTCTCAAGTTTCAATCTCTTCTCTCTTCTTCTTCTTCTTCTTCTTCCCCAATTCCCTGCAACGAACCCTCGTCTCCCCCCTCCAATCTCTCTTTTCTCTTCCTCACCCCAGAAATCCCTTAACAGAAGGCCAGCTGAGATCGACCTGCACCATAAGAGCTACTGTCGAGACCCTGCCTTTTGGTTTCCCTGTGGTTTTCTTTCTTTTCCTTCTACCTTCAATCGATCAAGGCAAGTGCACTGTGCTGGTAGTCTAGATTGCATGTTTCCTTCCTTTGATTTGTAGTAGAATTCCAATTGGTAATATATATGTTTAGATCGATCCTTGAGCATGTTTGTTTGGCTCCTTTGGCCATTGATGGATGGGATTACCTCATTTGGATGATCAATGGCCGGTTGATGATGGGTGGATGATGTAGGAATGATTATTTTGCTTCTGTGATGGTCTATGGAGAAACCCAGGAGAATTGGGTTGCAGTGATGGGTTTTCCGAAGATGGAATGACGAGAACCCACCTCGTTGTGTTGTGATCGGAATCGAAGTAGGACCACCCTTGGTAGATCAGGACCCTACGTCTATGTGAGGGGGGCCTGTGCGACCATGGGGTGCTACTTGATCTGGATTCTGATCAGAGGTGGACCACCATTCCTGTGCTTTAATGAAGAGAAGTTGTGTCCTGTCGCAGAACTGGGTTCTGTAACAGAACACAACACTGATAGGAGAGATGGACAGAGTCCAGCGATGGCCGAGCTCCGCACCTGCAGAGCCCAGCGGTTGCCGAGCTCAGCATTAGTGCAGCTCAGCAACTGCCGAACTCAGCACTTGCAGAGCCCAGCGGTTGCCGAGCTCAGCGTTAGCGCAGCTCAGCAACTGCCGAGCTCAGTACTGGCCGGACTCAGCGCTGGATTCAGCACTAGACGAACTCAGAGTTCTGCCGAGCATGATGATTAGGATGAGATTTGCGTTTAGCCGAGCTAAGTGTATAGGCCGAGCTCAGTGCCCAAAGCCGAGTTCAGTGTTACGGCCGAACTCAGTGTTATGGCCGAACTCAGTGTTATGGCCGAACTCAGTGTTTTACTGAGCTCAGCGCCAGACCGGGTTCCGTGCCAGACCGGACTTCGAGCTTAGCCGAACTCAGTGCTTAACCGAGCTGAGAGCTAAACCAACCTCTGTCCTGACAAGCCCAATGCATTTCCCCGAACTCAGCTGGGTGATCCAACTGAGCTAGGCCCTTTGCCGAGCTGAGCTGGGTGGCCGAACTGAGTATCAATTGAGCTCCATTGCTTAGCCGAACTCCGAGATGGATTTCCAAAAAGGCGGGATTTCAACAAAGGAGACTAGAACCTGGGACATTCCCTTCAGCCAGAATTCTTAGTGTGCACGGCCAACTACCCAGGCCAGGGAGTTAGCCGAACTCACAGGAAGTTCTGGACAAACAGGCTTTGCCTGTAGGGTGTTTTTCCTTCTCTGGTCCCAGTGTGCCGAGCTGACCGCCCAGGCCAGGAGGTCGGTTGAGCACACTGTGTATAGTGACGATCCCCAGATTCTAATTTCTATTGTTGCAATCATATGTAGGGCCCATTGACCATTCAAATAGACTTCCATCACTGTGCCAGCCACGAGTCAATGGTACGGCTCAACCTTGACTCGTGGGGTCCACTAATTAAAGTCCTGGTTATGTAATCTTAGATGATTCGACCTTTATACGTTACCAAATGATGCACACAACTTCTAAGCACCAAACACAATATTCCTTAGCATCTGTGGTTTCACTTAAAGATCGAATTACCTGAGATGGACCTGTATCCGAAAATGGACCATTTACCTAGGTTGGACTGTTGCTATCTCCCTATGATTCGTGTACTTGGAGATTCATCTCCCTCATACTATGACTATCACTCTATTGTCCTTATTATTGCTCATATCTGTTAATTAAATGGAAAATGGAGGACCTAAACCTAGGAATACTTAGAGGTGACCCGGTAAACTGATTGGGTGGATCATTGACCCGTGTCTGTGGCTAGGCGGGCCCTTTTTATGGCCTAAGTTGGTTGTGAATTACCCTAGAATGGAGAGGTTAGATTGTATGGGCTGGTGACCCATTGTGGATGTAAATGGATCATATGTTATTGAACATGGACTTATATATATATCATATGGACTGTTATAGATCAGGCCATGTATTTGGTGGGCCTTGGTATGGATCCAATGATGGAATTGGACTTGGACTATGATCCACAGTTTATATTGAGTACTTGGACCTCTTAGGGACTTTTGTTAGGACCTTGTTCACGCAAGGCAAAGCCTAGACAGACACAGACCTTTATTGTTTCCGAGTCGGCATAGACATTCACTGAGTTGATTTAAGCTCAGCCAGTTGGACTGATCATCACTGGTAGGAGCTATTGAGATTTGTGTGTGGCTATCATGATGAGCACTGTTGGGACGGACGGTGTGATGCCGGTTCCGGTCGTTGTGGATGATGTTGATGATATTTTGCAGGGTTAGTAATCCCTAGCATTAGCTTAGGATCCCTACTGCGACTGTGTTCAGTATGGGAGGGCCGCGGCATAATATCCCGCGGTGACCAGCTTATGTGGATGTGCCATATTGTGTAGGTTTATTATTGTTATGCTTATTATGATTCTACATTGTTATCTTACACGACCGCATAGCATATGTACCTTTGTTACTCTCTTAACTTTATACATGTCTTTACTCATTTTGATGCATACATTCTATATTATCTGCATATTGTGACTTGCCAGATCTTTAGATCTGACCCACTCTTGGTGCTTAGGTCTTGACCCCGAGTTCGAGGGCGATGCGTTCGCACTCGTTGAGGTACCCGTAGTAGGCGACTACGGATGGGGGCCGGCCGACCATGAGGTCGAGCCGGAAGGTGGAGAGCCGACACCAGCTGCAGGGGTTTGAGCGTTCTTTTATTTAGGGTTTTGAGAGACATTTGTTGTGAGTTGGGTAGTAATGAAAAATATGTAATTAAACTTTGATTTGTTATCTCTATACATTTAGGCTGGACATCAGCCCTTTTACATTTGACATATATACGATGATACCTTATGCTTCCGCTATCTCTGTATGGCTTCCGCTTATAATACGCTTCCGCAATAATAACTGTTGTTACATATTCGTTCAAAAAGTTTTAAATTGGACCTCACTGCGGACCTACGATCTTGGAAGTTCTCAGATTTTCCGGGAAGTAACGCGCCAATTTCGGTACTTTGATGATTTTCTCGGTATCCGGAATTGGGGCGTTACATCCTCAGCTAGAATGAAGAGATAGGGAGACAGAGGACAGCCTTGCTGCAGACCACAGGCTGAGCTAAAAATGACTTTTGTTGACAAGGACCGAGCCTCTACTACAAACCAGCTCTCTCATGAAGTTGATCCAGACCGAGGAGAAATTGAAGTAATGAAGAGCTCTGAAGAGGAAATCCTAACTCATCTTGTCGAAGGCCTTGGATATATCCAGCTTCATACAGACAATTCCACCTACGGTCTTGGATTTAAGCTTCAGAAAAAGGTCATGGGCCAGCACAGCATGGTGATAGATAGGTCTTCCTTTGACGAAGGCAGATTGGTGATTGGAGATTAGCTGAGGAATGATGTCAGATAGCCTGAAAGCCAGGAATCTGACTATGATTTTGTAAGTGAAATTAAGAAGGCTTATGGGGTGGAAGTCTGAAAATGAGGTAGGAGATTGGATTTTTGGGATAAGGGTTATAAAGTAGGAGTTGGAAGCCCTGAGAAGCCTACCTGAGGTAAGGAAATGGATTAGCCTTTGTGACATCTTGACCCACAGTTTTCCAGCAATGAGTGAAGAAGGCCCCTCTGGACTAGGGGAACTATTTCTCTTCAAGACAAAGACTGCTTCACGAATCTCCGTAGGAGAGGGAGTAGCTACCAGGAAGTTATTTTGGACTTCATTGAGAGAGGGACCTGTTAAGTCAAATAGGGCTTCATCCAGAATTGTGCTAGAGCCTGTGGCTTGCAACAGATTGCTAAAGTGGAGGCTCGCTTGAGCTCTGATATCTTCTTCTTCCTCATAGAGGATTCCATCAACTATAACTTTGTCAATATTGTTGAAGATGCTCCTAGACTTGGCCGATTGATGGAAGAATCTGGTATTACGGTCACCATCTTTAAGCCACCTAAGTTTGGCTTTTTGTTTCCAGTGGATGGATTCAGCATTCAACCAATCATGCAAGGTTGCCTTCTTTGAATTTAAGGCTAGGAGAGACTGATCACAAGGATGCTCATCGTAAGCCAACTGCGCCTGAAGAACAGCTGCCTCAGGTTCTGCAATGTTCCTATTCAATTACCCAAAGTGTTAACAATTGAAATTAGTTAAAGGAAACATGTCCCATGTGCCTATGGGCATTGACCACCTTTTTTGCTAATTGGTAAAATTGTATTAAAAGGAAAGAAAGGGCAAAAACCACCAGGACAAGGACAAAAAAGAATACACCATAAGTAAACAAGCAAAGAAAGATCAGGACTCCCCAGAACATGAGGGGCACTATCCAGCTCGAACCAACAAACAGGGAACAAACCCAACATGGAATTACAATCCCAACAACAAAAAATAGAGCCCAATACAATTTCAAACAAGCCCAACAACCAAAGACCAACCCAACAAACAAAAACAAAGCACCGGGGAGCCTGACAGCAGAGAAACGAAGGAGGAGGCAAGCCAAGAGGGGAGAAAGAGGAAAGGGGATAGCTATTCACCCCACCCAAAGGACCTCAAAATTGGATGAGAAGGAATTCTCGAACTTGTAGTAGAGCTAAACATGCCACTCAAACTGTCCAAAAAAAACCAACTGAGCTTTCATCCAGGATTGGACCACTCAAACTAAAGAGAGCTACAAACATTGCACCGATTCACTACTACGCAAGCAGATCGTCACAGACACGACCACTCTTGGTTTTTAAAACAGGCTATCGAACTTATTAGGGTGTGATTTGTCCGACGACTAATGCTAAGTATCATTCAGTCTTGTGATCCACAAATTAGACATCTACCAAAACTTAGATTTATTCCTACATTGTTAGCCATAACATCAAAGGGTTTAAAATAAATGATCAAAATATAATAAAATAATTGCAGGCCAACTTCCAAATGTTGCATTACATCTAACAGCAAGAAATGTCGTATTAATCTATTCATTGGAGCGTACACTTTCAGTTTAGGCCAAGTTTGGCAACCATAAAACAAAATACCCTGTGTGAAAGTATAGTGTTTATAAGAGTACAAAGAACATAATCCAGTGATTATGATAATGACCCACAACTCAAGAACATAATCCAGTGATTATGATAATGACCCACAACTCATGAAAGAATTTAACATTATAAAATCCATACATCTGTGTGAAAGGGAAAGACTGTTGTGAGAGCTTCTAACGCAACAAATTTTTTTTCTTCTTTCTAAATTGCTTCTAATGCAACATTGCTATCAAGATTTCTATATATACCAACACAGATAGAGAGATATAGAGGAGTAACTTCCATCATGTGAAGAGAGAGAGAAGGGCTTGGGGTCTCTAAAGAGACCATTCCAAAAGAGATTTAATTTTCAATACAATGTGTGAGCAGTGGGAAATTGAAAGAAAAGTGAAGGTAGAAACTTGAGCAGCATAACAGAAGTGAAAGAGAGGAAGAAACCCCATAGATGATAGATTGAGGAATTGGAATAATCTACTTACGCGCAGTGGTGAAAGTAAATCTACAATCTGAGAAAGACATCAGAACGGTCGTCAGATCCTTTGCCAATGGTTTGTTTTCTTTTCTTTGTTTGGGGTTTTTCAAAAAGGGAGGGTCATCGTTGTGTGTTTTTGGGCTCGGGCATTTGGGTACGTTGGTGCCACCCACAAGAGCACTTGTTCTGATTCTCCCTAAGACCATTGTGAGTCTATGACATCTTTATTGCTAAAAGAAAAAAAATATGAACTATGTTTTCTATGAAAGAAATTTGGTTATTAATGAGAGGAAATCATGTCTTGTGGCATGGATTTGCTCTCCACATCTTGTGATCAACACCGCCCTAGATTAGCCTAGTGTTTGACTGTGTGGGTTTAGTGGTTGCCACATGAGGGATGAGTCATGATAGGTCAATAGACCTAGGATAAACTTAGGATTCGCACTCCTTAAAAGGAGAAATATATTAAAGTGAAATCCTCTTGTTGGACAATCAAGTTTTTTAAATTAAAAATATTTTTTAAAAGTCAGAAGCCCGGAAAGACACTTCTAAAAATTCAGTGAAATAAAGCTTTGCGGAAATAGATTACTATGAATTTTAAAAATTGTATTCCTATAATATGGTAAAATTGAAAAAGAGAATAAAGGTAAAAATCAGTCAATGACTATCACATAATCTTCATCTACTGGAAATCCACCACACTGGTAAATCAAGTCTTAGAAAAGTCGGGATTCATCTGCATTTCCGTTCGCATATCTTTCACCCGTTGCCTCTTTTACTTCTTTTTTTTATTGATAAACACTTATTCACATACTATACAACTCTCACACCATTAGTGCTAGAAGCTGGGATGGATGACTCATTGTTTCCATAGAAGGTAGGTGCCTCTTTAGTGAATCCATTTTATAATTTAATTTCAGTGTAAACGTCGGCCAAGACTAAGCCCAGTCCATTTTTATTATGGCCCCACATAAAGGTTTGCCACATTAGAAGGGTCCATATCCAGCCTGACTTGGTCACTTGGGCATAATAAGAATGAACCGATTGTAGTGTCCCCAGGCCTGGGTCAATTTTGAAAGGTGTTTATATTTTTCACACACCCTTTGATATTTTGATTCAGTATATATAATACAAGAGGATACATAAGTTTGAATTCAAAATACAATTCATGCTTAGCCAAACTGATAAGATTGAACTGTGCTTAGCAGATGAGATAAGAGTGATCTTATCTCTGTAGATGAACAGATTTTATCTCTGTGGATAAGTGGGACCAAGTATGTTATCAGGCCCCCGCAAGCTAAGCGGCCGTGATACGATGCGAAGCTTGGTCATCAATTGTTGAAATCTTGTAGTGCCAAGTCCTTTTGTAAATATGTCTGCCAACTGATCAATGGAGCCCACGAAGCGAATTTGAATGTCTCCACGAATAACTTTTTCTCTAATAAAATGATAGTCAATCTCCACATGTTTTGTACGCCCGTGATAGACTGGATTAGATGCAAGAGCGATGGCACTGATGTTATCACATAAAATTATAGGAGGGGTTTTTAGAAAAATGCCAAGTTCTTTCATCACCATACGAATCCAGTATAGTTCTGCTGCAATGAGAGCAAGAGAGCAATATTCTGATTCAGTGCTTGAGCGCGACACAGAAGATTGTTTCTTTGCATTCCATGAAATAAGATTTGTTCCAAGAAAGACGACATATCCAGAAGTAGATCTTCGATCATCAGGGTCCCTTGCCCAGTCTGCATCACTATATGCAGTGAATTTTATAGGGCCTATGCAGTAGTGCAAACCATGTGTGAGAGATCCTTTTAGAAACCGGAGTATACGTTTTACCGCCATCCGGTGGTGAGATCGTGGGTCATGCATAAATTGTCAAACTTGATTCACTGCATAGGCTATGTCAGGCCTTGTTAATGTGACATATTGAAGTGCTCCCACCACCTCTGTATTCTTGAGCATTTGAAATTGGATCCCCGTCTGATTTGGATAGTTTCAAGCCCGGCTGAACCGGCAACTTTATTGGCTTGGCATCATGCATTCTTGTTTTGTGTAAAAGGTCCCAGACATATTTTGTCTGGGTTAGAAATAAATCATTGCCAATTCGCGTCGCCTCAATTCCAAAAAAATAATGCAATGGGCCCAAATCTTTCATTGCAAATAGTCTTCCAAGTTCACATAGTAATTTTGGTAAAGCAAAAGTGTGGTTACTGGTGATAACAATATCATCTACATAGATCAGTAAAATTGTAAACTCACCACCAAACTTTCTCACAAATAGAGATGTATCTGCAGAGGACCCAATGAACCCCAGGCTTTGAAGGTAGTTGGTGAGACGAAGATACCAGGCCCGAGGAGCCTGTTTTAGTCCATATATGGCTTTATTTAATTTGCATACATGGGTAGGTTTAGTAGGATCCACAAAACCTTGTGGTTGATCCATGTGAACTTCCTCTGTCAACACCCCATGAAGAAATGCATTATGAACGTCAAGTTGACGAATTGGCCATCCAAGTTGGACAGCAATGGATAAAACCAACCTGATCGTGGTGTGTTTAACCACTGGACTAAACGTCTCCCCATAGTCAATTCCTGCTTGTTGATGAAATCCTTTTGCAACCAAACGTGCTTTATATCTCTCAATAGAACCATCAGATTTTTTTTTTTATTTGTATACCCATTTACATCCAACAATGTTTAGCCCCGGTTTGATAGGTACCAAAGTCCATGTACCCTATCATTGCAATGCATCAAACTCAATGGCCATAGCTGCTCTCCATTCCGGAGATTTGAGCGCCTGAGTATAGCAAGTTGGCTCAGCAGGGCCTAATGAAGATTGTAAAGCCTTGGGTAGTGGGTACCAAGTCACCATAAGTGTCTTTGGTTTCTTGGGTTTATAAATGCCATCCATTGAGCGGGTCTGCATAGTATGTGGTCTCTGTGGTTCTGTTAAAGATGAGGCGGGTGCCGGCCTAGTGTCCACTTGTATGGGACGTGGGACAAGAGCTAGTTGGTCATTGGAGATGACTTGCTCTGAAGGATTGGTTAAGTGCTGAATAGAGCTGGATTGTCCATCATGACGTGGTTTGCTTGTAGAGTACCGGCGTCGCAATGTGGCAGAGGATGAGGGCGATGCACTTGTAGTAGGTAGCAAAGCCTCCGCATGTGATGTACGTGCTGTCGTGAGCTCTTTTGAACTTGGGGTGTCAACATGAGTTAGCACAAGTGTCACCATGGGGCTTGACATTGTAGACTCAGGTTGGAGTGTTATCCTAGTAGTCCTAATTAGTTGTGCTCCAACAATAGAGATCATGCCCATGTCTATATTTGACATGGTACTTCTAAGCATATTTGTGGGCATTGTCGTAGCCTGAGATGGTTGGACAGATGTGAACACTTGTGAGTGACCCAATACCACTTGCTCTTCTGAAGAGGGTTCTTTTTGGTTTGTGACAGAATTATTGGGCATGGTAAAGGGGTAGACCATTTCATCAAATACCACATGGTGAGACATGTAAATACGATTAGTCATAGGGTCCAAACATTTATATCCTTTGTAATTCCAACTATAGCCAATGAAAACACATGGAATGGTACGAAAAGACAATTTGTTGTTGTTACAAGGCCGAATATAAGGAAAACAAGCACAACCAAAGGTGCGCAAGACTGTATAGTCAGGCTTTCTTTGGAATAAGATTTCATATGGAGAGAGACCTTTAATAACAGGAGTAGGCAATCTATTGATAAGAAAAACAGCAGTGTCAAAAGCCACATCCCAATATGACAAGGGAATACCAGATTGAGCCAAGAGAGCTAATCCAGTTTCAACTATGTGGCGATGTTTTCTTTCTGCCAGTCCATTTTGTTGAGGTGTGTGTGGGCAAGAAATTCGGTGGGAACTGCCATGTTGAGATAAATATTTTTTAAAGTTATTGCTAGTAAATTCCTCACCTCCATCTGATTGAAGGGATTTAATTTTTCTATCAAACATGTTTTCAACAAGTGCTTTAAAGCTCACAAACACATCAAAAACTTGTGACTTAAACTGAAGAGGAAATATCCAACAGTATCTACTGTAATCATCAATAAAAATAACATAAAACCTACAACCACTAATTGTAGATTTGGTGGTATAGCCCCAAACATATGTATGAACTAAATGTAACGGAGAAGTAGAAATAGATAAAGAAAGCTGAAATGGTAACCTGGAACTTTTTCCTAGCTGACATGCAGTGCAAAGATTAGAAAGTTTAGATGACCCACTAAGAGAGAGAGAAGATGCAAACTTTTGGAGAACTTGAGAGGAGGGATGTCCCAGCCGGTGATGCCAAATGGAGCTAGAGACACGAGTGCTACTGAAGGCGGAAGGAGACGCGGACAAGCTATGTTGAAGGTCCAAAGAGAGATGTAGTGGGTACAGGCCATTACTGATCTTGCCTTGGTAAAGGATCTTCTCCGACTTGTTTTCCTTGACATAAAAACCAGAGGAATTAAACACAAAGTAACAATCATTGTCTTTAGTAAACTGTGAAACAGAAAAAAGATTTTGTGAAATAGATGGAACATGAAGAATATTATGAAGAGCGACAGTACGACCATGAGATAAACATGTAGTGGAACCAATGTTAGAGATAGGTAGCCCCTTACCATTACCCAAAGTCAGATTGTCCATACCAGCATAGTCAATGTGAGCTGCTAGATTTTCCAAATCAGAGGTCACATGGTTGGTTGCTCCCGTATCTGTAAACCAGGTTGTATCACCTTGTTTTGCGGCAACCATGGCTTTTAGCTTCGCTGGAGGTTGGCCCTTGAAATGAGAGGTCTAACCGATGAAAGCAATCCAAAGTCGAATGTCCAACACGGTTACATATCTGACAAGAAGCAGATTGAGCAGATTTGTTGTTTTGAGATGAATTGGGGTTATGAGAGGATCCACTCCGTGCATTTTGACGACCACTACCATGGCCACGATTATTAGAACGTCCGCCATGAGAGTTGGAACGGCCTTGTGTAGTGGTGGTGGTGTATAGAGCGGTAGCCGGTTGCTCTATGGTAGGAGTAGAATGATGCAACTCCAACCCTAGTTCAAATGTAAGAAGTTAGCCAAATAATTCTTCAAAGGAAATCGGTGTTTCCCTATTTGCAATGGAAGTATGAACAGAGTCATACTCAGGGCCTAACCCATTCAGAATTTGGTTACAAAGATCATATTCTGTAACCGGTTGAGCAATGGCCTCTAGAGCATCTGCTATGATTTTCATTTTGTCCAAGTAGTCGGTCACGAACATACCTCCCTTTTTAAGGCTCTGAAATTGTTGCTTTAATTGCAACACACGTGTCCGAGACTGAATCAAATGCAATTTCTCCAGTCGTTGCCACACCTCACGGGAAGACTGGAGGCCAACGACCCTTTGAAGAACGGGGGTCGTAAGAGTTGCAGTTATCCACAACAAAACAAGTGAATCTTGTTCAACCCAAAGCTCAAATGCGAGGTTGAGTTTGGTGGTTATTTGACCATCCTTATCACGGAGAAACTGTGCCGGGCATTCAGCTGAACCATCAAAATATTTGAGCAATCTATTTGTTCGAAGAATAGAAACAAATTGACTTTTCCACAGCAAATAATTGTCCCGGTCTAATTTGATTGAAATCAAACTAGCAATATTAGAAATAGAGATTGTTCCTGACAAGAGGTGAGGTGTTGAACTTGTACCAGCCATTAAAGAAAACAATATGGAAAATAAAAGCAAGAAGAATGCAACACCAGATGTGTGTTGACAGATCTGACGACGAATGACGAACCAGGCAGCGGGTTGTTGCACGTCAGCACACTGTTGCACTTGTTTATGCCCAGCACCAATGAAAGTTGATGTAAGGGCTGATATAAATGGGTCTCGTCAGGATGACAAATGTAGAGAAAGGATCATTAGCTCTGATACTATGAAAGGTGTTTATATTTTTCACACACCCTTTGATATTTTGATTCAGTATATATAATACAAGAGGATACATAAGTTTGAATTCAAAATACAAATACAATTCATGCTTAGCCAAACTGATAAGATTAAACTGTGCTTAGCAGATGAGATAAGAGTGATCTTTATCTCTGTAGATGAACAAATCTTATCTCTGTGGATAAGTGGGACCAGGTATGTTATCAAATTTGGGGTCTAAATCCAAGCAAGAAAAGCGTTTCCCATACCCTAAACCCTGGATTAACACATACCTATCAAAGTTTTCTTTCTTTGGGGCTTTTGTGGTTTAGATGGCAATGGTTTTGAACTTAATCACTGAGAAGAAAAGAAGTTTTAGATGGACATATATTGTGGAAGAAGAGCAGGAAAGTGCGATCAGAGGTTCATGGAAAAAGGATTAGAGAGAGTTGAGTAGAGCTGTTAAGGGAGGGAGGAATAGAGAAAGATGAGTAGAAATGGGAGGAAAGAGGTAGCAATGTTGAGAGAAAGGGGAGTTAAAAAATTAGGTCAAGAAAATCTATATAATAAGGGAGCTTAGTTTTTGAATCCCCCATATTTTGGACCATTGGATTTATGTACATAAATCCTAGGGATATTTTGGACCCTTGAATTTAAGAGGGGAATGAAAAAACGGCTAAAAGTTGGAGAAATTTATAAGTCTTTGTCATCCCCATCAAAAGCACGTTCACATCTTGGTTTGTACGGCGCAAAAAGGAATAGCAAGTTTGACATCTTGGTTTGTACGGCGCAAAAAGGGGCAGCAAGTTTGAGTTATTTACAGTATTGTCATCCGTTCATCTTGGTTTGTACGGCGCAAAAGGGGCAGCAAGTTTGAGTTATTTACAGTATTGTCATCCCTTCTTCATTTAAAAAAAAAAACAAGAGTGTTTACTTTCTTATTGTTCTGTCATTGATCAAAAAGGTGTCAAAAGCAAAAATAAAAATAAAAAATTCTTTTGTAAGGGAGCTCAGTTTTTGAATTCCCCATATTTTGGACCTTGGATTTATATACATAAATCCTAGGGCTGAGGTTAAGAGGAAAGGGGTTGAGAGGTTTAAGGGGGTTTGAGAGTCCAGAGATTAAGAGGAAAGGGGTTGAGGGGTTTAAGGGGGTTTGAGAGTTCAGAGATCTGGGACACTACTTCCCCAGATCCCTGGACTCTTTCTCCTTTATCCGGGTGACGGGTCAAGGAGTCTGGACTAGGTCTGGGGTTAGGTTCAGGTTAGATGAGTTTGGGTTGATTTGGATTCGAATTGATTTGGGCTAGAGTTTGATGGGTTAGATTGGGTCAGGTTCAGGTCAGGTTTGACGGGTTTAGTTAAGGGCCCAATCAGGGTCTGGATCAGAGGTTTGGGGCACAAAAGGTGGGCTGCAATGGGGTCCGGTCTGGGCAATAATCATTGAGACCCAGGTTTCGCAGATTTTGATCCGCCCGTCGAATTTCAAAGTTCTATATATGGATGGAAATCCCTCGATGAGTAGATCGCGATGAGCCGACTTTCGGAGCGATCAAGGGTCGAGAAGTGATAGGTAATTTTTCAGGTGGGCACCCCGGGGGTGCGGGACCTGCTATTATGATTTTTGACCCGCCCGTCGAATCTCGAAGTTCTATATATGGACGAAAAGCCCTCGACGAACAGATTGCAATGAGCCAATCCATAGGGCAATCAGAGGTCTAGGAGTAATAGGTGATCTTTGACTCGGGACATAATCGGGACATTCTTTAAATAGGGTGGACCGAATTACCCCTCATAGGGTGCCAAAATTCAGGTTAGTTATTAGGTGGTCAAAAGAAGAGTAATTAGATTTAGTTGTGCTCAGAACATGGTGCGCCGTGCCTTCAGGTATGGACAATCACTAGTATATATAATCTTAGCACAGGAGATGTACCACTTAAGTTTAAAAAAAAGGGTGTCTTGAAAAATGAGCAGATGCAATTTTATTTTGCAATGGCCAAGGGATCAATTGATGGACATGTCCGAGAATGTTTAATTCCAGCGAAGGAAGACTTGTTTGGTTTTCATTTTTTTCCCTCTTGCGACGTATTTATAAAATCCTTCCCTCTCTATCTCCCCTTTTCTCTATCACTCTAGGTTTTCTCTCTCATAAAATGCCTGCCCAAATAAGTTTTTTTTTTTCATTCATTTTTAGGAGAAACATTTCCAGCATGATGCCAAACAGGTTTGCTAAATTTAGGGGTAGCAAAATCTAACTTAACCCACTGTTCCATCTCACATTTAACCCGCATATCCCGACATGTATGTTATGCAGGTCGAACACAGGTTAAGCAAAACTGACCATTAAAGTTCTTCTTTTCTTGAGATGTCTGTCATTGGCCGACTCTAATTTTCAGTTTTATTCATCCATACATGCAAATATAATTTTTACAGACTCCAAGTTTTTTTTAGCTCATTTTTATGAAAATCTTAGTGGCCCCACCAGTTTAAGCCCCTCAACTGCATTTTCCTCTTCTTCTTTTTTTCTTATCATCGCCGAAGCCCTGTCTTGACTATGTTGGATCAATTAAATGAATTTTATTTCACCATTACAGCGCATTACTTGCACTTATTTACATCTATCCTTACTTCTTCTATAAGTGTTTTCACTACTCCCCTTTCAACGTTAGATTTTATTTTTAGAACTTTAGTTATATTTAATGTCAATATGATGAGCGATCACTTTCAAAACACATAATTCAACTTTTATTTTTATTAATTCTAATCATATTTTATTATCAAATTAATCATTTTAGGTCATGTTTTGTGACCAAGTCCTCAAGGAAAAGTTTTTTATTTTTTACAAAGTCGAAGAAAACCCACGTTTGACAATTGTAGATCATTGAGGACTTGGATCAATGAACATGGTCATTTTTTAGGATTTTCAAGTCCAACTTCCCTCGATAGGATTTGAAAATCAACTTTTGTGGATTTGCATTCTGAAACCATTTTTTCAGCTTTATACATTGTTGTGCATCGATATCAATATAAAGCCCTCAATGAGGATTCCCTGTTTCATGGATAAGTGAGAATACTTAGATCAGCAAATTCCTCACCTGTTATCAAACATGCTCTTGAAATTAGTAATTTGACTCTCTCTTATTGTAGTAAAAAAAAAGAGGAAATTACCATAAAATCATCTTAGACATCAGGTGCACCAAAAAGGCCCGCATAATCCATCTGTAACAATAAAGGCCCTCCCGCCAATTTTCTCTTTTGCTTGAGTGGTGATATCGGTGCTCGTTTCAGGTGAGTGACGGTATCATATTCTCGTCTCGTCTCTCTACTCCATTTCTTGCCGAACACACCACCCTCAACACCTCAATCCAACCACCCATCCCTTTTTTTTTCCTTCTCACACCATCCATCTTCATCTTCACCTTACACAGACAGAACCCATCACTGCAACTCCCCACCTTGTACATCCGAACCCATCCCCATTTGCCTCTAAGGCCAAGGAATGCGAGGAGGAGACTGGTGCACTTTCTTTGCCACATCTCCAAGTTTTTCCATTTGTAACTCTTGCAAGGCAAAACTCCTTGATGCTTTTACATTCTATCCACAAAAATTCAGATAAATGATTCATCAATCAACAGTAACCATAAAAACCATCGATTAAAAACCAATATCACTCATATTTTAAGAAAATAAAAGAACAAAAAATTTGAGAAAAGGGTTAATATGGGTATGCATCTGTTCATTAATTTATTAATTAACGCTGTCAATTTTTTTTTACTGCGTGTCCCAAGCCCGGTAAAGGAGGACGGGTAGGTTGACAACGAACGTAAAAATTTATAACAACCCAAACAAACAACTATATTGTTGATATCGAGGAAGCATCCTAGCCATGGATTCCAAATAGACTTGGAACAAAAAACAAATAAATAAAAATAGAATGATGAAGGTGTCAAGGGTAGTCGGTTGGGCAAGAAACGGAGTGAGGAGATGGAGAAAATGGAGGGAGAAGAGGAAAAAAGAAGATAGATGATGTCATCTCTCAATCAAAAGTGAAAATATGCTCGTGGGCATTTTTGGCGCACCACATCTAAGGTGATTTTTTAAGTAATTCTCACTTTAAATATTTAAACAATAGTAACTTACAATTTGCTAATTAAAACAATTGAGGCCGGTTTGGGGCTTGGGCTTAACATTTAGATATGAAAATCAAGTCTGAGCCGCATTTTAGGCCCGAATGTAAGCAAGCTAGCCTCACCCTAGCTTGTCCCATTAGCACGCCTAGTTCTACTATCAATTCCATGTCATACTCATTTCCAAACTGCACGTTACACCATAGAACTCAGTAGAGTAACTCATTCTATGAATAGAAATTTTGCGGACTCAATGCTTTATGAGCTTTGGCTTGACTCAAGTTAACCCAGTCAAGACTTGGCTTAGTAGGCCAAAAAAAAAAAAAAAAATCAAAATCAATTAAGATTATCAAAATAAGCCCGCTCTTAGCACGACCAATATAATCTAATACTATCAATATAATTCATATACTATAAAAAAAAATCTATAAACAATGATATCCAAAGTCAATGACCAAGAGACCTCTTCACTGCCAGCTATCTCTTCTAATGCCTTGACAAAAACTACTTCAACACAACCCATGGTCAAATTGGTGGATTGAAGCTACACTTGGAAAGCCCAACATGATTCATGTTTAGATTATTCAATTCGAACCAACTACAACTTCTGCTATTATTACAAATGTTGAAATCCTACCAACCTTGATAGAATTTTATCAGTCTAAAAGTTAGATAATATGACGCCACTACAATTATTAAAATAGTTCGTCCTAATTCATTTGGTGTTTGATCCATGAGGCAATATAAGGTGGTTGTTCGCTATTGGCATTTACAAATTTCGAACCTTCAATGGCAAGGTTAATTTCAAGCATGATAGACTGTAAAGAACCTCTCATTTATTTATATTTCAAATTCATCTCATCTAGGTTCTGGGTCCATATAGGTCCCGACCCATGAACCTGACATATGAGTCTTTTATATTGTAAATTATACATAAAAATTAACACTTTTTTTTAACATTTTTATGTATAATACTGGAGGCAGTAGACTTGATGCACTGTTATGAGCTGAATAATATGCTTATTTTAAGAAAAATTTAAAAAATAAAGAGAAATTAGAACCGATTTTGAAAATAGATTCCAATCCTCCATGTGGACCCGATTCTGAAACCAAATCTAGGTTTTCCTATCAAAACGAATATAAGAAGAATTCTCAAATATATCAGGTGAATTACCAGGGAATTTAGGATATAAGTCCAATCATTTCAAAAATAAAAAGATTCCAATCAAATCTTCAAACCCAAGAGAGCCCTGTGTTTAAGAAATATGAGTTATTGAATCAGTATAAACACTAATTCTCCATTGAAGGGGACGAAAATATTTTGACTTGATCTTTGTAAGATCTGATTTTGATTGATCAGCGGCCGAGCAGATTGGCTCTAGTTGGCGATGGAGATTTCCCTTATTCTGGTTGTCTTGAGCAGATCTTCCTACCTGTTGTAAGTGCTGATTTTGAATTGGTCAGCTGGTGAGCTGATCAGTTCAGCTCGGTAATGTTAGCTAGGAAATGTCATCTTGATAATGGCATCTCGGTAATGTCATCTCGGTAAAGGAACTGCTGATCGGTTCAGCTCGGCAATGGAGATGCTGATCGGTTCAGCTCGGTAATGGAGACGCTGAGCAGGTCAGCTCGGCAGGTCAGCTCGGCTTATCTCTGCTCGGCAACGGAGACCTCCCTCCTTCTTCTTGACCTGAATAGAGTGAAGACTCTGTTTGTTTTCCTTCTTCTCGGATCTGAATCGATCTTCTTACCTGTATTAAAAGCAAACCATCATAAGAGCTCGATCGGGTGGTCCGACCGAGGACTCTCCGATGCTTAAGTTAGCCTCTGGAACTTTGTTCTCGTTCTGATTAGAGTTTTGGTTCAGAACTTGCATACCTCTCCTTTCTCTTCTTTCTCCCTTATATCCTTTTTCTCTCTCTTTCTGCCATTCATGGCTCCATTAATTCTCTTCATGCCCGCCATTAGTGATCATTCATTTCCCTCTTCATGGTGATAACTGATAACGGATGGAGTTATTGCATCATAGGGGGCACTCCTTCAATTCATGTCCTTTAATTCTCTTTATGGTGATAGCTGATAACAAATGGAGTTATTGCATCATGGGGACACTCCTTTAATTCTCTTCATATTCTTCCTCCTGGCGGGTTGGGTTGGTCCACTATGACCCAAGCCCAATCCAGCATTGAGTTCAGATTTTTACCCCCACAATCTTCACTGTTATAGAATATATATCAACCAAAGTTTTGTAGTGCTTCTTCAAACAGAAAGGATGGATTTACTAGTTCCACAACAAATCAGTAATTATCACAGTTCTAGAAATGAACCTGTTATCTGATTGGCTTGATCATTGAGCTTCAGCAAAGCCGACTTTTTTTGACACAGATATATCACACCATGTGATAGCTTTTCACATATAATATATGAAAGCATTACAATACCTAATCAAACATTCAAGTGGACCAATGAATGCACTAGGGAAAACCAACTCCGGGGTTGCTGAACTAAGTGAAAAAAAAAACCTTATGAGCGAGCAAGTATGAAAAACAAATTATGAGCGAGCAAGTAAAAGACAGTCCAAGGATAGCTTTAATAGAAAGGACAAAATCAAGCGCGTTTAAGATCATTTGGATATGTACGGAAAATTACAAATCGGCAAGCAATGACAATACTTCCTTAACCTCATAAGAAGTGCCTCTTAACCGATTGGTAAGAGGCGTCAATTCTTACTTGGTTGCACAGGGTTTAAACCTGGGCAGTCACCTTCCCTCACCCGAGGTCTACTTCCCTCACCAGAGGACTGAGGTCCCAAGCTCCCAGCCCCCTAAGCTGGGTACCAAGAAAAAAAAAACACTTTACTTACAACCTTTGTTTCATACTAAAAGCCTCATATGGATTCAGCAGGTTAGACGTGTAGGGTATGTTACTGATACTACTGTTGCTGATTTCAGAAAAAATACAACCCATTCAGATGTCAAAACAACTGATCTATTGCTAATGTCTTAGAACATAGACACAATTCAGACAAGCAGAAAGAAAGATGGCTGCATGTCGAATTATACTGAAGCTAAATAAAACGTGGCCATTACTCCTTTAACTACATCTGGTTACCCTAGCTCAAGGTACAAGACATCTATTAGGTTAAGTAACTGATAATTACAGACGAAAAAATGATGCTCAAAGACATGAAAGCTCATGATATTTAAATAAATGCATACTCAACCATTCACAAAACATGCTTCCCTGATTATCAAAAGATAACAAAGCCCAAATTACAATATTCATGAAGCCAAGGTTCCAAAAAGGTGGTTGCAGAGACCAAAGCAAGAAACCTGGACACATCAACAACACAGAAAATATGTATCACACATCAGCATTCTGAAAATGAGCTGATTAATACTTTAAGGAATTGAATGAATAAGATTTCTGCCATAATTGGTTAAAAATGAAGACCAAAGGTGAATTTTCAAAGATAAATATCAAATAATGTTTCCTTCTAAGGAAAAAGAATCAAAGGAAGAAGGGAAATGAATAACTAAGGGTGATGGTTGTTCATTTTCCATTTTTCTTTGATTCGATTTCCATATAACCATTTTTCTTTGATTCTATTTCCCCATAAGGAAATGTTATTTGATTCCAATTTCTGAAAATGGTCTTCATTTTTATTAACTACTTATGGCATAAATCCTATGCATTCAATTCCTATGTATTTTAAAACAAACAAATAGAGGCTCTAAAGTTTTTCTTGAGCTTACAAAGTTCATGCTATACACATTGATGCATAGAAAAGACTTTCATTCTGTATCGACATGTACAGAATGACAGTTTTTTTTTTTTTTTTAAGATGTCTAGCATGTACACTTAAGCCTAAAAACAAACCATCCAAAATATCAGGAACTGTTGGATCTCTTCAAGTAACATGTGAGCATAGATTAGAGTATTATAAGTGATGATTCAATAATTGCTGAGTCTATCCAGTCAGTCCACTGGCTTAAATGTAGTGTTTTAGAGTTACTGGCATGTTAAACAAAATATAGGTACAGGTATGTGACTAATATCTTCTTGTCAGTGGGTATAAGGCTACAACTAATAAGTTCTTGATAGTATGAAGTGCTCGTTATTAAGGAATTATATATTCATGAATTCATTCACAACTTTGTTTAGACAAGTACCCAAAAGAAATTGGGAACATAGGGTTGTCCTTGTGGTTAAGCCAGCCCACTCCCACAGCTGCCTCTACCTGGAAGGGTAGCTTTCCTTCAGGTTTCCTGGCCACTAGGCCATTCCCCGCAAAGTACCCAAAAGAAATTGAAAACTTAAAAAATAGGACTCAAAAGATTGTGAGGAATGGCCCCCCAAATGTGGTAATCAGACAAAATAAAGTAATATAAAAAGAAGCAAATTGGCCAAAGCATTCAAATTGAAGAACTGAAAAAATAGCACCCAAATATTTTGAGGAATAGCCCCCAAATGGACTGAATCATATGAAATAAAGCAATTTGAAAAGAAGCAAATTGGCTAAAGTACTGACAAAACCATTGAAGAACTCTCCCCTTCCTTGAGTGGCGACTAAACATTTCCATTGAAAAACAGAGAAACAAGAACAAAGCTGAAAATATAACAGAAAAACAACTTGGTATATCAGTCTTGCAGCCAACAGAGCTACAAAACCGCAACAACAGAGGAAGCACTAAAGAATAAAGATCACTCCAAGATAACTATTATTTGGTGATCTCTTATTGAACCCCCACAGAATTCTCTTCCCTTAAAATATGCTTTAAACTCCATTAGCAAAGGTCTACAGAGACATTTAATATACTTAGAAATGAGTGTCGATGGGCAGTCTGAATTCTTTAGGACCTCCTCAATAACGTCCATCAAATCAGTCTTCACCTCAGTGGGCTTGAAAAGGAAGAAAAAATCCTGACAGCCTGTGCGATGCTCAAACCTCTAAATAGACCACAATAATACAGATCCCTTTTTCTTCAACAGAGAGCTTTCCCCATGCCTGTCTGACACAGTTTGCCTCTAGAGATGCATTGAAATTGAACTTAAAACTCCCTAAAGGGTCCACACTCCACAACTCCATCAGAAACACAAGACCACAGTGGAAAGGGGTGTCTACTCTTACACAGCTGCCTAGGATCGACCCTGGGCAGGTAGGTTATACCACATATAGTGTACCAATTGCCAAATAAATAACTAAAAGGATCCACAACTCATTATCTTCAGCTTTCTAATCTTAGGAGATTGAACTGAAGATAATGATTCCCAAGAGGATAACAAACAATAGTGAGTCAAGTGAGAAAAAATATTTCCCAGTAGCCACAGACCATTTCACCACCCTCAAATTTTATTTTTACCACGCCAACATCAGCCTCCTCCCCTCAAATATCGTACAATTCCTTTCCTTCCAAAATTGACCAAACCACCAATGAAAACAACATCCTACACATGCTTCATCCTACCACCTGAGAATGGGCAGCCAACCAAGATTAGAGAACATCACACAGGTTTTGGGGAACACAAAAGACCTCAAAACACAGGAGTCTCACACACACAGCAACAGAGTTTTAGAATTTAATAACGAAGTGGTCACTGCTCTCAGTACTCATTAGCATTATTGCCCATGGGAAAAATATCAGAAATTAACTCCATCGTAGTGCCCCTTCATCTAAATTTTATCAATGATAGAGGCTTTCTACTCTCTTGTGACAACCACCCAAGACAACGCCTCCACTTTGGGGCGAGCAAGGCCTATCCTAACAAGAGAACACGGGCTTAGAAATGGGCCTTGATTAAGGGCCTCCAATAAAGACTTCAAGACTTCTGTAAAAGACACTGTTCCAATACTCGCACATAGGTCTCATCCCTGAAAATGAAAATAGAGGTTTGCAGACTCAACAAAGACATACTTTGGACTCTTCTGACTCAGACAACGATCTCTAATAACAAACAACGTAGACAACCATACCTCTCAATCATTCATAATAATGATAAAATGCTATGCTACAGGACGGAGACTTTTAAGGCCTGTTACTTTAGCAGAATTCGGAGAATTCTTTTGTGGAGAAATTAAAACTTCTCCAAATGCTGTCCCCCAAATGGAATTCCAAAACCCTCAAGGCCAAAGAAGCATTTGTAAATGCTAAGGATGCCAGAATTTAGAGAACTCAGAAGGATATTTGTGACTTGTCAGGCAGTTGGAATTCAGAATTCTTGCAAAGAAACATAGCATTTATAAATGCCAAGGGGACAACCATACTATCAATATCAGAAATTCCCAACATCACAAATTCTCGTCAGGAATGCTGCTAAAGAAACAAGCCCTAAATGGACAAACTTTCACCCATACATCTTCCCAACAGCTTACCGTCTGTCCTTGAATAATAACATATCTCACCCCTTCTCTAAAGACCCAACATTGAGGACTCATTAACCAACCTAAAATGACATCCCCACAAACCCAACATTTTATTTACCAAGTGACTCAACAAGGTACCATGCCAGCTGGCCTTCCCTAAACAAATTGTAATGATTTTTATTCTAGAGCCCTTCCTTGTCTTCCCATATATCTTCTTAACAAAGCCCTACACTTGTCTCAATTACCTATTCCCAGAACTTCACAACATTTTTCCAGTTAATCAGATATAATGCCTTATCATAAGAAACTCTCTGCAATCTCTCTAGCATCTCTTCAACTAGGGGTCTTTTAAAGAGAAATTTAATTAATCGGAAAGTTCGCAAGAGTAACATACTAACATTACTAAGAGTTACGCAGGGCCATAAAGATAGCTACTGTCTACACAAAGTGGTGAGCTTTCTTACAAATTGGTAATGATCAAGTCCCAAACGGCTTTATATCTTATGTTGGCGCCCAACTGATAGTACCAGATATGTAAATATGTAAAAGACCAAGAACAAACAACACAATTCATCTGTCCACTACCATTGCATCATTCGCTCCAACTCCCAACATAGAGACAGAGAACAAACAACACAATTCATCTGTCCACTAACCATTGCATCATTCACTCCAACACCCACCATAGACACTCTCCGCCACTTTGATCGAAGATCAATGGATTGGGGATCCAAACCTCAAGTGCAATACAACATTTAAAGAGGTAGTAGTAAAAAATTAATTACTTCGAACTCAACAGGGGAATTTTGAAAGAAAAAGGAAAAAACAAAAACCACTTTCAAGCTGACATTCATGTCACCCTACTTGTACAACTTCAGGAGACATGCATATGAGATGTTGTGTTTGACTTTTCAAATGGTTGATGCCCAGCTATTTACTGGACCAGAGGGCCAGTACAATATATAGCATCCACTTCCTGAACAATATGCATCAAACCCTCCATAACAATCATAATTATTTTTTTCTATTATTGGTAACAGTAGGATTATATTACGAAAAAAGAGTACACAAGATGGAATAAGAGCTACTATAATAATCATAAGATTCAGGCACTAGTCATCCATCTTTGCAGATGCGTTTCTTCTAAATCTATCATTCATACAATATCCAGGAAAAAATAATCCCCTTGATGCTTGTCTCTAGCTACAGATTGATCCTTTTCTAGAACACTAACCTTAATATCCCACTAGTACACAATTAACAATGGATCTCCAACCTAAGCTCACAAAATAAGAAACAATCCTAGCCTTACATGCCATCCCTTACAAAGTATCCTAGCCCTACACAATACACACGCCATCCATCTACAGACTATGGCAAAATAACAAAAACTGGAAAACCTCTGATAACCTCCATTAGACATTCTATTTTGCTCATCAACTTTCTTATCGTATTAACGCCCACAATTATGAGTTAGACTTTCATTGACACCTTTCCTTGGCATTTCTCAACTCAAAAATAGAAATAACAGGCAAGTAAGCACGCAAGGAACCAGGTTAACAAAATCATCTGATAGTGAAGATTTTCAAGGAAATAGATAATTTTTAGGGCTTGTTTGTGTGTGCTGTGGTAGCTCTTCAAAATTTGAAGCATTGCAGGGAATTGAAACGTAGAGGAATCATAATGAAGTGGCGCTCTTCTTTTCTACAATACAGTGGAATTCTCTTTTTCGATGTGAGGGGTCAGAACGATGATTTTGGTGGCACGTTAGGAACTCTCACTCAGTAGACATGCCCAAACAAACCATAGAAGTGATTGTTCAAGACTATGTTACCTACCTTTTTTTCCCAGTAAAATATAGGATAAGTTGTGACTTGATAATTTACAATATTTTCCAGGACAGAGTGGATAATGTTTTGCTGTCACTACACAAGGACAAGAAGTTTTTGAGGTTCTATATCAGCAACTTAACAAGTAATTTTCAATTATTGATCACTAAAAGTAGCAGGAACATATTTCAATGATAATGACATCTATGATCAATAATCTGAAATCCGATATTAGCAACCACAATCTATGAATAAAATTTTAAAAATAAATAAATATAAATTATCAGAGCCAATAAAGAAAATGGCCTTGAATTACTGATCAGAAAAGAACACAAGTGGCAAAGAAAAAATAGTCTAAAGAACATCAATGGTCGAAACACCTGGACAGGTTATTGTATTCTGCCACAGACTCTCCCTTTGCAAATAAACCCAATTCACCAATCAAAAATTCCCTTTCTTCTTTAGCAGACCACATGACTTGAATCTGCAACTTTGTGGTTGAAACATGCAGCAATATACCCGTTCACAAATGCTATGTGCTCTCATAAAAATCACAATTTTAAGAAAGAAACAAACAAAATTTTACCTTTGAATAAACAGAATATTCATCAGAAACCATCACATATCTAACAAACCCCCTCCAATACCAGACTAAAACTACACTTCTGACGACTTGACCAGATCATAAAACTGCTTAGTCAGGTCATAAGCGAGGCTAAGCCTCTCCATGTGGATATCTCTCTCCTTCAACTGCAACTTCCTCCACTCCAGATCCAACTCCTTCACCTGCGAGGGACTCATCAACTGAAATGCTCTTTTCACATCACTCTCGGACAACCCTGAGACCCTCGCAATCCCACTCCAAGGCAGTAACTCGTTCAAATGCGGATAAAGAACTGCCTCACTCTCTACTTCCTCAAGTAAGACATCATCATTCTGCCAATTCTTCTGTCTCCTCTTCACATTGCCACCACATTTTTTCTCCGTGGTCGACATCCTCTTATTCGCATTGCCACCGTCTTTTTCCTCCGTGTTCAATGAATCAACCCCATTACCATTCTCCACTTCAATGTCATCATCACCATCATCATCATCTTCGAATGTAGGATCGTTTTCACCCCATAACTTCTTTGAAAGCTGATACTTTAATTTGTGGTGGGGTTTAGAAAAGATTGGTTTCATTCCCTCCCTCGCTTTCTTCGATTGGGTCCTATACTTCTCTCTCGTATAAATAATCTTTCCATCCAGCTGCCTCCTGGTCACTTTGACAGTTAGCAATTTATTGATAAATCGATGGAACCCATCCTTATCAGAAGATGCATCAGAGTATCCTCTTTCCGCGAATTCCATCATGCCCTTGAGAAGGGTGATCTCATCCTGAGGGCGCCACCAGCAGCCCGGCTGCTTACTCTCCACACCCGCTTTATCGCAGGCGCCCAGTTTCTGCTTCTTCGAGCCATTCTCATTTGCTTCAGCAGCTGCCTGGGGGCGTTTGCGAGAGGGGGCGGCTCCGTCTGAATTCGTTTGGGGTTTCTTGGCTTTTGGGTCCCGGTCAAGTTTCTTAGAGGAGATGGGTTTCTTGGATTTCAGCGATTGCAAGGAAGATTCAGAGCTAGAGCCCGATGCTGAGTCTTGTTCATAGTCTGAATCTTCTTCTTGTTGTTGTTCTTTCTGCTTTGTGGGTTGAGTGGGTTTTGATATTGTTGCAATGTACTTGGCCTTTTCAGTTTCAGAATCTTCTGTTTCTTCATCATCTTCTTCTCGATCGATTTCTTCTTCTTCTTCAGTGGAGGAGGAGGAGGAGGAGGAGGAGGAGGATGCAGTGTGGGCTTGATTGGAGTGGGAAGTGAGTTTGTTGGAGTTGGGTTTTTGGGAGAAGGGTTGAGAAGAAATAAGAGTTGAGATTTCTTCTTCTTCTTCGGGGGCTTTGGGAGGTAAAGGCATGTGCTTCTTCGGCATCTCTTCTTCTTGTTTATTTATTTGAGAGAGAGAGAGAGAGAGAGAAAGAGAGATTTTAGATGGGGTTTTAGAAAAAGAGGGAGAGGGAGGGAAGGAATGAAGTAGAGAAACAGAAAGAGGCGGGTTTTTAAGCTAGGGTTTAGGAGGAGGGGGTATGACTATGAAGTTTGAAGGTGGAGAAAATTCTGTGGAGAAAATTCTAAATGCACCACCCACTTCATATGCTTTGCTTAGAATACTATAAAATTATTACCAAAATACCTATATCCAAAATTCTGATTATACCATTTATGCACGGATATGTATAATATGTCGAGCAAAATAAAAAGGCAAAATTAGCGAAAGATCCCTATAAGTGAATGTATCAAGCCTCCAGTCCGAGGAAAAACTTTTTAAGGCCTATGGTCCATGCATCTGGACATATTGCGGCAAGAGGTCCCTGAATACATTTTTTATGACAAATTTACCCTTTCAAACGTTTTAGCATCAAATTTTGAAATTTGAAATTTTAAAATTTGTATTATCCCTTTTCTTTTAGAGTGGTGTTTTCTGGATCGAGCATCGTCAAATTGCTGCACGTTGTCTTCATTGCAGAAAAGAGAGATCAGTTCTGATCTCAGTGGGTCACACTGATCAAGGATTTCCGTTTTGGGGAGATCTTGAAGAAGCAGATAGTAGAGATCGGCTTTGATCTTAGGGTTTGCGGGCGATTCACGATCGAGATTGGGTTTAATCCCAGAGAAGAGATCATCTGGATCTCTTGATTTCCACGCGATCAACGGTAAAGATCGTCACATCACTATTCCCGGTTTGGACTCGGACTCGCCGCACTGTTGCAGACCAGGTTCTGTTACATAACCAAACAGGGGAGAAGAAGGGGATTCACTCAGTTTGTTCTTTAGGTTATGGTTCGCCGGAACCGGAGAAGAAGGAAGTCGCAGCAGTCGTCGTCGGCTCGCCATCTCCGAAGAACGCAGATCTCACCGGACAGCAGTTTGGATTTTGTGATTTGCTGAAACCGCTGCAACCGTCACGCCTCTGTCCCATCGCTGCACGATCACACCCGTCGCCGGAGATTGTCGTCCTCATCGTCGTTGTCGTCTTTCCAGTCCGACCGCCCGCACATCGTCGCCGCGGAAGACAACTGCAGAAGAGATTGGGTGATGCGTTCTCTGTTCCCTGTAGCAGTGAACAAAAATCGAAGGGAAGGAGACAAAGTTCTGGGCCAAGTCAGGTCCAGACTTGGGTCAGGTCTGGCCCGCCCACCAGATAGCAGAAAAGAACGCAATTTTGTTTAGGGAAGAAGAATACCGGTTTTTTTTGGTCAATTTCAGATCCAGGTTGGGCACATTGCCGGAGACGCCTCGTTTGGACCCCACATCGACGGAGAGGGGAGTTGTTGTTCAAGTTTATTCTAATTTTTGTCAAATTTATCTGAGTGTTGTTCAAATTTATTTGTTTTTCTGACATATTTCTTTGTGTTTTTGGTAAATTTATCTGAGTTTTTTTCAAATTTTATGAGTTTTTGGTAAATTTATCTGAGTTTTGTTCAAATTTATCTGAGTTTTTGTTAATTTTATCTGAGTGTTGTTCAAATTTATCTATTTTCTGTCATATTTCTTTGTATTTTTGGTAAATTTAACTGAATTTTTTAGCAAATTTATTTACATTTTTTGAAATCTATATGTGTTTTTAAATTTATTTGCGTCTTTTGAAATTTATTTGTATCTTTTCAAATTTATTACGTTTTTTAAAATTATGGCAACTTTTAAAATTTATTTTCGTTATTTTAAATTTATTTGTATTTTTTGAAATTTTCTTTGGATCTTTTGAGATTTATTTGAGTCTTTTGAAATTTATTTATACTTTCTGAAATTTATTTGGATATTTTGAAACTTATTTGCATCTTTTTAAATTTATTTGCGTTATTTGATTATATATTTCTTTTTTTTAACTTATTGCATTTTTTGAATTTATTTCATTTTTTAAAATTTATTTTCTTTATTTTGAAACTTAGATGTGTGTTTTTAGAATTTATTTGAAAATCTGGGGATTCCATTAATCGTGGGCAATTAAATGTTAGTTGACCATTATTAAAGGGATATCCCACTAATCGTAGGATATGATTTTGAACAAAGTGTAAATTAGACATTTTAGGTCTTCAAATTTGAAAAAAGGACCTATCACACTATTAAAAAAAAGATTGTGGATCTAAAGCAATAAAGTGAAATGTTCAGGGACTCGTCGCCGAATGCCCCAAAAAATTATGCACGGATCACGTGAACATATTTTTTATTTTGAGGTTCCTTTTTAAGACGGAAGAGGAGAAGATGAGAAGAGGAGGAAGAAGAGGGAAGAGAAAAGGGGGAAGAGGAGAAGGGGCAGTTCTCGAAAAATTTGTAGGTGAGCTCAGCAAAAAGGGGTAGCTTATATTTTTAATATGGTGAGCTCAGAATGTGGGTGGGAAATTGAATTCGGATCGTCTGATGATGTTTGGTGAATTCCAGTCCCTCCCAATGTAATGTGGCAAGGAAGCTTTCAAAGAGGAAAGCGAATTAAAAAGTAACTTTCCAAGAGGTTTGTGGAAAGTTAGAAAACTTATGTTTTCTGTTTTCTTTTTTCTTTTCCTTTGGCCTTTTTGGAAATTGCAAAAAACTTGAGAGTTTTTATGAGAATCTCCCTTTAAAAATCCATTTTTTCTTAGATACATTGGAGGCCCTCATGCCCTCTTTAGTATCTCTTTAATTTTTCTGAAAATCTCTCTTAGATTTTCCTACAGTCTTTTTATTAAAACCAAACATTTTAAGGATTTTTTATCAAAAATATTATTAAAAAAGTCCACTAATTTGTAATTAACAATAATAGCAACATAGGCACGTGCTAAGCGTGGGCCAAAAGAAGACTAGGTTATTTATAAAAGTTAGATTGCAATATTAATGCTATCTAGATTTGGAATTAGTATATATAGAAGAATAATAATTAAAACCAAACATTTTAAGGATTTTTATCAAAAATATTATTAAAAAAGTCCACTAATTTGTAATTAACAATACTAGCAACATAGGCACGTGCTAAGCGTGGGCCAAAAGAAGAATAGGTTATTTATAAAAGTTAGATTGCAATATTAATGCTATCTAGATTTGGAATTAGTATACATAGAAGAATAATAAATAATAAAATAGAGAGTAATGATGTGAATTATTGAATGCTATTATATTGCCATTCAATGAACTTACTACACATTTTGGCTCCTTCAGAAAATTGAATTATTGAAAATCTTGAACGGGAATATAGATAGATATATTGTCATTATAATATAAAATTCGTGATGCAGAGATTTTCAGCAATTTCCATTTGCAAATGTTGCACTTCTCCTTAGGGCCCGTTTGGTAACTTGACTAGTAAAGTTAAGTCATCATAAACATCACATCAAAAGCACTTTTTCTCAAAACTCCCTCCAACTTTTCCAACAAAAAGTTTGGAGTAGGTTCGAGTAAACCCAAATCCATCCCGTCTCAAGTTTGCATGGAAAAGAGTGGTAGAGTTCGAACGCACAATCTTATATTCACACATACCTTAAGTTAATATCCCAACACCACTTGAACCATACGAACTTTATATATAATTTTAGTAATAAATAAATATAAATTATATAGATAAGACACAACGGGTTACATCAACAAAACCCAAAACCGCCCCGTTCCAAAAATACCAATACTATACTACCATTAATCCGAGAAGATCGGGGTGGGTCCCCATTTAAACATGACCGTTGCCATCCCTACTTTTCCTTGCTTGTGCTTAATTTGTGGCATGGTGTGCTAGTTTTAGGTGAGGCTAACATGATAAATGAATGATTGAAGAAGGACAGTGTTGGTTATTATCTGTCTTGACAAATAGAATATTGATAATTCGTATTTGGAGTTGTATGATTACATTTTACATGAGTCTAATCGGTGCTAGGGCCACATATGCATCGATTGAAGTCAAGTGCTCATCATTGAAAGTATATGTTTTTTATGTTTAATCTTGAAATTTTATGTTTAATCTTGAAACATGTTGAACATGTTGTCAGGATGGCCGAGTGGTCAAAGGCGCCAGACTCAAGTTCTGGTCCTCGTGAGAGGGCGTGGGTTTCAAATCCCACTTCTGACACGAACTATTTTTAATGAGTTTTTCATTTTTTTTTGGCTCAGCCCAGATCCAATAATGGCCCTCTTCTGTTTTTAATTTTTTTATGGGTAATGAGGTTTTTCATTTTTTTTTTCTGGCTCAGCCCGGATCCAATAATGGCCCTCTTTGTTTTTCATTTTTTATGGGTAATGAGGTTTTTCATTTTTTTTATGGCTCAGCCCAGATCCAATAATGGTCCTCTATGTTTTTCATTTTTTGATGGGTCATGAGTGTTTTTTGGCTCAGCCCAGATCCAATAATCCCACTTCTGACACGAACTATTTTTAATGAGTTTTTCATTTTTTTTTTGGCTCAGCCCAGATCCAATAATGGCCCTCTTCTGTTTTTAATTTTTTTTATGGGTAATGAGGTTTTTCATTTTTTTTTTCTGGCTCAGCCCGGATCCAATAATGGCCCTCTTTGTTTTTCATTTTTTATGGGTAATGAGGTGTTTCATTTTTTTATGGCTCAGCCCAGATCCAATAATGGTCCTCTATGTTTTTCATTTTTTGATGGGTCATGAGGTTTTTTGGCTCAGCCCAGATCCAATAATGGCCCTATATGTTTTTCATTTTTTATGGGTAATGAGATTTTTCATTATTTTTATGGCTCAGCCCAGATCCAATAATGGTCCTCTATGTTTTTCACTTTTTATGGGTCAGCCTAGACCCAATAACGATTGTATTGGGATGATGTATGCTAGGTTGTTTCCAAGTTTTTTTGGTCTTTAAGGTTATCAATGGACTTATATATCCTATATCTAGGTCTATTTAGTCATGGGCTGAACATTCATTTGGATCCGACGGACCGGATCCTAATCCGTGTTTAAGGTCTAAAATCTTAGCTTAAGCCCAATGGACTTTTATTAGACCTCTTTGTATTTTATATTGTATTATACACAATACAAACACTATCCAACGGAAGGGGGAAAAAGAGTGATTTGTTTTCAACAATTGGCCAACTATGACCCCAATCTGATTTGTATATCAAAGTCAGTTTGATTGGTTGATCACAATCATCTGGGAAGGGGAGAGCAACTATTTTCAGCATAAAAGTTAAAGGTTCAACCCTTAATCAGGACCGTCGAGTTTATCCTTACCTTTGATCACTCCATCCACGACCAAATGATCATTTAGATCAAATGATCTCAAGAACATCCAGTCATTTGCCAATACAACACAATCAAAAGACCATCTAATATCCACTTTAAAGTCTCACCTTGGATTGTCCATCCTTCTCCAGAATGGGTTCATAGATATCCATCCAGCAACTTATTTAGGTATTGTCAGCCTGATATTTCCATGTGGATTTAGATTATCAACATATCTCCTCTGTCTGCTCTCCCAGTGCCTTCAACCAAATTACTGTAACGACCAGTTTGTTGCATTAAAATACATAGGTATTGAATACATGAGATATATATCACAAGTAGTTAAAAAAAAGACCATAGTTCAATTTGTAAAAATGGCCATCAAATAACCTTTCTTTTTATGAAAATAGAATCAAACCAAGATGGGAATTCCCATCTTCTTTTGATTTTATTGCCATAAAATGAAAGGTTATTTGACGCTCATTTTGAAAGTTCACCTTTAGTCTTTATTTTTAACCACTTGTAGCATAAATCCTATGTATTCAATTCCTCTGTATTCTAATACAAAGCCTTACGAGGATATACTTTTCATTCATTTTATCATCATCATCATCATCATCTTAGCCTTACATCAAATTGGGTCATCATCCTAATCTTGTCTTGCTTGTCTTATCAAATTAGGTCAGTTGAAAATTGGTGACAAAACCCCTCCCCCAACCAGCCAAACAATGTGATTCGGACCGTCTCAAGCAATGTTAATCATGAAGACCAACAAATCAAGAAGGATCAAGATATCCTTGAGAAAGCAAAAGATGCATAAACTAATAAACTAAAACAAAGATCTAAAAAATAAAGAGAACAACTAGCTGCCTTCCCCCTCTGCTTCAAAAGTATTCTACAATGAATTAATAAAGAAATCATAACATCTACTATACATGCACAAGTTGATGCTAGAGGCCCAGAAAGTGAAGTCAACCAGAGTCCTACAAGCCATCTAACTCTCCCATATACTTGATACAATGTTTTAGAAACATAAGTTTAATAATGGATGCTTTCCTGTTCTATTATACAAATTTTGAGCCTTTCGAGAACGAGCTTATTGTCATCTTGCAGAAAATGCAGATCACAGTGTCTCCCACCTCGCTCGAGCAGGCAAAAGAATAGATCTTCATTGACTAGAAATGGCATCTACAAAAGAACTGGAACTGGAACTGAAATCCAATTCTGAAATATGAGCCGAAAACCAACATTATACAGTAACCTGCACAAATGATGATAAATATAAAACACCATCAAATGAAAATAAATGGCACCTTAATACCTTACACTGCTTACTGGAGTCATGCAAATACACACACAATGAGAGAAGCATTTTGGTAATGAACTGTTTGCTCAAACAATTTAGTAAACTTCACACCTCCATCATTGGATATTTCCAACAGAAGAGAAGATCACACTCCTACTCACACCTCCATCATTGGATATTTCCAACAGAAGAGAAGATCACACTCCTGTACCCCCCACCCCCACACACACACACACACACACACACACACACAGAGCACTGCCGCCTCCACTCCTCCACAATCCTCAAATCTCACCCTGCTCAATACTGTAAACAGACATCCTCATCCTTGGAAGGCATCCCTCATCATGGCCTGGAGCATCTGAGGGAGCTGTTCTTCCAGTTAGGATGAGGCCGTCAGCCAATTAACAGGCAGGTAAAATGGCAGTTTAAAGCTTTGAAAAAGATGGAATCTGGATTGGGCCTTGGATTTGGCGATTCTTTGGGTACTAAAGAGGGGAACAGGTTTGGAGAGGATTCCATTCACAGATGGTTCATATGCAAAAGCTCATTGTATTTGGGTTTAAGGTCTTGGCTGATCAGGCACATATGGTAAAAATATGAGCTTGGGAAATGATTTGACTAGTGCAGGCCTTCAAGAAATCGCTGTGAACTGGTTTTGGACACAGGAGTGGATGCTTTACAGGTTCTGAAGTGGATGATGAAGCAGAAGGTAATAAAATCATCAAAATGAAGAGGTGAAATTGGATCTAATGTGGCATTACCATCAAAGAACTGCAATTGAAATCTTCTATGCCTGATGAAACAAAGAGTATACCATTACAGGTTCTTGCCTCAACTTTTCACACTGATGCAGGACAGAACCATGGGGACCAACTCGACCAGCCTTCCAGCCATTTATATATGGTTTTGTTTATTTTATTAATTGAGCTGTTAGTAGGGTATACAAGTCTTTGTTGTATTAATTGAGTAATGCATGTATAATACGTAGGCTTTATTTGTGTTTAATCCTGGCCATCAATATGTTTAGATGGTCTATATTAGTTTTATGGTTTGGTCAGTCTTTTTCCTATACAAAGATGTAAAGCATCTTGGCTTAGACAATGGTTGAGAATAATGAAATTGAGTTTTGAGTGCTATTGGGATCTTCCCGAAGTTCTCTTCAAGTTCTCTCAGAGATTTCTTTGCCTCTTAAATTGGAGTTTGGCGTGAGGCCAATATTTCCCCCCACTTCCAACTTCCACCCTTGCCCACCTGAAATCTCGCCTCTGGTCCGCTTTATTTGTTATAAGAGCCAAAGGTCAATCCAACCCTGGATTTGATAATCGGCGCTCCATCATCCCTGCTGAACCATCATTCATCATCACCAAATCCACATTCGTAAGTCCCAACAATCATCCACCAGTGACCGATCATCCTGGCCTTAGATCTCCACTACCGCACCATCAAAACCTCATGGCTGACCCCTCCATCTCATAGATCCGGTTTGCCGAATCTTTTCCCAAACCACCACTGTCGATCCAATCGAGAACCTAAACAGAAACCCCAGATCCAGAACACAGTCGATCCACTCAAAATCCCAAAACCCGAACCCCTGTTGGATCCATCCGCTGCACATCACCATCACAAGCCCCATCGGATCCATGTCTCCCCATCAATTCCATCAGACCTTGAATCCTCTAAACCCTAATCAATAATTAACAAAACCCACATCCCTCAATCGATTCCCAACGACCAACCCCCAAAATCCACAAATTCCCAGGTTTCCCAAACCCCTAAACCTATATTTCCCTAAAAATCAATCTAAAAACTCCGAAGTCCCCTATTCACTTCATGCTCCACCAAACCCCTCAATCCCTTAGTCCCAAATCCAAAACCCCATCGCCAAACCCCTATCATACCAAAACATCATCAAATACACAATCCCCAAAAAAATCCAAACCCACCCCATTCCAATTAGATCCCAGAAAACCCAAGTCTTTCAAATCCCCTCACTGATGTGAGTCCGTGACCCCAGAAAGCCCAAACCCCTCGATCCCTCAGTTCCAAATCCAAAATCCAATCGCCGAACCCCAATCATACCAGAACCTTATCAAATACACAATCCCCAAACAAATCCAAACCCACCCCATTCCAATGAGACCCCATAAAACCCTAAATCTTTCAAATCTGCTCACTGCTGTGAGTCCGTGACCCATCTTTGATCCCTAACATCTTCGATCCAGTTTTTCCAAAATCCCTTCAACCCACCGTCCATGCTACACCCCAACTTCTTCAAAGCCCCCCCAAATCCCAGGAAGAAAAAAAAAAAAAAAAAAAGGAAAGGAAAGGAAAGCACAGAGAGAGGAAGAGAAGTGGGAAAAAAAAAAGGAGAAAGAAAGAAAGAAGCAAGAAGGGAAAAAGGAGTGAAGAGAACAGTGTACCTGTTTGTTGTAGCCACGCCTCGACATCGCCATCGCCATCGTCAACTTCTCTGCAACTCCATTCGACCCAAGTCACAGTAGCAGTGCCTCACCTCGTCCCTTACCATCTCCACTACCAACTAAAATACATCACAGTCCCAGCAGAAGCATCCGAGCCTCTCTCTCTCTCTGCAGTTCAAAACTGAAAGGTAAGCTTTTCAACCCTTTCTCTCTCAGTCCAGGCACAGTGAACAAGACAGGAAGAAAGAGTTTCTTCGCACATGTCCCGCTACAGAGGTGAATCAAGTGTCTGGGCCTAGTCTCACGTTTGATCCAAACTCGGCCCGATATCAGTCTGACAAGAAGTCAGGCCGAGCAGAAATCAACCTGATACAGAGTGTCAAACAGCAGTCATAGACTTCGCTGCTGCCATCACTTGGTATCATTGGTCAACGGCAGTTTGATCAAGTTGGATGATCCAGGTTACTTTTGCTCCATGTTTTTAAAAGGAGTTCAAATTTATTTTCCTCACATCCCCGTCAATATGAAATTGCAAGATTTTGCCCTGCAACTCTCTAAATTCGATGATCAACTTCAAAGATATCAATATGGAATTAAATGTGGAATATGGTCTTATCAAAATGATGACTACTTGAGCAGTATCTTAAATTGAGACAAGGAAAATTGTCCGTTGATGAATATGCCGACGAATTTGATACCCGTTGATGAATATGCTGACGAATTTGATAGGTTGCATATTTTATGTCAATTGGGCTAGACACATGATTTCAATCACCTTCTCAAAGATTCACGACCGAGTATATCAAAAAATAGGAAGGATAGTGAGACCATGCATGATGCGTTTTGGAATGAAATTCATGTCGAGTGCTTGCTAATACGTCATCACCTGTGGAAAGCAAGTTGCAAGAAGAAAAGTCTCCAAAAATAATAAAATTCAATGTTGTGGAACCAATTGTGGAGAAGGTCAAGACTGATATTGATTAACAAAAACAAGAAACAACTGATTCCACAATCAATTTGGATGAAGTGAAAGGCAAAACTTCCCCAAAGGATTCCACTTCAGATGAATTGGAAGAAAAGGAGACTGGTATTTGCAAATCGAGTAATTGACTTGAGAAATAGTTATTAAAGTTGTTGCAGAAATGGGTTATCAACATTCAAGACATGCCATGGTGGTTTGTCCCCATGCAGCTGAAAGGAGGTGGAAGATGATGAAAGATAAAATGACAGACAGATTGGAAGGTTAGGCTCAGAAACTGCTAAAGCCAAGTTGTTTTTTACTTGGAAAAGCTCATCTCATCTATGCCATTGGAATCAGATGAATCCAACGATGGAGGTGTAAGTTCACTAAATGGTTGGAGAAAACACTTAAAACACTGAATATTTCTCCCTCTATATATATATATACACACACACACACTCTAAATATTTACTCTCTCTCTATATATATATATCTATATCTATCTAGAGAGAGAATATGTAGAGAGATTATATGGTGAGATGAGCATGATTGCTCATTTGGCTGGAACTGAAGGGGAGTTGTGATATTTGGAGGAGAGTACATGGTTAGAAGGTGAAGACGCGAAGTCTCAGCCCATCCAACACATTAGCCCCTTCACCTCAGCCATTGTACTTTCACAATGGCTGAGTTGAAGATGGCCCTAGTTCCCCTATCTATCACATGGATAGAACATGGCCCAACCCTAGCCCACAATGAGATCTCTCCATTCCCCCAGCCTACATGATTTTCACCATTGCAGAAGGTCATTCTCTTCACCACACCATTGCAGAAGAAGATCATTTTCACACACACAAGATCATTTTCACACACACACACACCAACGCCCACACGCACACGCACATGTTCTAAATTAGAAAATAATCAGTCTGTGAAGTGATTTCCTTTCAAGTATGAACTGGCAATTAAAGAAAAACAGAACAGAATTAACTTCCAAGAAAAATAAATAACCTTACCTCTCCCAATAAAAAAGGAGATTAGCTCTCGTCATCAGAACTGGAACTATCTATCCGTCGGTCTTTAATTGCTGGAAAAAGTAGCTGCCGGGGATCTGGAGTGGGTGGCACTGTTGTAGCTTCCCTGATCCTTGGTGCCTTGGGTGCCTTCCTCGAGGCTTCTCTCACCTCTTTACATGCCTTGTCTAACATCCCCAGGAAATCCCGCACAGTGATGAACAAGCGCAAACCCTCATCTTTCGATGTGTTCCCATGGAAATAATCAGTTGTGTTCTTCACCAAAGTCCGTATTCTCTTTTCTTCCCCAAGTAGCCAGGTAATATCAATATCTGCATGCTCTACAAAGCTTTTAAGCATTTGGTGGAATCCATTTTCCTTGTCCACACTACGCATCTCTGAGTTCAGAAACTCCTTAATCTTCTTCAAACCATGTCCAAGGTTTGTGACAGCACCTGTTAAGGCATCTGCATCCAAGACCGCTGCCTTCTTGACATTTTCGAGCTCTCCATCCAAGGCAGCAACTGCCTGAAGGCCAAGGTTACAGTAGTGGTCACCCGTTTCCTGCGGAGAACTGGAAGCCACCAAATCATCTGAATTCACGCTAGAGATGCTCCCACTCTCTCTTGGAGCACGTGCAGCGCGTACGCCTTCTGAGCGGATTATCTCTTGGACAACGAAGTGCAGGAGAGTTGTCTTGCCATCAGTTCCTTTGACGTCTGCTAGTTTCAGCAATGTGTCGAGCTTGAATGCTTGTGCGCCCCCACGGAAGGTGCCATCATTCATGCGGTTGCCAGTTTTGAGAACAGCTTCTAAGAGTTTCAGGAACAGTCTACTGCTTCTGAGTTCTTTGCAAGCTACCTGTAAATTAGGAGATGAAGAGGTATCTCAGTTTACCTGTATAAAAATGTGAAATCACTAACCAGCAATGATATGTGTGATCACGGCCATGGGTGAGCGAGGAAGGAAAATACCTATATACATACATACACAGACATTCAAGCTAAAGGCTAGGTGCATGTAGGAGAGTAAGATGACATTTTGTGGAACCCACGAACTAAAGCGTGGTTGCGTGTAGGAGAGCATGTGGATGAGGGTGGATGAAGTTTTACCCTATCCAATAGGTTGGCTTGGATTTGGGGCCATGGAAATCTTAACCTTTGAAAAGATAGAAATTCTAAAAGATGAAATCAAATTCCAACTCTGGGTGAATGGGGGGGCACTCCACAGAGCCCCTTAATTTTTTGTCTCCTTTACATCTCACCATTCCTCGTTTCTTGCCACTTATCCATGTTGGCCTGAAAGAGCTCATCATACTTCCAACATCCTTTAATGTTAAAACTGACATGCTTTTCAGTGCCTTTTCCAGATTATGAGAAAAGAAACGTATTGATTTTCTTACTTATACCATTATATTTTAAGGAAAAAGAAAAATCGGAATGAGTTTAGATGATTGAAGTTGACAATTTGATGTGGAAATGCATCAGCATAGTGTAGAGTGATGGTGCAAATGTCCTTTTTTGGGGGTAATTTATCTTTTTTAACCTTTTCTTTTCTTAAATTCTTTGTTGCTTCTTGTCTGAATCAAAACAGCTGAAATGCCAAAAGGATCTGTCCTAATAGCAATCCAACAAAATGAAGTTAATAGTTATGCTTCAACTTATTCAATGTGGAATGTACATAGTGTCAATCTGAAGATACCTATCCTGGAAAATCAAACACATGTCAAACAGCAGATGCCAATCTTGGAAGTCAAATGTGTGTTGCTTCAGTTCATAGGATGCGACATGGCTTTGAAAGGTAAATACCAATCAATGGGATCTGCATTTTTATAGTTCATGCTTCACCAAAACTGCCGAGTGCCAATGCTCCATGTCTTTCCATCTCTCATTCTCTGTGTGTGAGCATGGGCACATGTGTGCAAGCATCCATGTGTGAGCCTCAATTTGTTGATATGGCTTTGGTTGTGTCAATAGACTCAATACTTAGACTAAAAAAATTGTACTTTTACAATCCTGTTTCAATACAGTTGCCAAATCTCCACAGCTTTCCAGGCTCTTATGAATGAGTGACTAGTTAGGGATTCCTTTCTTACCAGTATTTTTTCTTTGCTCATACAGTTTAGTTGACTATTGATCAGTAGGAATAATACCAGTAAGAGAGAGTATTCCAAATTTCAACATTTTGATTTGTAAAGAGTGCATTCCCCGGTGCAAGCAGTTCCGTTTGAACACAACTTACAACTTCAGTAAAAGCACATTTTCTTAACTTTAAGGGGAAGAAGGTGCAATATCGACTATGCTTGGTAATAACCAAAAACAATCTAGGAGAAAGGCTGAACTTAGTCTAACAAAAAAACCAATAAAGGGGATCTTAATTTGAGACACAGAAAGACTTGCCTCCAAAGTTGCAAAAGACTCCTTAATGCTTGCTACTTCCTCTTGGAGAGAGCACATGAAAAGCAATGCATCTATCCGTTTAAAAGCAAATGGAATTTCCACGAAGGTTTTTAGGAACCGTTCCGCAGGACTAAGTTGGGAAAGCTCGCCGCTATATAACCGAAGCTTACGTTCTTCTTCTGTGGTTGGTGCCATCTTCAAGAGTGTTTGAAGGAGCTCCAGAGGAAGTTCATTTCCTGATTGTGAGCATTATAAAATTAGGACAAAGTTGGAAACATATATGAATACAATTAACATGTCACAAGCAAATAAAGGATCTTAATTATAGTTGTCAATTCCATTCCAGTTCCAATCCAGTTTGGCCCTGCAGTGGAATGTTCTAGCATTCCAACCAATTCCGATGTTCCACTCCCAAAAAGATGCATGAAAAATGAAAAACTGAAAGGATACCTAAAATTGGAAAAAAAAAAAAAGTAGAATGCTAAAATAATACTAAAAATGCATACTTATATCATTTAAATTAAACTACACTCTACAATTGACTATTTCTGGTTTTCACCATGTATGAATGAAAGAAACATGTGGAGTCATCAAAACTACACTCTACCAATTGATAAGAATACAATTCTAATCCTTGACCCAAATCACAATTAAGTCAAGCAATCACAAGGAGAAAAGTACTAGAACTAAATACACAATCTGCCACTTTAATAATCTTAAATCCTTAAGAGACACTCTCAAACCAATGCACAAGAGGATAATAGTTGCAAAAAATGCAAACATTTATTGAAATCTGGAGAGTAAAAAATCATAGCGTTGGACGTCCCATACCAGGGCATATATATAGTCCTATAATCGGTCAAGAAGCTAGTAAGAGGAGTAGTTTTATCAGCCTTGATCTCAGCTGGAAGGTAGTAATCCCCAATGAATCCTTCACTCCTGTGTGCTCCCTTGGATCCGATTTCTCTTCTCATGGATGAGCATCTTCCCATCACGGCTAGTCGTGGGTGGGAGGTATGGATGGATGTTCCTGGGCTCGCTGTGGCTCAAATAATCCCTCCTTAAATCTCGACGCTTTATTCTCGTTGGATCTCCACTGCTTTCCTCCTGTTATTGGTGGTGGATAGGTTTCGTACGTATAGAAACAGTTTTGGAGCAACTGCGCCTCTTCCCCTTATGATATAGTCTCGTGACTGTAATGTCAGGGGTTGGCTCTGCTCGCCGGTTGTGCTGCGTAAGCCTCTAAATGGCTCCAAGCAAGCGAAGGTTTTCGGGGTGATCACCGCGCGTCCTTCCCATGCTCTATCTCGACCGTGACAACGGTGGTGTCTTTTGCTTTTCAAAGGGGCCACCCAGTCGCAGTTGCTAGGGCAGACCTGCTCCCGGCATCCCCGCCGGGATACGGGCTGTTTTCCCGCGAAAAGTTCTCCAATAACAAAACCCTAAAACTACTTTCTAGTTTCATGTGATCATAATCCTTAGGAACGAAGGGAAGAAATCCAACTTTAAAAAATCCTTATTACAACGCATAGAATAAATTTTCTTAAAAGAAAATAAAGAAACAAAATCATTGAAGATTCTTCACTTGGACGTCCTTATCTAGTAGGTTCTTGGTCCCTTTCTTCCATGTGACTTGCCACTTGTATTTTCCTTTGCAGCCAACTTCCACTAAGAAAGATTCCATTCCTCTTTAACTAAGTCTCTTAACATGATCATGCTGAGTCTTAAGTCGACTCGGACTCAGCCGAGTTTTAAAACATTGATGATGATTAACAACTCCAATGTAATGGACAGGAGGACAAGGGACTTTTAAACTGAATTGAATACATGAGGGTTTTAGCATGTGAAACCAAACTACTTTCAAGTGGGTTGTGAGTTGTGACCTATCTCTCGTGATTATTGATTGAGCAATCAGTCCTTAAGGGCCTGATTTAGAAGCTGATTTTGCCCTGTAGTGACTCTTCTCTTTATATGGTTAATCTATGATCCTTATACACATTATGAATACGGCAGGAACACAGATTTTGCAAGTAAAAAATAAAGTATCGAATATGATACATAATGATATATTGCCTATTTTGAATTATATGGGTATCATAGTGGTCATTGCATGCTTGCTTTTACCAGGCACGTGACCGTTTTTAATGGATTTACTGCCTAACCCATAGTTGGTTCAACCCATAGGTCACTGGGACTAACACATGATCAGCTAGCCCATTGTCTTCCCATCCTCTATAAATTCCCTTTTAATCTCTCATTTATACAATTTAATGAAAATTATGCCTTTCCTTCTCATTATTATGAATGCATTGAGAAAGTATTTCCCCTTGAATGAAGACTCATTGCATTGCCAACAATAATGATTCAAAGGCCAGGACTCCATGGTGAATGTTTGAAGACTCCATCCATCATTGAGTCCAATCACAAAGTGTGTCGTCAACCTTACATACTAAGTTAAGGTCCATGGATAATCACCCTTTTTTTTTTCTTTCTTTTTTTTTTTTTGAATAGTGATGTCACCCATAACCTTAGGTTAAGCCGTTAAGGATCTATGTAATTAGTAATGTGTTTTTGGCCATTAGTTATTCATTAGGTAGAAAAGTTTACCTTCAAGAACTGCATCACAGACTTCCTCTATTGTCACGTTCAATGCCCGCAAAAAAATTGATAAATTTTGTGACTTCTTAGGATCAAGAATCTGGACATACTGGCTTGGAGAATCATTGGATGCCAACTCGTTTTTGCGATCAGCTTTAATTTTATTGGTAGAGCTGTACCCAAAGAGACTTTCTATCATCTCTTCATTGAACCTACAGATTCAAAATAAATCAATTTAGTCTATCAAACAGTGACACAGATGAGTACTTATAGGGTACATTCTGTGCAAGGTGCATGTGAGATGGTGGAGACCATCCACTGTGCACATAAAAGGGAAATGGTGGATAGAAGGTCAGACCAGCCAGTGAGAATCTACCAAGGATGTACTCCTGTGGGAACCACCAAGGATGAAATACAGTTCAGAGAGAGTGATTAGACAATTGCAGCTTAGCGACCAAAAAATTGATGATAAAATAAAAATGATAAAAAAAAATGGTTGATGTTCCATATTTAGTGCACAACAGGGGGAGACGGTAATGATTAAGATCATGCAACTGAACTGGTATTTAATTGCAGTCTATCCATGGCACATCAGGTAGATGATCTTCTTGATCCATCATACCCCCTGCAATGTGCCTGGTGAAAGAAGTTGCCACAACCTGAGGGTGGAAAAGTTATCTACTTTATTACATCCCAAGACAGAATTATACACTTACTGGAATGATCCTGAACGAATCTGATGCCAGACCATTGAATGATCAGGGTTTGCAAGAACTTTATCCCAAAAGAATGGTTTGAGCTTAGCTTTTGGAGCTTCCATTTCACCCCTTGTCCCAACATCTTCACTAGAAGTTCCAGGGCGGTTTGGTCCAAGAGGAGAAGAGTGTGATGCTCTTGAAGAATTCAAATTTGATTGTGGTGGACGAGGAGGAAAAGCACTCTTTGGTGGAGGCGGCGGCGGTGGGGATGGACCAGGCTTAATCCCAGTTGGTACAGGCGGCGGCGGAGGAGGAGGACCAGCCCTGGTAGGTCCAGGCTTTATCCCGGTTGATGCAGGTGGTGGAGGCGGCAGCCCAGGAGGGGAAGGACCAGGCCTAATCCCGGTTGGCATGGGCGGTGGAGCTATAGGCCCAGATGGGGGAGGACCAGCTCTGATAGGAGGCTTCATGGGAGGGGGTGATGGTAAAGGTGGATGGATATTGTTTGATGCAGTAGATGGCTCTGTCCATAATTTGACTGTTCCCAGAACGGTCCCTGATGATGGATTTTCTTCAGCTACTGATGACTTAGCAATACTAGACTCCTTTGTTGTGTGGCTAATTTCGACAGATGGAACCTGCCCATTTTGGCTTGGATTGGTTTTATAAGCTAAAGTTTGAAACTTCTCTTTGTTGATTGGATTTCCTAAACCAAAAGATTTGGGCGATGAACCTGAAATTCAAGAAATTTAAATGGAAAAAAGGAAAGAAAGAAAGAAAAACGAATTAGTTTCACAGTATCTATGTGTGTTCAGAAATTACAAAAAAGTGTAAGTGGTTTGAACCTTTTAACAAAATATGTGGTTACCGTTTTCCCCATATAATTACTAAGGATACTCTTCTTCTTTTTCTTTTTTTTCTTTTTTTTTTTTTTTTTTGCGGCTCTTTATTGATTAATGTTACTGATTTGGTGAGGAAAAGTTAGAATAACAGTTTCCAACCAAATGTGATTTCTGATCTCTGAGCCACCCCAAACAAAAAGAAGCAAGGGTAACCATCCTAAAATTAATTAAGCCAAAAAGTGCTTCCATACCAATAGAGAAATCACTCATGCTCAAGCTCAATAGTGGCCTGTCATCCCTTTGTCCATCTCCATAGCTGTTGTGTCTACAACATTTTTTGTAAAACCAGAAAAGCATTGAGACAAAAAGCAATGTCCCAGCTGCAGTTGTAACAACGGCTATCAAAACTGCCTTCTTGCTAGCACCACGCTTTGATGGTAGAGTTGGAGCAATGACTGGACCTGAATTTGCACTTGCTGAAGGTTGCAAACTTGAACCAGGGGTATCTTGAGGAAAAAATGGCCGAATAGTCCCAGTAGGGGCTGGGCCATCTGGAGCCTGAGTACTGGTGGGTGTTGGACCAGGAGATGGTGATGCACTGGAAGTGGGTCCTTCAACTGCAGGGGCAGGGGCAGAAGCAGGGGCAGAAGTGGCTAATATGGTTGAAGATGTTTGACCGGACAGGTTTCGTCTCGAAGAAGGAAGCCAACCAAGTAGGGATTTCAGATACCTAGTAAACCAATTTCTGGACATGTACGCATCTCCAGAAACATGAAGTTGAGAATTTTTCTTGCTTAGACAATCCAGAAAGGTGTTTTTCATTTGGAGAGGTAGCACAGTGATAAATTTTTGCATGGTATCTTCTGTCAACGACATTCCTTTCAGATTCATTCCATTAGAAGCAATAGCCATTTCCTCCGAAAGAAAAATGTCAGATTTTTTTACAGCTTCCTTGCTCTGCATCAATTCCAAAGTGCACAAAATCCAAAAGTGCTCCACCTGTAGCCATAAAATTTCATGCTGCTTCAGTTATTTGAATACTGAGGATTATCAATATAATGCACTGAGTATAATAACAGTAACTATTTGGAATCTGAAGACAGGATAGATTTTTGGTATCCACCGTAGTGTCGACATTCTTTATTCAAGACCAGAGCCTGCATAGAAGATTTGCTTAGTATGACAAGTAATTAATCTATTTAAGCAATTATGTTTTCCCTTCAATTGTAAGCTTCCTGATTCCTGAAAACCACCATTGAAAAGCTTCAATGATTTCTTAGTGGCCCTCAATTCCGTGGCGGTCCACACCCATCATTCCCAAAAGATCAATTTTAAACCACCTTTTTCATCACTACAGCCAATAGCTGCATGGCCCACATTTTCTCTTGACCTCTTGATGATTAATCTAGCGTAAGTTTCAACTGTCACAAGAGAAGGAAGAACCACCAAACTTTCCAAACCGCTTTCCTTTTATCAGCAACATAGAAGCCTCCCAATTTGGTGGACCCACATTGACATAGGTCAACTAGATGCCTAGAGGGATCCATATATGCTGGGTTTCTAGAATGTGATCATTTCCCATCCTTCAGGCCCATTTGCTTCAGGAAATTTCTTACAAGAATTCCGATTGTGGGGATTTCTGGAATTCCTGTGAGGAATTCCTCATTTGAATGTGAAAGAACTCTAAAAACATCTTGAAAATTTTTAAACCTTCAAAAGTGAGCATCCAGAATGCTACAGACTCCTTGGACAATTTTGGAATTCTGAGAGTGAGAAGAAATCCAGCAAGATATGTAGCTTTTTGACAACTTCAGGCCTTTGCAATGCTCATCCTCCATTTGAGGATTCAACCCACACCAATGCTAAAATCTATTTCTTAACTTTTTTGGGTTTTCACTTTTCATTCATCAAAATTCACAAAATTCTTCTCTTGCAAGTTTGAGTGGATGAAAATTATCAAACAGATTCTTGTGAAAGGCTTGTTAGTATAGTACTCTTGTACTGTTAAGTGTTAACCATTTTCTAATGAAGTTATTATTAAAAAAAAAAAAATGTTATCAAACAGAGCATCCTTAGATTTCATGTGAAAACAAGAAGGCAGTGTAGGAATATAGATTCAGGTAAACAGCTGGCATAAAACTCTTGTCATATCTGCAACATGCATTTTGACACTTCATTCCTAAACTGGTAAACCCATATTTGTGAGCCATACCATTCCTCTATAGAGAACCTTGTTCCTCCTTGAACTTACAACTCCCACCCTGCCTTCACATTTTCACCTTGCTCTACCAGTTCGATCATATCCCAAACCTTCAAACATAAAATAAAAATAATAAAAATAATAAAAATCTCCCTTCTGTATATATGCACTTTCTTCTCTGCCAAGAAATGATAATTAACAACTAATAGTATGGTTTCTTTTCCTCTTTTTTTTTCACTATCATGCACCAATGATCACAGTCTACAAATACATTACAAAAACCAATAAAATTCTCAAAATGCTAAATCTAATCTCCAATTAGAGACGCCATCATGCTTTATAATAAAAAGGGGATTCCTATATTCACATGAAACTCTAGTTTTCTTAACTCCCTTAATAAAAAAAATGGCAAAAGCCGTCCCTTCCAAGTTTTATATTTAGAAACTCAAATCAAATAAAACTCAAACAACAAGTGCTATGCCCAGACAACCAAACTAACAGCTACAAACAATTAACTGCAACAAAAAGGCATGAAAAAGAACACCCTGAAAAAGAAAGAATTAATGGGTTTCTTAAAACTACAATCATTCATTGAAATCAATAAAAACCATTGCTCATTTCCTTCCCAGTGCTCCACTCAAACAACCAAACCAACAACTACAAACACAAACCCCATCAAAATGGAATTTTTAAACAAACCCATTGAAAAACAGACATAGCCAAGGTCCAAGGATAAAAAAAGATTAGATCTTTTACCACATGACCATCATTCTCCGTAGAAACCCCAATCACCGGATTCTGCCTCCCCAAGCAAGCTCTGGGAAGAAGACCATAAACCGCTACGGCGAAAACGAAACCGAAAACGACACAAACCCTCCTCGCATCATCCATCGCTTCTCAGATCGCGGCACCCGTAGACCGATGCCTACAAACCAACGGCCGAGATCGAACCCGGCCACATACCCTCGATTCGCACCCAAAATCAGCTGAAAAAGCGTAGAATCGAGATCTGAAAACCTCTCCAAAACCCTGGAAATCAGCAAAGCGCTTGAAGCTTGAATCTTTCAGAACCGAGTTTTACAATTGAAATCTCTCTGCTGTCGACAAGTTTGGGAAAATTGAGCGGAAATGAAGAATCTGTACATGAATCGGGGAAAAGTTGGGATTTTTCCAGTCGAAATCGGTGAAAAGTTAGGATTTTTCAAGTCTCGAGAGCTTTTTTTTTTTTTAAGCAGCTGTACTTTGACAAGAAGCCGTTGAATATGTAGGGGTTTTGCCGTAAAGAAGCTTCCAAATAATGGGATTAAAATTATTTCTGGTGTTAGGGAAATTTACAAGGGACCTGTAGTAGTTTTTCACAATTATAAGTTACTACCACCTCACATTTTTATCTTTTTTAATATATTTTTATTGGGAAGAAAATTTATTTTTTGTGTAGAAGAATTTTTTTTTTTTTTGGAAAAGAAATTGGAATCATGTGAGAGACAACATAGTATTTGAAAGAAATTTTTTTTTAATAATTATGCCTATTAAAATCAGGGTAAACTAGCTTCATCATCGTTTAGTTTGGACTAATTGAAAAAGATCTACCATATTTTGTAGTTGAATGTAGCCTCGTTGGGCATAAATTCAGGGTGATATAGATACAGGATCATTAAACTCAATTTAATTTTGTGTCATATCATAGTAAAGGTGAGGTAAAGTAAGGTGAGATAAAGTATGTGGTAAAACAAAGTGGGAGAGAGAGTTGTCAAGTAGTTATTTTTTGTATTGACTTTACTTTACTATACTTTACCATTGTTTTATGTGATAAAAGAAAAGCAATTTAAGGTAAAAACATCGCAGTTGAACTTTACCATACCACACTATTCTTTTATCCAGATGTGGTAAATTACATTTTTAAATTGAAATATTTAATAAAAAATTATTCTAATAATATAATTTACTTTAATCATAGCACCTCCCAAACAACTCAATTTAAAATCTGTAAGATTTTTCAAAAATCGCCAAACAGGAAAAATATTGTAATATTATAATATTACATTATTCTATTTAATACTATTTTATTCTTACAATAATTAAATCTGTAAAAATTTTATTCTGTATACATCCAAACGGGCCCTTAGTGCCTATTTGTTTAGAGATAAGTTTTTTATGGGAATTCACTATATTGTGAATTCTAAACAACAATGAAAGCATTGTGTGCCGAGAATCTTGAGTTCTTTATCCCGAATAGTAAGAATTCATAAACTTAAATCTGTGAATTATTAATTTTGGCCTGTAGAATTTTCAAAATGTTCCGTTTACTTGACCATATATTAACCCATGTAAGAGTCATAAGTTAAGGAATTACTAAAACCCTCTAACATGAATCCTCAAGATTGCAAAAGTGGCATTTGAAATGTCAACTCTTTTGTGAGTTTCTCAATTTAAATATTAGAGAATTCAAAATTCTACTAACATAGGACGTACACCCTTGTTAGAAATTTCCAACAATTTTGTGAGTTTCTCAATTTAAATATCAGAGAATTCAAAATTCTACTAACATAGGACGTACACCCTTATTAGAAATTTCCAACAAAGAGAATTCTTGTCACAAATGCTATAGACAAAACGGACCCTTTAAAATGTTTGAATAACATTTTGAACCGTTTCGAAAATCAAAATGTGTTCGGATCACATCTTTTCGTCATTAGAGGGCACTGAATCCATGTAAGGTGGTATATGTATTTTTTTTATTTATCATCTTTGACCTACCTTTTTTAAGATGAATAAGGCATTTTGGCCATTTGAAAAATGTGCATGTTGAAGTTAATATAAAATTCAATTTATATGTAACTTATTTCCACATAAATAATTAAGGATCAATTTTTAGCCGTAAGGCTGATGGTAAGGGACTTTGGTGATTGTATGGGTGCAAGAATACTTACATGAAAAAAAAAATGGTTTAAAGGCCAAAAGAAATTTTGAAATATTTCAACCAAAAGCAAGGAGTCCTTTACATTTTTTACATTGTAAGAGGCTTTTATCATAAAAGGCAACAAACCAGGGGTATAAGTTAAAAAAGCCCGTTGTGATTCTAAAAATCCCTCCAACGTATGAAAAGGACAAGAGAAAGTTCAACGTTTTAGGAAGAGTAAGAAAAAAAATAAAAAGCAAAAACAGGGGGAAGAGCAGCGGAATATGGTGGTCACGTTTTGGTCGGGCCCACATGTTCCACCCGGGCATAAAATGCGTGCGGGCTTTTTCATGGACGGCTATGATCATCCGATTAGGTGAAAACTCATGGGTCCCACCATCTCTACGACACTGATTGGATGGAGGGTAGGTGAAAAACTGAAAATGTTGGAGTTTGAATCCACTTCACACCTTTAACACAAGAACCGTGTAATAGATTCCGGGATCTCCATTATAAATCCCCATAAAGATAATTTTAGTAGTCCGTTCAAGATGAAAATTATCTCTTTTAATAATATAATTATATTTTACTTTCAGCTTTTGGTTTCACTTATGATTGAAAACGTGGTGGGAGCAGATGTGGCGTTAGTCATGTTTTCGTGAGATGTTCAATTTTATAAGAATTTTGAGGAGATGAAATTCATCTTGAATAATCCAAATTATATATTTTTATATGGGTCCATGATAAACGGCCCGGCATGTGTTATCCGGACTGATTCAAAATCTTCTGAACTACTAGAATCTGTGGTTGAATCTTCCGTGCAAAATGATTAGTAGTGAGAAAATTAGAAAAATCACGAGAATAGCGTTCAAGAAAGAAACATAGGAAAGTAAGAAAAAAACAAAACCGGTTATGCGCGTACAGAGCAGAACGCGGTGTATCCCCCAACGTGACAGTTGGAAGAACAATTGCATGAGATCTCGACCTTTCATCTGAAAGGGCCCAAAGAAAATGTCTTATGCTGAATAGTGAAACCCACATCTCAGGTTTTACTCTAAAAGTCACATGTCCTTTGTATCTCCTGAAAATGGACGGTTAGATTAGCAGCACAATCTTTAAATGCCATAAAAACCGATTATCTTCCCCTTTCTTTTTTGGCTAGGATGATTAGTATTTTGACAGAACTGGTGTTTGGAATTTATGTGCCGCTGTAGATCTCTCTAGCCCACAAGAGTTTTTTTTTTTTTTTCCCCAGTGGCCCCACAAGGGCTATATCCTCGTTCTGCCTTTGGATGTAGATTTGACTTTTTAAGATTTGAATTATTAAAATGAAGATTTGAAAATTCATCTTCCATTTATCCATTATTATATATTACGTTAGAAGGTTTTGGATCCAATTTTGACTGTTGTTTACATTTTGACCCGAAGTTACATTCAGATTTTACAATGGCTAGCTAACATATTCTCCCTCCAATTTTCACTAATATACTTTCCCTACTTATGAATTCTCATCTTTCTCCATATCTAACATATGTAGAATCCTACGGCTTCATGTATATCCGTTGTTATTTGTTAAGCACAGGTTTTTGTGCTGGTGATATTTAAAGGAAAACATTATTGGGCAATCATTGTTTAATATATTCACCTTTGACTTTTCATTTTGAAGTGCTTTTAGAAACAAAAAAGTCTTAAGAATTCCTTCAAATTAAATCAATGAAATGAAACAAATGTTCCATTAAGATTGGTGCAGTAAATAACTAAATAATCATTGGAATACTTCAATTTTAACCAAACACACTTTTAAGATAAAATGTAAGAAATTCCAATCCAAACCTTTTGACAAGGATATAAGAAGATCTAGATGAGAATTCCAAATATTATTGCTATCAAATACACCATGCGGTTCTTGTAGTAGGCACACAAAATCAATTAGGTAGCCCTTGTAACTGAGTCGCCGAGACTAAAATGACCTTTTTTACTATTCTTTGTAAAAACACCCCCATATTGTCCCTTCTAGGATTGTTCATGGCCCACGACCCATATCCAGCTTAAGCTTGACACAGGCCGACCTGAATCTGACCTGTCTCAAACATGTGAGGCCAAAAGTCCGCTTATTTAGTCAATCAAGCCTGGCCAGACCAAGCTTTCTATCACTCTTTTTGGCAGATCAGTCACTAAACTGCAAGAAATATTTATTTTGACAGGGCAAGCTCTGTCGTGGCTATGGGCTTAATCCATGCCCTATCCTAATTTTAAATTCAAGCCTTGCTCAAGTACTGAAATCCAAGGCTCCGAACCAATGTGGCTGGCCCGGTCCATGAGTACCCAAGTCGTGCCAACTTAGCTTATGGTAGCAAGAATCAGCAAAGCTTGTTCAAAGGATGGCCTAGATCTATAAATGAAAGTGACTGATGCAGTAGCTGTAGTGAGGCCCAATTCTTGTCAAGTGTAGGAATTTTCATTTGAGGCCAATTGTTGGTCTTGTATAGAATGATGATGAATGACAAAATGATGCCTATTGTTGACAATTCTCATTTTTTTGGACTTGGTTATCAATGTTGGACATGTTTGGAGTCTTTCTTTTGACAGTAAACACAGTTCTCTTCATGTCTAAAAAGGTTTTAAAATTTCATTGATGCATTAAAGAAACATCAATTTATGACTGGGGGTTGTTGGGTTGTTGGGTAATAAAGACATGGAAGTCCAGCTTTAAAATCGTATTTTATTTCAGGAGATGCATATATGATTTGATAATAGATAAAACCTAGTCAACCTGTCTTAATTTTGGAACAACATTTTGGTCCAAGCCCTTAACACCATGGTTCAGGTAAAATCAAGTAAGGGCCCCACTTCCATGGATGTATTATATTCGCCACAAATATCCTAAAATCTGAATGTGGGGTTTTTGCCTTACTGTGAGAATATCCAAATATCATGGTAATTAGACAATCTTAGCCCTTCATTCTAAGATATCAACATGACATTTTGTTGACTTCATTTATAAAAGGTCTTTCACACCCTAGATTTCAAAACTCATAAATTATACTATTTTCAAAAGCCCCACGTATCAAAACCCTTTGGTTTGTCAATTTACTATTAAAGTAAAAGTAACATAAAGTCTCCATTTTTCAAATAAGGGGTCACCTCAAAAGTACACATCTTCAAAATTTTCTCATTTCTTTGCGTAAAAGTAAAAAAGCAACCTCATTTATTCACAAAATGACAAAAAAAAAACACTTATTTAGTTATTTTTATATAAAAAGTCAAAAAAATTTCTTACTAATCCACTAAAGACAAGATACCATCATACCCCCTTATATATTATATTCTCTTGACTTAATGCTTTACTTTAACTTTACTTTTCAATAAAATTACCAAAAAGGCAAGGTCTTTTGAACTCAATGCATAAGGTTTGATAGTCGGTGGAGGACATATAATTCACCTAGGAATGTTGAATTTACATTGTTTAATTCCTTGAATGTATGGTTGTACTTGTTGTTACTTCATTTATTATAATGTAAAGGGCCTTTTTCCTGTTATCTTGACTTGAATTAAAAGGCCCATTGACTTTAAAAGGTAGGCCCCACTAGCTAGCTGACTGACTTTGACCTTTGCATCAGATAGTTCCTCTTCCTTCAAGCTCCCATTGTGTTTTGCAGTACCAGTCTCATTTATGTTCCGCTCCTATTCCTAGCTCCTCTCCTATTCCTAGCTCCTCTTGGTGTGTGGGTTAGATAGGTGCAATTAATGGTCTTCGGTTTGAGTTAGATCAACCTGAACCTGAATGGTCCAATGGGTCGAATTCAAAGTCTGATCCTAAGGTTAACCCTTATAAAGCCTGAACCATGTCAAAATTTTTATCGGAGGACCTGGATCCTATGTAACCTTTATGACTGATGTCCTTAATGCCACACGACAAAGATTTTTAGACGAAAAATCTATCCTGTGACAATTGCCCACAGATATGGTGCTCACATATTATGATTATATGATATATATACGAGTCAAACGAGTTTGAAGAATGGATTGGAGTAGCTGCTTTGCCTATAAACTGTGTCGGTATGTTTTGCTAATTTTAATATTTAGAAAGTCTATGGTCGTCTTCAAATTGGAAGAGTGTGGAAATCTATACATGTCTGTTGAAATTCTAAAAGTCGACCCAATGATCAAGAGTTATCGAGGCAACTGAAAGTTCATTTTGAAGACTTTATTGTTACCATGAAGAATGTACATACATGACTCTTGAAAACGTCTAGGGTAGTCTCTGTCATTGTTTTGAGAAAGAAACAAGTGTTCCGTTTAGAAAAATTCCCTTGTTTTTTTCAAGGTCAAAATCAATATATCTAGGCAAATCTTCGGGCACATTCACCTCTCATCGTATTACAATGAAAACTTCCACTAGTCTCAACGTGTTTGGCACTTAACTAGTTAAAGTGAAGTGAAGTGAATCTAGATAAAAATGACAAGGGGTCACATCAAAAGAACACAATTTCAATATTTCCTCCTAATTTTTCAAAAAAAGTCAAAAAAGCAACATACTTTCTCCACTAAAAGACAAAAAAACTCCACTTTTCTATGCAAAAAGTCAAAAAGATTCCATACCAAACAACTAAAAATAAAACACCATCATAACACCTTATATTTTATTCTATCTTGATTTGATGCTTCACCTCACCATACTTCAATTCACCACATATCCAAACAGGCTAGGGATTGCTGTTAGCCCCTAAAATGGTCACACTGCGTTGGTGTGCAGATTGTGTGGTGGAGTTGGTGGTCCTAGACCTAACTACTGCACAAACAGTCCATTGGTGCATATGGACTGTGCTATGATAGCTAAACACTGCATATAATTGGTCCCTTGGTGTGGATGGTTCTTGCCTTTTGGTCGCTGGTGCGATGGATGGTGGTGCCTAACAATGCTGTGCAATGAATAGCGTGCACGACGTGCTGTGCTGCACGTGGTGAGTGCAGTATCGTGCTGCACGTGGAGTGTGCAGTCGTCGTGCTGTGTGGATGGCAGCGTGCACACGTTGCTGTGTTGCTGCGAGGGACGTCGTACACGTGCTGCGGTTGCTGTGAACGACGTTGTGTGAATGCTGCGAGAGCTGCGGGTGATGCGGTCGACGTCGTGCGAGTGTTGCGAGGCTTGCAGGAACTATTGTCGACGTCGTGCAGGAGCTGTGTGCGGCAGATTTTAGACTCTCGACCAACCTTGTATTTTCTAGATACAAATGCATGTCTAATGCATGAAAAAGATGTTAAACATGCTGAATAATCATTGTGCAAAAGGATTTGTGCATTGGGGTCCGGGAAGTGGTTGAAACCTCCATTTTCTCCCTCTCGGACGTTTATACCCAGGAGGTGAGAAACAATGGGTGGCACATACATCTACTATGTAGCAGGTTTGCCTGTTGGGTGGAAAAATGAACGGTGGACATTGTATGCGCACGATATGCACTGGATACACTACCAAAGGCCTTGGTGGCCTCGGTTGGACATTGATTGGGATGCGGTTGGAAAATTGGTGCATGGGACCCACACCCTCGTGCCTGGGCCTAGAGGCCCGAACGGATGCGGTGGCGTGCTGGATTGGTGCATGGGGTTTCTCCCTCTTGTGTTGGGGCTGGTGTAGCCCATGTGGAAGACACAGTTGGTGCTGTGTGGCATGCCTTGCCACATAGATAGTTGCTGATAGGCTTGGGAATGATGTGGCATCCACTTGGGTGGGTGGTTGAGGAACTGCCATGGCAGTTTGGCCTGTGAAGTGTGTTGGGCATGTGGAGGACTACTTGGACCAACAAAAGCATGACAGGTGGCACGCAACTGCTCAGACAAATTGCCCCTCAGTGGGTTATTTCCAGCAACGCATTGGCAACTGTTTGAGGGGCCAAGTGGCAGGCAGTTAGCCTCGGTGGCACTGTCTGATTGGCTAGAGACTTATTTAAAAGGGAACTGCATGGTCGCAGATCCGAATTATACAAGAGGAGACAAGATAGAGGTCTCAAACAAAAGTCACAGAACAAAAACTAAGACAGAGACATAGTGTGAGATAGGAGTCTCAGACAGAGGGTCTCAGAGAAAAGGAGTTAGCCTAAGTGAAATCAAGCGGGGCTTTGGGGTTCAGACAGAGCTTCAAGAGAGATCTTTGCATAAGAGTGTTACAGAGAGTTATGAGTGGTAATTCTTTGTAAGGGCCCGTCCTATAGTTTTGATTAATATGAGAGGGCTGGTGCCAAATTAATCAAGTAATCTGTATTTGCATTGTGTTGTCTACAATTGTCTCCTTTCTATTCCTTTACTGCTGTTTGTGTGTGTGTTTGTTGGTTGGCTGGTTAAGTGACTGATGTCCTTAACGCCACACGGCAAAGATTTTTAGGCGAAAAATCTACCCCGTGACAATTGCCCACAGATATGGAGCTCACATATTTTGATATATACATATTTTCATGAGGTATCTACCAAAAAAACCCCTTCAGAGTCACTAAAGAAAAAACCTAAAAGATAGGTATATACCATAGTGGTCCTAGGGCCCTTTTGGTTTTTTTTTCTTTCTTCCAAGCAGCGATATCCTTGCTCATTTCTCTTTCCTCCTCTTCCTCCTCCTCCTCCAACTCCTTCCACATCTACATACTAAACCTATAAGGTCAAAAAGCTTAGAGTCAACAAAAATGGCTGACAAGATATTGTCATGCCAAAACTGAGGCAGAGAGAGCGAGAATACTACTTGCTATAGCGAGCGTGGCGGTTGTTGCCCAGTCCGATGCGGACTCTGTTTTAGAGTTTGAAAAATGCTTATTTCCTAATTGGATTATTATTAGGAGTCTTAAGCATGGATTTGGGGTTATATATTGGGTGTTTCTCACAACCCAAAGAAGATACAGATCATCTCTCAAGTTCTAAATTAGTGATCTAATTGAAAGAAATATTCTCTAGAGAGTTTTTGAAAAGTTGTGCTGCCAAGTACTCTAGAGAGCCAGGTTCTTCTGCATCCCTTGTAGAAGATCATCTTCTTGCGTAGAAGATTTGAGGAGTCAAGTGCTGGATTGAGTCTGTTGCAATCAACGGTGTGAAGTCATTGAAGCGTGAAGCGACACAAGGTAACTTCAGTCTTTAGGTATGGGATATCTGGGGAGGATATCTGAGTTTCTTATAATTACGAGATTCATAGTGTTTGATTTTTGATCCAGTTCGGATCCATGGTTTTGCACCCGGTTAGGGTTTTCCATGCTAAATCTGGTGTCCTTGTGGTGTGTGCTTGTGATTTTATTTTCGCTGCGTAGATTATTATTTTTTGCACACTAGTGGGCTGATTTATTGAGTGGACCAATCTAGAGATCTCGTACTTTAAACTCTCAAAACTCTTACCTGCACAACATCTTTCTTCATTGTATGGTGACCTCAATGGTCTAGGACTTGGGTGCAGGTGTGAGATTGTTACCGAAACACCTCAAGTCTTATAGATAGTCATCTAATTCCACCATTTTTCTCTCACAACCTAAATAAACTCATCTGAATTCATTCATCTCCTTTCAACCAAACAAATGAAACTTCACCCCCATCTAACGAAACTCACCTTTTCTCTCTTTCTTGAACACATATTTTTTCTCTCCTTTCATTCGTTTCTTTTTTTTTCTTCTTTTCTTTATTCTCCTCCCATTGTTACTCTCTACAACCCACACTTTTCAATATCTTTTTCTCATCTCTATGCACAACCATTGCTCAATTCCAAACCACCTCTACCCCCCATCATAATCTTATCGCAATCCCCTTGCATCCCCTTCCCCACCAGTCCAACTCACAACACCTAGACCAGTGTTGGCCAAATGGGTCTGGACCAAGTGCGTTTAGCGTCATGAGTATTTTGATAAGTGTACCAGAGCTTTCTTAGGGGCTAAGAATGGTTTCTTGTAGGCCAAGAAAGTGTGAATTATATATTGTTATAATCTGTATCCTAGACAAAAACATAGACTTGAGAACCCAGAGGAAAGTAGAGTTTCTTTCCCATGGACGAAGGCGAGTTTGTCGAACCACGTAAATCTGGGTGTGTAATTTTCTATTTTCTCATGTGGTTTGATTGATTGTCGATCGTGGTGATTTTTGCTTCAGCACACGCGCACAACAAGTGGCATCAGAGCCAAGGTCTGCCTAAGACTTCGAGTTGTGCTGCGCGGCGATCAACATGAGATTCGTTGAGGGAGTCGGGAATTTCTCTCAGTAGGGGAAGATAAGATTTATTATAGGGGACTTTATGGGAAAAAAAATTCGTAGGGCGCCATAGGACAGATGGGGACCCACTAGGACTTTGGAGATGGAATGGGTCCTCTTGTTGCTTTTCAGTCTTTTTTTTTTTTTTTTTGTGTTTTGCGATATGGCCGATATCAACCATCATTTGAGTAACCAATAAAATACCAGCTTTAGTTATTTCTAACGGTGGCTGACAGTTTGGTCGATATCGACCAAGTTTTCAGTAACCTGCAAAATAACAGGTTTAGTTATTTCTCATCATGACTGACAGGTTAGTTAATATTGACCATTAGGCATGGTCGATATCAACCATCTTTTCATGTTAGTGCAAAATTACAGGTTCAATTATTTCTCAATTTGACTGACAGGTTAGTCGATATCGACCATCAGCGATAGTCAATGTCAATCATCTTTTCATAACACGTAAAATGAAAGCTTCAATTATAATTTGGAAACTATGACTGGAAGGTCACACATATTGAAGCAAGGTAATGGTTGACAACCTACATATTGAAGCAATCATGTTCACATCAATACGACTGGTTCACACATATGCCTGAGGGATTTGGATTGTGATTTTAATTGAGAAAAGCTTCTCACTCTTCGCGCTGAGATCCCCCGTGTTATTCAAGAAGGTGGGTTGGATGAATTGAAGATTTCCAATTAATGGTGTCTAGGATTCCATTTCCATCACACTAAGCGAGTAGTTCTCAAGCTTATTATACGATCAATGACTTTAGTTAGAATCAAATCCTATCCGGTCAATGACCATGGCTATTAGCAACCTTTCTGCATCATGTTAAGAAAATTCTTCACTTGTTAGGTTGAGGAGCTTTCGTGTGATTGAAGAGAGTAACTTAGTCAAATTGAAGATTTTCTAGTTAGAGGCGTTTAGGATTCCAACACCCCAAATTGAATCATTCTCGAGCTATCATCCCACCAACAACTCGATTTAGCATCACTAAATCCTAACGAAAAAAGATGGGCATGGTTTTATTAAAAAATGAAAAGGAAATTTCCAGAGGCCCCATTTGATGTAGCAAAGCAAACCCATTTAATTTTAATTAGTGAGTTGATTTCAACATCATGCATGGCGGTGTTGCGAATGGAGTCGAGGACGTCGGGGGTGGCAAACAACGACGTCTTGGAGGATTTCGAGGAGCTGCTTGGTGGTGAAGGGCTCAAGGATCTTGCGGGCATCCTCGGGACTAAGTTGGGAGGTGGATTTGAAGCGGCGACGCTGTTCTCATCAGCCTTGCACTTCTTCAAGGCGGGATCCATGGCGGTGAGAGGAGGAGGAAGAGGTTGCTGCATTGATTGGAGAATAAGGGTTTTCAAATTTGTAAAGCCCTAACCCTAGAAGAAGACGAGTGCAGAAAAAAACCCTTTTTGGCCTTTAATATATTCACAGGGATGGTCGATACCGACCATCCAAAAAAAAAGGCGAATTGGGACTAAAGGGTTCCTCGTGGGTCCTCATGTTTTATGGGGTTTTTTTCCCAAAAAATCTCCATTATGACAATGAAGGTTTTTTAGGACCCACTAGAATGAATTACTAGTTCTAATTTAACCAATCAATGCAGCGGAAATAAACCAATCAGATAATATAGAACTAGCTATCTACCAATCACACACCACAAGAAGGCAGACACAAATTTTACCGTGGAAACCCTTTCCGGGAGTAAAACCACGAACCAGAAATCAAGAGTTCACGAACAGTTACAAGATATACTCACTAGCTCCTGTACCTCAGTCTGTACCTCGACCTCAGGACTATAGTTATTCTTGCAAAGAATCCACTGACACGAAATCCACGTGCCCCGTTCTCCTTACTTGATCTCCTCGCACCTTGCCAGCACAAGATGAACAATCTTCTCCTTCGAAAAGCAGAAGCAACAGCAACCTTCTAGAGCAGCCTTCAGAACGATCTCTCAATGGCTCTAGAGAAACAAGAGAATCTCTCTTAGGATATTCTAATCTCAGATCAAGAGAGATAATTAACTTCTTGTGTGTCTTGTCTGTCCACTTTGGGTTGAGAGGAACACCCAATTTATAGGCCTAAGTTCGTCCAAGAGACTTCTAAGAATAAACCACTTAGAATCACAAGCAAAAAACAACTCTTGCATAGAGTCCGGACGGAACTGGGCTTCAGCCGCATAGCTCGCTATAGCGAGCTGCACCCTCGCTATAGCGAGGTGGCTCTCTGTCACGATCTTGACAGAAGTTCTGTCAAAAGTGATTTTTGGCCTTATAACTTCTTCTGACAGCAACCTAATAAATATTCTAACAGACAATTCACTCAGCAAAAATATATATATATAATCGTATAGACATAAGTGGGTGTGCATCAATTTCTTTAAATCTCATTACATGAAAAAGGATTATTTTACAATTGTCCTTGATGGGTAATGATGGCATGCCCAGGTCACTTAAGAGTCAAAGAGCTAAGCGCTCTAATCCACGACACATGAAGTTGGAAAAAACAGATAAGAATGAGGTAGCAGCTGATAAGGTTGTTGAGCCAATCATGGTGCCAAGTAGTTAGAAGAGCTAAGATGTGCTCAATAGCAGCTCATTTGAATAAGTAGTTTGTCATACGACCAAGTACGAGTCCATTTTCTTCACCAATTCTTTTGGTTAAGAAAAATGACGGGTTATGAGTCCATTTTCTTCACCAATTATTTTGGTTAAGAAAAAAGACGGGTCAAGGAGATTTTGTACAGATTATCATGCTCTCAACGTGGTGATAATTAAAGACCGTTTCCCCATTCTTGCAGTCGATGACATGTTGGATGAACTTCATGGTGCAACATACTTCACCAAGCTCGATCTACGAGCGGGGTACCATCAAATTCGGGTCCATCCCGATGACATACATAAGATGGCTTTTCGCACTCACAGTGGCCATTACGAGTATCTTGTGATGCCATTTGGGCTTTGTAATGCTCCTTCAACTTTTCAAGCAGCCATGAATTCTATATTTCAGCCTTATCAACGGAAATTTTTATTGGTGTTCTTTGATGATATATTAATTTATAGTAAGGTGTGGGACGAACATGTTGGCCATATTAAGAGGGTTTTTGAGATTTTGACTACCCAACAATTTTTTGTTAAATCCTCAAAATGTGTTTTTGGAGCAAGGGAAGTTGACTATTTGGGCCATATCATTTCTATGGAGGGGGTTCATGTTGATATTCGAAAGATTAAGGCTATGCAAAGTTGGCCTAAACCGAAGAATATCACAGAGTTAAGGGGATTTTTGGGCCTCATGGGCTATTACCGCAAGTTTGTGTGGAATTATTGACTTATAGCGGCCCCTTTAACCAACCTCTTAAATAAGGGAAATTTTGTTTGGAACCCTTTGGCGGATCAATCATTTGATGAATTGAAGCTGGCTATGGTGACAACACCAGTTTTAGCTCTTCCAAATCTTTCCGAACAATTTGTGTTGGAAACGAATGCATCAAACCAAGGTATTGGTGCAGTGTTCGGTCAGAACGGCTGACCCATTGCCTTTATGAGCAAGGCCCTTGGACCCTCCAAACGGGCTTGGTCAGTTTATGCCAAGGAAATGTTAGTGATTTGGAGGAAATTAAATTGTGGCGGCCTTATTTGCTGGGTCAAAATTTTCAGATTTTGACATATCAAAAGAGCCTAAAGCTCCTCTTAGAGCAACGGATTGTGACCCCGGACCAGGAAAAATGGGTCTCCAAATTATCGAGCTTTGAGTATGAAATAGTTTATAGACCTGGTAGAGCAAATGCAACTGCTGATTCACTTTCTAGAAGGCCTAACAGTCCAGCACTTCAGGCCATATGCGAGACTTCTATGTTGGGAGTCGCAGGCCCACAATTTAGCATCTGGAATGAACTAAAACAGGTTAACAAATCAGACCCATATCTATTGGGACTTCATGATAATTTTCAAACTAATCTGAATCTTATGCAGAGCTACTAGGTTCGCGAAGGGATCTTATTCTTCAAAAAGAGGGCGGTCATCCCTCCATCATCTGATCTGAAATCCATACTTCTCAAAGAATTTTATGATACCAAAATTGTTGGCCATTTGGGTACCCTCCAAACACTCAGACGATTATCCCAAAATTTTTATTGGGTATCCATGAAACGCGATGTCCAGGAACATGTGGCGGCCTGTGATATTTGCCAAAGGAATAAGAGCGATTCTCGTTCACCAGCGAGACTACTACAGCCATTACTAGTTCCAACGAAGGTATGGGAAGATATATCTTTAGATTTCATTGATGGGTTGCCCATTTCTGTAGGAAAGGATTCAGTTCTAGTAGTGGTTGATCGCTTAACAAAATACGTGCATTTCATTGCATTACGTCATCCCTACTCAGCCAAGCAGATTGCAGCAATTCTTGTCATTGAGATCATGCGGTTGCATGGCACTCCTCGGTCAATTGTCAGTGATCGTGACCCAATCTTCATGAGTACTTTCTGGCGTGAGTTCATCAAACTTCAAAGGATATAATTGAGGACTAGCTCAGCGTATCACCCACAGACGGATGGGCA